>CM060628.1:23225000-24425000 GCA_030578275.1 Meda fulgida | reverse complement strand
CGATTTTTTTATAAACACAAGATAAATGCTCTTGTTTAGTATGCCAAAGACACTTTTTAAACCTCACACCCCCCATGCAGTCAACATCCCTACGGCTGATACTACAGGCAACATGCCTCACCAAACCACTACAAAGAGCAGAGCCGTTCATGCAGGAATCATTCATGCATTTAAAGCACTAGAATACAGTAGAATGCAGGCGGGTTGAGATGTTTTAAAGTTTAATTACTTTTGCAGTGAATCGATTAAAAAAAATAACAAATGCTAACCCTAACACATTTTTTTCTAATCAATCACGATTTATCGGACCTAACATTAAACTAGCCTATTTAATATATTTTTTATATTGTAATTCTTTTTACATTGAATCTCCAAAATATAGAAACAACATGAAGATTGTATATTTTAAATGTTTGTTTAATAGCATCTTTTTACTAAGCACTGCAAATGAAGGACTGTATCTGTCACGGTGTGGGTTTTGTGTTTGTGTATCTTGTTCTTGTCTGTCATGTGTTCCCCTGTCCTTTCATGTTTCAGCTGTTCCCTGTTTTGTTGATTAGTCTCCCCATGTGTTTCTGATTAGCCACGCCCCCTTGTTATCTTGTTTAGCTTGTTTGCCTGTCTTTTTATACCTCTGTGTTTCAGTTGTGGTTTGTCGGTCGTTGTACTTGCTTTCGTGTTCCTGTGTTCCTTGTTTCTCCTGTGATTTTGATTAAATATGCTGCACTTGGATTCCCTTTCTGCTTCGTCCTTCCGGCAGCGTAACAGAACGACCGACCACACTGAATCCAGCAGCATCTTCGCCAGTGCCTCATCTCCAGCCACCGAGCGGAGGAGAGGCCACTCTTTTGAGGGGACCCGGTTGGTCAAGTTTCGTGGGACACGTGGAGGCCTCAGTAGAGGAAGGAGGTGGTCGAGAGGAGCCCCGACACCACTCTCCACGCTGGCCATTTTTCGACCCTGGGTTGGTGATGTCCAGCCCAGGTCCCCATTCGCCACTGGTCCCGTCCAGCCCAGAGATTCACGTCAGCCACGTCCAGCCAGAGCTTCACGTCAGCCACGTCCAGCCAGAGCTTCACGTCAGCCACGTCCAGCCAGAGCTTCACGTCAGCCACGTCCAGCCAGAGCTTCACGTCAGCCACGTCCAGCCAGAGCTTCGCGTCCGCCACGTCCAGCCGGAGCTTCACGTCAGCCACGTCCAGCCAGAGCCAGTCTTCGAGCAAAAACCAGAGCCCTCGCCGCTGACGCCGTCCAGCCCAGAGCCCTCGCCGCTGACGCCGTCCAGCCCAGAGCCCTCGCCGCTGACGCCGTCCAGCCCAGAGCCCTCGCCGCTGACGCCGTCCAGCCCAGAGCCCTCGCCGCTGACGCCGTCCAGCACAGAGCCCTCGCCGCTGGTCCCGTCCAGTCCAGCGCCCTCTCGCTCTCGGAGACGGAGGAGGAGGAAGAGGACTTCCTGCATCCTGCAGTGCCCGGAGGCCCTTCCTGAGCCTCCGGCCGATCCAGAGACTGTTCATGACACGTCTGCCGATCCAGAGACGCTTCACGTCACGTCTGCCGAGCCAGAGACGCTTCACGTCACATCTGCCGAGCCAGAGACGCTTCGCGTCACATCTGCCGAGCCAGAGACGCTTCGCGTCACATCTGCCGAGCCAGAGACGCTTCGCGTCACATCTGCCGAGCCAGAGACGCTTCGCGTCACATCTGCCGAGCCAGAGACGCTTCACGTCACATCTGCCGAGCCAGAGACGCTTCACGTCACTTCTGCCGAGCCAGAGACGCTTCACGTCACTTCCTCCGAGCCAGTGTCTACGGACAAGATGGCCGAACCAGAGTCTGTTCACATCACTTCTGCTGATCCTGAGACTGTTCACATCACTTCCTCCGAGCCAGTGTCTACGGACAAGATGGCCGAACCAGAGTCTGTTCACATCACTTCTGCTGATCCAGTGACTGTTCACATCACTTCCTCCGAGCCAGTGTCTACGGACAAGATGGCCGATCCAGAGTCTGTTCACATCACTTCTGCTGATCCAGAGACTGTTCACATCACTTCCTCCGAGCCAGTGTCTACGGACAAGATGGCCGTTTCCGAGCCAGAGTCTGTTCCTGTTCCAGAGCCAGTGTCTGATATTCCTGAGTCAATGTTTGTTTCTGTGTTTGTGTCTGTCCTTGTGGCCGCTACTGTTCTAGTGGCTGCTGAGCCGGTGTCTGTTCCCGTTCCTGAGCCGGTGTCTGCTCCCGAGCCAGTGTGTGTGCTGTCTGCTCCCGAGTCAGTGTGTGAGTTGTCTGTTCCCGAGTCAGTTCCTGAGCCAGTTCCCGACCCAGTGTGTGTGCTGTCTGCTCCCGAGCCAGTGTGTGTGCTGTCTGCTCCCGAGCCAGTTCCTGAGCCAGTTCCCGAGCCAGTTCCCGAGCCAGTGTGTGTGCTGTCTGCACCCGAGCCAGTGTGTGTGCTGTCTGCTCCCGAGCCAGTGTGTGTGCTGTCTGCTCCCGAGCCAGTTCCCGAGCCAGTTCCCGAGCCAGTGTGTGTGTTGTCTGTTCCCGAGTCAGTTCCCGAGCCAGTGTGTGTGTTGTCTGTTCCCGAGTCTGCTCCCGAGCCAGTGTGTGTGCTGTCTGCTCCCGAGCCAGTGTGTGTGCTGTCTGCTCCTTGTTTGCCTGTCTTTTTATACCTCTGTGTTTCAGTTGTGGTTTGTCGGTCGTTGTACTTGCTTTCGTGTTCCTGTGTTCCTTGTTTCTCCTGTGATTTTGATTTAAATATGCTGCACTTGGATTCCCTTTCTGCTTCGTCCTTCCGGCAGCGTAACAGTATCACTGATACTGATGTCTCTACATGGATTTTTTTCTCTCTCTCAATTGTATCTATTAACTATAGTCGTTCAACATTAGAGTATAATTGAAAGCTATCAATTTTATCATTTAATAGGCTTTAAAAAATAGCCTGACGCTGTTATAATTTTCACGTCCTGCACCAAGTTGTTTAAATAGCAAATGCATTTTTGCCTATCTGGGCACCCATGGGTGTGCTGGACTGAAAACGAGGTGTGTTCAGGCACTTTGTTGGCGTGTTGCTATTTTTAGGCAACTGAAATAGACTGTGCTATTGACCAACAAAAACCTGGTCTAACGTCAATGGCGCAGTATTTTTTTTTTGTTTGTTATTTAAAGGGCGTATTAGTAATATAAGGCTATAGGCGGGTGTACAACACACGTACATTATGCTTATTACACACACAGGGTAAGCAGCAGCACAAACTAGCCAAATATAAAAAATGTATGCATTACAATGTAATAGATTATTATTGTGTACATAAAGATTTGGTGGAATCCGGCTTGTCCCGTAGATGGTCTGCTTGCACTCTTTAACATCGCGCACGAGCAAATCCGTTTGCTCTCTGGAGAAGTGTTCAGTCTTTCCGCTTGGGAATTCCGCCGTGTAAAAAGCAAATCCATCATGGCACAAGCGCAACAGACTTTTACAGGGAATGGTGGATTCGGACACGCCCTGCACTTTAGACCATGCACTTAGATTGTTAAAATAGGGCCCTAAGTGTTCCTGGCCAAGGCAGGATGGTTGCTGAATGAAAGTCTTAATTTCTTTCTTCTTTTTTTTAATAAAAACTTTCGGTAACACTTTATTTTACGGTGTTCGTGATACAGAGAAATTACTTAATTAATTAATAACATGTAACAAAATGTAATTAACGTAACTAAGTTATGGAAAAGCCTGTACTTACAGATTGTAATTATGCTCATGTAATAGGCAGCTATTGTTACACATATGTATCAAGCAAAGTTGGATAAGGTTTAGAGATACACATGCAGTACACTTAAGTACATTCTTGATACACTTCATTTTACATAGCTTATCCCTGTGTAATATTATGTAATTGCAATGTAATTAGGAAATACTGCATTTATTTAAGCTGTAAACTAGTGAGTTAATTCAAACTAAGGTGCTATGGATAAGGTAAAATAGAAATGTACACTTAAGTACAATCTTGATACACTTTATTTTACGTAGCTTATACCTGTGTAATATTCTGTAATTTTAATGTAACTAAGAAGCTACTGCATGTATTTAAGCTGTGAACTTGTGGGCTAATTAGGTGGATAAGGTACAATCCTTAAGAACAATCAAGAACAATCTTGATACACTTTATTTTATGTTACATAAGTGTAATGCTACAGAACATAGCCAAAGTATTTGTGTAGTACTTGTGTAGTTGTAGTGTAGTGTAGTGTAATTGTGTAGTACTAAGTACTTTCTTTTATAATTGCACTGTACCAAGTCTGCAACACGTATGAAACCGACTCGGCTTGTGTAACAATAGCTGCCTATTACATGTGCATAATTACAATCTGTAAGTACAGCCTGTTCCATAACGTCGTTACATGTTAATTACATTTTGTTACATGTAATTACAACATCCACTACAAAGTAATTCATTAAGTAATTACTCTGTATCACGGACACCGTAAAATAAAGTGTTACCAAACTTTCTTATCCTAAACATTTAAATTTGAGTTTATCATGGTTTTCACAAAAATATCAAGCAGCACAACTGTTTTTTTTTCTTGATACTAAGTCACATTCTTGATAGTAAATAGTTTTTTCTTGAGCACCAAATAATTACAGTATATTAATATAGAAAACTACAGTGGCCGAGAGAGCTCAATGCGCTGCAACTGAAGAAAACACATGCAAATAGAAAAAAAAAACAGCAAATGAAGAAAACGTCTTCATCAGTTTCACAACATATTTGCTGCATGTACTCACCGCAAACCGAATACAGAAACGCTCTGCAAATACTCACAACGCAATCAAATACAGAAACATCCCGATCAGTGCGTTGTGAGTATTTGCAGCATGTTTCTGTATTTGGTTGTATTGTGAGTATTTGTATTGTGTTTCTGTATTTGGTTGTGTTGCGAGTATTTGCAGCACATGTGTTGTGTTTGTCAAACAAATGAAGATGTTTTCTTAATCTGCTGGTGTTTTTTTCTATTTGCGTGTGTTTTCTCCAGTTGCAGCGGCTTGAGCTCTCTCGGCCATCATAGAAAACAGTTGTTTTAAACAGTTTTATTTTGTTTTTTTGTTGTCAATATTTTTTTGAGTCAAGTCAAGTCAAGTCAAGTGTATTTATATAGCGCTTTTCACAATATAAATTGCATCAAAGCAGCTTCACAATATCAATCAAATAACATAACAATGTTTGTTTCTTAGTGAAAAAAAAAAAAAAGGAAACTGTATTTAACAGTTAATGAATATATTATTAATAATAACTCATGTAAAATAAAAATATAAATGTATAATGGTATAGTATAAAAATATATACATTTATATATATATACATTTAAATAGCCTTATTAAGATAAATGAATACATTTCGGTTAAGACAGAATCGTGTCATAATGGTAATACTTTATTTGCTTGAAATTTCAGTCCTTTTATTTCTGAGAGAAAAACTATTGCTGTACGTGTGTGTATTCAATGTTCCCTGATGAGAGAGGCTTGTTTGGGGTTCTTACTAGACAAAAGAAAAAGAGTGTGTCAGATCAGAGGGCAACATAGACCCAGTGCTGTGACTGCACTGCATGATGGGATGTAGGTTAGAAAGAGCTCATAGAATAGAAAGTTTGAAAAGAGACGTCGAGTGGAATAAGAGTCAAAGAAAGTCTTCCACTGTGAGAAGTCCAAATATCAAAGATTAATAGCCTACATAATAATAGACACACAAATTGCTTGAATCGTCTCACTACAGCCTAAATAATATAGTTTGAAAGGAGTTTTTTGAGAACATAATAAGCTAGTATTAAGACAACTGCAATGACATAATCTAAAATAGTTGCTGCACAAAGTCAACCTCCGAGTGAAATCTGCATCAGTGTGCAAATAATTGTCCCTCCCTTGACCATTTGCAATTTTTGCAACTCAGCTTGTCCACAAATGCAGTTTGCTGGCTGCACTATATATGAGGGAACAAGTCTGTTGTGCCGTTCTCTAACCTCTTAAGTATTTAATCAGAGTTGATGATATATGGTTTGATTCCTGTATTTGTTTGATGACGACAGTTTTTGTTGACCTTAGCTCCATGCATAGCATAGCATTTCACTTTTATAGGTTTTTATTGTGTTCTGTGGTTCTTTTTGGAGCTTGACAGTCATTGCCACCAGGAGCGATCATTCTGGTATGTTTGAGGTTGAGTAATTGATCTGATTCTTCCATCCATGTAAAGTTAATCCTGTTGTTATCCCTTACATTTATTTATTTATCCAAATTAACTTAACAGATGATGAAACTACTAACGTGCTTCACCCTAGAGAGACAGTAACATTAGATGTGCTATAATGAAGTTACAGAACTGCTCAGAAACATGGATGCATGAACAGGGACTTTCCCTGTAGACTGAGCAACTTGTGCTATGAGCCCTGCTTCTTATTTTACCACAAGATGAAGGGTAATACATTTGGATTTGAACATTGGTTTTATATTTCTTACTAAACTATTACTAAACTATTTTTTTTTTCCTGAAGTTTAACTGTGTTGGATTTTCAATGTAAAAACAGAAAGTACAGGTGTCACAGTGTCTGGTTGTGTTCCCTTGTCTATCACTAGAGGTCCTCGTTCTCACGGTGTCCTTCACATTTGACTTCAATTCCCAGCATTCTGTCTGTCACTGTCACTCATCAGTTCATTGCACTCAGCTGCTCCCTGTAATCATTGTTCCCAGCTGTTCTGTGTTAGTCTTGTTAGATATTTGTATAAATACCCTGCCTGTTTAGTGTTTGTTACGGAGTCCTTGTTTAATGTCACACCACTTCAATATCTGCGTCCTTGTTCTTGTTCCTAGTTTTGTACTTGTGTTTTTGGATTTTGACCCCTGCCTGCATTACTACGTGTTTTTGGATTGCCCCTTAATTAAACGTCTGCAATTGGATTCTCTGCTTCCCGCGTGGTTTACGTGACAACAGGGAAAACGTCTCGGTTACGTATGTAACCCTAGTTCCCTGATAGGGAACGAGACGCTGCGTCAAACGCTGCGGGAACGCCCCTGCGTTGTGCGTCATGAAGCACGTATGGAATCAGTCCAATAGAGAGATGAAACGTCATAGGCGGGTGACGTTATCGACCAGGAACTATAAAAGCACCCCTAATGCTGTTATTAGAACCTAATAAAAGTATGCGGTGAAGACCATCCAGCCGCATCACAAACATCACTCCGGGAAACTCCTGACAATAAAGCTTTAGAAGCAGCCATACTCCTGGTAGAGTGGGCTCGAACAGCCAAAGGTGAAGGCTGGCCAGCCGACTCATAAGCAAGTGAGATAGCCTCAACCACCCACTTGCTCATTCTCTGTTTAGATGCAGGACACCCTTTCCTGGGTGGCCCGAAACATACAAATAGTTGTTCCGATTTTCTCCACAGGGCAGCTCTGTGGACATATGCATCTAACGCCCTAACAGGGCAGAGTAAATCAAGTTTCTCCAGGTCCGATGACATAAATGGAGGAGGACAGAAAGCCTGCAGAACCGTAGGTCTAACAACATTAGTAGGGACCTTGGGAACGTACCCTGGTCTAGGATGCAGAAAAGCCATGCCAGGCGAAAATTCCAGGCACGAGGGTGAAACCGACAGAGCCTGTAAATCTCCGATTCTTTTTAAAGAGGAGATAGCAAGTAGAAAGATAGTTTTAAAAGTGAGAAACTTCTCAGGAACTTCTTCGATAGGCTCAAAAGGAGCTAAGAAAAGACCTTCCAATACAACGGCCAGATCCCAGGTCGGCACCCTCGTACCAACTGCTGGCCTCAGCCTCAAAGTACTACGGAGGAAACGAGTTATAAGTGGGTGTCTCCCAAGAGAAACTCCCCTAAAAGGGACGTGGTAAGCAGCTACTGCCGCCACATACACCTTCAGTGTGGAGGGGGATAACCCTGTGGAGAAGCGCTCCTGCAGGAAATCCAGCACTGCACCCACTGGGCAATGAACTGGGTCCTGCAGGTGTTCTCCACACCAAGAAGTGAAAAGTTTCCACTTCAAGGCATAAAGCTTCCTCGTGGATGGAGCTCTGGAGTGAAGAATGGTCTCAACAACCTCAGTTGAGAGACCATAATCTATGAGCTGGGCCCCCTCAGATGCCAAGCCCACAATTTCCACAGCTCTGGGCGGGGGTGAAATATCGTGCCGCCCGCCTGAGAGAGTAGATCCCTCCTGACCGGGAGCTCCAAAGGAGAGCCCTCCAGGAGAGAAATCAGGTCCGTGAACCATACTCGGGCCAGCCAGAACGGGGCTACTAGTAGTAGGCTGACCCCGTCCCGGCGAACCCTCTCCAGAACTCCTGGTAGCAGAGCAATCAGGGGAAAGGCGTACAGGCGTGACCTCGGCCACGGCTGTACCATAGCGTCCAACCCCAGAGGGGCTGGAAGACTGATGGAGAACCACAGATGACAATGCGTGGTCTCCTTGGAAGCGAATAGGTCCACCTTGGCGCGACCGAAACTCAACCAAAGGAGCTCCACCACCTCGGGGTGGAGTCTCCATTCCCCCGGCCTCGGCCCCTGCCTCGACAGGGAGTCCGCTACCACATTTAAATACCCGGGAAGATACATTACTCTCAGTGATAGTAGCTTCCCCTGGGACCACAGGAGGATCTGACGGGCCATCTTGTGAAGCCGGCGAGACCGCAGGCCCCCCTGATGATAGATATAAGAGACCACCGACGTGTTGTCTGACTGAACTAACACATGATGACCTCTCAGGTCTGCTAGGAAGTGCTTCAGAGCTGAAACACCGCCAACATCTCCAGGCAGTTTATGTGCCAAGAAAGATGATGGTCCTGCCACAGACCTTGGGCTGGACGACCACTCGTGACCGCCCCCCACCCTGTGAGGGAAGCATCCGTCGTTAGCGTTACGCGACGACAAAGAGCCCCCAGCACCGGACCTTTGGACAGGAACCAAGTTTCTTTCCACATGACCAGAGCACGAAGGCAGCGCCGCGTGACTTTGATCAAGCGGAGCGGATTTCCCCTCGGGGAGAATCCCTTGGTCCTGAGCCACCACTGCAATGGTCTCATGTACAACAGGCCGCAAGTAAAACGTTGGACGCTGCTGCCATCAGACCCAACAGTCTCTGAAACTTCTTCACAGTGAGTAGCTGACCTAGCCTTACTTGTTTCACGGCTGAGAGAATCGGAGCGATGCGGGTCGGAGAGAGTCGCGCCCGCATCGAGACCGAATCCCAAACAACACCCAGAAAAGTGGTCTTCTGGGAAGGAGATAATACACTTTTCTTTGCGTTCAGCCTCAACCCCAACTTTCTGATATGAGCAAGGACGACATCTCGATGCCGAACCGCCATCTGCTCCGTCTGAGCTAAAATCAACCAATCGTCGATATAGTTGAGAATACGAATGCCCTGAAGCCTCAGAGGCATTAGTGCTGCAGCCATGCATTTTGTGAAAGTGCGGGGAGATAAGGCTAGGCCAAATGGAAGAACCCTGTATTGGTACGCCTCGCCCCCGAAGGCGAACCTCAGGAACTTCCTGTGTTGTGGAAGGATGGAAATGTGGAAGTACGCGTCCTTTAGATCTATCGTGACAAACCAGTCCTCAGATCTGATTTGAGACACGATCTGCTTGATAGTGAGCATCTTGAATTTTAGCTTCCCTACCGAGCGATTCAATAGGCGCTGGTCTAAAATTGGACGCAACCCCCCCATCCTTCTTCGGAACGATGAAATATCGGCTGTAATAACCTGACTCCAAACTGGGAGGAGGAACCCGTTCTATAGCCTCATTTTGAAGGAGCGTTTTCACCTCTTGTTCCAATACCAGAGGCTGCTCGGGGCCCACCACTGTGTGCAGAACCCCTCTGAATTTCGGTGGACGACACCTGAACTGGATAGCATAACCCTTTTCTACTGTCTGCAGGACCCAATGAGATATTCTTGGAAGGCTTTTCCACTCTGCCAGAAAATCTACTAAGGGTACCAGCCTCTCAAGACTGGCCTCTGGTGTAACTTGAGCAGCAAACACAGCGCCCTGTAACGGCGCACCGGCAGGGAACGACTGGTTTGACTGGTCTGAAACCCTCCTCAGAGGGAGCGAGCGTCCCTCGGGAAAGCGCTCGCTGGGACCATCTACGCCCCGGCATAAAGGCGGGGTTGGCAGAACGGCCCCCTGAGGGCACCAGGAAGAATGGGTACCGTAAAGAGAGGTGAACTCCTTTCCGCCTCGGTGGGGGCCATCCTCAACATCCTGAACGCCTCGGCGTCAGGACTTCTTCTTAGCCGAAGCCTTCTTAGACAATAACACTGTCCTCAGATCAGGCCTATTGCTAGAAGGCTTCGGCTGAGAGTGCCGCACCTGAGCCCACTGTCCAGCAGGGGGAGCACGAGACGCGACACTCTGCTTCTACTGCGCTCTATGGGATGAGCTTGTAAACGGCCGGGGCTGCTCCCGCCCAGCAGCCCCAGAGAAGTGAATTTTTAACGGGAGAATTTTTTTGAAAGCTGCAGCTTGTTTTTTCTCTTTCTGGAATTTGTCCATAACAGAATTAACAGCTTTGCCAAATAACCCCGAAGGAGAGAGAGGAGCATCTAAAAGAAAAGTTTTTTCTTTCTCTTTCATATTAGTTTGATTTAACCAAAGATGTCTTTCTGCGGCTGCCAGAGCTGCCATAGATCGACCCACTAGCTTGGCCGATTCTCTGGTGGCGCGCAGGGATAAATCAGCAGCCTGACGCAGTTCTCGAACTACGTCAGCTCTGACTTCCTCACTCTCACTCACGTCCTTTAGCAGCTCAGCCTGGTATGCCTGCAAGATTGACATTGTATGCAGGCATGACGCAGCCTGACCTGCAGCCGAATACACTTTACCCACCAAAGCAGATGAATTTCTGAGGGGATGGTGGGTAATACCGGTGTCTTAAAAGATGACGCCGCCTCGGGAGAGAGATGGCTCGCGAGCGTCTCTTCCACGCGAGGCAAAGTGCCATAACCATAAAATTTAGCCCCCATTATATTAGAATATGTAGATATCTGGGGACTAAATATTCTATATGAAACCGGTTTCTTCCACGATCTCGACACCTCAGTGTGGAGATCGTTAAAGAATGGCAGATCCCCACGATCCCCACGATAAGCGCCGCCGCTCTGCCTCAACAGAAGCGGGACCCGAACCGTGGGGAGCGCGCACCGAACCGCTCTCCTCAAAGAGCGCTCGGCGGGAGCGGAGCGTCCTTAACGGCAGACGCTCGCAATGCTCACAGTCAGCTCCCTCGAGAGCTGACTGGGCATGCTGCACTCCCAAACAAACAACACAAAGAACGTGTGTATCCCCACCCGTTAAATAGCGCGGGCAGGGAGTAACACACTTCTTAAATTGCTGCTCGTTCGCCATTCTCTCAAATATATATATATATATATATATATATATATATAAAAATTGTTTGTGTGGTGCAGAGTATGTAGGATAGACAATATCACACAGGGACAGATTCACATGTAGCGCGACTGAAGGCACAGAGGCTAATGCGCTTGTGTTTTGGGGTGCTTTTATAGTTCCTGGTCGATGACGTCACCCGCCTATGACGTTTCATCTCTCTATTGGACTGATTCCATACGTGCTTCATGACGCACAACGCAGGGGCGTTCCCACAGCGTTTGACGCAGCTCGAAGTTCCCTTGAAAGGGAATCTAATATACTGTACACTACTGTTCTATAATCTGGAGTCGATAATGTTTTAGAAAGAAGTATGCTCACTAAGGCTGCATTTATTTAATCAAATACTGTAAAACATAATATTGTAAAATATTATTACAATTTAAAATAGCTGTTTTGTATGTCAATATATTGTATTCAATTTATTCTTGTGATGACAAAGCTGAATTTTCAGCATCATTACTCCAGTCTTCAGTGTCACATGATCCATGAACATTTTTTATTATTATCATCAATCTTGAAAACAGTTGTGCTGCTTGATATGTTTTAGAAGCCATGACACTTTTTTTTGGTCAGGATTCAAAAAAAAAAAAAGATTGAAAAAAAATAATAAAATAATGTAAATGTCTTTGTGGCGATTTTCAAGTTAAGGGAAGAAGGAGGCGGGAACCGGAAAACGATCAATCAGCATAACTTTAATAAAAAAAAAGAAATAAAAAAAAAAGAAAGAAAACAAACTAAAACTAAACAGCATCATAAAATCCAGGCTTGGTCCTCTGTAGGTTTGGGTATCGTTTGAATTTTAATTATTCTGATTCCTATTTCGATTCCAATAAGGAAAAATAAAAACCTTAGATATCACTCACATTTATTCTTATTGCAAAACATTTAATTGTAGCTGAATATCAGGAACAAAAATCAACAGGCTAAAGAACACTTTGCCTGTGGTTTAAAAATACCATAGAAAACTAACTAGCCTAACTAATATTTCAAGCATTATTAAAGAAAAGTAAACACTTAAAAAAACAGATAAAAAAATGGGCCATCGCAACAAATAGTTACAACTGAACAAAGGTATAATTAAAAGTCATATGAAATGCTTACAAAGGAATCGTTTAAAGAGAAATTGAAATTTTACGTTTATAACAAGTATCTGATTCCCAACCCTAGTCCTCTCTCGTCTTCCACATTTGTCACTCCTCCTTCTATCCTTCCGGAGCTTCTCCGTGGAACTCGAGGTACCACTCGTGCCACCGGCCTTGCTCCGTTCCCACTGCTCTCGGCCCTGCCTGCTTGCCACAGTCTTTACTGTCACTTTTGATCAATTTAATTCATTCTTGCTGAATAAAAGTATTAATTTCTAAGCCCAAACTTTTGAATGGTAGTGTATATCATTTAGATACAGTAACACATCAAGCAATAGTTTGCACAGTATTATAGGCTACGGAAATACTGTACTGTAGGCCTACATATGGGGGGTTATATATTGTGGATGTTCCTGGCCTGAAACAGCTGAGAATACGAAATTGCAGAAAGAGTGTCTTTGTAAAAGAGTAAGTGCATTAACTGTTGTCATTCCATAGTGCTCAGGCGGAGATGGAAAGATTATTCCATGTTTGACCTACAGTGAAAGTTAAGGTTTGGGAAACTGGTTTTGAGCCTTTTGTGTGGGTGTCACAAGGTGCCATTGACTCAATGACGAACTGAACTTCACACAGACAGCAATTGCCAACCAGTGGAATGAGATCTCTCTGGGGCTTGTCGAAGACCAGTCTCACCAGAGAGGTATGAATGCACATGCAGGATGGCTGGCACAAAGAACATTACACTAGTCTAGAGATGACCAAGAGCCTGGACAAGTTGTATGCATGGTTGGATAATAAAGGATTTCTGCAAATATTGTAGAGCGCAAATCTTTATCCCTTTCACAGAAGGAAAACCATATTTACGAAGTATTGAACATAGACAGCCCTGCAACTTTGATGCACTCAAGAGCAATAAGAGCTCACGTCATTCGAGTTCAAGTTCATTTTATTTGTATAGCACTTATACAACAGCCACAAGACTGACCAAAGTGCTGTACAGAGGTTAAAAAAAATGAATCACTGTAGTTCAGCATTTGCATTCAGATTTTTCATTCCATAAAGCAGTTGTTTTTCCCCTCAATATTTCTCTGTCTCTAAATATAAGTCTAAGTGTTGAGGGGATTCAGCTTCAAAGATCTGTTTTAAGTTTATGCAGGGAAACTGAGTCACAGATATTTGGATTTGAGATGCAGTCTAAGATGATGTAATATGGTGAAGTAAAATAAACTAATCTACTTTCAGCAGGTGGTTTCAAATGGCAGGTTTGGGTAAGTATTATAGATGTGCTGTTTGAAAAAATGTAATAAATAAAAGTACCATGGTACTTAAAATGTACAAAGTTCCAATATTGAAGCAGAACAAATAATTCAGGGAGATTTGGTAAACATGTCAAGGGGAGATAGGGCAGATGTTAAAGGGGTCATAAACTGCATTTAAAAAAAAATGTTCTTTGAGGTCCACTTATAATGTTAACAAGATGTGTACATAAAAAAACATCCTAATTTAGAAGTAATAGGCTATTTTCTATCATGCTTTTCATTCTTTGAAATCCTTAATTTTGATTGGTCTGTCACATTTAAGACTATGATTCAAGACAAGACCAACTGCTATGATTGGGTAACAGTTTTGCATATTTAAATAATTTTCATGGAATGGTTTTGAAAACTCTGATGTTTGCCATACATGTTTAAGCCAGCATCTGATCCCAAATCAAAAGACAAACCTACACCTAAAATACCAAGGATCCTCCAATCTGCAACAGCTTGGTAATAATCACCTTTATTTATACTTATTCTTTATGCATTTGTGAGGTAGTATTGTAGGCTATTTCATGACATTATATTAGTGTTGAAACGAAGATGCTACATTTGCCAACTGTGAAACATTTATACGTATTATATGTGCTCTAAGTATTGGTTGTGCCAAATAAAGTTTAAATAGGCTACTTGGAGTGAACACAGTCATAGTTGACTTGACAGAATGACTTATGGTGTTTCGTGTAAACAAATTATGAACGAATGTAGGCTACCATTGTACCAAGCAACATAACTGTTTTCAACATTGATAATAATAAGAAATGTTTCTTAAGCACCAAAGCAGCAATGATACCATGTTTTTCTCACACAAAGGTATTATATGGTTCAGAGGTTTGTAATATAGTGCACAAGTTGTATGGGTCACTTTCATGTTTAAGGTCATTTGCGTTATTTAAGCATACAAGTATACAATTTTGTTCCAACTGTCGGTCAAGTGCAAAATTGACTACCACATTATTTGTTTAAATACTCTCCTCCCATACATTTTGCATCTGAAAGGGAAACCCCTACAAATGCATATGCAATAAGGTCAGCCGCAAAAAGAATTGTTCATGGCTTTTCAGCGCTGATTTCTTCACTCCTTGTCCTTATTAAATCCTGATAGCAGTTTTTTTAACACCAAAAGAGGGATTGCGCTGGCACCAGCTGTCAGTAAATCTGGCCCAATATGTGGTAGAAACCTCTTATCTGTGCCTTTGTGCTTTTCTGCATGTTCTAACAGCCTGCAGATACCTGCTGATATGCTCCTAAGGAGACATTATGAATATTAATAAAAATGATGCAAATGAAAATTAAACAATCGGGAATGACTGATAAGTGCTAATATGGTTCATAATATGCTGTGTGATTGTAAATGTTGTTTAATAATTCCCCCTCTAAAACACGTTTCAGAGGTATTAACCTCAAACAAATGGATTGTAAATGCCTCATTAATGGGAATGTGTAGCGGCACTAATCTCTGCATTCAAATTCAGGCCTTGAGCAGCTCGTTCTGTCTCTGTCTCAGTACCATTCAAAGATTTGGGGCTCAGTTCAATTTTTTAGAAAACTAACAATTTTAATCATTTTAAATTTTAATAACTAATAATTATTTTAGTTGCATATAAATAAGTTGCATTCAATTTTTAATTTCCTCAAAAGTGAAAGTAAAGGCCTTTATAATGTAGATTTCAATCACGTTTCCACAAAAATATATTGAGCAACACAACTGTTTTAAACATTGATAATAATAAGAAATGTTTCTTGAGCATCAAATCAGCATATTAGAATGATTTCTGAAGAATCATGTGACACTGAAGTGAATGCAGCTTTGGGGAGAATAAGGCCCTGTTTGCACTTGGTATTAAAATGCCTTGTGGCCAATCGGATCACAAGTGGACAACGTTAAATAAAGGTGTAAACAGGGTCTAAAACGTTTTGAGCTTGTCCGCTTTCGACCACTTCCAGAGGTAGTCGAAAACGTATTTGATGTGTTCAAACAGCCACAAAAGACTGCCTACTCTCCACATACTGACCTAATGCGTAAACATTGTGGGAAGCACACTAGCCAGAAGGGATTTAAATTTTGTCAACTGGAGACCCAAGTTTAGTTTGAAGATGAAAAACGCATCAAGCACAATGTTCTCTCACCATTCCTGATTTCTAACACGCACTCAGAGAGTGGTCTTGCGGCTGTCAGGACAGAAACCAAAACGGTTGCTCTCCGTGCGCTTTTCCATCGTCTCCGGGCTTGTCCATATGTAAATTGCGCAAGCTTATTTTGTACATTAGATCGAAAGAAAAAAAAATTACCCACCTATAGACCTTCCCCTCGAAGAAATCACGACAGAAGTGGTTGAAAGTGAACTAAAGAGACAGATCGTAGCACCAGGTGTAAACGAGAATCTTCCTTCTTTGTCTAATTGTAATGCGGTTAGCCAAAACACATCTTAACATACCAAGAATAAATAGAGCCTCCTTAAAAAAAAAAAAAAAAAAAAAAAAAAAAACAGATACATACACCAAACGTTTTGCATGTAGATGTATACATTATTCATCATAATCATCCATACTGAGCATTTGTATCAAGTAAATATAGTTTTTTCTCGCAGATATTATCCGGAAAATCAAGCAAATGTTCCCACAGACTCACTGCATGGCTGCTGAAATCAATTGCGTCACAACAGGCTGTTTTCTTCAGTTTGACTCCACACGCTTTTTCACCAGTAAGTCGGCAGGGAAATTGGCCTGTGTGGAGTGGTAATCCTGAAACAGCCTCATTAGCCTCTGTAGGTTTGAACAAAAGGACAGGCGCTTAAGAGTCTCAGCAGTGCTGTGGAAACAACATGCGGGTGTCCAATCAGCCTACGGTGGTGTCCCAAAAACACACTCTCACTGCTGGGTTCAAAGTGCTCTTCAGATTAAGGGAGCACCAGATATTAAAAATCGCATGTTTTATTTGCGTGTCGGAGATGACATTTAATGTTGGAAAAAAGCCAAGAGCATAAAAACAGGATGTAGCATAAACTTTATCAAAGCCCCATCTAACACGCTGACATTTTGGGGGAGCAGAGCAGCAGGAGAGCGAATGCAGCGTTCCTCTGCGGTTCTCCATCATTAACGTGCTCCTCCTTTAAGTTAAAAGCTCAGCAGTTGCTGCACCGGCCTTATTACAGCACAGAAACAAACTTGGACGTGTAGGTTAAGACCTTCATTAATGACGTTGTATATCATTGTACATTCACTAGAGCATTTGGCAGTTTGTGCATAAAAGAATCATAAATTAGGTGATTCCATGGATGTAGCAAGAAAGGACAAAGGCTTTTGTTAATGAGGTAGGTTGGATCTGCATATAGACTTGTGTATAATGAACTACAGAGGTTGAGATGAAGAACATCACCTGTCTGACTAAAAAAAAAAAACATATTAAACCTTAAAGTTTCCTGCTACACCTTATTTCGATAGTCCACTTCAGACATTCTAACTATCCAACATGATCTCATGAAAGTGCGTATCTGTACCACTAATTTTATTTCTTTTGCCATTTATATACCAAAAATGTTTTTTTGCGTGCATATGCTACGCACTGTAAACCCCTAGCTGATTAGGAGTGTGGAGTGCGTGCGTATTACACGCCATAAAATGCGTATCATATGCACGCAAAAACTATTTTTGACGTATGAATGGCACGAGAAATACAATTCGTGGTATAGATGGCACTTTCATGAGATCGGGCTGAACTATCAGTAACTTTGCAACTACATGTCAACTTACTCTAATTAGAGTATTAGTAGATGTATGTTACGGTTAGGGTTTGTAGAATTTAAATTTGCTTGAAACAATCTATATTACTAAAAGCGCTATATAAATAAAGCTGATTTGACTTGACTTGACTTGACTAGAATAAGTTGACATGTACTTGCAAAGTTATTTATAGTTAGAATGTTTGGGGAGCATCAACATAAAGTGTTATCAGATATTAAAGGGGTGGTTGATGATGATTTCACTTTTTTAACTTTAGTTAGTGTGTAATGTTGCTGTTTGAGGACAAACAACATCTGCAAAGTTACGACGCTCAAAGTTCAAAGCAAAGGGAGATTTTTCTTTTAAAGAAATCACTTTTTAAGGACTACAACAAACGGCTGCTAGGGACTACAATGAGCTTCTTCACAGGTAAGTGACATCACTATTAATTTATTTATTTTTTGACATCACTAACCCCTAAAATTGACAGAAACCCAGGCCCCGGGAACTCGATGTATAGATTATCATGACAGAAGATGCTAATCAATGACTAGAAGATGGTAAACTCCACATCAGATTCATAAATTCATCAACTTATCATTCAAAACTCTGATTTGAACATACAAAGCTACAATTTTTTTTTTTTTTTTTTTACATTTTCAGTGCATGTCTGTGTGAGGTAATCAGAGCTACAAACACACTAGCTGTTGAAGCTCCGCCCTTTGTGCTAGGAGAAGCAGCTAATTTGTATTTAAAGGGACACACACAAAAACGGTGCGTTTTTGCTCACCCTCAAAAAGTGACAATGTTAACATGCTATAAAAAATATCTGTGTGGTAATTTGAGCTAAAATTTCAAATACACACTCTCTTATTTGACATCTTGTGAAACGGTTATTATAAGACCTTAAGCTGAGTCTCTTAATATTCTAATGACTGGTATTTGATTTGCAGTTGCAAAGTTACCAAGTTAATAGAACGTCTAAAGTGGACTATCAAAATAAAGTGTTACCAAGTTTCCAAATTGAGGTTTACACAATGCCATAGATGAACCATTTTGGGTTTTCCAAATAACGATCATATTTAAATTAGACTATCTGAATAACCTTTTTCCACTATAAAGAACCTACTGTGCAATGGAAAGGTGCCATTTTAAGCACTTGACAACTAGCTGAACACCAGGCTGGAAACCGGCTAGACCAGCTTAAACCACCAGGCAGGGTGTGACGAGGAAGGACTTTTTTTGAAGAGTTTCTCCTCGAACTTCAAAAACCATTTAGGTACTAAAGCCTCTCTGATGACAGCATTAGTGTGTGTGTGTGTGTGTGTGTGTGTGTGTGTGTGTGTGTGTGCGCTTGCATTTAAAGCTGCTTTAGCTGTTTAATAACACAGCACACAAACCGCATGTGTTGATGAAAGCAGGCTCAGTGTCCATCAGCAGCGGTCAGCACTTCTGTAACAGGAAAAATCTGCTTTAGTCTGTTAATGTGGAGAGGCAGCAGAAATGGAGGGATGCAATTCATTTAATTCTGTTCAAAAGAAAATTCTGTTTACAAACCCACATTAAATGTAGTTATTTTTCACATTTTCTGCACTGAAATCACTAGCTACTGAAAAAAAAAACACTTTGGTATTAATATGCGTATGAAAATTTAACATGGAACACTTGGTGGTGGTCCCCCTTTTGTTTCGGAACCTTTTCTTTTAAATATCTCTTGTATAACACTTCTCAGTGTTATTTTAGTATAATCGATGTACTATAGTATTATTAACAATTTTGAATTAGATATTATTTGTATCGTTTCTGTTTTCATTTCAGTTAACGTTTTAACTTTTGCTTGTAAACATTGTTTTGGTTGTGCTACGGCTCTGCGTGACTGTGCAGGTGATTATAATTTGCTGCACCTGTGAACACATGGAAATCCCAGAACATTGTCATTTGAACATGTAAGTCCAATAAATGCAGTTGTTTTGACTAATAAGAAACACTTAAAGTGCCCCTATTATGCTATTTTAAAGGTTCCTTTGTTGTCTCCTAGCATGCATCAAAGGTCAAAAAAAGAGTTTCATTTTCTCATAATATACATTGCACATCACCACATTGTTCAATGATTCTCAAACGACTCGTCAGATGAATCACTCTCTCTAAATCCCTCGAACTGTATCTATATTGGTGCATAGGCCTACGTCAGCCGAGCACTAACATGAAGGACTGATGTAACATTAAAGTTTGCGAAACAAATCTTGCTCTATCCTTTATCTTTACTCAAAGTAGCAAGAACAAAAGACAAACTGTTTTTAGGTAATAGTTACACAATTTTAGGTAATAGTTGCCCACAGCTGATTTGCAAAAATATTTCAGTAAGACAGTAGTAACGTGAGTTAGCTGGTTAGCCGGAAACTTATACAATATAAAACACACAACTACATATTTTGAACACCCAGTAGAAAATATATACATAAATAATTAGACATACTTACAGGTTGTGATTCTTGCCATAGTGAATCAGGGAAAGACAAATACACGGTTTGGAAGAAGGACTGAGGATGCATTGGCTCATTATTTACTTTTTTGTTAATTATGAACAAAGTTACATGTGTATCTTTAAAGTTTTCATTTCATTTTATTTTTATAAGTCAGTTAATAACTATGTTTATGTTTTTGTAGCCGGCCCCAGGATGAGTAAATGTTGGTTCACTGTGTTTTCCTTTTTTGTGTGTTTAGGTTTTCATGGCATTGGACTCACGCTACAGTACTTGAAATGTACAGCAGTCATTTGCAGAAATACTGATTGTGATCTGCAGTGTTTGTGGATCCATTAATGGAAAGCGTTATTTGAGCATTGTGTCATGCATCACCCTGCAGAAACTACATTTCACTTACTTTGTGTGTGTGTTATCCATAAAACACATCCACCATTTCAGAAGCATTAAAAACCCATCTCCCAGTCTGCTTTTCACATATATATTTGTGCTTGCTTGTTTTGCTCTCTCTCAACCATGTCCATCGCTGTTATTGAATATCTGAAGTGTCTCTAATAGACCGAATATCAGCCGTCTGTGGTTGAAGTGTCATTGCAGTGGCCTGTTTTTCTCACATGGAGAGAGACTCAATGGCTTTAACTCCCCCATTCGAATATATCAACCCTGATGCGCATTATTAGCAGAGCACACCGTCTCTAATGGATGCTGTGCACATTAGAGGAGATACTGATGACGGGCTGGAACTCACGGCCAGTGAAACAGGGTTGGAGGCAAAAGCTGTCCTGTCCCGTCTCCATATGATGAATAGCAGGTTTTGTAAAGATTTCAAAACTGTCCTTGGCTGTATGTGACCTGAGGCGAAATCTGTTCTGCCACTCCAAACCCAACAGTTGAAGAAGATTGCTCAGTATGAGGAGGTTGAAATGGACTCACATTGATGCTGAATGTACATTATGTGTACGGTAAATATCTCATTGATATGTATGGCTACGACTTTAAAAATAGCATTTGTCTAAGGATACCTTGAGTTTGCTATAATGGTATACCTATAACCACAGAGCTGAGCCTTCTATTTTCAGGCATTTTCTTCTATGCGCTTTATATGATATAGTGGAGGCCAGGACTAGTTGTCACACTTCAGTGAATATTTCTCAAGGTAAGGTAATTTTTTTAAAGTCAATTTCTGTGCGGGCACAAACCTTAAAGTCTTGGCTACAAAAACAATATTGAATATTTCCACCGTTATTGGCCAAAAAAAATATAAGTAACACTATATAGTATGATACATTATGGAAATGCATACTGTCACACTGCAGTAGGAACTTTCTATTTACTGACAGTGATTTAATGCCTTAAAAAATAAAACTTTATAAATACTTCATAGTTTAAAGAAAGAAAATTATACATTGTAAAAATGATTTTTCACAGTTGTAAGCAAATTAGTGCGTTTTAGAAGACTTTTTTTCAGACTTTCTACTTCAGAATTTCACGTTTAATTCAATATATTATTTGCCATTTCAAGTGAAAACAGTTCCCTTTCGTGGTCACTCCGAGTTACGTCGGATTGACGACGAATGGGGTTTCGCTTAGAACACCTATCGATTTCGAGTATACAAAAACGAGCCAATGGCAAAGAAATGTCATGGGTCTGCGGAATTTGCATGACGTAACTCCGCCCCACCTCGTGGGTATAAAAGGAGGACGCCGGCAACATGCAGTTATGTTTTCGCTTCATAGCCAAGAGTATCTCTTCACTCCACAGCCATTTCTGACTTCGCTCTACGAGACGAGCCATTTTCTCCGGTGTTGGTGTGACGGCGATCTGCAGCGAGTTCACATTGCCTGCTGATCTGTGCAGTGATCTGCCAGTGAGTGTGTTTCTCCCTGCTCGCTTCAACATCGCGGAGTTTTTTCTCCTCTCATAAAAGAGCTTGCACGCGGCACGTCTTTTTAAAGACAGCTCGCCCGTGCATTTCTGGTTGCGGCAGATTGGTATCGGACTCTGATGGGCACGAGCGCTGTCTAGTGTGTTTGGGCTTTGATCATGCTTGAACAGCGCTCGTTGGTGATTCATGTTCTCTCTGTGGGAACATGATCATCGCGTCATTTAGGTCGAGACTCGGTGAACTCGCAAGAGTGAGAGTCCCCTCATCCACCACCCGATTTTCGGCTGGTGGCCAGGGTGACCTGAGGGTGATGGTCTGGAACAAGGCGTGTCCGTGACCCCAGCCCCCCTCTTCAATGGCAGTGCCCGCTAGCGATCAGGTGATTCCACGAGTCTACCTTCGGGTGGCCCGTGTGTTTTCATTTGAAAGCTACAGAGGATAATGCTATGTCTGTAGCTGCATCACTAGGTGGGCTTTATTTTTCTGGAAGTGACGACTCGTCACAGCTGCCACCTTCTGGTGTTCTATGGCTGTGCCTGAGTCTGATCCGGAGATGACGGCCATGCTTTCCTGGGACGATTGTTTTTTGGGTAAGGCCGCCGACCCGCGTCCACGGCAAACCCCAATATCTTTCTTCCCGGACGTGCATGATGAGATCTCGACGTCCTGAAAGACCCCCGTGTCTTCTCAGGACCGCTCGTTGGTCTCATCCTCCTTGCCCTCCCCTCAACGGGGCCGCTGCCCTTGGGTACACTGGGGTCCCCCCGGTTGAATGCTCTGTTGCGATGCTACTGTGTCCTCAGAGTGCTTCCCGGCGCAATCCTAAGCACCTGTCCGAAGCCTGTAGTTCTTTTCGTCTACACTAATCTGTGGCGAAATCCTATAGTGCCACAGGACAGGCAGCCGCCTCACTGCATCCCATGACCGTTCTGCTGGTCTACCTGACCCAGATGCTCATGGTTATGCATGAGGGCGGGACTGACTCGAGGCTCTTTAATGAGCTACCAAAAAGCGCGCCGCCACTGACCTTGCTCTCCGAGCGACGAAGGTGGCCGTGCGCTCTCCGAGTCAGGTGATGTTTACCACTCTGGGGCTGACCGGTCTGATGTGCAGGATGCAGGATGTGTCGGCGGACTCGTCTGCTCGACACCCCCATATCCCAGGTCAGCCTCTTCGGCGGTGCGGTTGAGTACTTCTGCCCAACAGTTCTCAACCGCCCGTGAGCAGATTGAGGTTATTCTGCCGACGGCCCCGCCGTCCGCTCAGGTCCCTCAGTCTGCCAACCGCCGAAGGCGCCCTCCCACGGTTCCAACCCCGCCCGCTTTGGAAGACCGTGGGGGGATGCCTCAGCCCTCTCCAGCCCCGCCCCCCCCCCGCTAAACGCCGGGTTAAGCGGCACTTTTGAGATGGGCTGCTCAGAGATGGGACTCAGTTCTTTCCAGGACTGGGATTCCATTCCGCTTTGCTGCACCACCGAGGGGATGTCGGTGGTTCGTTGACTCCGCTGGCACAGTTCTTGGGAGCCTGCCTAGAGCTTCCCTGTCTGTTTCGCTGGGTCGCGCGAACCATCGGCTCGGCTATGCGATTCAGTCCGCACGGTCTCCTCCCCGCTACAGGGGAGTCCGCTCCACTCTGGTTGGTGGCAATGCCCCTATCATGAGAGCAGAGATTGCCACCCTGCTGGCGAAGGGTGCAATCGAGACTGTCCCTCCAGCCGAGATGAGGTCCGGCTTCTACAGCTCTTACTTCATTGTCCCCAAGAAAACCGGTGGGTTTCGACCAATCCTGGACTTGCGCGTGCTGAACCGCTCCCTCACAGGATGCCGTTTAAGATGCTCACCGCCAAACGCATTTTCGAATATGTTCGGCCCCAGGATTGGTTTGCAGTGATCGACCTGAAGGACGCCTACTTTCATGTCTCCATTCTTCCTCGACACAGACCGTTCCTCCGGTTTGCTTTCAAGGGACATACCAGTACACATACCAGGCATACCAGTACGCGGTTCTCCCTTTCGGGCTAGCCCTGTCTCCTCGCGTCTTCACGAAGGTCTTCGAGGCAGCCCTTGTTCCCCTTCGGGTTCACGGGGTTCGCATCCTGAACTATCTCGATGACTGGCTTATTGTAGCTCACTCTCGAGACCAGGTTTGCGAACACAGGGACCTTGTGCTCCGGGACCTAGCTCGTCTGGGCCTTCGGGTCAACTGGGAGAAGAGCAAACTTTGCCCCGTGCAGAGGATCTCTTTTCTCGGTGTGGACATCGACTCGGTCGCCATGTCCGCGCAGCTTACGAGCGAGCGCGCTCAGTCACTGCTGACTTGTCTGAGACAATTTCAGGGCAAGAGTGCGGTTCCGCTGAAATCTTTTCAGAGGCTCCATGGGCATATGGCATCTGCAGCCACGGTAACGCCGCTCGGATTGCTTCATATGAGACCGCTTCAGCTTTGGCTACGCGACCGAGTCCCGAGGTGGGCACGGCAACAAGGCACGCTCCGAGTATCAGTTACTCCGACCCACCGTCAGACCTTCACCCCGTGGTCGAACCTCAGTTTTCTCAGGGCAGGTGTCCCCCTGGAACGAGTTTCCCGGCATGTTGTTGTCTCAACAGATCGACATGCTGCCGCGGGCTCCTGGACAGGACCCCAGCGCCTATGGCATGTCAATTGCCTCGAGTTGCTGGCAGTACGCCTTGCCCTGCACTGCTTTCGGGTGTTGCTCAAGGGTCAGCACGTACTAGTCCGATCAGACAATACCGCCACTGTAGCGAACATCAACCAACAAGGTGGTCTAGGCTCCCGCCGTATGTCGCAACTCGCTCGCCACCTCCTCTTATGGAGTCAGAAGCATCTGAGGTCGCTTCGAGCCATTTATATTCCCGGAGCCCTGAACTATGCAGCCGACGAGCTCTCACGGCTTCAGCCCCTCCCTGGAGAATGGCGACTCCATCCCCAGTCGGTTCAGCTGATTTGGGACCAGTTCGGGGATGCACAGATAGATCTGTTTGCCTCTCACGACTCCACCCATTGCGACCAGTATTATTCCCTGACCGAGTGCACGCTCGGCACGGATGCACTGGCGCACAGCTGGCCGCGTGGTTTATAAAAAGAATGAGTCAAAAAAGATAAATTACTGATATTTACAATGCACAGTAGCTTATCTTTTATTATTAATAGTAAAATTCGGTACGATTTTCCAATGGAATCTGTCCATGCACTGCGCTCTCAACAACAACAAGGAAGTTTTAGTAGCTAATGGATTTCCACCACAGAAAAACGCTTGCTGTAGCTCTGCTACCAGATTTACGGAGAAGAGAAAAACACTCACGTGTTTGGTTGCACCCCTAAACTAAAAAAAAAAAAGTTTCATTTTTTCTTCTCGCTGCCCCTGGAAAAATGAGCGCGTCGCTTCAATTATGAGTGCGCTAACTGCGCTTCCCGCGCGCCTACATTTGAAATAACGAACTCGAGCACGCAATATTTGAACGGCCCCTTGGTGAGCTTCCTCCAATCATGAGACCCCCCCCTTGACATTGCTTGTGTGCACGGCACCTTCTCAGCAAGCAGGGGCGCCATTACTAATAATTGAACTGAAGTTATAGAGAATAGAAAACCGCTTTGCGGCGCAGGGGAGGATTTTTTTTTAACTGCTCGTGCCGCCCCCCATGTGACATGAAAAAAATGCCGCCCCGGGCGACTGCCCGGTTCGCCCGTGCCTAAAACCGCTACTGCGTTTGACTGACATGTAACGCAACCAATCACACTTAGATTTGATCCGTGTCATTTTAGGGGCGTGACAATATAATGTCGATGTACCTACAATAACAGACCGGCGTGCATCTAATAAATTATTCAATAATATTGTGCAAGTTTACTGCAACAATGGAGCCGCGAACTTCACATACTTTTGAAAATCCAGCATTTAATTGATGCTGGTAAGCGCTCATTGTCACAGTGGTAGACACAAAACAGCTTTCTTCTTCCAAGAGGGGGTTTGGCGTCGCGGCATTTGTTTCTAGGCGGACCAATAAAGAACGCAACACACGTCTCCCGGACATCCTGTAAAATTCAACCAATCAGATCGCAACTTCTGAAGTGTTTCCAGAAAAGTGTGCAATATGCATCAGACCTTCAGCCAATGGTCCGTGGGCGTGACGTCTGAGGCTGAGATTAAGGGCCAGATTTACTAACAGCTTGCACCAGTGCAAACCCTCTTCTGGCATTTTAAAAACTACAGTTAAAATTTACTAAAAACACGCAATGAAAATTTTGCGCTGAAAAGGCATGGACACAGTTATTTTTGCGGCTGACCTTTTTGCAAATGTATTTGTAGGAGTTTCCCTTTCAGATGCAAAATTTATTTTAGGAGAGTATTTAAATGAATCCCGCAAGGTGATTTACTAAAGTTTGCACTCGTCAATTTACTGGTGTTCGCGCCATTATTTACCGCCCAAAAAAAGCACGTCTTAAACCAAACGCTACCTGGTAGATTGCGTTAGTCATTATGGAATGATTATAGTCTGTCTTCTTTAATTTGTGCGTTGTCAGTAATCACGCGCAGAACTCTCATCTGTGTTGTTTTGGAATTGCGCTCTCACGCTAATTTGCCCGGTTTAGTAAATCTGCCCCTAAATGACAACTAGCCCCAGTTTATTTATTTTTACACAGACTATTTTATTCATCTGTGAATATTTAAGGTGGGGTAAGCGATATTTCAAAAACGCTGTTGGATATTTTTGATATTTGAAATCAACCCAAAAAACACATCCCCCTCTTCATTGCTCTGCCTCCAAAACTCAATCCTAACTGCACTGTTCCGAATCAGTCTCGAAACCCCGGTCGCCAGCATGCGAGGCGAGTGCACTTACAATGGCGCTAAACACCACGTTCCCTTAACTGTCGTCAGCTCGACTCTCAGTAACTGGCCTCCGTTACGCACGCAATCCAATAGTGGATGTCTGTTTATCATAGCAGAAGCGCAACAATAATGCTTCTCGAAAAATAAAAGCACAGATGATGAACGAATGACAAGGAAGCACTCGTCCCATCGCTGGAAAGCTTTCCTTATATTTACGTGGGTCCTAAAGCTCTTGCCCAGTCATAACCCTTCATTTTCCAGTGATTTCTTCTGAGCTTTTCTCATCTCTATTTCCTTATCTTTCTTTAAATCTCCCTCGTTCTCATCTCCTCCACCGTCATATGCCCCCTAATGCTGATTGGCTACACACGTTTCTTGTTTGTTCCTGTGTCGGTCCAATTAACTTCCAAACAGAAATTTTCAAATATCACTTAGCCTACCCCATCTTTAAACATGGCACTTTATCAGATTTCCATTCCAGCGTGTGGTGTACTGTGAGTGTGAGACATGGAACTCTAATATTAGCATAAATTGGAAAGCAGATGTTTGAGATTCAGTCTCAGCATGCCATGTGTCTGATCATGGCTGAGCTGGTTTGTCTGGCTGAATTCTTCCCACAATCGCCACCATCACAGCTAGAGACACAGGGAGTCTTCTAATGAATAGTAAATACAGCCCAGTTAATGTTCCGTTTGATACGCACTTCTCAAAAAAGTGGAGGATAAAGGTTTGTTATGTTGTGTCAACCCCCCTTACGAAAAATACGTTTATTCAAGTGAGCTATTAACTTTCAGTCTTCTTTTTATGTACTTCTCAGAAATAAACTATGTACTTCTCAGAAATATACTCCAAATTGCACCTTAGTATACTTGACTTGTACTGACACAAAAGTCTAAATATATTTGGCCTATACTTGCTGAACGAGATACTTAAAAGTATAATTAAGTATTCTAAGTTCTCTTGGCTTGTACTTGTGTTTACTATATTGATTGAGTAGCTTATTGAATACTTTAAAACATAACATTACACACTGTCTTATAAACTAACATGTTCAAGTTTATATAGTAACAAGCTTTCGGGTGGAATAGCTTATAGAGTAAATGAAATATAGGCATGGAACTGAAACTGATCTTGTGAACAGCGATAATAATTACCCTTACGAAAAATAAGTTTATTCAAGTGTTCTATTAGTATACTTTTCAACTGAAAATAAGAAAGCATACTTTGTCTACATTTTATATACTTGTAGCGTGACCTGACTACGCCACCATGTTTATCAGGGAAATATTAATCCTAAAGATTTAATGTTTTACACAAAAGACAAACAGGAACGTGATTGTCAAAGGAGGGCCAGAGACGTGGATACTAAATATACAAAAGTTTTATTTTGATACGCGCAACCATTTAAAAAAAGAGGACATTTAAGAGAGAACGAGGTCATCAGCGTTCACCACGAAAGAGTCCTATATCGCTCTCAACACCCTGTGTACAAGCATCAACACACACTGCAACCCAGTCCAGCACAGCACTCTGTGACGAGCCCACCACCGCACGCAAGGCCTACTAGTGGCCTGCCCCGAAGCCTCGGCTCCTGTAACGAGAGTAAAAATTACTACAGGTCTCAACACACAAGACACTTACTCCAAGCATGCACACATAAACATTTAAACAAGTAAACAACAAAAGAAAAATGAAAATCAAGGTTTGATGTCACCACTGGGGTTCTATTAACCTCCCTGACCTTCTACCAGCAAATTAGAGGGAAATCAGACCTCAAAACACACAATTCTGCAAAACACTGACAAAGCAAAAACAATCAGAACACTCAGTTAAGAAACCAATGACAATTGAAGATACACAAAAAAATAAAGATAACACAATTTGAAAGACTAGCTAGTAAAAAAAAAAAAAAAAAACGCCCAGCGATCACAGTGACACGCACTGGAAAACAAGCGTCACACAAAACCCGTAGGCTGTACACACAAGCGCTGGGAAAAGTTTGTTATTGTAAACAATCCGAAGGTAAAAGCAGCAGCGTCAAACAGCGTTGCCCACCAGGCGCCGTAGAACATCTATTACTCCTAAAATACAAACATAAACATTTGCACTATGTAACAGAATGGGCGTGGGACAAAATGGACGTTTCACGTACCTTTAATTCCGAAACTGACGCCCATCCACGCCACGCCGAACGAAGCACGGGAATGCGAGAGGGACATGCAAAGGGAGAGCGGCCGCCGCCCAGAGCCCACGCAGCAAGCTATCCCCACAGCTATAACCCACAGAGTTATTACAACCCATCACACATCTGGGTGCTAACTAATTAGCCAACGCACACATACGTTACCTCAAAGCATCAGGAGGCACCGGACTGCATGAGGCATGTAACGGGAGAGCCAGGGCTGCCAACAGCCGCGAATTATCCTGAAGCTATGAATGACAAAATCGTTTATACAAGCTCCCGCATCCGTGTTCACTAACGAGCCAAATAGCACCTACTTCGAAGGCGGAACAACAACGAAAACCAGAAGGGGCGGTCCCCGAGCAATGACTCGACTCAGATGGCAATCACACTCAAGAGGCGACTACAATTCCGTTTTATACTGTCCCTCCTTTTCGTAATTGGACCTTCACTACCCCCGGCACATCAGTTTAATTATAGAGCCGAAATAAGTCCCACTACATTCTCAAAAATATGCTTTATGTACTTCTCAGAAATATACTTAAAATTACACTTAAATGTACTTGACTTACATGAAGGACTAAAAATGACAAAAGGAAAAATAAATAAATAAATAAATAAATAAAAGTATGAATAAATAAATAAATGCAGGAATAAATAGTGAAAATAAATACATTTTGGTAATATAAATGGCTATTTCTGTATTTTTACATGTATTTATTTATGTATTTATACATTTATTTATACATTTATTTATTTATTTATATATTTATTTATTTATTTCTACATTTATTTATTTCTACATTTATTTATTTGTGTATTACCACATTTCTACATTTATTTATTTCTGTATTTCCACATTTCTACATTTATTTATTTATGTATTTCCAACTACATAAATAAATAAATGTAGAAATGTGGAAATACAGAAATAAATGTATAAATAAATAAATAAATGCAAAAATGTATAAATAAATGTATAAATACATAAATAAATACATATATAAATGCATAAATAAATAAATACATGTAAAAAAGACAGAAATAGCCATTTATATTACCAAAATGTATTTATTTTCACTATATTTCTGCATTTATTTATTTATTTCTACTTTTATTTATTTATTTATTTATTTATTTTTCCTTATCGAGTAGCCTAATAAATATATATTTTTACATAGTTTTTCATATACAGTCTAATGAAACTTAATAAAATAAAACTTAAACATATTGATTAAAATATGGATATAAAACAGATATGTTTCTAATTCTGCGTATTTGAATTTGTGTGTAGGCTAGTCCACTGGTAGTGTACAGGAATTTACTTTAATTCTACTTTACTCTTTCCCCACCATTGAATGAATTTTCCAGCCATCCATGTTTTCACTAGCCTGGGAAAGCCCAGACAACTTCCGGCAAATTTAGATTTGCTCTGAAATTTAGTCTAGCAAAGAGCTCATTCAAGCCCATTTCCAATCCGTCGAAATCGAGGCACGAATCATAACCGTTTGGTCGGGCTTTACACGATGACGACAGCGCTGGGATTTTGAAGCAGATTTTGTAGCCTACATTACAAAGATGGATGCCGCCGTCGCGTCTGTTTTAAGCGATTTGAACATTTCCTTTTTGTTAAAAACCGTGCAAAGAACAATATTCTTTATTGTATATTAAGAAACATAAGATGTTTCTCCGCCGCTCTGCATTTGTCATCTCCTTCATCGCTCTGATTGGTTTTAGGTCCATCCGCGACGTCCGTTGGTGACGCCCCTCTGGAAATGATAAAATGTTAAAATGTTGCCTTTCTTTGTGAAACTTACCAACACTCAAAAAATGATGCATGAAGCTAATAAAATGTTTTTAAAAATTAAAGTACAGTTAAAGGTATTTTTTCAAGTATAAAACATAACATTTGAACATAGTAGTAGTGTCACCTTTTCAGTGTGTTTAGTTCAGTTTTGTGATCTTGTTTCCCCCTGTCTTTGTGATTTTGGTTTAGTCCTGTTAGTGTTTCCTGGTCTATTTAATTAGTAATTCCCTTCACCAGTGTTCTGTTAATTATCCTGTTAGTCCCTGTGTTTTCCCTCAGTGTTTGTTGGTCGTCGTCAATGTATGGTTGAGTGTGTTTTGAAGTCCTGGAGAGTTTTCCTTTGTCCCTGTATGTTCCTGTAAGTTGAGTTGTTAAATAAATCAGCTATAGTGCAGTTCCCGTGTCCTCGTCTTCGGCATCCTACACTAAACCTGACAGAACGACCAACCATACAAAAACCGAGAATGAGCCGAAGGAGGAAGAACAAGAAGGTGAGCCCCATTGAAACACCTATCCTCTTCCAAGAGGGGCGCTCACTAGAAGAGTATGCGGGACTTTACCTAGATCTTTATGATGATGTGACGTTGGGGGAAGAGGAACTGGCAAGGAGTTTCTGGGGTGGTCTGAAGGACCCGCTTGCCCAGATACTTCTGGTGAAGGACCTCAATATGTCCTTTTTGGAGTTTGTGGATCACACGCTGTGGGCGTGTGGATCCAAATACCTCGTGGAAGATCTCCCACTCCAGCCAGTTCCAAGCCCGCCAGCGCCTGAGCCCATCGCCTGAGCTCATCGCCTGAGCCCATCGCGCCTGAGCCCATCGCCTGCTTGCCAGCGCCAGTGTCTGTTCCTGAGCCGGGGTCTGTTCCGGTGTCTGTTCCTGGGCCGGTGTCAGTCCTTGTGGCCGTTACTGTTCTAGCGGCCCGCTGATCCTGCGCCAGAGCCCGCTCAGCCGGTCAGGTCCGCGTTTGCTGATCCAGAGGCTATTCACGTCACGTCTGCCGTTCCTGAGCCGGTATCTGTTCCCGTTCCTGAGCCAGTGTCTGTTCCCGTTCCTGAGCCGGTGTCAGTTCCTCTTCCTGAGCACCAAGAACCAATCTTTGTACCTGTCAAATTTCCCATTAAAAAATTTTGGGGGCGCAGTATGCCCTGTAAGGGGACCATGGAGGTCGTAGCGACAGGGTCCTCACCACCATGGCCACCCGAAGGGTCCTCACCGCCATGGCCACCCGAAGGGTCCTCACCGCCATGGCCACCCGAAGGGTCCTCACCGCCATGGCCACCCGAAGGGTCTTCACCACCATGGACGCCCGAGGGTCCGACAGCTCCGCACCTTCGGAGAGGGGGAGGTTCTGTCACGTTTTCAGTGTGTTTAGTTCAGTTTTATGATCTTTTTTCCCCCTGTCTTTGTTATTTTGGTTTAGTCCTGTTAGTGTTTCCTGGTCTGTTTAATTAGTAATTCCCTTCACCAGTGTTCTGTTAATTATCCTGTCAGTTCCCGTGTCCTCGTCTTCGGCATCCTAAACTAAACCTGACAAGTATAGGCCAACAAGTGAAAATGTAATATATAAATAGTAAACTATAAGGTTTCACTTCATTTGGATGGTCCCTTTAACACAATCTGTTAACTATAAGTAACGGTGCACCTACATGTCTACTAACTCTCATTAGAGTGTTAGTAGAGTATTAGTAGACTGGTAGGGTTAGGGTTAGAATAAGTTGACATGTAGTTGCATAGTTACTTATAGTCAGTAGACTGTCTGTTGGAGGACCATCACAATAAAGAGTTATCAGATATTAAGCAGACAGTACACTAATAATCTAATGAGAGTTAGTTGACATGTAGTTGCAAAGTTACTTATAGTCACCAGAATGTTCAAAAGGGACCATCAAAATAAAGTGTTACCAACTATAATGTCTCGTTTCCACTGAGCGGTACGGTATGGTACAGTACAGTACAGGTCGGGTCGGTTAACCATGATCCGGCTTGCGTTTCCACCGCCAACAGTACCTTTAATTGATAGGCGTGGTGTTTGCCGGAAAGAAGCGATCGACGAAATTTTCGCACGAAGAAAGCGACATATAAACAACAATGGATGACCTACAGCAGATCTAGTTCTTGCTTCTCGGCATGTTTGTCACAAGAAACAAGCGCTGCCATTAGACGTTTCTCAATACCAAGTAGCCTACGGTATATATTTATAACAAAACTAAATATAAAACACAACCCTGCCCTCTTCGTTTAAATTTAAAAATATTAGACATATTCCAGGCAATATGTAATGTATTGCATATTGCATTGGTACAAATGTTGCAATAAACAACAAAACAGGTGATCTTGTAATAAAATAAAAAATGACAAAACGATCTCTTTTTGTTGAATTTCAGTTTTATCAATAATAGCCATTATAAAAGTATAAAAGGTACAAAAAGCTATACAGTAAAGCTTTAATAACAAAGCAAACAATTCAGTCAAATATACAAATTCAGTGCTCAAATATATGAAACTTAACTTAGCTTTCTGCCAAAACTATTGGCCAGGGAGCGAATTATAGATTCACGAGACCAAAGATCGCCTGTTAGGTCTATAGGCTACAAGAGGAATTATATCTCATGTTTAACCGCTACAGAGACGTCAGAGTCAGCGCAAACTTCAGAATGACTAGCCGAGGAAAGGCTGTTCCAGGTGGGGTGCACGAGCGCCGAGCGTCCAGTGATTGCTTGGAATGGATCTCAGTCAAATTATCATAAATCTATAAATAAACCACAGATTTGAGATTTAAAAAACTACATTCTCACCTGAAAAAAATCTAAAAATTACATTTTGTGACATAATAACAGTAGTATTTTTCAAATGTATATTAAAAATGGCGCGTCTAATGCCCTTTGAGCACGCGCAAGTGACGATCTTCTGTCAACCAATCACCGTTCTGTAGTGAGTCTAGCTCAACCTGTTAGTACCGTACCACTGTGGTAGGTACCCCAACGGAAGGGTACCCAAAAAGTGGTAAGGTACGGTTCGGCTTTTTGGTACCATTCACAACTTTTGACAGTGGAAACGCCGTACCGTACCGATCAGTGGAAACGAGCCATAAGTATAATGTTAAGTTCACTTAAAGAAAACTTGTAGTATAAAACTACTAAACTAGTAGTTCACTGAGAGTACACTAAAAGAAAACTTGCAAGTGTACTTGCAGTATAAAACTAGTAGTTCCCTTTCAAGGGAACTTCCGCTGCGTCGAGAATCTACACTATGGGGAATGCCTTTAGCATGTCTGAAGCATGAATAGAACTAGTCCAATCTTGATTGGTAATGCGTGATGACGTCAGCCGTGAGCGGAAGCTATAAAAGGAGACCGGAACATAGCAGCGGTAGCTTTCTGTCCTTCAGCAAGCGTTATATGTGAAAACTGTCTGTCTTATTTGGTGTTGTTTGTTCGGTATCAATAAGGTAATTGTGATGGAGAAGAAGTTCAGGCAGTGTGCGTCCCCTTGCCCACGCTTTCTAAGCGAGGGTGACACACACTTGCTCTGTGTTATGTGTTTGGGAGTGGAGCATGCACAGGCAGCGTTCGAGGGCGCTGCTTGTGTAAACTGTGAAAAGTTGCCCCTTAGAATGCTCTGCTCCCGCCTGAGCCTGTTCGATGAATCAGGCCAGGCTCGCGCTCCCCATGGACCAGGTCCCGCGTTTGTCGAGGCATCGCGGCGCTTGCATTCATGGGGATCGCAAAGGGATCTGGTTGATAGTGTTGAGACGGCAGCGGCCCTTTCCCAACACTCATCAACCAGTTCTCATGATCCCGCTCACGGCTCAGGAGCCCGCTCTGCGGCTTCTCCTGACCGCAGAGAGGATCCGATGTTGCAATTAACTTAATCCGAGGATTTAGATATTGTTAACATCGAGGCAGGAAAATGTGAAAATCCATCACCACATTCTCCTGCCTTTGAGGAGCTGCTGGAGGTTGTAACTAGGGCTGTGGCCAAATTAAATATCGATTGGCCCCCTGAGACGCAGGAAGCGACTAAGAAAAGTAAACTGGATGAGCACTTCCTGCAAGCCCGGTTACAGCCTTCACGCCAGAGTCTCCCGTTTTTCACTGATCTCCACACCGAGGTGTCGAGATCGTGGAATAAGCCCTTCTCCTCTCGACTTTCCAGCCCCGGTGTTCATTTATATTCCACTATATTGGGGTCGAGTGAGAAGGGCTACGGGAAGATGCCTCGGGTCGAAGAGTCATTTGCCAGTCATCTCTCGCCCGATGCTGCATCGTCTCTGAGAGCTCCGGCACTTCCCTCCAAGCCCTGCCGTACCACTTCGGCTTTGGTTGGGAAGGCATATATGGCGGCAGGTCGGGCTGGTGCATGCCTGCATACAATGGGGCTTTTGCAGGCATACCAGGCCGACCTCCTCAAAGAGGTGGACGACAGTGGGGAGGTCGCCCTCGACGATATTCGAGAAATGCATCGAGCGGTTGACTTGTCTCTCCGTGCTACTAAAGAGACGGCCCGAGCCATCGGCGGTTCTATGGCAGCATTGGTAGCTACGGAGAGACATTTGTGGCTGAATCTATCGGGGGTCGGGGATAAAGACAGGGCTTTCCTCCTCGATGCCCCGATTTCGCCTACTGGCCTCTTCGGCGACGCAGTCAATACTGTCGTCGAGAGGCTTCAGGAATCGAAGCGTCATTCAGCCGCACTTAAACACCTTATCCCCCGCCGTTGTCCTAAGCCTCATGGGTCTGCTGCCAGGGGGCAGTCCCATGAGGCAGCCGCCAGCTCCTCACACCTGCACCAGCAGAAAGAGAGTGCTTCTCGTGCTCCCCCGAAGAAGGTCTGGGGCCAGGGGCAACACTCTCAACCAAAGTCTTCCAAACCGAAGGCAGATCTGAGGACTGTCATTCAGGCTAGGAAGGCTTCGGCAAATAGGTCCTGATGCATTGCGCAGGCCTCTGAGGGTGGTCCCCTCCGTGATCGAGCAACAACAGCTCGCTCCTTCACGGAGCCCTCAGGAAATCGATGTATGCTTCCCGCCGCTACGTGCGCCTCGGGACGCATCGGTTTCCAGCGAACACATAGTGCAGTGTCCGCCCGTAAAATTGCCGGCTCCGCGTATTGTGTTCCCTCTCATGAGGTCTGCAGAAAAATTAAATCGGTTAGCTCCTGCCAGTCAAATGCTTCAGGTCACCGATATCTCGATTGTACGACCGGAGGTCAGCCCCGAGAGGCTGATCCCCCTAGAAGATTATTTAGACACCTGGAAGGGTCTTCAAAATATATCTCAATGGGTCCTGCTCACAGTAGAAAAGGGGTACAGAATTCAGTTTGAATATCATCCACCTCGGGTCAGCGGTGTGGTTCACACGCTAGTCAAACCAGAGCAGGGTCAGGTCATGGAACAGGAAGTCCAGTCCCTCTTGGCAAAGGAGGCCATGTGTTCCTCCTCAAGATTGGGAAACCGGGTTCTACAGCCGGTACTTCATAGTTCCCAAGAAGGATGGGGGGTTGCGTCCTATTATAGATCTCAGGGTATTGAATCGGTCTCTGAGGAGATACAAGTTCAAAATGTTGACTATACCTCTAATCGTGAGTCAAATCAGATCCGAGGACTGGTTTGTCACCATAGATCTAAAGGATGCTTACTTCCATATCTCCATCCTTCCTCAACACAGGAAGTTCCTAAGATTCGCTTTCGGGGGACTAGCGTATCAATACAGGGTTCTTCCGTTCGGCCTAGCACTGTCCCCTCGCACCTTCACGAAGTGCATGGATGCTGCTCTTGCTCCTTTGAGACTTCAAGGCATTCACATCCTCAACTACATCGACGACTGGCTAATATTAGCACACTCGCTGGAGTTGGCGGTTCAACATCGAGATGTCGTTCTGCAGCATTTGAGGTGCTTGGGGTTAAGGCTCAATATCAAGAAGAGTTTGTTAATTCCTCTACAGAGAATAACTTTTCTGGGGGTGGTTCGGGCACAGTTGTCTCCCGCTCGTATAGACTCTATCCTGACCACAGTAATGAGTCTCAGGTTAGGCCAGGCTGTCACTGTCAAACACTTCCAAAGGGTTCTGGGTCTTCTTGCAGCAGCGTCCAACGTTATTTCTTTTGGCCTGCTGTATATGAGGGCCCTGCAGTGGTGGCTCAGGACCAGAGGGTTTTCCCCGAGGAGGAACCCTTTTCGCACGATCAAGGTAACGCGCAGATGCCTTCGTTCCTTGGTCATGTGGAAGAAACCGTGGTTCCTGTCCCTGGGTCCTGTGTTGGGAGCACCGTGTCAGAGAAAAATTTTGACCACGGATGCGTCCCTCACAGGCTGGGGTGCGGTAATGGAAGGCCGCTACACCAGGGGTCTTTGGAGGGACCATCATCTTTCTTGGCATATCAACTGCCTGGAGATGATGGTAGTGTTTCTGGCTCTCAGGCATTTCCTCCCGGACCTCAGAGGCCATCATATTCTAGTACGAACAGAAAACATGTCGGTGGTCTCATATTTAAATCGTCAGTGGGGCTTGAGGTCGCGCCCTCTGTGCAGACTGGCGCATCAAGTTCTCCTATGGTGACAGGGGAAGCTTCTGTCTATCAGAGCAATGTTTATCCCCGGGGACAGCAATTTGGGAGCAGACATTCTGTCGAGGCAGGGGCTGAGGCCCGGGGAGTGGAGACTCCACCCCGAGACGGTGGAGCTAATATGGAAGGAGTTCGGTCAGGCGGAGGTGGACCTATTTGCCTTCCTAGAGAATTCTCACTGCCCGCTTTGGTACTCCCTTACTCATCCAGCTCCCCTCGGGCTGGATGCCATGGTGCAGACGTGGCCGAGGCTACATCTGTACGCTTTTCCCCCAATCGCTCTGCTCCCAGGGGTTCTAGAGAGGGTCCGGCGGTACGGGATCAGCTTACTTCTAGTAGCCCCGTACTGGCCGGCCCAAGTATGGTTCTCGGACATCATGGTCCTCCTAGCAGGGCCTCCGTGGCAAGTTCCTATCTGGAGGGACCTCCTTTCTCAGGCAGAGGGCACAATATTTCACCCTCGTCCAGAACTATGGAAACTGTGGGTCTGGCCCCTGAGGGGACCAGCTCATGAGTGCAGGTCTCTCAACCGACGTTGTTGAGACCATCCTAAACTCTAGAGCCCCCTCCACAAGGAAATTGTATGCTTTGAAGTGGAATGTGTTCTCTCTATGGTGTAGAGATCACTCGTTGGACCCAGTTAACTGCCCAGTGGCTTCAGTGCTGGAGTTCCTCCAGAACCGCTTCTCTGACGGGCTCTCCCCGTCCACGCTTAACGTCTATGTGGCGGCCGTGGCTGCCTTCCCTTTAGGGGTGGGCACTTTGGGGAGACACCCACTTATTGTTCGTTTCCTTCGTGGAGCAAGGAGGATGAGGCCTGTCATCCAGTCCAGAGTCCCTCCTTGGGACTTGTCAGTGGTTATTGAAGGGTTATCCCTGGCGCCCTTCGAACCTCTGGGTAAGGTGGCGGAGAAGTTTATGTCTTTTAAGGTAGCATTCCTGCTTGCCATTACGTACCTAAAAAGAGTTGGGGACTTGCAGGCTCTATCGGTCACTCCTTCTTGCCTCGAGTTCCCTCGAGTTTGCAGAGTAAAAACTATTCTCCACCCTAGACCGGGCTATGTCCCTAAAGTGCCCTCAAATATGGCACGGTCTATAATTCTCCAGGCCTTCCATCCTCCACCGCATGTGTCGGATGAGCAAGCTAAGCTTCATTTACTGTGCCCGGTCCGAGCCTTGGAGGTCTATATGCATAGGACCTCAGCTTGGAGAAGGTCCGACCAGCTACTTGTGTGTTTTGGGGCACCCAAGAAGGGTTTTCCTGCTTCCAAGCAGACTATAAGTAGGTGGATTATAGAGGCTATTTCGGCGGCTTACGAGGTGCGTAACTTGCCTTCACCTCTTCTGCTTAGGGCCCACTCCACGAGAGGAGTGGCTTCCTCTAAAGCCCTACTGGCGGGTGTTTCCATTCAAGAGGTCTGTGATGCCGCAGGCTGGGCCTCCCCTCACACTTTTATAACACATTACAGTCTGGATCTGCCCTCTACACCAGGTTCACAGGTTCTCTCGTCTTGAGTGTGCCAGTTTGCTTCACACCAGGGTGTGCTCTCTTAGTGTGGTGCAGTGGGTATTTCGTTCCCCATAGTGTCGATTCTCGACGCAGCAGAAGTTCCCTTGAAAGGTTACGGGTTACGTCTGTGCTTACGCTGCGTCCCTCGGCCACACTCTTCGCGCCCCTGAGACGACTTGCTTCTGACTTTTTGAAAGCTACCGCTGCTATGTTCCGGTCTCCTTTTATAGCTTCCGCTCATCGTCACATGCGACGTCACGGCTGACGTCATCACGCAGCGCCAATCAAGATTGGACTAGTTCTATTCATGCTTCAGACGCGTCATGCTAAGGGCTTTCCCCATAGTGTCGATTCTCGACGCAGCGTTCGTTCCCTACTCAGGGAACGAGGGTTACAGACGTAACCCGAGACGTTTACTGAGAGTATACTTCAAAGTTTAATTTCATAAACTAAAAATGTTCTACAAGTATTAAACTACTAGCATACCCATAAGTTCACTTCCAGTAGCCTACAAATGAGAAACGTAATTATGAACTAGTTGTGCACTTAAAGTTTACTACTGTTACACTTATACACTTAAATATATACTTTTATATACTAAAAGTGGGCCAATTTAGTCCCAAGCGGTATTAAAATAGTACACTTACAAGTTTACTACTAGTACATATTGACATTAGTATAATTAGTACATAATGTATACTTAAAAATATACTTGAACTTTACTTAAGTATACTTCATAAAATGAACTTGAAGTATTCCTCTTTTTAGTAAGGGCCCCTCCAAGCACTGGGTTTCTGGAAGATGAGAACTTAAAAGATAAATGTAATTATCATGCCACAGTGAGTCCCTTTTTAAATATTTTCAAAAAGATTAGAGGACTATAATCTACAGATGTCTAATATAGTGCTGGATGCATGGATATGTTTGATAATCTCTTATTGGGCAGCACAGAGGTGTTCTCATTAGCAGAAGAATAGTAAATGTGCTGGACATACAGACTGTGGATTTGGGCTTTTTTTAAATGTTACCATTATGCTGATTAGATATTAATAGCGGGCTCAATATATGTACAATATATGTGTGTGCGGTGTTGGGATTTGCGATTTAGCCAGTCGACCCAGTTCCAAGAATCCTGGTTGTATTGACCTTAGCCTTCATCTCATCAATGCTGACCTTATGCGTGACATTTAACCCCCTTCGACAGGCTTGGACAAAAATCTGAATTGGCTCAGAATTTAGTTGGAACTTGAGCTGATTTGGCACAGGATGTTGAATTGGAATGACAGGAAAGGGAATTTACTGAATTGCTAATCAGAGAAAAGTAACTCTTTCATTTTTGCTAACAAATTTAAATATATATATATACATACATACATATATAATATGCTTTGGCTACTTGAATATATAAAAGTTACTAAAAATTCCTATTTATATAAATATGTTTCTGAAATTGTATAATATCTGTCCTGAGAAATTTTCACTGGATTGAGAAGTGTGTCTACTAGTATATGTCATTACATTTAAGCATTTGTCAGATGCTTTTATCCAAAGTGACTTTTGTTGCATGCAAGGCAGGCTATATTTGTACATATTTTCAGTTTATGCATTCCCTGCAAATCTATGAAAATCCATTAAACTTCCAGAACAAAAGAAACAAATAGTGTAAATTTGATTTACATAGTTACTGAACTTTGTTAGGTTCTGCATAAGAAATATTGCTGTGAGATAAATCATGCACAATGACTCACTGTATCACAAAAAAACAGCATTCACACTACCAATTCCCCAAGTATGAGTTTTGACCCCACCATTGCATGAGGCCACTCAGCTGGCAAAGTAGTCAGAAATGCCACAACACAATATGTGAATAAAAGCATATTTAGAGACCTATTTGGAATATCAGTACATTTTTATTGATTTTCACATTGATGAAAGAAAGGAGCCTTAAGCATCATACTTCAAACTAAAACATTGCTTGATTCAACAAGCATATGACCTCTGATGTTCCAACTGCTCAGTTTCTAATTTAATTTAAATGTTTTAAGCTCCTTAATCTCAAAGTCCAGATCCAGGTTTTTTTTTTATACAGAGCCCCCCTAACAAAATCTGTTTCACCTGAATAAATAACAGACTTTAGACTGGGGAATAACACTGACATGGGCTTAAGACAGGACTGAGCTGTAGGTTCTGTGCAGTGATTCATGCACTACCGGTTTTCCTTTTCTTAGGAACATGTAGGAAGAAGAACATACAGGTTGAAGGGGAGCTTGAGTAATCACATAATACAGGGGTTATCAACCTTATCCGACCCATGGACCCCCTCACTTTCCTAAAGTAAAAATGCTACTCGGCTAACAACTTTCCCTAAACCTTTTCTAATGTGATTCAAAAATTATGTAAATGATAGGGCAAAATTCTCTCTGCAAATCCAGCGTCAGAAGGAAGGTTAGCAGCGACTTTCCACAACCTGGCACTGCACAACATTTAGCACTCTTCAAAGCCATGTTTATCGCTTAGTAGTTTGAGCTAGTGTTAGCATCACATATGCTTTTTACATACAATTTGTCATGTGTGAATCTGTGGGCAGGGCTACAGTGGTAACAATAAAAGCTGTTTTTGAACTAACAAGGACGTTTTCAGTTCGGAAACTTACAGGATATCTGTATAGTATGATGACATCTTAAATGGAAATAGCGCAAGGAACATTTTATTTCTTAATTGATCCCAATAACTTTTATTAAATACTTTTTATTTAGTTTATCAGTGGTTTATCTTTTACCTGGTTTACCGTGGCCTGCTGAATTTCCCTCAACTATTTATGGCACATACACTCAGCCATATGGACTCATATCACAGTTAATAAATATGAACTCACGTTCACATACCCTAAATCAAAGAGCTAAAATAAAAGCAGCACTCTGGACCCCATCCATCATGGCTCGCCTCTGATTGCTGATTGCTGATAGCTCCTCTGCCAGGGTGTATTTCCTCCCTCTGATTTCCTCATTTCACTCTTTTTCTCTCACATTCTCTTTGCAACAGATGAAACATGTGAGAATGTTAGCGCAATAAGAATAAAGAGGTCATGGTAAACATTCACCAGTTGTTTTTGCTGCCAAAATTTTAAGGGATTGGAGTTTAATCAAATGATTATATAGAGTTTGTTTACACTACAAACCCTTTCACAGGACCAATGCATTATATGTGGGAAATTAAACCTTGATATTTTTGTAATTTAATACAATAATATTTAAAAATATTGCTATATTCACTTGAGTTTGATGTAAGATTTTTTTTATGTTTTTTAAAGAAGTTTATTTTGCCAAGACTGCATTTATTGACTGTGAAAACTGTTGTGAAATATTATAACAATTTGAAATATTCAATTTGAATATATTTCAAAATGCAAATTATTTCTGTGATGGCAAAGCTGCATTTTCAGTATCATTACTGCAGTCTCAGTTTCAGAATATTAAGCAAAGCAAAAGAACAACCATAATACACAGATGAGATCGGACTATAAACAGATCAAACATCGGGTGTAAATACACAGTAAGAAAATCAATAGGTGGAATGAATTACTTAAAAAATGAATCACAAGAATGATCAAGTGTCATTGCTGAATAAAAGTATTATTTAAAAAAAATGACCCCATATTTTTTAAACAGTGCTATGTGTGTAGTGAATATTTACTGTCTGTGTTTATTCTGTGCCTATGCAAATATAAGCTTTTTTTTATTTATTCGGAACATATTAAAAACACTTTTTTTCCATTTTTGTCTCATTTACATAAATCTCTACATCCTCAGAATAAATGACTTGAGAAATTAAGTCTTGTTTAAAAAAATCTAACAATTTATTGAAGCTTATGCTTAATACAAGTAAATAATACTAATAATAATATTAAGAATAATAATAATACATTACCAGTGTGAATGTGTTTCTTTCCCTCATTGGCAATTTTTAATTGCCTGCCTTAAATGTAGGGTAGGCAATTATTTTATTAAAAAATTGTTATACTGGTTGAAACGCAATAAATAATAGAAGTGGTCTAAATATTAAAACATACTTATATCTTCAGTGGAAGAATTTTTCGTCCAATCATTGCATTCAGTCTGATGTCCTACCTGCCTGCCAAAATATGTATTTTCATACCTCTGCACACCATGAGGCAATGCAGAGTTGTAAACGCACAGTCACTGAGAGCTGCAAACAAACAGCAGCTCTCTTCCTCCTGAACCAAAACAACAAGCTTATGCTGCGTTCACAGCATGTCATAGCCATAATTCCGAGATGGCAACCCATGACGTTCTACCCGGAGCAGTTCACGTCCTCAGACTCGGATTTATGCATTTCAATGTCAACACTATGAACGTCAAAATGAATCTGCAGACGTCAGGTGGTACAAGTCAGAGCTCTACTTTAATTATTAGTGTAATGTTATGTGATGAAACATGCTTTCCAATCCCAAAGCTCTGGAGTATAAACACAGTATAACATTTTGTTCCCAGGTTTATGAGTCTTTGCTGGGATGGAAGTTGATGCTTAAGGTTTCAGTTCTTCTTCCTAACCATTGCTGAATCCTAACAGGTAATTAAAAGCGGATGTGGAGGGGTATGGGTATTGGGATGAAGTGCCTCATAATTCTTCATTATCTTCTCAAAGCTGATATTAACCCTCTGCAAACATCTCCCGGTTTCCAGACACTTTCACTGGCTGAATACGGACTGACATTGATTAGAAAGGACCACAGCATTTTGTCAACCGCTAATTTTTTTTTTTTTTTTTTTTTTTTTTTTTTTATTACTGGTGTTATTTGGATGTTAGAGGGAGAAATATAAATGATAAAACCGTAGCTTAATGGCAGCACTGATAGATTGAGTTTTAATAATAAAACAGTAGCATTTGACATTATGGGAGGAATAGCTTGATATTTTGTAAATTCATTTTAAAAAAATCTAAGCCATTTTGCCTTTTTTTTCCTCCTCAAATTCACATGTTTGTAGTTCATCAAATTAACAATATATTACAATAATACAATTATATGTTTAGTGGTTTTGAAAGAAGTATCTCAGAATTCTCACCTAGGCTGCATTTATTCAATCAAAAACATTGTTAAACAGTAATATTGTGAAATTAAAACTTAAAATAACTGTTTTCAATTTCAAAATTATAAAAAATGATGTGGATGTATACAGTCAGTGCCCCTCAAATTCACAGAGATGTAGCTCATCATATTAACAATTATGGAGCTGATAACTAAACGATATTGAAAAAAAACAGAATGAAATGTTCATGTCAAGACACACACTAGGATGAATCAAAACAATGCTTTAATGAGGAAACTTCAAAGGAGAACAACTCAGGAGCGAGGCAATATTAATTATCCAAATAGCTCAATAATAGCAATGTCTCTTTTAGATGCAGGTTCTAGGACTGAAGAGGATCCCGAGGCTGCCGAGCGAACGAGGATAATGAAGCATACGGAGGGAACCAGGAATGCGTGTGGTGGATTTTTAAATTAATCAACTAACATTTGTTTTTCTTGCAGGAACAACATTCATATGCTTTTAAATGTTTCCAAACTCTTGTGACTTTGTGTGTGTGTGTGTGTGTGTATGTGTTTGTGTGTGTGTGTGTGTGTGTGCGTGCGTGTGTGCGTGCGTGCGTGCGTGCGTGCGTGCGTGCGTGCGTGCGTGCGTGCGTGCGTGCGTGCGTGCGTGCGTGTGTGTGTGTGTGTGTGTGCGTGTGTGTGCGTGTGTGTGGGTGTGTGCGTGTGCGCGTGTGTGCATGCGTAAATAACAAATGTGGGAAATAAAACTAGACAGATGACTATTTTTCAAACCTTGTGATGATAAGTAATCACAAAAACAGAGTTTGCTTATGCCAGTAACAGAGGGAAAAAGGAGGAGATTTTTGAACAAATTGAACAAATCATATTGAAGGTGACATGTTAGTCACGATGATCTTATTGGTTGTCTCTATTTTATTCTAGTGATTGAAACATTTAAAGGACATTTGCTGAAGTCTGTCTGTTTGTAATTGCTGCGCAGCAAAGTTAGTTAGTGGAACAAGTTATTTAGCGAAACACTAGAGACCTTACTACTAAGTGATAGTGTGTCAAGTTAAGAACACTTGAGACCTTATTCCCAAGTGAGTGTTCGAGAGGGCGAAAGACGTCGTTCGACTCTTTGTGAGGCGGGGTTAGATTGTGTCAACTCAAGTGTTCAGAGGTAACTAAACTGAGTATAATATTTTCAGGTGTCACGGATACCAGGTTCAACCTAAGTCAGGTCCGTTGCTGAAAAAAGTTAGGTGAATAACAGGTACACGTGACGAGACCAAGACGAGGTGTGTGCTTATGTGTCTTGATGAAGGAATGATCAGTGGTAGGTGCAGGTGATGGCTGAATGCTGAAGGTGAGAACCAGGGAGGGATGAGGGGAAGTGTAGTCTGTGGCCACACCTCATCCGAAACACATGATGTGTAGTAAAGAGCAAACAAATGCATCACGAGACAGGAGACAGTGTTAAACTGTACCTCATGTCTCAAAGCACAAATAATTGGGCTTAAATAATCAGGGCATCCGGACCATAGAGGATCACACCCAAGATATCCTGCACCATGGCCATCAAACTGACTTTCCGGATAAGTCCCTTGTAGTTTTTTTTTTTATTGGACCAGCCTCAACGAACCACTCAAAACACAACTCTTCTGTGATAATCCTCAAGGGTCTTTTGTAGTCTTTGTTGAACAGGCATTTCCACTAAGCTGATCACTCTTCATGGTGAGGAAGTTAGTGGAGGAGCCCTCAGCCAAGATGGCTGCCACCGCTTCTGAGCCCTCGGTCAAGATGGCCGCTACTCCCGAGAGGACTGCATCCAGTGATGTCTGCAGTAGTCCCTGGGTCCGCTCCAGACTCCGGTATAGCCCCTGAGCCCAGCCCGGAGAGCACAGCCATAATTCCCACCAATACATTAATATATACATATATTAGGGCTGGGCAAGGTGATGCGTTATTATCACGTTAACGCATTAATTAATTACATTTTACATGTATGCATTTGGCAGACGCTTTTATCCAAAGCGACTTATATTGCATTTCAAGGTACACATTTACATTATCAATTCTTGCTTTCCCTGGGAATCATGGGTCAACGGAGGGGTAGGATGTTGATCACTGGCTTGGGATGGGCGTCCTCACGTTCTCAAAGTTATTTTAAACCACTACAAAGTTGAATTCACAGACTAAAAAGTCCCCTGGCCTGCACAGTTAATCCCAGCTGTGTACTTTTTTTTGTGCTCGACAACATCACCTCACTCTAACAGGGACACTTCCTTCTGGACACAGAGAGTTTATGCTACTCCTTGATAAAAGAAAAATGGTTTTGCTGGTACCTGTTCAGAAAAAAAAAGAAAAGAAAAAAAAAAGATTGATAAATGTTACCTTGCTGTTGCTCGGAAGGTGCCTGTTATAATGTTATGATCGTGACTCTGCGGGTAACTTGTTTTGTTTTTTATAACAAACTAGATAAAATGTTAATACCCTGGCAGTGGCAAATAGATTTGGTTTTCTATTTGATTTGATTACATTCAATTTTAAGTTGAGATTTACAATAAATATTTCAACTGCTACTGTGTAAAGGGAATATTGCTGTTAAAAAGCACCTTATTTGATTAAAGTGTTTGCAAACCAAATTTTATAGCTCTTTTGTTTATATAGCAGTACTTCTAAAATAAAAGTGCCGAATACACTACTTTTGAATTCATTATTGAATTTTGCGATTAACTTCGATTAATTGCAGAAAACGTCTCGGGTTATGACTATAACCCTTGTTCCCTGAGAAGGGAACGAGACACTGCGTCGAAATCGACACTTTGGGGACGCTCCCTAAGCGTGCGCCTCTGAAGTATGAATAAAACTAATCCAATCCTGATTGGTGTTGCGTCGTGACGTAACATGTGACGGCATACCCGGAAGTATAAAAGTGACGCTGTCACAACACACACTAGCCTCGCGATGAAGCAAGACGCTCAAAGGCCTCGAGGGGCGTGGCAGAACGACACAGTGTCTCGTTCCCTTCTCAGGGAACAAGGGTTATAGTCATAACCCGAGACGTTCCCTTTCGAGGGAACTCAACACTGCGTCGAAATCGACACTTTGGGGAACGAGTGCCCACTAGGCCACGCACCGAATAGGCCTGTCCCGGAGTGAAACTGTCTAGGCACTCAGCAAGGACTGAGCACGTGTGCGCCAGGGGTACTTGGAAGGTGGAGACTGTAGAACCTGATAAAAGTATGCGGAGTAGCCCAACCGGCTGCCTCGCAGATCTCCTGTAGAGGTACTCCCGAAAGAAGGGCCCTAGAAGAAGCCATGCTTCTAGTTGAATGGGCCCTGACGGCTAAAGGTGAAGGCAAATCGCGCACCTTGTAAGCCGCAGTAATAGCCTGGACTATCCAATTACTAATAGTCTGCTTAGATGCCGGGAGCCCCTTCTTAGGTGACCCAAAACATACTAATAACTGGTCCGACCTTCTCCAAGAAGAGGACCTCTCAAGGTACACGCTCAAAGCTCTGACGGGGCAGAGCAAATGAAGCTTCTCTTCTTCTGCCGACACATGAGGTGGAGGATGGAATGCCTGAAGGACTACAGACCGAGCCGTGTTCGAAGGAACCTTAGGCACGTAGCCCGGACTCGGGTGCAAAAAGGCCTTTACTCTGCCAGGGGCAAACTCCAAGCAAGCTGGTGTTACTGCCAGGGCTTGGAGATCTCCCACCCTCTTAAGTGAGGTAATGGCCAAGAGAAAAACCATTTTCTGCGTTAAATCCTTAGGCGAAGCCGACTCTAGAGGTTCGAAAGGGGCCAGGGATAACCCTTCCAGAACTATAGCCAGGTCCCAAGCAGGAACTCTAGACCTGGTTGCCGGCCTCATCCTCCAAGTACCGCGGAGAAACCGAATGACCAACTGGTGCCTCCCCAGGGGCCCATCACTTAACGGAGCGTGGAAAGCCGCAATGGCTGCCACGTACACCTTAAGCGTGGAAGGGGAGAGACCCGCAGAGAACCGATCTTGAAGAAATTCCAGAACTGAAGCAGTTTACTGGATCCAACTCATGTTCTCTACACCAAGTGGCAAAAACATTCCACTTGAGGCCATATAATCTCCTAGTAGACGGAGCTCTGGAGCTAAGTATAGTTTCAACCACTCCAGCTGATAGACCAGCATTCAGGTACTGAACCCCCTCAGAGGCCAGACCCACAATTTCCACAGCTCTGGCTGAGGGTGGAGAATTGTGCCCCCCGCCTGAGACAACAGATCCCTCCTCAGAGGAATCTGCCATGGCGGAGCTATCAGGAGTGATACTATGTTTGAAAACCACACTCGGGTCGGCCACATTGGGGCAACCAGAAGAAGACTGATGCCCTCCTGACGGACCCTCTCCAGGACTCCCGGGAGCAGAGCGATCGGGGGAAAAGCGTACAGGCGAAGCCTCGGCCAGGCCTGTACCATGGCATCCAACCCCAGAGGGGCTGGAAGTGAGAGGGAGAACCAAAGTGGACAGTGGGACGTCTCTCGAGACGCAAACAGATCCACTTCCATTGGTCCAAACCTCTCCCATATCAACTTCACCACGTCTGGATGAAGTCTCCATTCCCCGGGCCTCAGCCCCTGCCTCGACAGGATGTCTGCTCCCTGATTCTGAACCCCCGGAATATACATTGCCTTGATAGACAGTATTTTCCCCTGGGACCAAAGAATAATCTGATGCGCCAGTCTGCACAGAGGGCGCGATCTGAGTCCCCCTTGTCGGTTCAGATAGGCTACCACCGACGTATTGTCGGATCGTACTAGGACATGGTAACCCTTGATGTCTGGGAGGAAGCTCCTCAAAGCCCTGAACACAGCCATCATCTCTAGGCAGTTTATATGCCAAGAATGATGATGGTCCTGCCACAGACCCCTGGCAAAGCGGCCGTCCATGACCGCGCCCCAGCCCGTGAGGGAAGCGTCTGTCGAAACGGATTTCCGGCGACATGACACTCCCAACACCGGCCCTTGGGATAGGAACCCAGGTTTCTTCCATATTTGCAGAGAACGAAGGCATCTGCGCGTTACTCTGATTAAACGAAACGGATTCCCCTTGGGAGAAAACCCCTTGGTTTTCAACCACCACTGAAGGGGCCTCATGTGCAGAAGGCCCAAAGGAATGACGTTGGATGCCGCTGCCATGAGACCCAGCATTCTTTGAAATTGCTTTACAGTGATGGCCTGGCCCAGCCTTAACCCAGATACCATCGCCAGAATTGACTCGACACGTGCGGGAGACAATCGTGCCTGCATCGTAATCGAGCTCCACACGATTCCCAAAAATATCGTGGACTGGGATGGTACTAGCACACTCTTTTTTACATTGAGTCTCAACCCCAATTTCTGAATGTGGCCAAGGACGACATCTCGATGCCGAACTGCCATTTCTCGAGACTGGGCCAGAATGAGCCAGTCGTCGAGATAATTCAATATACGGATGCCTTGAAGTCTCAGTGGAGCAAGGGCTACATCCATACACTTGGTGAATGTGCGGGGAGAGAGTGCTAGGCCGAACGGAAGAACCCGATATTGGTAAGCTTCGCCCCCGAAAGCGAACCTCAGGTATCTCCTGTGACATGGAAGGATGGAGATGTGAAAATAGGCGTCTTTTAGATCTATCGTGACAAACCAGTCCTCGGATCTGATTTGACTCACGATTGCAGGAATGGTTAACATCTTGAACCTGAACCTCCTCAGAGATCGGTTCAAAATCCTGAGATCTAGAATTGGCCTTAACCCCCCATCCTTCTTTGGAACTATAAAGTACCGGCTGTAAAACCCGGACTCCCTGTCTAAAGGATGAACACGTTCTATGGCTTCCTTTAGCAGCAAAGTCTGTACTTCTTGTTCCATCACCTGAGCCTGCTCTGGAAGTACTGCAGTTTGCACCACCCCAGAAAACTTGGGGGGGCGGCACGCAAACTGCAGTCTGTATCCTGATTTTATTATATGCAGGACCCATGCAGATATGTTGGGAAGATGATACCATGCCTCTACAAAATCTACTAGGGGTACCAGCCTCTCGAGACTGGCCTCTGGTGTTTTTCGAGCATCTTTCTCGACTGCCTGAAGGGGAATACCGGCAGGCTGTAGTCGATACGGTTCTTTTAACCATAACTGATGCTTTACTAGAACATTTTCGCTGGAAAGAGATGCGGCCCGAAGCGTCGTTGACGGCGGGCAACCTACATCGTTTCCTAGAGGGCTCCGCTGCGAGAACAACCTCGGTTGCCCTGCAGTGGAGGGGACAGCCCTCAGAGGTCCTACCATTCCGGTCAGGACCTCTTCCCCGAAGTCCTCCTAGCCTGAATGACTTCCCTCAGGTCACCCCTCTGGCTGGAGGACTTCGATTTCTGAGAGCGCTTCCTCTGTTGCCAAGCTCCAGGAGGAGGGGCTCTAGAGGAAACGCTCTCTTTCTGCTCTGCCTCACAGTGAACACAAGCAGCTCCCTCGAGAGCTGCCCGTGCGTGCTGCGCTCCCAAACAATTCACACACAAAGAGTGTGTCTCCCCACCCGTAATAAAGCGAGGGCAAGGATGCACACACTTCTTGAACTGTTCGCTGGCCATCATATATATATATATAGATATAAATATAAGGACAAACAACACCAAATAGGACTGACAGTTTCAACACAGAGCGCTTGCTGAAGAGCGAAAGCTAGTGTGTGTTGTGACAGCGTCACTTTTATACTTCCGGGTATGCCGTCACATGTTACGTCACGACGCAACACCAATCAGGATTGGATTAGTTTTATTCATACTTCAGAGGCGCACGCTTAGGGAGCGTCCCCAAAGTGTCGATTTCGACGCAGTGTTGAGTTCCCTCGAAAGGGAACCATTAGATTAATCACGATTAAAAAATTTTAATCGTTGCCCAGCACTAATATATTTATATGTATAGACCACTGAACTTAGTGATTGGTATCAGGATGTGAAGAGACATTCAACCAGCATAACCTAAAATGTTTCTGGAACAAATCGCCTATCCTGCATTTAAGTTAATTGCATGCATTAACATGTTAACTTGATAGTTCTAGTCAAAGTACTTTATCTTAATTTTGAACAGTTTATGCATTTTATAAATTGAAACAAACAAGAGCTGCTTTTTATGAAATGCTCTCAAAGTGTGCTTGTGCAGGTATGATTTTTTTTTTTTTTTTTTTTTCAGCTGAAGTGTCAAAATTCGTTTGGGTGGAAATGCATTTTGTGTGATTTAGTGGACCCAAAATTGCCAGCAATACAATTCTACTGTGAGTGCACTAATCAATTTGTGGCTCCCCGGTTTACTGGAGTGGAGAACACCAAACAGTGCATGTGTTTCTTTCAGTGTGTGTCATGTTTCATTTTGATAATGGCCATTGCTTGTGAGGGGATGCAGTAAGCAGGAGGTGTGTAGTGTCAGTACTGCAGGTTAACTCGCTCTTGCCGTGTGTATGTCGTGATGCAGTGCTCATCTGTTCGAGTTAGCCTCCTCTTGAGAGTCCATGTTTCTGAGTTTGATGTCAGTCTCCAAGGTAGATACTACAATACCTAAATGGGTTACGAACCTGAAAACCTTGTTTCTGATATGAGGGGAAGAAAGAGAGAACACAGAATGAAAGTAGCGCACCATATGGTCTCATAATCCAACCAAACATGCGCAGTCATCACTCTCTGGTTTTAAACGTGCTGTGATTTGATTACTGTTTGACAGAAATATCCAGTTGAGAGTTTAGGGGCCTGAAATTTATGATCTCGACAGTATAGTCCGGAGGGGTTGCAAATTAATGTTTGTGTTGTACACTGATTATGCATTGCATTATAATCAGATAAAATGTAAGGTCATGTAAATGTGTTCTTTTATCAAGTAAAAGCTAATAACGGTTCAAGTAAAACCCAGTTGACACTGCTATAACTATAGTGCCCATTTGCTCTGGATTTAAATTATTGTAGCGGCATCCAGGACATTATGCAATCTGCATGTCTTGTGCCAGACAATTTCCATCTCATGTAAACCATTCACTTGCATTGTAAAGTTTTTTAAAATGAGTTGTTTTTTGACAGTTACCAATGTTTTTTTTTTTTGTTGTTGTTGTTGTTTTTTGGCTGTGCAGTGCACTAGAAGTATTGCTGTTAAAATTGCTAGTAATAGAGAATAATGCTATACAAACATATCAATATATTTTTTATACTTTATTTAACATAAATTAATAAGGAAATATTTGTGTTTATTTATATACTATAATTGCATTGTTTTGTTTAATTTCTTTCTGGTTTTTAATGAAGATATTTGGAGATTGACAAATATTTAATACTGTATATGGTTTGGTGTCAATAAATGTTATTTCATCAGAATGCACATAAACTTATAACGGCTGTTAACGTGGATGGTTTTGGGGTCTGGATGGTGTAGTTAAGAGTTCTGTCTGACCGTTGATCGCAGAGACACTCACTTTGTGATTAAAATACAGCACACGGGAAAAGTTTGCACTTAGTCATGCAGAAATCTTTTATTTGCTTGAAATTTCAAGCGATGATAGCTAATGGATCATGGTCTTAACTGGAGGATTAAATCGGGCGGGTACATCAGAGACATTATTGTTTCTCACTGCACCATAAATAACTAGGACTTTGGCTCAGATCTCTGAAGGGCTGTGCGGTTGGGGAGTCACTGGAGTCACTGCTGCAGTTTACATGCTGCATAAGCAGAAACATGTGCATTCAAAGCATGTCTCTCTTCTTCTCATTTCTCTTGTTTTTCTCTTTTCCTCTCTATTTCTCTCTTCCCTCTTTCAGTTCCTCCCCTCTTTGCCTTTGATCTGCTAAACAATAAATGATTTCATTCCCTGGTCGCTTGTGCAGCTAATTCCCGAGAATCTAGAGGGACAGACGTTTGACAGTTCTGTGGCTGTAAGTAAACCTGAAGGGACTTGGATGAAACTTTTGGGTGTAAAGTTTGGAAGGTTATTCGAGATCAGCTTTTGACTTCTTGGTTTTTGATCAAAAGCGGATGTCCGCAGACTTTTGTTCTTGCTTCAAAGCCTCATGAAACCTCATGAATGTACCAGAGTCGACCTTTCATGACACATGTGGGCTATCCATTTTTCCGTCTTCATTCTCTTTTGAAATACATTACAGGTCTATAGAATGGAAAAATCAGTCTTAAAGTGGCTATATGTAAGAATTTTCATGAATCAATCACTTTTTATTATCAACAGCTTGTAATGAAACTTAAAAATAGAGACCTTCCCTGACTTCCTAGTTTGAAAGTCTTTAGGCTGATTTTTATGTGAAGGATTTGGGACGTTTTTTGCAGGGAAATTCAAAATTATGTAATATTACCCACACTCCCGAGAGCCTCTCTTCAGTTCTATGACACATCAAACGAATGCTTGTAAAATGTTCAGGATAATGCCGAAAGAGCTATTCTGTACTGTAATATCAATGTGTCATGCAAAGAAAAGGGATAAATTCACTCACATAGCCAGATCTCGTCTCAAACATACTTTATAATCAATCAAACTATCATAACTACCACACTGGTGAATGGCAGAGCTGGTGCAAATATACCCACATCAGGGTTTTTTTATTCAGCAGAATGGGCGGTGTGTTTTTTAGCAGCTTTATCGCTGCAGAGGTATTTTTAACTTCTTTTTACTTCTTAGCAAAGAACGAAAAAGAACTTCGCCATCACCATAAGTTTATCGGGGCTGCAAATCATGTGACGTATGCACGAGTGCGAGCATGACCAATAACTTGCTGGGTGCAGTCCACTTAACGGCCACCGGTGTCACTTATAACAAGGGGTTTTGAATTCTACACACATCCCCTTTAATAATGACTAATACTTGACAGGAGTTGGTAAGGCCTGTGCACTGATATATCCAAACAGAGACTGAGTGGGTGAAGGTAAACCAATAATCATGATGATAAATTAACATTATTCTAAGATAAAGTTTGTTATACATTCAAATGAATGGGCTGATAGAGAAGTGTGTTTTGTTTATCTTCACTAAACACTATTCAAAGCCAAAGCGTTCATGCAGAAAGAGGGAGAATGATTTTGATTAAAGGTTGTAACAAAGGCCATATCCGCACCATGGCGGATTCGCTATTTACACGGCGGAATTTGCAAGCGAAAAGACTGAACGGATTCCACCATATCTTTATGTACACAATATGAATCTTTTACATTGTAATGCATTAATTTGCCATATTTGGCTAGTTTGTATGCTGCTGCGCGTCCCTGTGTGTGTAATAAGCAGAGTGTACGTGCGTTGTGCACCCGCATATAGGCACATATTACTAATGTACCCTTTGAATGACAAAAAAAATATTAAATATTCAATGGCGCAGTCTATTTCAGTTGCCTCAAGATAGCAACGCGCGAACAATGCGCCTGAACACACCTCGTTTTCAGACCAGCACACCTATGGCCGAACAGAAGGAAGGAAATGCATTTGCTATTCAAACAGCATGGCGCAGGATATGAAAATGATGACTGAGTCAGGCTGAAACTGGCAAAAAACACTTGCGTCGCGCCTGGTGCTGCATTGCACGTGGTATATGATAGGGCCCTCAGCGTCAGCGGTCCAATTTTTATGTTGGTTTAAAAGTGTATTTATTTAAATATAATGAAGATTCCATTGTCATGTCAAAATCATTTTTATAGCGTGTTATATAAAGAATTTTTTCCAAAGCATTCAGCTCAATGTTGATTCAATTCAGTTCAATAACTAAGTTCATTCATTATGATACAATTTCAATTCTGCTATATTGAAGACAACTGTCATTATTTAGCTCAATTCAGATTCACCATCATCACCATCATATTTATTTAAATTTTTTATAGTTCATTTATAATTGTACAGTTGTTGGATAACAAGTGAATTTATTTTTACAATTTATCTGAAAAGCCATTAAACAGACTATAATATATTTTTAAATGTTTTAGACTATATTTTTAGTCTTTATTTTTTATATTCTAAGTCTTTTTTAAACTTAAGTATTTTATATACAATGTCTTTTCAAGTCTCAATACTCTCATTGTGACAGCTTACTAGTGTGACATCATGCCCTGGTAAAAATATCAGTGTGTGCCAAACGAATGTATCTCTTTTTTTTTTCTGGCCAGTGGCGGTGGAAATGTTCAAAAGGTTTTTGTAGTCAAGAATGTGCATAGAAATAGGCTTTCAAAAATAAACCTATAATGAGAAATGTTCACTGGAGGAAAAAAGTGTGGTGCAAGTCTTTCCCTTTTGTTAAAATGATCACAGACTCACACTGAGTGCTATTATTGTGGAAAATAATCTTATATACAATTATATTGAAATCCACTTCTTAATATTGTCTGTAACATGCGTCTTTCTTTATTCAAGCACATGGAGGACATTTGTAATTCCCCCACAGTGATTTCACAAACCATTTCTTGAAATGTGGAATTATCGACATGGTGATTTCTTTGGACAGATTAGCACTGGCCCATAATTCTAAGTCAAATTGCATTATTAATAAAGAGAATAATGTGCATTTTCCCTGAGGAGACATGTCTGCCTAATGGTTGTATAATTTGCCTGATATCGAGACATATTAGTTATTAGTCCTAATTCCAGTTCTGCTTGCTGTGTCTTGCCTCATTGCACTTTATTAGATGGTAGATTGCTAATAGTTGATAACAGTCCAGGGAGAGGAGACGGCAATGCTGTCTACAAAGTACGGTCGATAATCAGCCTCTTTGTCTACTGACTGGTTAAATTGATTTTCTGAGGGAAAACAGCTTGTGTGTGAAATACTCTTGTATGCAGACACACATAGTTTCATGTGGGGACTAAAACTGTTACAAGGAGGTTTTTGAATTCCTTGTTTCTTTTCTTTTTTTTTTTCCTTTTTGACAGAAGAGAATTGTTTTCATGCTTTTGATAGTTTATTTAACAAAGAGCCTTTTTTGTGATGATCAGCAAGGGATAGTTTTCGATCAGAGCAGAAATATTCTACACGTTTTCCCCTGGTTTCACAGACAAGACTTAAACCTATATTCCCAGACTAAAATGCATTTTTAAACTGTTTTAACTGAAAGCAAATAATAAAATTGTCATAAAATATGTGAGTACCATTGTTTTGTCTCAAGATGCTCGCTCACCAGTAATGTTTTTTTGATAAAGACCATTGAAAATATTATTCCTCATGATATAACCCCTTGAATGTCATAGCAGTAAAAATGTACCATGCATTTGTGACACAGAAAGAGATGTGTAAAGTCGGCTGTCTCTCTATGGATCATGCTGTGGTCACATCTGTCCATGCAGTGGAGTAGCAGACGGTCAGAACCCTGCAGAGAAGTGTAAACCTCCAACAGCTGGGTCAGATTGAACTCGCCTCTCATCAAATAAAAGCAGATTTGATGGACTGTGCTAACAGTCTAATAGCCTGCTTTTGCTGCCGAACTGCTCTGTGTGGTTTTACAAATATCAGTTTTCTGAGTCAATAAATATTCAGCAGTTAACTCGTGTGTTGTACTTTGTGTGCGTGTATTTCTCAATGCTGATGTGTGAATGCATACAGTTAATGCAAATACACTATTGATTTTTTCGAGACTTTGTGGTGGAATTATATCTTTGAATCCAATGCGACAGGATAAAGTTCACTGTAAAAAATTGTTTGTTGGTCTAGGACCAGTTTCTGCAACCCAAATCCAGACCTTAACTATTAGAGGAATGAGAAAAGCAGGCTTTAGATTGTTGTCGACTTAGATTGTTAAGGTTTTTGCAAAGAAAATTATTTTTTTGTAAATAACCAAAGTTAGATTTGTGAAACTATGCACATAAATAAATAAATAAATAAATAAATAAATAAGTATGTATATATGTATGTATGTATGTCAAAAATGTTTACGTGAAAAAGAAATTACACACTTTTGAATTCTATGGTTTTACATAATGTCTTAAAATTAGGTAAATACAACATCAGATGAACAACAACAACACATGACATATTACACCGTGTCATGGTTTATTTAACAAAAAATAGTTCAAAATGGAGAAGCCGCGTGTCACAGAGTCAGCCACACCGTCACAGCCCCGGTCATCACTCAATCCCCAGGACTCGCCCACTCGTTCACAATCACCAGAGTACTGACACGCTGGACCTGCACTCTCTCATCAACACACCCTCCATATGCTCCGTTCACCTTTCACTCCTTGTCTGGTCTCCTTGCAGTATACACTGCTTTATGTCAGACTCCTTACCATTCTACTCACCTGAGATAGTATCGTCCTGTATCCAGTCTCCTGTCCGTCTTCCGTCCGTTCGTCATCCAGATCCAGATCCAAATCCAGATCGCCTGTCACTCGTCACCTGCACAGAGAATCCACTTCAGTCATCGACAGCAAAGTCAGCATCATCATTCTACAAGTCACCATCCTCTCACCATCATCTGTTTCCCATTGTTCCACCACCACTCTGCTTTTAATAAACACTGTGTGCACCTAAACCTGTCTGTCTCCTCCTTTGATTGTGACAGTGTGACAAACTAAATACACCCTTACTGCTTCCATAGGAATTACAGTGAGGAATATTATGATTAATATAATATTAATATTATTCCTCTACAGTGAGGAAGATTATTCACAAGTGGAAAACATTCAAGACAGTTGCCAATCTTCCCAGAAGTGGACGTCCAAGCAAATTTACCTAAAGGTCAGACTGTGTAGTGCTCAGAGTAACTGCAAAAAATTCAAGAGCAAAACCTCAGACTTTACAGACCTCAGTTGACATATTAAATGTTAAAGTTCATGGCAGTACAATTATAAATATATTTAAAGGACAAGTATGGCATGGAAGGGTTGCCATAAAGCTTTTTCTCTCTAAAAAGAACATGGCAGCACGGCTTAAAAATGCAAAGTTGCATCTGAACAAACCTCAAAACTTCTGGAACAATGTCCTTTGGACAGACATGACCAAATTGGAGATATTTTGCCATAATGCACTGCGCTACGTTAGGTGAAAACCAAACACAGCATATCAGCACAAACACCTCATACCAACTGTCAATCACGCTGATGGAGGGGTGATGATTTGAGCTTGTTTTACATTCACAGGACCTGGGTACCTTGTCATTGAGTCGACCATGAACTCAGTAATCAAATGTGAGGCAATCTGTCTGACAGCTAAAGCTTGGCCAAAACTGTGTCATGCAACAGGAAAACGACCCCAAGCACACCAGCAAATCTACAACAGAATGGCTGAAAAAGAAAAGAATCAAGGTGTTGCACTGGCCCAGCCAAAGTCCATAATCACAATAAGCTGCAAAAAAAGGACTCACAGATGACGCCTCACAGATCCATACAATCCCGAAATTCAGTTCTCTTTCACAGCTTATTGCGCTTGAATAGTCAAAAACACACAATTATGTAAAAATGCACATTGTGTGGAGTATTCACATAAACACAGTCTGTTATTTCCTACTGTACGTGAATGTAAACCGTTGGGAAATCGGATGTGTAATAGTATATTAGATCTATGCATTTGTTTTTAAAGAGACAGCAGCCTAAAAAACTGTTAATATCTGTTTCATTAATGTTAATCACCAAAAAAAACCCGCTGAAAATCACTCACTCCTTTTGACTGAATTATTTCTGTATCTTTATTATGAATCAACTTATATTTAATTCATACAGTGAAGAGAGTATATTATTTTTACATGTAATTATTCAATTTCTGTAGTATTTCTTAAGACATGTTAAATTAAACTAGGCTACTGTAACTGTATTATTTTATTTACCAGTTTTATAGTTGCATAAGTTTTTATTCATGTATCAGGGAATATTAATTATGATTTTTTCTATTTGTCTCAGTGCTGCATTGCTTTATTAGACTGTGTAATGATTGCAGTGAGCTTAAATGGCATTTGTTTTACAATATTGGGTTGACTAATATGGGAAGAAAAAATTAATAAATTTCAAGGTTTACAATTAGGCTAATTCAGTGATATTTTTTTCCTCTAGACCTATTGAACTGGGCTAATTCTGCTGCTGATTTCGGCTGCCACAAGCCAAAATTATTATAGTTACATAGTAACCATAAAAACGTCCTGGTTGCATATCCAACCCACCGTTCCCTGAAGGAGGGGATGGGGAAGCCAATCATCTTCTATTACTATTGAACGAGCCAATGGAATTGGCGTGCGTGACTTGCATCACACTCCGCCCCCCGCGGAGCGGGTATCAATATAGAAGTGGATGCACGCACTAGTTGCTTTTTCGCTGAGGAGCCGATCGGCCCCCGGAGTCAGCGGTGGTCCAGCAGTAGTGGCGAGGGGGCTACGCCCTCCGTTCCCTCTTTCAAGGAACGGTGGGTTGCAAAACGCCACTAGTGCTGCCCCCTTCCAGTGCCTAGACAGAGCCACCTGATCTCCCAGATTTAAGGAGACGGGACAGGGCTTAGGCCAGGGAAGTCACTGCTCAGGAAAGCGTTCCCTATACATGGAAGGAAGGGACGCTGCGGAAGCCACATCCTGCCACAGGAGGTAACATGTGGAAATACACATATGAACTGGGTGGATGACCAGGCAGTACAACATATGAAATGTCACTGTGGTGGCTCCAGCCTATGACAGGGGGAGACCTAACCAGACAGTGACGAAGACACAGGCTCGCCGCAGGGAGCTGTACCGTGGAAGAATACACATATGGGATCACCGTAGGGATCACAACATATAGACCCAGCCTAACACAGGTTCCACCAGTGCATCCGAGTGATAGGCCTGGCTTCGGACGTACCGCCACGTCCATAGCCAAAGGGTATGGAGGAACTCGACAAGGTTTGGCTAATAAGGGGAACTCTACTGGAGCAAGAATTGCGCACGTATCCAGTCTATAGGAAGGAAATGGCGCACCAAGCCGACACTTCGAACCGGGCTCACAGTGAAACTGGCTTCATAAGAGGGAAGCCCACGGGAAGCAGCGGTTCAATTATAGGTGTCGCCCAGCCCCCAACTCTAGAATATCCGACAGCGAAGCACGCTGTGTCAACGCCTAGGCGGGAGCACACACTCAGTTCAGAGGAGCTCACCACCTAAGTGGACACGTGCATCTCGCAATTCTCACCAAGATTAAGGCAACCACTCATTTAGTGGGCCAACCTCGCTTGGAAACATCCTTACCTTTTCCGCTGATTTCCTTAACAGACAAGAGCTGGTCTGAGGTAATAAGGCTTACGTTCTGTGCACGTATAACCACAATGAAGCGGATGGACAGAGAAGCCAGGGCTGGGTCTGCCTCCTCCGGGGCAGCGCTTGCAGGCTCACTACCTGGACCCTCCTTTAGGGAGAGATAGAAACCTTCCAGGCGGGGTCTCAGCTTGTGAGAGTTAGCCAGCCCGAATTCCAGGCACAACTCATTGACCGAAAGCGAGCAAGTCCCTACCGTCTAGTAGAAACCAGGCGAGCAGGAGAACTGTTTCTTTAAAGCATAATTTTTAACTCACTGCCTGCAGTGGCTCAGGGGCGATCTTTGAAGTGCAGTAGCACCAGAGATAAGGCCCAAGAGGATAAAGAGGGGCGTAAGCGGATTCATAGCTACCTTAACCTCCGCGTCCAAATTTAGGACCGGTCTGAAATCCTCCAGGGGTCCGAATGCGGGTGCCATCATGTCCCGTCCCTGAGAATATTTTCAGGGGAAGTCAGGAAGGGCTGTCGAGGGGAGAATTAGGTCTGGTTGGGCCAATAAGGGGCAACTATCAAGACTTGCTCCACTCCTGACCTAGCACAGTACGTGAAAGTGACATGCGCGCACAAGACAGGAGCATTGCTCAACACTAGGTGTGAAGAATATTACTGAGCTTCAGGAGTATCTCTGCTAAACACAGATCTCAGAAGCTTCTGACTCCAAGGAGGAGGTGACGGGCTTGTAACATGCGAGGGAAGCGCAGCGCAACGGTCACAATGTAGGCAAGGGATGCCAATGCAGTCGGAGGGCCGCCCAGACCTCCGTTACTGCATGCCCTTTGTACGTGGCCCCTCAGCCAGTATTGATCTACACTCATTCTAAGGACCGTTGGACAACAGGTCTGTTATGGACTGAGGGTTTGGCAGCAGGCCAGGGTGCTGTCATTCAGAGTGTGCCGCTCTGCCACGGTCACCTCAGGAATCGGCTGTGAAGTCAGTGCTGAAGCGATATTCATATGGAGGAAGCCGAGCAGCTGCGTCTACCGGATGCCCCAGGAGCCTCTGAAGAGTTTCTATACAGCACTAACCATCCACACACTCTTCTTTAGAGATGCGGTGGCCGAATCCATCTCCAAACTAGAAAAGAGATCCTCAGTCCGTGGACGAGTTTACTCTTTCCCAGTTGACCTGAGGACCCAACTGGCTATGAGCACATGAAGGGTAGGACTTTGTACTGATACTTCACACCTTTCGGACGTACAAACACAGGATGGCCTGTGGTGTGGAAGAATAGAGATCTGAAGTACATGTCTCTCAGGTCCCCCCCCCCGAGATACCAATCATTCAACCGACACTGAACAGTGGTGGAGAGTTCTACTCGAGCCCGGCAGCCTCGGCAGCCATTTCAGCATTCAGCATTCTGGATCCAGCTCGGGCAATGTTATGCTCCCAGAGGAAGATAACGCAGTCGAGTCATCATCTCCAGAGGCCAGCTCACCCTCAAATGCTGCAATCGACCTCCTGTCCTCTGGGGGAGCCCCGGGTTAAACGACTGGCCCACCCATTACAGATGGACCAGCATGCTCCACGGGGGACTCCAAGGGCTGCGGTGGAAAGGAGGAGTGAGGAGCCCACAGGGAATGGTTGCCGGGCGAGACATCCAACACTATCCTCCTATCACCCATCCCACGCGGCACCCGTAGTCCGCTTCACGGACGAAGGCGAGTCTCGATCTCAACACCGCGACGGTCATATTCCCACAATGGGAACATAAACCATCCACAAAAAACTATTGTGACCGTCATAGAGGAACAGGTAATGACCTTATCCAGAAACGCACGGGTGGAATGACAATTTTTATTTTAAAAGAGACGCAAAAGCACACGTGTTGCTCTTTCAGGAAATAGGACCCATCACCAGTGCCGGAACACAGGGGAATGACCGCGGCAACACTAAACAGAAAACTGAAACAGTGAAGCACTCACTTTTCCGCCCTCTAACCAGCCCTCAACAAACACAAACATTTAGAAATCTGTTGCTGTTAAAACAGCAGTTGAGAGCTAAAAGCTCACAATCACCGCTGCACTCGCACTGTAGAAACCACCAGCACTGGGAGAGTCTCCCAGAAGAACACCAACACACTCGCTCGTTGCAAACAACAGCAATCTTCAGAGACATCAAACTATCGGCTCCGAAGCAAAAGGCAACTAGTGCGTGCATCCACTTCCTTATTTATACCCGCGCCGCGGGGGCGGAGAGTGTGATCCGAGTCACGCACGGCAATTCAATTGGCTCGTTCAATAGTAATCGAATAGCATTGAGATGACATATATTTTGGTCTTCCATTGCCATTGTTGGTGGTGACCACAAATGGTGGAATGCAGTATACATGATGCACACAAATATGCAACATGAAATACATAACACACTCAAGCCTTTTGGTTTGCAAGCACACACATATCGATATCAATGTAATGAAGAATGAGTTTGACTTTGAAATTATAAGAGACTCCTACAGAGGGGTGAGTTTAAATTGAGGGCAAAGCTGATAACAGAATACTATTGGAGTGAAAAGTGTGCTAAGATTACTTGAAGAAATGACAGAGAGAGAGAGAGAGAGAGAGAGAGAGAGAGAGAGAGAGAGAGAGAGAGAGAGAGAGAGAGAGAGAGAGGGAGGGAGAGAGAGAGAGAGAGAGGCAGAGAGGCAGAGAGAGAGAGAGAGAGAGAGAGAGAGAGCGAGAGAGAGATCAGAGTAGAAGATGTGTTTGTGAGTAATCCTGTGTTGAGATCATTTGACTGGTTGAATGAGTGATTTTCAGCACATCTGCTCACTCAGACAGTACCAAAACAGTAGCTTACTCTTCATTGACGTGACTTTGAAGCTTGGATGTTTGCTTTGTAGAATTTATTAAATGTCTGTTCTTGTATTGTTTTAGGTTATTTCAACTACTTGATTGATTTCAGTCATTATGCTGTCATAATAAAGCGTTATTGATTCATTGCTTTCTAGTCTTGCAAATGCATCAAGCAAATCACCCTCCAAAAAGGATCTTGCAGATATTTATTAATTTAAAGATGGCACATACAGTATATTTATAGTGTACAAGGCAGCTAGTTATAAATCATTTGATTTATCATGGTAGATAAGAAAAAGGAGAACAACTACAACATATTCTCATATTGATATGTATATGCATATATATATATGGTTCACTTTCATACTTTCAGAGTGAATTAATCAGGTTCAATGCAAAAGTTCATATTTAAACGCAACACAAAATGATAATTATTTAGTTTATGTTTTTTTTTCCCCCAGTGCTTCAGAATGTTTTTCCCTGCCTTTTCTGCTAGAGCTTGTTTTTTCTTTTTTTTCTATCTGCAAAAGGATTTAGTTTATTAAAGCAATTTGACTTTCACAGAGTTTGAACAAACTAAGCAGGCAGTATTCAATAAAATCATTTGTGCAGAGCCAGAGTTGTTTTGTTATGGATGATTGGTTAAGACTGGATTGGTCCTCGGAGAATGGAAAGTCCGTCGGTCTGTAGTCTATCTATCTATCTATCTATCTATCTATCTATCTATCTATCTATCTATCTATCTATCTATCTATCTATCTATCTATCTATCTATCTATCTATCTATCTATCTATCTATCGTTCTATCTATCGTTCTATCTATCGTTCTATCTACCGTTCTACCATTCTATCTATCATTCTATTGTTATATCTGTCGTTCTACCATTCTATCGTTCTACCGTTCTATCATTCTATCTATCTATCTATAATTCTATCTATCATTCTACCATTTTATCTATAATTCTATATATCATTCTATCTGTCGTTCTATCGTTGTACCATTCTATCATTCTATCTATAATTCTATCTATCATTCTATCTATCATTCTACCATTCTATCTATAATTCTATATATCATTCTATCTATTGTTCTACCTATCGTTCTACCGTTATTTCATTCTATCTATCATTCTATATATCATTCTACCTATTGTTCTATCTATCATTCTATCTATCGTTCTATCTATCTATCTATCTATCTATCTATCTATCTATCTATCTATCGTTCTATCTATCGTTCCATCTACCGTTCTACCATTCTATCTATCATTCTATTGTTATTTCTGTCGTTCTACCATTCTATCGTTCTACCCTTCTATCATTCTATCTATCTATCTATAATTCTATCATTCTACCATTTTATCTATAATACTATATATCATTCTATCTGTCGTTCTATCGTTGTACCATTCTATCTATAATTCTATCTATCATTCTATCTATCATTCTACCATTCTATCTATAATTCTATATATCATTCTATCTATTGTTCTACCTATCGTTCTATCGTTATTTCATTCTATCTATCATTCTATATATAATTCTATCTATCTAATGTTCTATCTATCTATCGTTATACCTATCGTTCTATATATCATTCTACCTATTGTTCTATCTATCATTCTATCTATCGTTCTGTCTATTGTTTTATCTATCGTTCTATCTATCATTCTACCTATCATTATATCTATTGTTCTACCTATTGTTCTATCATTCTATCTATCGTTCTTTCCATCTTTCTATTGTTCTATCATTCTATCCTTCTATCTATCGTTCTATCTGTCACTCTTTCATTGTATCTGTCACTCTGTCGTTGTATTTGTCACTCTTTCTTTCCGTGTATTGTTCTATCCTTCAGTCTATCATTACAGATTTAGATAATGGTACAGTCACATGGACTGTGAGCAGTCGCACATATGATTATAAATGATCAGATTCTGGTTCAGATGTCACATGCCGGTCCTGTCTTGTGCTGCACATGGGTGTTTTGTTATTTTGGGCCATGTGCTCTTGTCGTTGTCTGATCCCTCCCCCTCTTTTCCTGATAATTGTTTGAGTTCTTCCACCTGTCCCCTCTTGATTAGTCCCCTTCTTAAGCCTCCTCTTGTTTTCAGTCTTTGTTGGATCGTTGTCTAATGTTTCCTGTTCCCTGTGATCCTCCAGTAAGTTTCATGTTCTGTTTTTGTTTTATATTTATTAGTTTTGTTTTCCCCCTCGTGGGTTTTGTTTTGTTTTATGTTTTCTTTTGTAAATAAATATAATTTCTCCTGCACTTGAGTCCTCACACTTTTTTCCTTACCCGTTCCGTGACATCAGATTTCTGGCTGACTTTAATGGACAGAGCAGTGTGTTGGTAAACACTCTCTCTCCCGACACGCACTGCTGGCTTGACCGAAAAAACAACAGGGCAAACAGAGGATAAAAACTAGTGAAACAGCAGAACTGATTCAGATAGGGAACTCAGCATCTTCCCATGTCATCAATCACCCCTTCTGGGGTTTAAATAAGTGACCTATGGGTTACCAGACCAGAGCTGCAACTGCTTCTACCTCCCAACACGTTGGTCTCTATGTATGACAGAATGTTGTCACAAATTATCACATCTATGAAGGACCGTAGTATTAGTTTAATGACAGCTCATTTATTTTATGTATTAGGTCAGTAGCACTTGTCTTATATATTGAAGTTCATATTACCTCTCTTCTCCTTTGCTGCATCTTCTTGGCACATTGCCTTGCTCTTATCTGCCTGTTTCTCATGGATTTTAGCTTGGAGTCTCAGATAAGAACAGAGAAGTGTTAATCCACAGAAAGATAGCAGAGTGAGCGGATGGAGAGAAGATAACCTCAGGCCTTGAGCTCTAATTCTTCAGTAATTGGAGGACTACTGCGCTCTTAGCTGTTCTAATGCTAGCTAAAGCAAAGGCTGTCTATGATCTCCACACTCACCTCTAAGAACTGAGAGCTGGATTTTTCACTTCATAGATGCTATAACTGAAGGATGAATAAATGCAATGATTTAGACTATGAAAAATGCTAAATGATAATTATGTACCGGGGTGCTGTCCATTATGTGTGCTTTATTATTTATCATTAATAACTGAATTGTATTTAAAGTTCCAATTCAATTCCTGAATTTGAATTGAGAAACTAAACTACAATTCAATTTGAATGTAAGGAAATAAAATAAAAAACTAACTAGAATTGCAACGTCTTGTTTGAGAGTCTAGAAAAAAAGTTTGAAATGAAATGACCTGGAACTGACAGTGTGCTGTGGTTTAGTTTTGATGCACGTCAGTTTTTTTTTTTTTTTTCTTTTTTTTTTTTTGGGTGGTGGGGGTGAAAGGCCCAGCTGTCTCCATTTCTGTTAGCCTCACCGTGAGAGTCCTAATGGAGTCTCTGGAGCTTTTGTGCCTCTGGTAGCAAAAGTAATCATCTACAGCAGGCTGCGAACAGTCACTTGTGTGAAGGTCTGAATTTAGGTTTGAGGTTTGGCCCGTACCTTTGAGTGTGTGTGTCTTATCTAATGTGCTGCATGTATGTGTGACGGTGGGTAGAATACAGTGTTATCAAAGTGTTAGCTTTATCCAATCAGCTTAATCTTTACATGAGACGTTCTGTGAGACACACGTGATTTGTTCCTTCTGTGCTAAGTTCTCAGAAAGAGCCAAACTCCAGCCTGGAGGCACATGATCTTACTGACAGCACCCTCATCTCATAGGTCTACACTGCTGCTGAGCACACTAGATCTGAGGACCAGCACTTAGCGTAAAACAGCAACAGCTTGGGATATCTGTAACAGCATCTATGCAAATACTGCATTCCGTTCAACTCCACAAGCTGTAATTTCCTTAGTGATACAACACTAAGGGCCCTATCATACAGTCAGCGCAATGTGGCGCCTGGCTCGACGCAAATGTTTTTTGCTAGTTTCTGCCTGACGCAGGTATCATTTTCACATCCTGCGCCTAGTTGTTTAAATAGAAAATGCATTTGCGCCCATTTGTGCTGGTCTGAAAACAAGGTGTGTTCAGGTGCATTGTTGGCGTGTTGCTATTTTGAGGCAACTGGAATAGACTGCGCCATTGACCAACAAAAACCTGGTCTAAAGTTAATGGCACAGTAATTTTTTTTGTACATTCTGCTTATTACACACAGGGATGTGCAGCAGCACACAAACTATAGCCAAATATTAAAAATAAAAGGATTACAATGTAAAAGATTATTATTGTGTACATAAAGATATGGTAGAATCCGGCTTGTCCCGTAGATGGTCTGCTTGCTTGCATGCTTTAACTTCCCACACAAGAAGATATGTTTGCTCTCAAATTCCACCATGTAAATAGCAATCTGCCATGGCACGAGCTCAACTGGCTTTAAATAGAGAATGGGAGATGAAACTCTGATTGGTTTATTGCACGTTACCCCCAAAACACACCCATTACTCATTAAGATAATAGGGACAACCCTTTTTAGACCATGCGCCACACTAGCCAACCATTTTTCCTGTTGTTAAACTAGCAAAAGTGGATCCAGACATGCCTTAAGTGTACTTTAGACCATGCGCTTAGATCGTTAAAATAAGGCCCTAAGTCAGACTCACAACTTTCAGACTTCCGACTTCTTGTGCTGTGGTGAACGGCACATTCCAGGACCCAGTTTGTGGCCGGGCCCCTCTCTGTTCACAACAGCTGACAAAGGTTTGATACATTTTGATTGGATCTTTGTGGACTAACAAACTGTCCAACACTACCAGATAAAGATGCTAGAACAACAGACAGACACAAGAAGAAGGGCAAGAAGAAGAACTCTGGTACCAAGTGTGCAAAGGACATGACTTCTCATCGGTCCACAAGCAGTTTCTGCCCTTCACCCATCTAGAGACTAATTCCTAAGCTTTTCGCCTGTAACTGCCATAAAAATTCCCCAAAACTTTAGCTAAAATAATGTTTTGAATAATGTCTAAGTTAATAGCCTACTTGTTCAAAACAACCACTTTAGCAAAGTTTGTACTATTTTCTGTTTATTTTGATATATAATATTATTGTTATTATTAGATTTTTACATTTAAAAAAAGTTAGCCTTAGTTGGTTCACCCTCCGCCTATGGGTGTGCCTTTAGCCCCCTTGTATACCCTCTATTGTTGTCAAAATATATTGCTAATTTTATATACAGTATGTTATTGAAATACAATCTTGACAGACAGGCTATATTTCAGAAAAATAGCTAGGGTGTTTCCAAGTTGGCCACCAGGTGAAATTACTTGCATTTGTTTTTAGTCAAACATTGAAGATATCAAGCAGGACTTTCCCACTTCCAGCTTGGAATGGAATGAGGCAAAACCAGCGACATTCAATATCAGGCGATCAGGCCATGCATGGAGTGAAATTAACAGAAGTTTGTGTTTCAGACTAACATCCATTTGAGTTATCATTTTTTACTATTTTAATTAAAATCTGCAGTCTAAATAATATAGTTACCACTGTTTAGTATTTAATTTTCACAGCAGTTTAATCTGGCCACAAAATGAGATTGAAGAAGATTGTTTCATTGACTCACTATACCGAGAGCTGACATACCGGCAGGATTAAATTAATCTTTTGAGAACAGATTTAGCCAGTTAACACATGAAAGAGGTCAAAGCTGTCAAATCTCAAAGTTAATAATCATCTCATCTTGTTCAGTTCAAATAGACATTTCTGTTATTAAGACTTTTAGCAACTATATAGACAGACACTGACTCCCAGGACTTTATTAGAATTAATTTAAACTATTTAGCAGGGAGCATAGTCTTATCATTGTCAGCAAAGAAACTCATTATTTTTTTTCCAAAGCCTACATTAGTGAGATGCCTTGCTGTTCACTGTACAGCTGTTAAAATGTCCATTGCTCTACATTGATATGCAATGCAATAACAATTAGTGCACACATCTAATATTTAATCCAGAATTGAATTGAGAATGCCTTTTAAAGTTACAATTCAATTCCTGAATTAGAACTGAGATACAGACAGACAGACAGACAGACAGACAAAAATATTTCTTGTGAAAACAATGATAAATGATGTACATTTGACACTGGGATTAGTTCAGTGGTAGAACGGTCCATTGGCCAGTTTGAATAGGTCTGATGACAATACTGTATAACCACTGCTGAACTGAGGTGTGCTGTTGATGTCGTGTGCAGGCAGATTATAAAAAAATACCAATGTATTTGAAGGATAGAATTTGAAGGAAATGGTCATATTTGCACTTTTTACTTTTACAGCTTTTTTTTTTTTATTTGCTTTGGTACTATTTTTACAAGATGTACATTTTCAAAACTCTTAGTAAAAAAATCCAAACTGATCGCACTTGTAACACAGCTAATCATTCTTTCAAAACCCGATCCCATGCTTTTATTACGGTTATCACATTTTCAGTCCACACAATCATTGTTTAAAACACAAGATTATTGTAATATGTAATGAGAACTTTTGATTTAAACACCGAAACACAACAGTATGACCTCCTTTCTATTTAGTACTTTTAACAATCAGTTCATTTAATAGCAAACAATGTAATACATGTTTCAAATTACCTTTGTTGCTGAAATAATTATAGTAACAGGCTACAGATGCCACATTAGAAAATGCACTTACATTTTTACAACTTATGTAACATAAAGTCCATAATGTTTGTAATAGTATCTATTCAGTGTGTTATTAAAAGGTGTGATGAAGTAAACACAGTTGGCTGCCAATACAGTAAATGTTCTCACTGTACCATATGAATAAATAATAAATCTATACTGTACTGTTGACCTTTTGAATGAATGACTGAATGAATGAATGAATGAATGAATGAATGAATGAATGCGGCATTTAAATAGCCCTTTTCATATGTGCTACTGTACACCCAAAGCGCTTTACAATCATGTCGGGGTCTCTCCTCAACCACCACCAGTGTGCAGCATCCACTTGGATGATGCGACGGCAGCCACAGTACAACGGCACCAGTGCGCTCACCACACACCAGCTATAGGTGGAGAGGAGAGAGAGTGATAGAGCAAATTCAGTGGATGGGGATTATTAGGAGGCCATGATTGGCGAGGGCCAATGGGGGGAATTTAGCCAGGACACCGGGGTTACACCCCTACTCTTTACGAGAAGTGCCATGGGATTTTTAATGACCACAGAGAGTCAGGACCAGGTTTAACGTCTGAAGGACGGTACTCTTTGACAGTATAGTGTCCCCATCACTACACTGGGGCGTTAGGACCCACACAGACCACAGGGTGAGCGTCCCCTACTGGCCTCACTAACACCTCCACCAGCAGCAACCTGGTTTCTCAGGAGGTCTCCCATCCATGTACTGACCAGGCTCAACCCTGCTTTTACAGATGAAGGGTGTTGCGGTAATTTGAAAGTCTTTACAACGGTAATCTGTTTATAGTATTAGAGCATAGTACATACATACTGTAATGTAAAATGCTGTATTTGATGCCATCTGTCTCCCTTCTACTGATGCATCTCTGATCAATCTAATGTTACACAGTCATTGACTGTTTCCTCTCCCTTGTACTATATCCTGATCTCAAATCTCAAATCTCTCGGTCTTACACACACACACACACACACACACACACACACACACACACACACACACACACACACACACACACACACAGTAAAAATTCTGTAAAAATAATTGGATTAAAAAATAGGCAAACTGAACGAGAAAGGATGCAAATCAAAAGTTTGGTAGAAAGAGCTTTATGAAAAGCAGTTAATGTGAATGAAACATTTATATAGATGAAACACTTATTTTGTGAGAAGGATACTTTGTGATTTTGTGTATTGTACTAACAAAATTGAAAATATGCTGAAATGTTTGAAAAAAAAGTCCACTTTGATGATCTGTTGTGATATTACACTAAGAGTTTTGAAAATGTACAAATTTCTTGGGAAAATTGCGGCAAAGCAATTTAATAAACTGTAAAATGTTTTGTCAATTCATATTTACAACATAAAAAAATAAGGTCTATCTGTTTCCATTCAAATATTTATATAAACATCCAAAAACATGTTTACCTCATAGGCAAAATTGCGTATATATTTTATTTGTTTAAAACGATATTAAATACCGGAGGAAAAGAATGAGAAAACTTTCTCTGAAAGTAGGCCTGTTTTATCAAATTTAGCTTTTACAGATATTTTGATAGGCTATATTTATTCTAAAACAAGACAAGGATACTAAACTATTTTTAGCAATGTAATGTGACTGCACAAATGGCATTTATAGTCCGTATCCTTGTCTTGTATCTTTAAACGTGATATCATGATGATGGGAATGGAAATTATTTGCAGATTAGGATAATACAACTATAGGCATTGAAAGCTCCATATATGGTTATTTAAGGGAGGATATGCATACACACAATCTTCCCCTGACTAGGGAATTTTTCACAGGTTCTGGTGTACTCATGGTTTTATAAATCAGAAGACTCAGACCGATTCTCTCGCATGCCATTATTTGAGTTTAATAACCACTATCAGTCAAAAATAATAATATACAATGCACAGAAAATCCACTTAAAAAGTAAAGCAAATAAATAGGCTACAGTGTATTGTGCAAAAGATTTAATTAGATTGTTTTGACATATGAATACATTTCTTTCTGGTTTTGAGGTTTTGTTTATGGCAGCTATAGTACCCTTTATGGTTAGAACATTAGTTCATAAAAATATATATAAGTATATATATATATATATTATATATTATATATATATATATATATATATATATATATATATATATATATATATATATATATAAAGAAGAAGTTAAATCACTAAATTAAAAATGAAAATGAATAAAACAAAAGCACAGACTGACTTTTTACTGTTTACTGGTAACAGGAACACACATTAACTCATCTGGGCTTATAGGCTATTAGCCTATTTGGTTTACCTGATTACAATAGTCACTTTACAGTTACTGATAGCATAAAATAGCATTACTGATAGCATACACTTACTTGTAGGTTTAAAATTCTACATAAGACACATTCAGTGTCCAACAACAAATATTTTAACAAAATGTATATTTTAGTCAGAATTATTGCGCTTTGTTTGGCGCGCATGTAAGCAGCAGCGCTCGTTCACTGTGAAGGTTAGCGAGACTCGCGTGCAAAAGCCTATACTCATGACAGCAAAATGGAAATTTTTGCATGACTTTCTAACATTTACAGATGGAGAATATATGAAATGTAAGTTATAAAATGAGGAAAACACCACGTCTCAGACGTTAAACAGCTCAAAAAAGGCCTATGCTGTTTGCCACGGTGAATCGATCTGATCCATGATCAAGGTTTAGGGCTGCTTTAGAAAAGCATGCAAATCAAGAGATCTTGACTCATTGAACCTGGGTCAAATTAGTGGGATTGTGTGAACTTAAATTTTCCTATATTGTACAGTCATGTTTTGGACTGTAATCCCCAATTTTAACTTTAATAAACAGGGATCAGCATCCTATTCTTCTGCAATACAGAATGACAGCACGTCTGAAGAGCTTGATCTACTGTACAGGCATGAATTTGTATTTCCTGCTGTCACAGTCACCAACTAGTCACCACCTCCTCACTACATTTCCCATCATCCTCCCTGGCCCTCATCTGCAGGCACTTCCCAATTACAGAGATCGCTGTCACCTGTCACCAATCTTCACTGATCACCCAGCACTATATAACTCTTCCCACTGCAATTTACCATTGTCTGGTCTCGTCATTCCCCCAAAGAACACTTGCCTGACTCCTTGCCTGACTCCTTGCCTGACTCCTTGCCTGACTCCTTGCCTGACTCCTTGCCTGACTCCTTGCCTGACTCCTTGCCTGACTCCTTGCCTGACTCCTTGCCTGACTCCTTGCCTGACTCCTTGCCTGACTCCTTGCCTGACTCCTTGCCTGACTCCTTGCCTGACTCCTTGCCTGACTCCTTGCCTGACTCCTTGCCTGACTCCTTGCCTGACTCCTTGCCTGACTCCTTGCCTGACTCCTTGCCTGACTCCTTGCCTGACTCCTTGCCTGACTCCTTGCCTGACTCCGTGCCTGACTCCGTGCCTGACTCCGTGCCTGACTCCGTGCCTGACTCCGTGCCTGACTCCGTGCCTGGACCCGTATCTCTAAAGAATTTGAGCAAAAAGTGGCTTCTAGCGGCCAAATTCTAAGAAAATTCTCAGAGTCATGACGTTTTCTTAGAATTTTCCCTAAAAGTGACACGAAAATCCCAGTTAATATAAAAGCTATTCCTCAAGATTCCTGGCGCTTAAAAGGGCTCCTAAGGCGAGATCTGCTAAGAGCAGGGAAGATGACTTTTAGTGGCTTAGGAGTTCCCCTAAGAAGCTGCACAAAATGGGTTAGGATTCCTTTTTTTCTCCATTTTCTGTGTTTGTAGGATATTTGTTAACAAGCCTTCATAAATAGACCAGCCAGCAATCACAGACATTGATAAAAAGCTGAGTCGTGTTACCCTCGTTAAGACCACAATGAGTTGTAACGTTGCAATTTCTACTTTATTCATCTCAAGGACAGCCCCTTGAGATAGGCCATCTTGTTTTCAATGGGGTCCATATGGGAGTGAAAGTACAAAATATGCCAGCTAGGATATTAATATGAGCAAATAAGACACAAATCATTATTTGAACAGGGTGTAATGAGCTTAAGTTTTCACATATTTTAGATTTTAATGTTAGGCTATAACCCCTACAGCTTACTATTAATTTTCCAGATATTTTCTTGAATGCGAAATATTATTTACAATTACAGTCTGCATAAGATTAGAGTGTATAATTATGTTTATTGATTTGAGGGTACATCCTTTGCTCATTATCACCAAAAGTTCATTTTCATCTAACTTGTAGGATCAACCAATCACTGCTTTTGAAATGATGACTCATACCTAGCAACGGGGTCAACAACACCTCCTCACTAAGATAGGATTTTCCATCCATTCCTTGCTCAGAGTTCACTGAAAATGTTCTGGAATCACTTCTAAGCTAAAACTCCTGGCAAGGAATTTTTAGGTTAAGTAAGGAGCTCTCTGAGAGGATTCTCAGAATCTTTAGGGATATGGGCCCTGACTCCTTACCTGACTCCTTACCTGACTCCTTACGTGCACGCACGATACCTGCCAGAACTATTTGTCTTCAGTTATCTGCTTCCTGCTCCTTTCTTCCTTCATCCGTCTTCAGTCATCTGCCTTGATCTCCATTTCAGAACCTGCAACAGATAAGACTATTACTCATCCAGATATCCATCCTGAACACTATATTCATCAGTTACTCACCTGCTTCCATTGTTGCGATCGCATACTTCTGCAAATAAACCTTACTTTACCTGTGTGAATCCTTCTGTTTCATGACACCTGCAGCCTGAGGCTTATTTATTTCCCTTTTGGGCCCTGTTTACACCTGGTATTAAGATGCATTTTCATAAATCCAATCACAAGTCGACTGCGCTAAATACATGTGTAAACTGGTTCTAAAATATTTGAGCTTGTCCACTCTCGACCACTTCCAGAGGTAGTTGAAAATGTATTTGACCGGATTGCTTTCGTAGTAAACGCTCATGTGTCAGTTGCATTCGAAATGCCACAAAAGACCGCCTACTCTCTGCCTACCGATTTATGCGTAAATATGATATGAAGTGCGCTAGCCAGATGGGATTTGATTTAAACTTCACTAAAAGTAACAAAAACGTTTGGTTTGGTTTAAGGATTTGTCATACAGTAAGGGGAAGTAAAATACGCATAGCCTACATGTTAATAGTGTTTATAATGCTAATGTTGTATTTTATTTACCGGTCTTTAACAGCAATTACTGAATAGGCTAATAATAAAATGTGTTTTTTACAATGACTCGCACTTGTGTTTCTCTCTCATAATGACCTGGTGTGTCTTACACTCGGGTGTACGCGACTTATTTTCAGGCAAATACGGTCAATTCTAAAATGTTGCTGTAGTATTACAAAATGCATAGAGTGGAGACCATTTGGGCAAAAAAAAGAACATATTGTGTTCATTACCCAATGGAAAAGCTGCGGGACGCACTGAACATCGCGGAGAAAACACAAAATGACTTTGCTTTGGAAATTTAGTTGAAATTAGTTGAAAAAAGATGAAATGTAGCCTATACATTTTTACTACGTAGTCTAGTTGCAATAAATGAGTTAAGAATCCGTACAACTGCTGCAGCGGAGGACTATTATTAGAATATTAGAAATCTAATATTCAAGCTGTTTTCTCATTTTTCTACTCTTAATATTAAATAAAAAATGTTTTGATTTAAACCACCACCACGTCTGCGGCAGAAAACTACTGCAGTGCAGCTCTATTATCGGCAAAAATACTCCGTTTGGCTTTTCTGAGATCCTCTAGTCTTCCCTGTGGATGACCTGTGACTGACCTGTGACCTACTTTCTGTACATCTGAAATATCCACGTTTTGAATTTTAGAAAACTGAATTTAAAGTTCTGAATTTCTTCAGTTTGAAAACTTGAATCTGTATTTTTTTAAACTGTATATTTGCAGTCTAAGAATTCAGAACAAAAAAAAAACAGCTGTTTGAAAATACGTCTATAAAATTCAGCCATAAAAACCTTTCAATTCGTTAAATTTCAAATGTTCAATATTCGATTAAAGAAATCGAATTCAGAACTTAAAATCCCTCTAGTCTTCCCTGTGGATGACCTGTGACTGACCTGTGACCTACTTTCTGTACATCTGAAATTTCCACGTTTTGAATTTTAGAAAACTGAATTTAAAGTTCTGAATTTCTTCAGTTTGAAAACTTGAATCTGTATTTTTTTAAACTGTATATTTGCAGTCTAAGAATTCAGAACAAAAAAAAACAGCTGTTTGAAAATACGTCTATAAAATTCAGCCATAAAAACCTTTCAATTCGTTAAATTTCAAATGTTCAATATTCGATTAAAGAAATCGAATTCAGAACTTAAAATTCAACATATTCAATTTTGATAGATTTTTCATGGTTCCTTCTGTTGTCTTGGATGATTTGTTCACTCTGGGATTCCCTTATTCAAAAGGGATGTAATTCTCCTTTAGAATTCAGCCAAAATGAGGTAGCCTATCATTTTTGTATTATTTTTTGCCCTCTGTTTGGAACAGTCTTAGCATTGAGATGCCTCAAAATACTGTCTATGTATCTCACAAGGTGTTGGAACGGAGATAGATAGAATAAAGACTAATTAGAATGGCAAGTTCCTTTTTTAAAGTTTTTGCACAGTTGTTTAAAAAAAATATTTACATTCAAAAAAGGGTATTTCATGCAGTTTTAATGATCACAAATTATGAATACGATCATGAAAAGACCAAGATGTATTTGAGACCATAGCAAACGTAACTCTCCCAATGAAGAGTATCACTGTGGAAATAAACTCTGTTATGTTTGCATATAGTGCGAGAATAGAATTTAAATCCATTTTATAGAGACATTTATGTGGCTGAGTGTAAATGGAATGTGCATACTTAATCTAATAGCAATCTGATCGATCAAGACGCAAAAAGTGACCAAGTGTAAACACTCCATAAAAACAGATATAAATAGAGATGGAACAGAGATTGTTGCTCTCAGCACGCGCCCTTGTAATAAAAGGCCTTGGGTTTCAACTGTTTTATCTGGTTTCTTCTATAAATGTGTCAAACGTTAGCTTGTTTTATTCAATAAACCTGCACCCTATAAGTGTGTCTGTTGTAATATTTGGATAAGTAAGTATCTGCCGAGTCAAGGGTTCAGATCTCAGGACTTTATTATGCCTCGATTGATGGATTCTACTGTCTGATTTGATCCCAGATATATCCCAAAGACTGTCTGCTTGAGAGAATATGCAAAGATGATGCGACAGACTCCCATTGTGAGTCACCTGTGCGGTTTTACAGTAGCACTCAATAATGAGAAGAAAAAGCTTGTCAAGTTTCATTTTAGAAACCCGCTTATCAACATTCATCAAAAGAGTTTTATTTTTTTTATTATTCTGCATCATCGCTTTCACCCATTCCTATTCCCGTCAGCATGAGTCACTCTCACAGACATCCTGTTTTCATAAATGTATGTGTATGTGCTCTTACACAAGCTCCTGCTCGTAGACACAAACTGAAGGTGCAATTTGGGATATTTTTCTCCATTTAGAATGTTAAACCACACAGCTCCTCGGTGGTGGCTGCACTGTTTGAACTCCATGCAAAATCTGAGCTTTGCAGTCCTGTTTGGGATCTCCTCTGTGTGTAATGGCTTATCGTGACAGTTTGACTTCACTGAGTCTCGAAAAACCACAGCATGTCTCTAGTATCTTGAGCATTAAAAATGCATTGCGTCCTGCGATTTCATGTTTCGCTCATAACAAACCGTTTTTATTGCTGAATAAAAGCAGCAGACTAATGCAATGTTTCTTTGTTGTTCCAAAGAGTAGGCTATATGAATTTTGCAAAAGATGCTGTCAATGCTGTTTCTCAGTCTACAGGAAAAAAAGATGTGTGTTTATCTATCTATCTATCTTTCTATCATCTATCTATCTATCTATCTATCTATCTATCTATCTATCTATCTATCTATCATCTATCTATCTATCTATCTATCTATCTATCTATCTATCTATCTATCTATCATCTATCGTTGGACAATGGAACTAAAACATCTGTTTTTTATTTTGGTTTAGGGCCTCCTTTAGTGGCAAATACAGCCTAAATTCATCTTGGGAATGACAGATGCAAGTTCTGCACAGTGGCCACAGGGATTTTGAGCCATTCCTCTTCCAGAACAGTGTCCAGGTCACTATGTGATGCTGGTGGAGGAAAGCGTTTTCTGACTTGCTCCTTCAAAATACCCCAAAGTGGCTCAAAAATATTTAGATTTGGTGACTATGCAGACCATGGGAGATGTTAAACTTCACTTGTCTTGCTCTGTGTATTGGTGCATTATTATGCTAATACACGGCACCCCCTTTAGGGTACAATGTCTGAATTATTAAGTGCACATGGATCTCCAGAATGGCTCGGTAGTCCTTGGCAGTGACATGAACAGTAGGGAATGCCATGATATTGCAGCCCAAACCATCACTGATCCACCCGAGTGTTTCACTCTGTGCACGCAACAATCCAAGTGTTAAGTGTCTTTGGGGCTTTACCACACCATAACTCACACGGATGTGGGAAAGACAGTGAAAGTGGATTCATCAGAGAACAATACATGTTATACATTGTCCACAGCCCAAGTTGTGCACTGTTGGGACCAATGAAACTATATTTGGCATTGGTAGTGACCAAAGGTTTGGCTATAGCAGCTCAGCCATACATTTTTACTCTGTAGTGTTCCTGACTTACAGTTTTGGTGGAAACAGGAGAGTTGAGGGGCGCATTTAATTCTGCAGTGAGTTGGGCAGCTGTGGTATTATGTTTTTTTTTGGAGACAACCCAAGTTAGTATCTGGACATCCCTTTCAGACAGCTTCCTCTTGCGTCGATGGTTATGGCCATTATATGAAGTACATCGGGGCCATTACTCCTGTTGAATATGGTTCATCCTACATGGTTCTGACATTACCTTGGGTAGCTATCTATACATCACAAAGATTTCCTGGTCCTGGTCACAGATGAGCCAGCAAAATGCGCACCAACATTTTGTCCTCGTTTGAACTCTGATATGTCGCCCATTATGTTGTGTGGATTGCAATATTTTATGTACAGCTTTGGTATTGTGTAGTTAAGTCAACCTTCACTTTTTGCTCTTGATTGCATCAACTTACAGGGGGATCTTTTACTGGAGAGCACACACACAGATTTTTAGATCTCTAAAAATATCTAAAAGACCATCTTGTCCATTATGAAGAAACCAGCCTCTGCATGTTTAACTGGGCAGTTCTAAATCAACAGACCAAAGCACCCTCGAGGGACATTCCAGGACTATTTGGACCAGGTACGTTTCTAATGTGGATCCACCTACACCATCGGTGACCATGAGGAGGATCTTGAATCGCCAGAGCCCATCCTGCCACAAACCAAACCCATCAGGGCAGTCAGCCAGAGCCCACTGCATACTCAGAGCCTAAGCCCATCTTGAAGCCCATTCCAGAGCTGATGCCTGAGCCTATTTTCACTTTGGAGCCCGAGCCCAGTTCCGACCAGGTGCGTGAGCCGGCAACACCGTCCGTCCCAGAGGGCGTCCTCATTGAGTATGAGGGTAAGATGTGGAGCCTCGCCCATACTCCTGCCGCTGAGGGTGAGCTGAGCATAATTTCTACACAAGTGTATGAGGAATAGGAGAAGGTTGTTTCCCAGGAACTCTTGTTGCCGCTGGTCCTGACTTGCTTCAAGCCTGTTTCACTGCTGAGCACCAAGTCTTTTACATCACTTAGCACCCAGCTCCTGTGCCTGTCCTGTATTGAACAAGGGGGCCATCTCTGAAAACTCTGCCTGCCCTCTGTCAGCTCCGCCCTGGTATGTCAAACCCCTGGCCCCACCTCAAACCTTAGAGCTCATCACTCCACCTTGGCCTATCAACCAGTTGGCTCTAACTTGGCTCCAGCTGGGACATTGTCCTTCCGGCTCCACCTGGCTTCCTCGCCCCTATGGCTCTACATTTTGGTCAATCGCTGCTCTGACTCTACCACGGACATCTGGGCCTTCATCTGTGCCTCCTGTCCTCAGGCACCCCCTCAGTTCTCAGTCGCACCGGCTCCGCCTCAGTCATCCGGCACCCAGGTTGGAAGGCGGAGGAGTCTGGGCGATGGGCCAGGTGGAACAATGCGATCTGATTCCAAAATAGAGCAGAAAGGCTCGGGTGGGATTAAAGGGGGTAGGTATCAAAATAATAGTTCATAATGGGTAGGAAGAAACTCACTCAGGCCCTGTCCACACTAATACGTTTTCATTTGAAAATGCATCAATTTCTCTCCGTTTTGGCCTTCCGTCCACACTGAGACAGCGTTTTTATGAATGAAAAAACTCTCTCCAAAGTGGATAAAAACATGTGGCAAAACAGGAGAGCAGTTGATTTTAAGACCAAACAAATGGTGAGTACGACCTGGAAATAAGTGAATTTTGCTAAATAAAATCATCCTTTCAGAAGAATTGTGCGATGAGTTTATAATTTATGTCTGTATCATCTCAGTGAGCTTTTGTGAGGTTTAACACATGCGCAAGTAAGGTGAATTTAGTGTTTTCGGGCGTTTTCCAAAAGTTTCTCATCCACACTGAAACGTCAGAAAACGCTAGTGTGGACGGAGTGTTTTTAAACGAAAACGCCGTTTTCAAATGTATCCGGATTAATGTAGAGTGCCCTCAGTGGAACTCTTGTTGCCGCTGGTCCTGACTTGCTTCAAGCCTGTTTCACTGCTGAGCACCAAGTCTTTTACATCACTTAGCACCCAGCTCCTGTGCCTGTCCTGTATTGAGCAAGGGGGCCATCTCTGAAAACTCTGCCTGCCCTCTGTCAGCTCCGTCAGAATGTCAGAATGTGCCCTCAGTGGCTACATTCTGTCACGGTTGGCTACATACAAAAACTAAGATGGAGTAAATCTCGATGAAGACAATAATAAATTGACGAGACCGGACAAATATGAACTGAAAACACAAGAACTAAAATACGCAGACAAACGAGGGGATAAATGATGACACAGCTGAACATGATGACAAATTAAATCAGCAACCATGAAAAACTGAAGTCCAAATAGGATCTCACCGATTGTGACATCTGCTGCACATAGATACTGCTTTTATTTTTATAATTTGCCTAAACCACACCCTGATATATATACTACTGCTCAAAAGTATGGGGTCATTAAGATTTTTAAAATGTTTAACATATTAGTCTATTATGCCCGCCAAGGCTGAATTTATATCAAACATACAGTAAAAACAGTTATATTGTGAAATATTATTACAGTTTAAAATAACTATTTTCTATTTGAATACATTTTAAAATGTGATTTACTCCTGCGATGGCAAAGCTGAAGTTTCAGCATTATTACTCCAGTCTTCATCGTCACATAATCCTTCAGAAAATTTTAATATGATGATTTGCTGCAGAAGAATTATTTCTTATTATTATCTGTTTAAAACAGTTGTGCTGCTTCATATTTTTGTGGAAAATGTGTTTTTTTTTTTTTACAGCATAGAAAGTTCAAAGGAACAGCATTTATTTGAAAAAAAAAACGGTCCTTTACCGTCACCCCAAACTTTTGAACAGTACTGTATATACATAGTTTGTGCTTAAACTGCATATTTTTAGGTTAGTTATTTTTTTATATTAAATTAATTTTGAGACTCGTTTGACCTGATAATTTGTTAATCACGCATCAGGAACGCAAACGACAGGCTTGAGCGATAAAGACTAAATTGTTTGCAGCAGGGCAGAACTTTACATTTTCATGGGTAGACCTGCTCTCCCAGTGGCCCAATGAATTGATTACACACCTTAGCTCCACCACCCCCCCATCCATTGCAGTCTCCCATGATGACTTCCTTTTAAGGCTTCCACATGCAGGCTTTGTTTTGGTTATGCTGCTACCGTGGCTGTTTGCGGAAGCTAAACTTGAGAACATAATCTTTTGTTTTAAGCAGCCAAATCCCTCATGCAAATGATTGTGTATTTCAGCACTTTGGAAATCCATGATGGGTCGACAGCGTGTGAAATTACCATTTCACGGCACATGGATGGCTCCCGTGTGCTTATGGGTACACAACGCCCCCATATTCACTTTAATTGTGATATTACACACAGCTCCATTCTCCGTCAGGTTTATGCACTCTATTTAGTCATCCGTAGCGTCTCAGAGAGCGGATTCCTGGCTCATGTATCTGGAACAAGTGTGGTCTTCTCTCAGAGTTGATTAAAATGGCAGAATGGTTCTCTTGAGAGGAGCAGAGACAGGTGCCTTATTCTTCACCATGCTGACCCCTCCCCTTAACTCTGCTCCTGCATATTCACGCTTCTTTATTGCCTCATTCAAAGAGCTGTAAAGTTCCAGTGCTGCGGGATTCCCATACAGCTGTGCACTAAATGACCCACAAGGCTTTGCTCTTGTTACTCTCTGAAATATCCAATTCATTACTACTGACACAACACTTTATCCAGCGCCTGCATGGGAAGAAGAAACTGCTCATGAGAAACACTGAAATTCACATACAAGCTCAACAGACTTTTCCAAATCCTAGTGAGCTGCTTACCTAAAACAGGAGTAAAAAAAAAAAAAAAAATAATAATAATTTGGTATGAAGCAACACATTTTTACTATATTTGAAAGGAAATATATTTAATATTATTACTTTCACTTTCTAAAAAGCGAATATATTACCAACTATTACTGGCAGCTAGCATTTTAACAAGTACACATTCATTCATTTATTTCTATTTATTTGGTGTATCACTCTTAAAAATAAAGGTTCCAAAAGGTTGTTTTTAAAATGATGCCATAGAACAACTATTTTGGGAAATTTTCAGTGAACAGTTCTTAAAAGAATATTTTAATAATCTGAATAATATTTTTCCACTATAAAGAACCCCTTTGTGCAATAGAAATTTGACATTGATGTTAAAAGTGATGTTAAAAGTGACAAGTATTAGGAATAGGCTACCTATATCTTTAAATACTGTACAAAGAGAATGAAAAAAACATAATAACACTCACATAACGATCAGCTCCTATAGCACCACAATCACTTCATGAGCCTGGCTGAAATCCCCAACATTATGTTGCACAGTGTTTAAATGATCACATCAATGAATTAATAATCATAAAATAAACACATGAAAAGCACATTAAACAAAAAAAATGAAGTGTTTCTTAACGCCACATTTTTTTTAACGGCCAATGAGCAGGCCTACATCGCGGGGTGTGACGTCATATCACCACGGACATTACACACAACAAACATGACAGCTCTCCGAATTAACACAACAAAATATACATGCATTGCACAAATGTTATTTATCAAAAAAATAATCACAAAACGTATTTACCCATGGCCATGGATGAACTCAAATTCTCTAAAATTTCACAGGATTGCGCGTCTCTCTCGCACTGCCCAATGCACGTCTCTCTGAGACCGAGGCGAGAGCGCATGCGCATTGTCTCGTAGGCAACACAACCCAGTCTCATGTAAAAATGTATCCTGACTACGTTGGTCCAAAGTGCAAAACATAGAGGGGTTACAATAATGGCCCTTGAATTGTATGACTGTTACATTTTTTTTACCTATTGTTTTCCGTCCAAGTCACGTTACTTTCAAGATTTCGATCGTGAGAACAAAAAACATGGCGGACATTTCTCTCATTTTTAATGAAAAAATCTATATTTTGAGTTAGTTTCTGCATAAAAATAAGTTTTGATTACATTTCTAGCGAGAAATATATATCTATTTTCATAATTCACTCAGTGAATGTACATAATCACCCGGCTTGCTGTTGTGAAGATTTTTCAGATCTCGCCAGAATAATATGAAACTGAAACGTTTTGGTTGCTGTGGACGCTACTATCGCCTAGCATAGCTGTGGCCCCCGATTTCACTCCGTCTGACGGATCAAACCCCTGCCCACTACATGTCTGAGGTTGATTTGCTGATCAACACATTATTCCGTGGCAGCGGGAGAAACTAATGTTGACAAAGTGACGAGTTACAATCGGTCCGCTGTGTTTAATTTTGAAATCTACCGTATTCTCCATGCATATAACTTCCTGTGTGGTGGAATCTCATTGATGGGTTTTGACCACTGATCTATATAATGTCATTCTATATAGATCAGTGGTTTTGACACGTCATGGGTACACAAAGAAGAGGAAGAAGAAGAAGAAGAAGAAGAAGAAGAAGAAGAAGAAGAATTTTAGTGGGGGGGGGGGGGTATGCAGGTGAGCACAAGTGATAGAGAGAGTTAAAGATTTGAAGGGAAAAAATGACGTTTCTTGCACAAAGTCTATTTTTGTTGTTATTGGCAAAGTACCATACCTGTCAAGTTTTGGATTTGAAAATAAGGGAAATTTTTCGGCGCCCACTGTGAGCAGTCCCACCACCCCAACCAAGCTCCACACTCTTAAAAGTAAAGGTTCCAAAATAGGGGTCATAGAAGAACCATTTTGGTTCCCAAAAAACCTTATAGTGAATCGTTCTAAAAAGAACCATTTTTTTAACATATTAATAATCTAAAGAACCTTTTTCCACTATAAATAAACTTTTGTGGAACAAAATGGTTCTTTATGGAGTCAGTGATGCAGATAAAGAACCATTACATTCAATTTAACAGAATGATTATATATCTTACACAAACCTTTCTCAAAGTTAATAAAAAAAATGACTTTTGGATTTTTGAACTGACACTAGGTGGAATGAGTGGCCAAATCATCAAAAAAAAAAATGTTATTTTTAGAACGATTCACTAAAAGTTTTTTGGGGAACCAAAATGGTTCTTCTATGACCCCTATTTTGGAATCTTTATTTTTAAGAGTGCAGTATCCCTTACATTTTAAGACAGGTGTTATAGCCTAAATGAAAACACAAAAGGGTATGAAGAGCATTTATTTAAAGGCTTATTTGCATATTTTCTGTTCATTTAACATTACTTGTCTTTACATTTACATTTTATTTTCATTCCAAAAATTCTTTTCATTTCATAATTGCTTTTCTTTACTCTTTTAGTGAGTTATTGTACAAATTTGTTGCATACTTTGCATTCTTTAAGACTGTTTTGGAAAGAGTGTATTTGTGGGCTAGGCCAGAGTGGTTAATTTTACTTTAGAGTAGAGCGCAAACAGTTCTGTTGTCTAACGTCATCCTATTCTCTGTAACAATCTTTCGTACCATGCTAAACACCCTTTCTGAACTTGCATTGCTATGGGGAATGCATAGTAAAGCCTTCATAAGTTTAGGCAGCTCACTGAACCTCATGTCCTTTCCTACCAGGCCCCAGAATCTGTCGATTTTTAAATGATGTTTTATAAACAAGGTTCGGGAGGAGCACGTTCAAATAAATCATTCCAATCAACTCGGTACCAAACTATTACATGTCTACCCTATCAGCACGAGAGGAAGCATATATAAATATCCACTGTCAACTCACCTAACATTCCTTGACAGTTTCAGCATCCCTCCACCAGCCCGACTCCTCACTCCTGGCTCATTCTTCCACAGTCAGGAACGGGGGGAGCACTATGGGTTCGGGCCGCATACCGAGCCCGGAGCCCTCTCCTCGGACAGCACGCCAAATATGCATTTATTCTATCTGACTTATTTGTAAGTGTGAACCCGTGAATCAAATTAAAATTAAATTTTTTTACAAGCTGAGTTTTTTCCCCGCGTTGTCACTCATCATCTGACCTCACACCCTAACCTTGCGACAACTGCCACCTACAGTACCCGTAGTAGGCTACTGCAGGTGGCAGTTATCGTGTGACTATCAGTTTCAGTGACTTTATTGAATGCCTTTTCTCCTCTGTAAACTGCAAACGTAATCAATCAAAGCTCTTAACCGGCTTGGGTTTCACTTAGCAATTTCCCTCATCGCTAAGACAATTTATTTTCATTTCAGAAAGAAACACCTTGCTGAGTGGCTGAGATGTGCACACTTCCCCTTATGACCCCAGGCTGATTTCATAGGCTGGCAAGTCGCGACAAAACACGCATGCTCATTTACGCTCCTCCACAGATGTGTCGTTTACAAACAGTAATGTGATGCTCAATGACAGCCTTGGCGGGACGGAGCATCTGCGCTGCTCACGAGCTCCACAGGGCTTGAAGGAGATGTCTGTCACGCTTACTATTAATGAGACTTTGTTTGTAAATGCTTCGTTCCTGCTAATTATTAGTACACACTCAGGGCTGATTGTCTCTGGTGTGCAACTGAACTCGATAACGACTTCCCAACGCTACTTGTTGGAAGAATTCCTATTCAACAGCAACCTCTGAGAGATGTAGCAGAGGTCACAAGCAACACGAGAATGATTCTGAAGTGAACGCGAGAGATATTCCGTAGCTGATTGCAGAATTTGCATTAGCTTGTTTAACAAATAGCATCTGAATGTGCTCATTAGAGGATGCAGTGAGTGTGCGTCTTCAGTGGAGCTGTGCTGATACAACAGTTCTGAGCAGGCGCACAGATTTATTTGTCACAATGATTCATTTATACGCTGTGTATTGCTATGCACATGACAATACAGCTAGTTTATTGATGACAGTAAGAAATGCCCGCTGTCATGTTTATAGTTGTTCTTTTCCAGCCGAGCTCTGTCAGTAGCTCTGTTCCAAAACTTAGTGAGCTGCCTCTCTGCCTTCTGTCTGTAGGCAACTTACTTCTACACTGACAACAATTCAGAGTAACAAAGCAACCAGAAGTCATTTATTTTCAATGATAGCTGACAATTTGCGGTAACAGGAACAACAGCGACCATTGGCAGAGTTTAACTTTATGCAAATGTGCAGAATGTGGTGACTACCAAGTGGAATGCAGTGTAGATTACGTGATTTAGATGAAATTGTGCATTCCATTTAGATGGAACTAATTTTACTGGTACTTTTATTGGCCAAAATATATTTATCATCTGCATTTCCATCATTCGCCATCTTAGATTAAGTACACTTAAAGATCAACTACACACTCTTTTAGCAAAAAAACCCCCCAAAAAAATCCTTTGACCGCCATTCAAAAGTAGTCACGTATTTTGACTTAATTATATTATTGCAAGCACTATACATACCATTTCATAGTACACTACCGTTAAAAATGTTGGGGTCAGTAATTTTTTTTTATAAATAAATTAATACTTGTATTCAGCAAGGATGCATTAAATTCATTAAAAGTGACAAAAACATTTATAATGTTACAAAAAGTTATATTTCAAATAAATTCTGTTCATTTGAGCGCTACATTCATCAAAAAATCCTGAGAGATTATTCGGATTCACATTCTGAAGGGTCATGTTGCACTGAAGACTGGAATAATGACTGCTGGAAATTCAGCCTTGCCATCACAGTAATAAATTACATTTTAAAATATACTCAAATAGAAAACAGTTATTTTAAAATGTAATAATTTTTGAATGATATTACTGTTTTTCTGATCAAATAAATGCAGTATTGACGAGCATATAAGACTTTTTTTTAAAGGAAAAAAATGTACATATCTTAAACTTTTGTCCAGATCAGTCCATGATCCTTGATTGATTTCAATCACTTACTCCCAGATTCTCCTTCACCAAGCAACTGCCATTGAGATGAATGGGAATAACAGATCTTGTAGCTTTCTCCAGCTGTTATAGCCCTCTGTGAAGTAGGCAGGCACCATGCAAGTTTTTTTTTTAATCAATGCTATTCTGTTTATGGCTGCATCATATTGCACAACGTGAATGCCCATGACCTGCAAGGCCTGACACCTGACTTTAATTCACACTAGAACACACTCGCGCACACATGTGGTTTTATTGGGTTACTCATACATGCCCAGAAGACTTCTGCAGTCTGTTCTGACCTCTTACGTTACTAAGAAAGAATTATGCTGCTTTCTCTCTCTATTCTAACCCCGTTGTATATCTAAATCTGCCCTCTAGGGGGATGTAGCACTGTGATTAAACTTGGATCATCCAAAGCAAAGCACAGAACAAGAACTCTACTATCATTAGTAATGCTGATGTGTGTTAGTAAACAGAGGAAAAATTATACAGTTCATAAGGATATGGCATAATGTTTCTATGACTCTATGATGTAAAGGTTCTGGTCACATGAGATTGATTTAAAAAAAATAACAACATTTCCTAATTATTAGTGGCGTATATATATATATATATATATATATATATATATATATATATATATATATATATATATATAGATAGATAGATAGATAGATAGATAGATAGATAGATAGATAGATAGAAGCTGATGAGTGTCGGAGAAGTCGGATTGATATGGAGCAGATGAATGCTGAATAAATTAGTCTTTCTTTCTTTACCAGGGTGCAGGAGTATATCAGATGACTGGAAAGTGACGGAGCAGATGAACACACACCTCTTCGTGGAGTACGGCGAGTAGACAGATGATTAGGATCCTCTAGACTGAGTATAATTGGAGATCATGGGAGTTTCACAGGGAGATTGTTGGAGTATCACATGGAGATTTCTCAGGTAAGGAGTCTATAAACCACATTGGAGACCAGACAAAGACCAATGTAAAGATTATATATAAAAATTTATATTTGGCATCCATATGTCGCAAAGGCATATTGCTGCAGGAGTTTTTGAGGGTTTTTTTTCAGATAAATTGAGGTGTTTGCTGTTTCCAACTCTGTTTTCTACATCCAAAACTGAATTTTCTGAACTATATATATAATCTTTTATATAATCTTGTGTAACACAGTGTTTGGGAATGTGTCCTCAAAATATTTGGTGATGTTTGAGTGACTGACTGTACCTGAAAAGATGAGGTTTGGGCTTGGATTGATAAGAAATGTCCTCAATGTCTCTGCTGCTAGCATCAGCTTTTTAAAAATGTGTAGATGTACTGCATGCTAGCACAGATTTTGTTCTGCTTCTATATTGAGAATATTAGATCCTGAGCTTGCTGAGGCATGAGTGAGCAGCTGCAGTGTGTTTTCCTGCGTGTGTGTGTGTTTGGGGGGAGGGGGTATTTTTGAGAGAAGGGCATCACTTTGCTTCAGCTTACGATTTTCCGAATAATTTGACTTAGGAAGGGGGCATGTTGGAGCCGAACATTTTTTTTATTTTTAAGTTGGTTTGGCTGACTTCATGTCATATGTAGTTTATCAGCGTTTGTTTTGATCTATTTCCTGCATCTTCTTCCAGGCTACCTGATTATTTAGAAGTGGGTCTGACTCTATAGGTGCCGATGTGGGATTTCATTAAAGCTGTAGCGCAAAGCCCGGTTGCACACTGGTCGCATAGACTGCATTTGCTTTGTTACAGTGAGTATACAAAAACACTCTATATTTGCGGGTGAGTCTCTGACCAAGACTGAAGAACAGCTCCAACATCCACATCTAACTCATCTAATTGGTCTGCCATGACTACAAATGACTATGTTGACCTTGAAGTGGTTTCTATCTAACACGCACGCACACTCTGCTATCTCTTCCTCTCTTCACACACGTACTTTTTATTTACAGGCCTGTGCTCAGTTCATTTTGTGATTGCCACATGGATCTCCTGGGGCTGCCTGCTGATCCACTGTGCACAAGGTGTGGATGTGCATTGTGATTTGTAGATAGGGGGGACAATCGTACTCGGGCCCGGTTCATGGCAACCGTGCCTAGTGTGAGTACACCCTTAATTTGATCCCAGTGTAATGCGCTCAGAGTACAAACTTCTATGTAGAAACCCTCATTCTGGCCCTCTGTCTGAAATGATCAGTTTTCAAGTGGCGGCTCCTTTAAGGCTTGTCAGTAAACGGCCACTGTTATGATTGGCTAATGTCGCTATTGCATGTGAGTAAGTGTTTTGAAAACATTATCCATATTATTGATAATTTAGATGCAGACAAAGCATCATCATTTACAGATAAAGCATTATGAAGTCATTTACTTATGGTTTGTGATGCAGCTGCTGTCAGATCCAATACTGTCGTATTCTTCTGCTTCATCTTTTAACAATCTCTCAATTACACTGTGCCTTGTTTACAAAACAAAAGGCTCCAAACAAACATAATAATCCAAAAGATAGAGGCAAATTAGATTTTTCATGTCATGAATATTCTTTGTTTAGTACAAGTTAAGCTTACTTGACAGAATTTGTGGCATAATGTTGATTATCGCAAAAAATTATCGGCCATCGTTTTCTCAAAAAAGAAAAGAAAATCGAGATTATGGCGATCACTTACAAAAGTGAATATGGAAGCGATTTGTGTGATTTAAAAACAGAAAGGTAATGCTTGCAATATTAAGATTTTAAGATGTTAAATTGCATATAACATTTCCATCCAATTGGATTACAGAGTTTTAACATGAAATTAATGTTAATGTGATGCATATTTGTCATTCTTACATACATTAAATGGGAAATAAATGCTTCTAATAAATGTGTTTTGAACAGAGTTATATATTTATCATCAACAAATCCAACTTGTTTTAATCTCATACTACATTTTAACTAGATAAATATTGCTTGTTCCACAGCTAGTCATATTTTAACAATGCTCTTAACTGAATAATTTAATTGTTTAATTAAATAGACTAATAGTTAATAATAGACTATGCCATGATATGCCTGCAGAAATCGTATTCCTTATCTGTTTCATTTACATATGACTGACAAATATGTATTAGTTTGTTTCTTTATGTTCTTTTCTGCTTTCGATTGTAATGAACCTGAAATATTCCTTAAAACGTCATGTGGATCCTCTGTGTAAGTACATTTGTGCAGTGGTGGGCTACATGGTGTGATGTTACAGGGGTTTCTGTACGCGGGCACTGGACCGCAGCCTCTCCGGTTACAGTGAGCTGCGTTTAAGATGTTAACTGGCTACGTTACTAGAGAGAGCATGCACAGCCAGCCAGTGTTTGAATGTCTCTCTGTCATTAATTTATAAAGCAGTGGAAGAAAAGACTCTTTTAGGCTGTTCGGTTGCAGTGTCACAACCTGAGGTGGCATCATGTTTATGAGAAACATTTAACATTTAGAGATGTTTATGAGAATCATTTAACATTAAGAGATGTTTATGAGAATCATTTAACATTAAGAGTTGTTTATGAGAAACATTTAACATTTAGAGTTGTTTACGGTATGATGAACATTTAACGTAAGCACATTGAGCACATGCATTGTATTTTTATTTTGTTTGTGTAAAACTGTTTGTGTTTAAAGTACTTTTTATTTGGCTGAATGAGTGAATCGCATTAAAACACGTCTGCTATGTATTTTTTGGGCCATTTTTTTTTGCAGCATTATTTTATTTGCATGACAATTAAGTCCCCCATCCTCCTCCACATTTAAAGTATATTATTTCAAAAATGTTAATTTTTCTGAATAAAAACAATTATTTTTATTTACAGTTTTTCATTTATTTATTGGAATAATTACCTTGCAATATGTTGTAATGACTTGGACATTTACCGTTATTCACCATTATATAATTCTGCCAGACAATGCTAAGTTCACATCAAGATTTACCTGCCCTCACCTTTACTGACCAGGCAAATGAGATTAGTGCAGAGAGAGAGAGAGAGAGAGAGAGAGAGAGAGAGAGAGAGAGAGAGAGAGAGAGAGAGAGAGAGAGAGAGAGAGAGAGAGAGAGAGAGAGAGAGAGAGAGAGAGAGAGAGAGAGAGAGAGAGAGAGAGAGAGAGAGAGAGAGAGGAGAGAGAGAGAGAGAGAGAGAGAGAGAGGAGAGAGAGAGAGAGAGAGAGAGAGAGGAGAGAGAGAGAGAGAGAGAGAGAGAGAGAGAGAGAGAGAGAGAGAGAGAGAGAGAGAGAGAGAGAGAGAGAGAGAGGAGAGAGAGAGAGAGAGAGAGAGAGAGAGAGAGAGAGAGAGAGAGAGAGAGAGAGAGAGAGAGAGAGAGGAGAGAGAGAGAGAGAGAGAGAGAGAGAGAGAGAGAGAGAGAGAGAGAGAGAGAGAGAGAGAGAGAGAGAGAGAGAGAGAGAGAGAGAGAGAGAGAGAGAGAGAGAGGAGAGAGAGAGAGAGAGAGAGAGAGAGAGAGAGAGAGAGAGAGAGAGAGAGAGTGTGTGTGTGTGTAAGGAGGCAGAGTAGGTTGAAAAAGGGCTGTGTGAGGTGGGTTGTTCTTTCATTGGAGCTGTCATGGCACTTTTTTACCGTTAGCCTACTTGAGGACTAACAAACAGCGTCCTGAATCTGACCTCCTCTCGGACTTTAAGCGCTTAATGAGAATCACTAAGAAGTAAAATCACCGGGGCTTTTGCGGTCCGTCCTCGTCAGAGAAAAATAGACACACACACACACACACACGCGCGTACAGAGACTGATGCGGGATTCGGAGCGTGGGTCTGTCCGGAGAGACTCTACCTGGATTCTTAATCGACATGGTGGGTTAACGTTTGAGTGATACGGAGACCATCCGGTAAATTCCTGACAGGAGGAATGAACGATTTCACGCGTGGCGCGCGTGAGTGAAAACGCTTGCTTAACTGTTGCTGAGAACGGACGTCTGCAGGAACATGAGGAGAGGAAATAACTGAAATAAACTGCGTGAGTAAGCAGTATTAAGATGATTTAAAGAATTGATAATATGCTATTAGGGTCAAAGAGCGTTTTTGAGTATCGTTTGTTGAGTTTTGTTTCTCTTGGTCTTATCAAAGTCAATTTGTAGGCTAATCTGCTTTTGTTACATTAAGCTAAATAACGCATTTAAAGAGGTCCAACTGAGAACACATGTAGGCTATTTTATTCATTCATCACTCCTCACCTCTCTGCATCAATAGCCCACTGTAGCCAATAGCCTACATCTGTTGGGAAAACAAAAAAACAAAAAAAAAAAAAAAAACTCGGTTAATTGTTTAATTCATTCAAGACAAAATTAAACGAAGTCAAATGCGACTGGACGTGATATTCATTTTGAGGATGGTAGCCTACGTTATTTTATGGATTAAACTTTCCCGTTTCATTCACTCTCATCAGCTTAACTCGCTTGTTTCCATTTTCTCACTGCAAAGACTGCACAGAAGCTGCATCTGTAGTGGTTAATTCACGCCAGAAGCGTGTGGTAGTGCTTTGTTAATGTTTTAGTAATATGTCATATCCTCGTCAACACTGCAGGTGTATTGAAAGGTGCGCCTCTTGTCACCGTTAATTCGCTAAAAACCAGTTAACAAAGCTTATATTGCATGCTTTTAAATAATTTTAATGCCATTTCATTCTGACATGAGCATACATTTTTGTCAGAGTTTGTGAGTTGTCTTTATAATTAGAACATTTTGCACAATTGTCATGCATTTAGGTTGATTTTTGCAGCTGGACATCAAGGATTGTCATTTTCCTGTTAACATGATTAGCCAATCATAGTAGTGATGAGTGAAATAATGTTTTACTTGTATTTCACCATTACCACCTAACAATCATTTTTGTTACAGTTGCTACTGACCATTTCCACACTATTGACTTTATTACATTCATGTTTCCCAGAATTTATCTGTTAAAAGACTTAAATGAGTCAGTGATGTTCTGTTGGTGTAATGAATAGATCAGTGAGACTGGTGCTCAGTTGGCATCTGCGTGCAGCTGACACCATTAACATGGAGAGAAAGAGTGTGTGTTAGGATCGAGGACTGGGGTGATCTCATGAGTTAACGTCCATGTTTCAGTCTAAAGTTTCAGTTAACAGAAGCTTCATTAGTTCGAGATGAAGAGGCCAACCTGTTTTTTTTTTTATTAGGAGATCAAGATGAATGCTTTGCTATATAAAGATAATTAAGGAGCTTTGAGATAAGTCAAAAGTTTCATGCACTGTGATAATAGGCCTATTTATATCTTGTAATTATGAAATGCTTTGACATTGTTATTCCCCTCTGGCTTGTTATTTGAAATGTATCTCTCATTCACAACTGCAGTTCTTGTAGGGTGATAACAGTTGACACACACACATGATTGATCTTTTTAACAGTCATTTGGTTGGTATTATAATATGTTGATTCTAATTCCAACATCCATCCATCTAATTTGTCATCCAAATAGGCCCCTTAAATTTGATTCAACCTTGTGTTCAAAAGTTTGGGGTCAGTACGATTTTTTATTTTAAACAAAGTCTCTTATACGCACCAAGGCTGCAATTGTTTTTATCAAAACAAGTCATTTTGTGAAATATTGTTGAAAATATATCTTTTTTTTCTATTTTAAATATCATTTAGAATGTATTTTAGTCCTCTGATGGCAAAGTTTAATTTTCATGATCCTTCAGAAATCATTCTAATATGCTGATTTCCTGCTCAAGAAACTTGTTATTATCAAATTTGAAAACAATTGTGCTGCTTAATATTTTTTTGTGGAATCTGATATCCCCTCACTTTTGAGAAGTTAAATGCATCCTCGATAAAAGAATTAATTTCTTCAAAAACATAGGCCTGCATACATTTTTTTAAAATGTTTTTGGAGTACCATTATTAATGAATACAACAAAAAGCCCTATTTTGAATATATACAAAGTTATGTCATGAAAAGGCACAGCTGATTGTTTCCTGCAATAACAGTAGTCAATGAGCTTGCTGCTCAACCTTCAAAGATCAGTCAACATTTTCTGTAGCAGTTGCAGCGCGCTTTCAGAAACCCTCCACCTTCCCCAGGTCCACCTGTATAGATCTGCTACAGGTAATTCATGTATGCTATATTACAGCAGCAGCATTTCTTACATGCTCACAGCAATGTTTCGTGTATGTATTGGCAGTTGCAAGTTCTGTACTTGCTCTGCAGAAGAAGCAGCAATAAACAACAGCAGCAGCAGCGTTGTAGATATATCCACCAAAACCAAACATATTAATATTGTCTTATCCATTATCATGCCAAACACTTTGAGAGTTCTCATGACCGAAGTATTTTTATTTACACATTATCATTTGAACAGTCTGTAAATGACTGATGTATAGCACAAATATAAAGTACAATTCCCCGTTCATTTCGAATGTGAGATAAAAATGAATTGCTAAATCACTGAATAATTCTGACCAATAAATTATTTTGACTGGCTCATTAGAAAAGTTATACACCAATGAGGTTATTCACAGGTGTGGTTTTGATATTTTAGATATTATTCACATCCACTCTTTTTTGCCCAGTGTGCTGGTTTAAAGTTGGAGTAAGGGATTTTTGAAAAACGCTGTTGAAAGTGCACCAGGTGGAGCACCACAACAAACTTGTAGTCAGAGGGATATTTGAAGAACAGAGAGATGGCTAAGAGAGCGGCATTACAAAAGAGAAATGCTCACAGTAATAATACTGGAAAAAGAAGGGGATATGATCAGACAAGATCATATCCCCTTCTTTTTCCAGCTTTAGGACCCGTGTTAATATTAGAAAAGCTTTCCAACGCTGAAGAGACCTAAGCGGGAAGGCCTGAAAACGGACACCGATGTTGCATTGTTTCTGCTCCATACTTGAGTAATATTGGTTATAAGTGTGTGCTGTTTATGACTTACAACGGACTCTTGGTTTTATATACTCTTGTGTACTGGATGTAAAAAAATGTGTGCTTCCTTGCCGTTCGCTCATCATCTTCGCATTATTTTACTTCGCTTCTACTATGATAAAAGAGACACTCCTGCATTGCGTGTTTTGTGCATTTTGGGGGTAGAGCAATGAAGGGAGGAGCATGTTTGTTTGGGTTGATTTAAAAAATCCAGTGTTCAACAACGATTTTGAAAAGTCACATACTGAACCTTTAACTTAATTATTCATTGCTAAGGTGATACACCAGGGAGGTTTTGTTTCTCATTGGGATGCTTTGCCCAGCATGTCGATTTAGTTCAGTTACACATGTATGTATTTTTAAAAATGTTTTCCGCTTGCAAATGAACAATGAACAAATGAACATGTTCGAAGGGAACTTAATTTTAACCAGTTTTATGAAGTTTCCATGGTTTGTGAATCTGTCTCAGGAGGTGGTCTGTTGCTCAGCGCACTGGAAGTATTATGAGCATCAAATTGCTGTAAGCACTTCTGACCAGTGAAGCGTAGCAAACGGGAGCCATACAATGACATAGTTTAAAGGGCCCTAAGGCAATTACATGGAGGTCAGAGTCTTAGACATGCACCTGACCTTCATTCGCCTTGTGTCGGAGTTGACCGCTTACCTTTCAATGCCCATAATACAGCTTCAGAGGTCTTAGAACTGACCAGAGGTCTTACGACTTACTAAAAGGGGAGAAAAAGATGATGAAGGTTGTGCTCTGCATGAAGTAGCGAGGATTTCATTATGCTACTTAAGGTAATGTGGAATATCAGACTGTGTGGTATCATGGTTCAGCCATGACTGTATTCATATTCACTGTGGACACCTTAGAGAACACATTTCAGCATTAGCCGTGGGTAGTGATGCCTGAAATGATTTCCATTCACACACACACACACAGCCACGCAGACAGAAATGGAAGGAGAGAAAAACTGTGAGGCAGAGAGTGAGCGAGAACAGCTGGAGAGAGACATAGATGGACAGGCGCGCTGGAAGTAAGGTAGCATCTTGGGACAGAGGGAAAGATTTTAAGGAATACCTCAGCCAGAAATTTACTCTTGTCTTTACTTTACTCTACTATTGTCTTCATTTACTCACACTCATGTTGTTACAAACCTAGTGGTCAACAGATATTGGTTTTGTGATTGCAGATATATATATACTTTATATTGATTTAAATTAATATTTCAATTAAAAATAATTAATTTGAAAATGAATTAAAAAAGAAATTTCTAAATTAAACAGACTTACTTCATTTGACAACTTCTTGATTCTTTTCATTTTCCCTGATTACTGATTACAGTATTTTTCACAAATAAAGAAATTGTTGGGAAAAAATATTATTAAAATGGAAGTAAACACTGTAACCTGCAGGACACTCAGTAAGTTTGTGCACACTGATAATATATACCCCTATATTTTTTTTTTTTTCAAATAAAGCACTTAATTTTTACGTACAGCACAGTGAAAATGATATAGTGGGCAACTGAATATAGTGCAGCATTGTTTGAAATCAGAGGTTTAAAGTTTGTTGATCGAACCTGTGAAGCTGAACTCTAGATTCCAGATTCTGAGAGTTCTATTTATATGAACTCAGCTCAATCCGATTGCCATATTTGTTTACATGCACATTTGTATGTAAGTCCGAACAAAACTTCAGCGCATACGTAGTACCCAGTCACCGCGTTCAGAACCTCAGAAAGCCACTTCGATAATGTAACCAGAGCTGCCTTATTTTTGCCTTGATGGCATATCTAAAAAAGATAGCAAAAAAATATTTTTTTAGCAAATATTTTGTAAATGTTTAGTCTCATCCCCTGAACAGTTCATAATGCGTGAGACATAAAAAATAAAAAAAAACATACGTACGTTAGTAAGACATTTGTAAACTTACACAGCACGGCACTGGGCATGTGCACAAGGCATTTTTAAATCTGAAAATAGTTGAATTCTAGCGTTAACATACTTAACTTTTTTCCTGTTGATCGGATTATTTCAGGTCTACCCTACCCCTTTCAATTCGATTGGAATTTCATTCAGATCGAGCTCAGTCGGATTGATTCAGGTGTTTACATGAAGGCTTTTTCATCAATCCGATTATAAACAAAGTATTTGGGTGCATTTAAATGTAGCTAGTGGGATGAACTTGAGAATGAGATCAGTCTGAATCTTGATTGAATCATTCAAACTGTTTTTGATTAATCAAAAAGAACTGAGAATGATTAATAAACTAGACATCTATTTCTGCAGCGAAGACAGAGAAAAACTGATCAAATGCGTACCTTTGGATAAAAGCATCTGCCTTGGTATACCAAAGAGAGCTAGTGCATTATTTAAGTTTATGCATTTGGCAGATACTTTTATCTGCCTTCCTTGGTAATCAAACCCATGACATTGGCGTTTCTAGCACCATGCTGAACTGTTTGAGCTACAGAAAGGCATGCACTGTATGGTTTCAGAAAACTTGGGATTATTGCACATGGACCATATGGACCACTTTCATTGTACTTCATGGTGTCTTTGCATCCTTTTTAAAGCTTGAAAGCATCAGTCCCGCTTCCCTTGTGTTCAACGTAAGAAAATCATGTCAAATGGGTGATTAAGTAATGGCAAAAGTTTTATAATTGGCTGAAATATTTCTTTAAAATAAGCAGGATAGGGAGTTTCCACAATGTAGGTGTGTGATGGACATTCAGTAGGTTGGCTGCTTTACCAACTGTATAAATATAAGCCCAACGATATTCTCCTCTCTTCCGTGTACATGGTCTCTGATGTGTGAAGGCCAGGCTGGATTTCTCCAGCATGCATCTTTACCTCAGCCAGCCTCTCTCAGCTGTCTGATTCATCTCTAATCAGCTTCTGCCCACTGGGAGTCCCGCAGGATGACAACAGCAGGGTAGACTGTGAAAGCCAGAGGTTTAGAGCTCAGACAGAAAGAGAGCAGTTGGAGAGGTCGCGAATCCAGACTCCAGGGCATTAAAGAGTGGTAATGTATTTGGTTGAGATGCTATAGTTTGCAGAGCCAGACAGGGGTTAAGAGAGCTGTTTAGAGGAGAACTGGAGAGTTTGGAGGAACAAGATGATATACCAAGATGGTATAATGGTGTAGACCAGGGGTTTTCAAACTGGGTGAATGTGAGCCTCCCCTTAGAGTAGGTAAGGTCAGCCGAGCCCCCCCTTCCCCAAAATCCCGTCCGCCTGCCCTGACCCACACAAACCTCTGCAGTAAATGCCATATTTTGTGTGTTCCATGCAATGATGAGTTTCAGTAAAAACTGATAAAATGTAAATATTTTTTTAATATTGTATTTGAAGACATTTTATTTCCACAACTTTTTAAAAGTGCATTCATGATTCTTTGCAACAGCAAATCATCTCCAACTTCATGCAGGCCTAATTGAGGCTAACACTTAACATGTGTAATGCAATGAGTAGCAATGTTTCGCTGATGTTATGGGATTTGCCTGCCTTCGCTATATGTGACACGATAAGTCGCCTTCATGTTAATAGTGCCAAAGGACTGTATTATGTTTTTTGTTACTGCAAATCATCACGCTTCCTCTCAAAAAACTCAACTGGCTTGTTCACTTTTGAGAAACTACACAGACTTATCTTCAATGGAACCATTTATTTTCAAGTATTATGGCTGTATGTTAATGGAGTCTGCACTACATAATAATAAATGAAAGATGAATCCTTATTAAAGCTACAAACGTTCTTTAGTCAAGAGCAGTGAATAATTTTTTCTGTTCCCTTTGTTCTTTCGTTAACTTTACTGACAGAGAGAATTTGTGGCTGCTGTCACTTTAAGATCTGCCACATGCTGACAGGATCTCACGTGTCTCATTCTCTCACTCCTCTTTACTTCCATTTAAGACTTTATTTAACTAATTTAAGACTGTTCTTGTGAGGATACTCCACAAAACAGACATGTTGGGATAAATGTGTGTGTTATTGTTCGTTCAAGCGCGAAAGAGAACTCGATACTGGCGCGCGTCTTTCTGTGCGTTGTGTGTGTGTGTGTCAGGAGGACATTCACTGACAGCGTTCTCTTTTGTCAAACGGGATTTTGAATGTATATGGATGTATGGATCTCAATCACAGTGTTGCCAGGACCCTCCCTGCTCAGCTTCTGATTGCGTTCCTCTTATATGATTGGTAGGTGAAATCAATTGACTCGAAAATATTAAACCACATGCAAGTTCGCCCTGCGATATTACTAGAGCTGCATACAGTTAATTTTTCTTTGCGTGTCGCGCCTCCCATGTGGCTCTCTGGCGCCCCCCAGGGGAGGCGCGCCTCACCTATTGAAAACCGCTGGTGTAGACATTAGAGCTGCTGCAGAGAATGGTTGAGGTCTGAGAGGGTGAGAGAGTGAGACTGCTGATGTTTTGGCTGATGGGATAATCTCAGGTACAGATGCTGTTTGGAGGGCTTCAGTAGAGTGGTATGAAGGATATCTGATGGTCTGTGAATGCCTCTCTATACACTCAACATGTTAAACAGCAGAAATTAGCTCAAATAGATGGTAATCACTAATGCAAAACATGAATCCAAAAAAGTCCAAAATACTTTTTTTTCTTCTATTTGAATTCAGTCTCTTCATTACAATTCATATTATCAGCATTTCAATTTGAGTGAAGGTTGCATTGAAAGGTTTCCTTTTTAGAATTTACTTTGTATTTGGTTAAATCCTCCTTTTCATTCAACAACAGCTTTTTCTTTTTCATTTTACATAACTTTGTTTTAAAATCCTGAAACCTTCAGCTTAATTATATGGTTAAATAATAACAAAAAAAAAAGTCTCAGACTTTTGGACTCTACTTTTTTATGATTTAATCATTATTCATAGATATTCATTTGGAAAGTGTGCAAATGTACAATTATTTCTGGATTGTTCCCTTTAAATAGCTTTACCAACAAAATATGACCATTCTGATGCTTAGAGACCAAGGCCAAACTTAGCTTCACCCACAACTAGCACTTACCAATATAGCCGGCCTGGACTGGGCTAAAATTCAAGCTGTTTTTTTTTTGTTTTTGTTTTTTTTGTATAGGGTACATATACTTCTGTGCATGTATTTCCCTCTTCTACATGGCAAACTGAATGATTTATAGAGGTTCGCCGAAGCCAAATGCACTGGGCAGAGGTGCATTTTCATTTCTGACTTAAGGGAAGCCTTAAGACTGAACTTTCCCCTCAAATGTGGAGCTAAAAACCATCATATAACGTTCTCTGCAATAATGGCCTCAATACATTAATTCTTAGGTTCTTGGAAGGATTTGACATTCCCATCACAATGGTGAGTGCTCGTTTTAAAAAAAAGTGTAATGTGTGTGCGAGAGAGAGAACGAATGCCTTATCTCTCCACTCTAGGGACAATGTTTTTAGAAGCCTTTTTATATGGCAGGCATACCAGTACACGGTTCTCCCATTCGGGTTAGCCCTGTCTCCTAGCGTCTTCACGAAAGTCATCGAGGCAGCCCTTGTGCTGCTAAGGCAACACGGAGTTCGCATCCTGAATTATCTCGACGACTGGCTAATTCTAGCTCACTCTCGAGACCAGGTTTGCGAACACAGGGACCTATTGCTCTGGCACCTTGTTCGCTTGGGCCTTTGGGTCAACTGGGAAAATAGCAAAATCTCCCCTTGCAGAAGATCACTTTTCTCGGTATGGAAATCGACTCGGTCGCCATGTGCGCGCAGCTTACGAGCAAGCGCCCAGTCACTGCTGACTTACCTGAGACAATATGAGGGCAAGAGTGCGGTTCCACTGAAGTTTTTGTTCCACTGAAGTTTTTTCAGAGGCTCCGGGGGCATATGGCATCCGCAGCGGCAGCCACACCGCTTGGACTGCTTCATATGAGACCGCTTCAGCAATGGCTTCGTGATCGAGTCCCGGGATGGGAATGGCAACAGGGCACGCTCCGGGTACCAGTTACTCGGGCCTGCCATCAGACCTTCCCCCTTGGTCGAAACTCAGCTTTCTACAGGCCTGAGTACCCTTCTAACGAGTTTCCAGGCATATTGTTTTGTCAACAGATGCCTCTTCCACGGGCTGGGGTGCCATATGCAATGGACATACTACCGCAGGCTCCTGGAAGGTGGTCTACGCTCCCGCCGTATGTCGCAACTCGCCCACCATCTCCTCTTATGGAGTCAGAAGCTTTGCTTTGTGCCGTTCATATTCCGGGAGAACTGAACCGTGCAGCCGAGGAGCTCTCACGGTTTCAGCCACTTCCGTGGGAATGGAGACTCCACCCCCAGTCGGTTCAGCTGATTTGGGAATAGTTCGGCGACGCAGAGGTAGATCTGTTTGCCTCCCACAACTCTTCCCATTGCAGCCTGTTTTATCCCCTGACAGATGGAACGCTCGGCACAGATGCACAGCTGGCCGCGGGGCCTCCACAACTATGTATTTCCCCAGTGAGCCTTCTTGCACAGACATTGTGCAAGATCAGGGAGGACAAGGAGCAGGTCCTTTTGGTTGCACCTCATTGGCTTACCCGGACTTGGTTCTCCGAACTAGTGCTCCTTGCAACAGCCCCTCCCTGGCCAATTCCTCTGAGGAAGGACCTCCTTTTTCATAGACGGGGCACCCTCTGGCACCCTTGTCCCGATCTTTGGAACCTACATGTATGGCTTCTGGACAGGGGATCTCAGGTGGTGGATACCATAACTTCCACTAGAGCCCTGTGTACTCGACACGCCTATGCGTTGAAGTGGAACCTCTTTGTCACCTGGTGTTCTTCTCGCCGAGAAGACCCCAGAAAATGCCTGATCAGTGTCGTGCTTTCCCTCTTGCAAGATGGGTTGGAGCGAAAGCTGTCTCCCTCCACCCTGAAAAGTGTATGTTGCCGCTATCGCCGCACATCACGATGCAGTTGAAGGTAAGTCTTTGGGGAAGCATAACCTGGTCATCAGGTTCCTTAGAGGATCGAGGAGACTAAATCCTCCTCATTCTCCTCTCTTACCCTCTTGGGACCTCGCAGTGGTGTTATCTGCCCTGCAGAGAGCTCCCTTTGAGCCATTGTGAACAGTGGAGATTTAGCTTCTGTCTATGAAGACAGCGCTCCTGGTCGCTTTGGCCTCCATCAAAGGGTAGGGGACCTACAAGCATTTTCGGGTGACGAAGCGTGCCTGGAATTCGGGCCGGCTAACTCTAACGTGATCCTGAGACCCCAGGCTGGATACGTGCCCTAGGTTCCCACCAATCCTTTCAGGGATCAGGTGGTGAACCTACAAGCGCTGCCTTCAGAGGAGGCAGACCCAGCCTTGGCACTGCTCTCTCCAGTACGCTAGTACCAGCTCTTTGTCTATTAAGGTGGGAAGCTGAAGGGAAAGGCTCTCTCCAAGCAAAGGTTTTCTCACTGGTTAATGGACGCCATTGCTTTGGCATACCAGCAGCAAGGTCGACCATGTTCCCTTGGAGTGAAGGCACACTCCACCCAGAGTCTAGCTTCCTCTTGGCCTCTAGCTGCTGGCTGGGCGACACCCAACACATTCGCGAGATTCTACAATCTCCGAGTGGAGACAGTGTCTTCTCATGTACTCTCCCCCAGTTGCCGGTAAAAGGACCCGCTCGGTGTCATCGCTTGCTCGCCATTCCACTCCTCGGACTGGATACGTGCGCTGACGTAACGTCTCCGTTCCCTCCTCAGGGAACGCGGGTTACATATGTAACCGAGACGTTTTTCTAATTAGACAGAATGCACATGGTGGCTTTTTTTCTCATTCTCATGCGTTTGAGAGGTTTCCTCTGCAGTAAAGCATCAGTTCAGTTCTGTGGCGAAACGCCATGGTGTAGATAAGCGGATTTCAAGCTTTCTGTCAACTGTCTCCATACTGCCAGCTTTCTGCTCCTGGTAGTAGAAGAAAGTCGCTTGGTGACGCCTGCATCATTACTATAGCAACTGATGTATCTGATGTGATCACTTTTAAATAATGACAGTCAGCGCAGATAAAATTCTGTCAGTCAGGATTGAAAGTGATGCAACAAGAGAAAATCTGCAGTCTGAAGTCACTTTATTTGTTGAAAGTATAGTTCACACCGAAAATGAATAATCTGTCATTATTTGGTCACCCTCAAATCGTTTCAAGCCTGTATGGTATTTTTAAAACACAGTTTATATACACTTACTCCACAAACTAACTACATGAACTTGGAAACAGCTATGAGACCTAAACATGCAGAAGGCTTATGTAAATGGTATTTACCTGTCACCATTGTCTGTGGCGTTGTGTTTTCTTCTCAGCCTCTATGATATGTAGCACTGCAAGTTGTCTAAGGAGAATTAGCCCTCCTTTTTGTTCTTTTAATCACATAACTTCGTCTACATTAAATCTCTGTTATCCTGAAACCCACGACACAGAACTAAAACACAGCTCCGATCACAGTGTCCTCAGTTTTCAGTTTTTTATGTTGTTGAATGCCATGCTTAAATAAATTCGCTGTCGCTTAGTTGTCTGGTTTCTATAACTGAGTTCCTAAAACTGCCATGTGCAAAAGCCCTTTTATATGATGAATAAACCATCCGTTGCAACTAGGGATACACTGTAGGATGTTTTGGGGCCGATACTGATACCACTTTTAACAAACAATTATTGGCCGATACCGATATTTGTCAAATGCCCTCTTTTTCATTAAAATAGATAGTGTTTTGATCATGTTTTAAATTAGCAAAGTTCAAAAACACATGCATTAAGTTATACTAGTTTATTGCTGCATCATCAAATCATTTCTAATGTACATGGATTGGATCCATTTAAAATTCAGCAGGCTAACATAAACACAACAGAACAAAGATACATATGACATAAACAGTGCTTTATAGGTAGGTTTAACAGTTTTTAGGTACAGAAATAAAGTAAACAAATGTAAAATTACACTGCATAGTCTTCACTGTATAAATTAAATATAATAATCCTTATGAAAGTTACAAAAGTTATTTAGACAAGATTAGTGAGCAATTTGTTGTTTGTTTTTTAGTCTTTTGTTTGATTAACATTATAACGCACACAGCAACGCAGCAGTAATATTAGATCACGTACATTTTAAATATTCTAGCTGAGCCCCTAGCATGAGTTTTTTAAGGCGACTGTTATTTTAGAACGTATCACCTTATTATTTCCATGGCGGCACGTCATGCTAGTCACGTGACCACGCCGCACCCACAAACTTGTTGGCTATATCATCAACCACCTGATATTCTAATTCTCAAATACGTGTAAGTGAACGTGTTTTGTTGTTTAAAATCCTTTATATTGATCATGCTAGTTGGGCTATATGTGCGATGGGCACCGGCATGTTAATTTGCGGCGCAGTTCAGAGAATTGGATCTCTCAGATTTACATCACGTAAATTCATCCACTTCTCCCAAAATAGATGAAAGTAAGTGGCCGGTGAAGTAGGAGAAGAATAGAGTAAACGTAATAGTTACCTACACAATGTGTATCTGATATGAATAAAACACGTTGTCAATGTATAATTGAAAGGATTGTTATTGCTGCTTCCATAGACATCAGTGTGTATTTTATGTATTATTTTGCTAGTACTTAAGTGTATTTAAATGTCTGAAACCTAAAATAAACATTATGTGGTTGAAAACAACGAATAGTTGTGATATATGACAAGCTCTGAGCGTGTCCGTCTCTGGTATGCCGGAAAAGCCCAAAATTGGATGATAAATATCGACAGCCGATACATCGGTGCATCAACACCTATGACATCATGGCATTTAGTAATGAGACACTCAAGAATAGATGTTGATGACATCCAACCTGCTCCTTTGAGTGTAGTTTTGATAGTTTATTGAGTTTGTTGGAGTGCATTTTGCTGGATATGATATGAGCTAATGCTGCCTCCAGCCTGGTTCATATTAGTTACTGTTTGTTAGTTTCCTGTAACATAGACTCAGGGTAAAAATAAACAGGTCCATCAGCTTACAGTCTTGGATCCAGGTGGCAGGTTACTTGCTTGCTTGAGTTTTCTGATGTTTGAAAAATAATGGGTTGGTTGATAGCTTAGAAAATAAGAACAGATGAGAGGGAACTTTTATTTACTGTACACGTATGCAATTTATCAAATAATATATTAAGATATTGTATGATCAATAAATAGTCCCAATGTATATTATTTGTATCACCACAAACATACACTGCACATATACTGCACACATCGTGCAACATAATTGGTGTCTTAGCAGAAAAATATATTTTCACTGACATTAACATAAGAAGTTAAAATAGTGGCATTTACCATTATACTCTACGGCAAATAAATGTTGTTCTTGAGTCATATGACCCTTGAAATGCATTAATAACGCCTTTCATTGATCCACAGTTGAACGTGTTGTCCATCTTGATAGAGTCTGAATGAGGTGCTGCTCTGGTTTGACCTCAGCTCTGACCACACTTGGTTTGAATGTGTTTTCAAACCAATATGCTGCTGCTGCCAGTTCTCAGACAATAATCACACACACACACACACACACACACACACACACACACACACACACACGCACGCACGCACACACTCACACACACTTATTTATTTACCATTGTATGCTTTTGATTCTAATATTATTTTATTTTTGATTGCTGGAAGTTCTCAATGGTGAAGTAACCTTCAGCAGTCAATTCACAGATGTTTACTTGTCATAGATCCCCAATGGATGTAGTTCCCTTTCGAGAGCGGTCACTTCAACATTGTGTTGCTAACGCTGCGGGAACTCTTCCCATTCTCCAGCATTAGCAATTCAATGTCTTGTTCTTGCCTCTCAGGGAACCGAGGTTACAACAGTAACCGGATACGTTTTTTAAAGATATAGGTCAAACAGAACATTTATTTTGTTTCCATCTAAGTTGCTCTCTATGTGTTTAGGCAGTGGTGTAGATTTCATATTAAACCATAGGAAGTTGTGGGTATAAAATGGGAATGTTATAACTCACCTTGAAAGCCAATTTGAATTAGAAGTGACAATTCAATTCAGAATTAGAATTAAAATTTTGTTCAGCTGATACATTTTTTAAGGCCATCTACAGGTGTCTTGTTCAGCAAATTAGCAAAATTCGGAATTTTTTCCTAGCAAAGGCATGCAATATTTTAATAATATAGGCTGCGTTTACACTTGGCATTAACATGCGATCACTATGATCCGATCGGATCATTAGCCAATCAGGATTTGGCGCGTTTACATTTTTTTCACATTAAGTAGCTTCTGTATCTGGATAACCGATCGGATTTCTGTTTCCTGCATAATATTTAAATTAGGTCTGTGGCACGACACCAGATTAAGAGTAAAGATGATACAAATTAAGCAATGTCCCATTTGCTTTCACTCACTCACTTTACTTTCCTATGCAATCTCCAGTCTTTCATCAAATTAAGTTTTTTGAACAAAGGAATACGAATAAAAACGAAGGAGTTGATCATACAAAAATAACTGGGTTGATCATGTTAAACAAGTCACATCATCGATCATCAGGGTTTAAGGTCATAGCGTGCAATGACTATTGACAGAAATGGGAGATTAATAAACATGCTGAAACAATAAAAACAATCAACATTTAAAACATTATAAAATAGAAAGTGTATTCCGATAATTCCTCTGGCAAAGCAGCGTGCAGCTCTTCATTAAGATCTATCTCATGACTGACTGTGATTGTACTTGTTCAGATATTGTTGGACACACGATAACATTCCGATCAGAAGCGTGTTTACACTTGTCTTTTCAATGTGAATGTGGACAACATCAGGTTGCATGTTAATGCCAAGTGTAAATGCAGCCATAGACACACATTGACCCATTGACTTAAAGGGACTTTCTTTATTCTGCAGAACAATAAGTATATTTTCAAGATTGTTGGTAACCAGTTTTGACCACGTTCCACAGAAGAAAGAAAACCATACAGTATTGGAATGACATGAGGGTAAGTATATTATGAAATAATCCTATTTTATGGGTGAATTATGCTGTTAGTAGAAACACCTCAGTAACACTGTAAAATGTTATTAGTTAACTTAAAAAAGCATGCAAACCGATTGTATATAAAGTAAAGTGCAAATGGTATGAAGCCCCTAAAGGGACATGGTGAAGAAAAAAGAATGAGATGTGTTTTGTTCGCTTAAAAGTGAGTGTTTAGCTTCAATTGTGTACATCTTGGGTACCGCCTTATTCATGTGACACATTCTGTTTTAAATTTCAACTCACAGTAACACATCTCTGTGCTTGATTGCCATCACAGGTGCTTAAGAAAACATGTCTAGGTCATTGACATGGGTTAATCACTGGAGTCATTAGTGTTTGGACCCCTTACGTCCTCTGATTGTATCTCACGCTGGCTAATGAATTGCACTGCTGCAGGCAGCATTCACTCTTAGTCAGGTAACAATTAAAGAGAAGATGGGAAATGAGATTTAAATAAATATTTCACGAAAAAATGAAAAAATTCTTTCACAATTTATTCACCCTGATGTTGTTCCAAATCTTTATGCAGTTTATTTTGTACTGTAAAACCATAAATTTGAATTTGGATCGACTTGAGGGAGAGTATGCCATTATGATTTAGATTCCTACTGCTTTGAACAAAACATTTTATTGTACCTTAACTGGTGATTTATTGGAAGTACGGCCTGTCGACGATCATCCCTCGAGTGGCTTCTGAACGCATGCTGGGCCAATGAGGGGCTTGTCAGTGAAGTTTAGTCATTTTAAATTATTTAGCAATGCAAAAAAGTGTCCTAGCATGACATAGCATCAAAGTGTCATTGATGAGGGGTTTAGCTTGACAGAACATTTTATGAATAAAAAACTGTTGGACATTGACTGTAATAGGTTTTAGCGTGAGATGTCAGCAATTTTCATTGATTTATTATTTGCCTGTGTAAAAAGCAGAGTGCTATTAGACAAGTGTGCTTGGTTGATATTTTAGTCCACAGTGATCGCAATGGAAATGCCATTCTTACCCCTGAATGCTTTGCTGTGATGCCAATCACTTTGATCTATTACCCTTCATTGCAAACACACACACACACACACACAAAGGTTAAGACGGCCCTTGAGTAAAGAAAGAGTTCAACCATGATTTATTAAATTAACAGAATTAAACAAAACATGATCTTTTTAACATCTCAATCATCATTCCTGTAGCTCAAACCGTAGAGCATGGCACTAGCAACACCAAAGGTCAACAAAGGTCATGGGATTGGTTCCCAGGTAATGCATTAACTGATAAATTTTTTTAGTTTAGTTTGGTTTAGTCTCGGGCCATTGGCAGGGAAATTCCCTATGGCCAGTCCATTTTATTTAATTTTCATGTCATTTCATTTCATTTTTTTTATTTTTATTTTTTTATTCCATTATTTCATTATTTAATTTCATAGATGCTGGAGCCTTTCCCATTGTCTTGGGCCATTGACAGGGAAACACCCTATGGCCAGTCCATGTATTATTTATTTATTTATTCATTCATTCATTCATTCATTCATTCATTTTTTGTTTTATTTTATTATTATAAAACATTTTTAGTTTAGTTTAGTCTCAGACCATTGGCAGGGAAATACCCTATGGCCAGTCCATTTAATTTCATATCATGGTTGCCAGGATGCTGGAGTCTATCCTATTGTCTCTGGCCATTGGCAGGGAAACATCCTATGGCCACTGGCCAGTCCATTTCATTTCATTTCCACTTTCAATTCATTTCATTTTATTTCATGGTTGCTGGAATGCTGGAGCCTATCCCATTCGGCCATTGGTAGGGAACACCCTTGGCCAGTCCATTTTATTTAATTTATTTATTTTATTTTTGTTTTATATTATTATTATTATATTATATATATATACGTATATACTTTTTTTTAATACTTTTTCAGGGATGCTGGAGTCTATCCCATTGTCTCGGGTCATTGGCAGGGAAACGCATATGGCCAGTCCATTTTATTTCATTTAATTTCATGACTGCTGTTAGGCTGGAGCTTATCCCATTGTATCAGGTCATTGGCAGGGAAAAACATCCTATGTCATTTCATTTCATTATTATTTCATTATTATTTCATTTAATTTAATTTCACTTTCACTTCATTTTATTTCATTTTATTTCATGGTGGGATGCTGGAGCCTATTTGGCCATTGGCAAGGAAACACCATTTGGCCATTCCATTCCATTTATTTTATTTTATTTTATTTTATTTTATTTTATTTTATTCATTTTATTTTAGTATCGGACCATTGGCAGGGAAATATCCTATGGCCAGTCCATTTTATTTAATCTCATTTGATTTATTTTCATGGTTGCTGGGATGCTGGCTCTATGGCCAGTCCATTTTTTACTTTTATTTATTTTATTTAATTTTATCTATTTTCAGGGAGAAAGAGAACTTCACTGATCATAAGCAAGTGTCATCAATCTAGCTTATTTGTAAATGAATAAATGTATTTGCCCCTGCTTTGCCGTATACTGATAATTTCGCAGACATAACTCATGAGTATAAACATTATGTTGAAATTATGCAAATACTTTAAAACCCAGTAGAAAAATTGCTCTTTTTGTTTGGGGTCAACTAATGCTAATTAAATCCGCACATTGTCATTCTGACATCTGTTGTGTAATTTGATAGCAAGACAGATCAGAGGAAATCCAGATCTACGAAAACGGGCGTTTGAGGGATAACAGTCTGGATGTAAAACGCATGGGTTGGTGTTTAGGAACTTTGTGTCTGCTGGGTAATTTTGACAGCAGGAGGCTGCTTGTTCAGAGGTCTTTGGATCCTTCCGGAAATCCAGCAGCTTTGTACTTTGATATCAAATGTTACTGTGAAAGATGCATAGACCCTTGATAATAAAACCCTGCCCAGCCATCTGTGCTCTTCTGAAGAAACACAAGCTAAGAATTTAAAGAGTGTTGTTGAAATAATGAAACATTACAGGCAGCAAAATAATGATGCATTATCGCTGTTTCTCCAACTGCAGGAAGGGCTGCAGGTTTCGATCTGTAAAATTTACAGCAACTTACTGGCAATTTTGGTTTGATTATGTTGTAAAATTATACAGCACACATGTAAAAACAGTAAAACAAGAGCAGCTGTGAATTTACAGTTCTTTAATGTAATCTTTACAGTATGTTACTGTTATTAATAATGCACTGAATTAAAAGCTGAGATAATTTCATTTGAGGAAATTGATTGGTCAATTACCATTAAAAATGTATACTGTGAGCTTATTTCATTTGAGTAGAAAAAGACTTAAATGAGTTAACTAGACAAATCAATTAAACTAAATCCTACTAGTTAACAACAGCACACATGAATGAGTTGAAGAACTTAACAAAAAGATCATTAATGCATCAGCAACTACACAGTCACTACTTTAAAAAAGCAGCATCCAGCATATCATAAATGTTTCTCTGCTCATCCCAACAGAACATTAAACGCTAACAGATCTCCACCATATAATTATGTGCAAAAACACATAAAATCACATAACGTAATTCACAGAATTTTACTTTATTTGTTTAATAAATTTGACTGTGAGATTTTACTGTAAACAACTGACTTCCTGCCACAGCCTTAGATTAAATCAACTGAAGATAAAAGATATTAAATTTCTCAAGATCTCAGCAGAGTATTAAACAATCCACAAACAGCATTACCAGCTTCACTTATTACTAACCAGATTTACTTTGTTTCTGTCATAATCAGACTTATTGAGAAATAACAGAGGTTTACATGTTGATGATTTATTGAACATATTTAATTTGAAGTTACCATGGTCGTGATCAGTGTTTACTTTAGTTGGGCTCTTGATTTATTTAACATGAGTTTTTCTCTGGCTGTTATAACCATGTCTTTATAAGGCACATTTGTTATGGCAATAAAAGCCAAGGAAAAATATGATCAGGTGTTGATAGTTGTGTATTGATGTTGGCCTTATCAACATCTAGTGGCCTGATCCGCTGATCTTGACCGGAGTCTATTCTTTGATTATGAAGGTGAGGTTGTTATAGATTTCACCTTATATAAGCCCCTTTCACAAAGTGAGTTGATCCCGAGAAATTGCTGTAAAATTGCTAGAGTGCCTTCTGTGTGAACACAAACACGTCCCGGGATTGATTCCGGGGTTCGATGCCGGAATGGGGACCTAGTATCATTGCCGTGATCAGTCCTGGAATGCGCACTGTGTGAACAAAAGCCAGGACCAATGCTGTAAGGGTTGTGTCGTAGTGATGACGCGCAACAACAAAAATAAAAGCACAATTCAGCTGCAATGCATGCTGGGAGTTCTGTACTATGGTGGTAGCCTGCATGCATTGGGACTTTAAGCTTTTCATTTGAGTGTCACCACTGAGATTCATATGCTGATTGTTGATGTCTGTGTGTGAGAAAATAACATGGTGTTTTAAAATTTTATATGCATAGTGTTTTTTTAAATTGTTCAAATTAGATTGATGTTCTGTTAGATCAATGCTGTTAGATTCCCTAATGTAAAATAACAGTACTTGTATAATCAATCATTTGGAAAGACCCACACAATAAGAAATTAAACTCTGGATGAAATGAGGTGCTACTGACTTTTTATAAGCTCTATTGATGACATCTTCAAAACACAGCCATAGTCACCAGATCACTTTTCTCTTGGCTTTTTGCTATAACTATTATGCCTTATAAACAGGTAAAGCAGCTAGAGAAAAACTGATGTTCAAATGTCAAGGGCAAGAGCCCGATTAAAGCCAACACTTATCACCATCATGGTGACCACAAAATAAACAAATCATCAACATCTAAACCTCTGTTAATTCTCAAAAATAACTTCTATGACAGAAATAAGGTCATTCTGGTTGGTAATAAGTGAACCTGGTAATGCTGATTGTGGAGTTGTTTAATCCTCCTCTGCAGAGATCTTGAGAGATTTATGTCTTCTTTTTATCTTCAATTGATTTAATCTAGGCTGTGGCTGGAAGTCAGTAGTTTACTGTAAAATTTGCTAAACAAAAGTTATTTTCTGTGTATGTATTTATGTGAACAAAAATGTGAAATGTGAATATATATATTTATGCGAATGACTGCTTAGGAGAGTAAATATTGAAATTAAGTGTTATTTTATGTGTTTTACATGTCAAGTCAAGTCAAGTCACCTTCATTAATATAGCGCTTTTTACAATAGAGATTGTATCAAAGCAGATTCACAATGATAACATGAAAACAAAACAACAAAGTTTGTTTCTAGAAGACAATTGCGTCATCGTCCACCTTAATTATTTCTCCTCTGTCCAACGAAGGAACAGAGTATGATTATGAATCGGGCAGCATTACAAGTCAGATTGGATCAGAACATTTAGAGTATTAATCCATCCGGTTGGAGGTTGAAGTCATCACGCCGGTATGGAGACGAGTTGTTGAGGATCAGTGCCGATGGCTGTTGTGTCGATGAGGCCTTCACAGGGCTGATGAGGCTGGCACTTCAGGATGCATTGGGATGGGTCCAGGCGCAGGTCCACCATAGGGGAGAGATTAGTTGACACTTCAGGACTGCGTTGTCGTCGTTTCCAGGTGCTGGTCCTTTATCAGATCTGGATACGGCCTGGATCCGGCGGACTGCGGTAAACCTCTGTATAAACAGAGAGACTAATATTAGCGTAGACGTCATCCTTCTTATGATGTACCAAGTACATCAGGATTTCTGGGAAGTGTTCCCGGTTCCAGCTGATCTAAACTATGAGGCCTAATTATGGAAGTCTATAATGTGTTTTGTGTATGCTAGGCCAAATAGATGTTTTTAGTCTAGATTTGAACTGACAGAGGGTGTCTGCTTCCCTTACAATGTTAGGAAGATTGTTCCAAAGTTTTGGTGCTAAATAGGAAAAGGATCTACCGCCAGCAGTCAATTTTGATATTCTAGGTATTATCAACTGGCCATAATTTTGATAGACTTGAAGGACTATAATGTGTTAGCAGCTCGCTCAATTACTGGGGAGCTAAACCATTTAGTGCTTTGTGAGTAATTGCAATATTTTTAAATTTACATGATAATTAATAGGGAGCCAATGCAGTGTTGACAGAACTGGGCTAATATGGTCATACTTCCTGGTTCTGGTAAGAACTCGAGCTGCTGCATTTTGAACTAGCTGTAGTTTGTTTATTAAGCGTGCAGGGCAACCACCCATAGCATTACAATAATCTAGCCTTGATGTCATGATCTCATGAAATACTTGTTCTGCATTTTTCATTGAGAGCATATGACGTAATTTAGATATATTTTTAAGATGAAAAAAATTGGTTTTACAGAAGTGACTTTCAAATGAAAGATTGGTATCAAAGAGCACACCCAGGTTCCTAACCGACAATGAGGACTTGACAGAGCAGGCATCAAGTGTTAGACAGTATTCTAGGTTATTATGTGAGGAAGTTTCGTCAGGGCGTATACACAATGATATAGTGAAGATCTGTTAGTGTTTAATGTTCTGTTGGGATTTAAAGTGTTTCTGAGTTTTGTGGGCCACCATTATGCTGAAGAGGGCCTGTGCTTCAGTTCAGGATGAGGAGAGAAACATTTATGATATGCTGCATGTTGCTTTATTTAAAGGTAGTGACTGTGTAGTTGCTGATGCATTTATGATCTTTTTGTTAAGTTCTTCAACTCATGCATGTGTGCTGTTGGTAACTAACAATTATCTGCAAGAGTATTGAGTAAAATTGATGTTTTGTTAACTCGTTTTATTTTTTAGAAACATTCTTTTTTTATGGACTCAAATGAAATAAGATCACAGTAGAAATATGAAATGGCAATTGACCAATTTAAGATAATCGGTTTCCTCAAATGAATTGAGTTTACACAAGTTTTAATTAAAACTGTTAAGATTACAGTAAATTCACAGCTGCTCTTGTTTTGCTGCTTTTACAGGTGTGCTGTATTTTTACAGTTTAATTGTAGTTGATGATTTAAGGTAATCTTGTAAATTTACAGGCTTACTGGCAACCAAAATTGCTGTAAATATTATATTTTTTTTTACAGTGCAGTGTAGACCTGCTGGTTAATATAAAAAACCCACTTCATGAATGAAAAGTGAATGATCCCCGTCTGCTAAATAGTGTTTCACTGGCTGTTTTGAGAATGGAATAGAGTACTTGTTACCACATACTCCACTTTATACACTGAATTTTAACTACTGTTGACTACTCGAATATTGTGTGAATCTCTTCATATCACTTACCAAATGATACACATTTAGACAGTATGCTATATAGTTATCAAATGACCTATTTACAGGGCCTATTTTACAAAAAAATTAAATGATGTTCCCTAAGCTAATGTATTTATGATAATAACGTCTCGGTTACCTGAGTAGGGAACGGAGACGTTACATGGGATTGACGACGAATGGGGTTTCGCTTAGAACACCTATCGACTTCGAGTATACAAAAACGAGCCAATGGCAAAGAAATGCCATGGGTCTGCGGAATTTGCATGACGTAACTCCGCCCCACCTCGTGGGTATAAAAGGAGGACGCCGGCAACATGCAGTTATGTTTCTTCGCTGAGGAGCCAAGACTGAGCTCAGGCGATCCCCGCGGTACAGCGGAAGTGGCAGGAAGACGTAACATCTCCGTTCCCTACTCAGGGAACGAGGGTTACATACGTAACCGAGACGTTCCCTTTCATGGTTACTCCGAGTTACGTCGGATTGACGACGAATGGGGTTATCAGTCTAATCACGCCACCTTCACAGCTGTCTTCCAGTGCCCTGCGTAAATCTGAGACCCTTGTGTGACACTAGCACGGACGAAGGACTCCTATTTAACACAGGAATACCAAAGTACACTGGGAAGCATATCCCATAGTTTAGAGGAAATATGCAATTAACACCAACCCGGGGGGGGCTGGAATATTTCAACCCCAGGGGTGGCAAGGTGGCTTGCCAAGGGAAAGACACATGCTCAGAGAGGGTTACAGTGGAAATACACGTGTGGGGGTAGCTCCGGGGAGGGACCATGCACACAAGAGGCACCAAGCCGACGCACAGGCAATAGACATTGGCGCTAGCATCAGGGGTGCTGGAGGAGAAGCTCATCTGAGGAGAATATTGCACGTATCCAGTCCGTGGAGTGGAATGGCGAGCAAGCGAAGACACCTGAGCGGGTCCAGTACTAGCTAGTTGAAGCGAGTACATGAGAGGACACTGGCTCCACTCGGAGATTGTAGAATCTGGCGAATGTGTTAGGTGTCGCCCAGCCTGCAGCTCTGCAGATGTCTGTTAGCGAGGCGCCATGCGCTAGAGCCCAAGAGGATGCCACACTCCGGGTGGAGTGGGCAGTCACACCAAGGGGGCACGATCGACCTTACTGCTGGTATGCCGAAGCAATGGTGTCCACTATCCAGTGAGACAACCTCTGCTTGGAGAGAGCCTTTCCCTTCAGCTTCCCACCATAACAGACAAAGAGCTGGTCTGAGATCCTGAAGCACTGCGTCCTGTCTACATAGGGGCGAAGAGCGGGTACTGGACAGAGCAGTGCCAAGGCTGGGTCTGCCTCCTCCAAGGGCAGCGCTTGCAGGTTCACCACCTGTTCCCGGAAGGGAGTGGTAGGAACCTTGGGCACATATCCAGGCCGGGGTCTCAGGATCACGTGAGAGTAAGCCGCCCCGAATTCCAGGCACGCTTCGTCAACGGAGAATGCTTACAGGTCCCCTACCCTCTTGACAGAAGCCAATGCAACCAGGAGCGCTGTCTTCATTGACAGGAACTTAAGCTCCACTGATTGCAGAGGCTCAAAGGGAGCACTCTGCAGGGCATTTAGGACCACCGCGAGGTTCCAAGAGGGAACGAGAGTAGAACGAGGAGGATTCAGTCTCCTCGCTCCTCTCAAGAACCTGACGATCAGGTCGTGCTTCCCTAAGGATTTACCTTCTACCAAGTCATGGTGTGCGGCAATAGCGGCAACAAACTTTGAGGGTGGAGGGAGACAGCCTTCGCTCCAACCCATCTTGAAGGAAGGAAAGCACGACACCGACCGAACACCTCCGGGGGTCTTCTCGGCGAGAAGAGCACCAGTTGACGAAGAGGTTCCACTTCAATGCATAGGCATGTCTCGTGGACGACACTCTAGCGGAAATGATGGTAGCCACCACTGCTGGTGGTAGGGTACTCAAACCTGCCTCGTCCCGTCCAGGAGCCACACGTGGAGGTTCCAAAGATGGGGACGAGGGTGCCACAGGGTGCCCCGTCCCTGAGAAAGGAGGTCCTTCCTCAGAGGAATTGGCCAAGGAGGTGCTGTCGCGAGGAGCACCAGTTCGGAGAACCAAGTCCGGGTGGGCCAGTATGGCGCAACCAGAAGGACCTGCTCCTCGTCCTCCTTGACCTTGCGCAAGACCTGCGCTAGAAGGCTCACTGGGGAAACGCATATTTGCGGCCCCGCGGCCAGCTGTGCGCCAGTGCATTCGTGCCCAGCGTGCCCTCGGTCAGGGAATAATACCGGTCGCAATGGGTTGAGTCGTGAGAGGCAAACAGATCTATCTGTGCGTCCCCGAACTGGTCCCAAATCAGCTGAACCGACTGGGGATGGAGTAGCCATTCTCCAGGGAGGGGCTGAAGCCGTGAGAGCGCGACGGTTGCACAGTTCAGGGCTCCGGGAATATAAATGGCTCGAAGCGACCTCAGATGCTTCTGACTCCATAAGAGGAGGTGGCGAGCGAGTTGCGACATACTACGGGAGCGTAGACCACCTTGATGGTAGATGTACGCTACAGTGGCGGTATTGTCTGATCGGACTAGTACGTATTGACCATTGAGCAACGCCCGAAAGCGGTGCAGGGCAAGGCGTACTGCCAGCAACTCGAGGCAATTGACATGCCATAGGCGCTCAGGTCGATCGCTGCAAACCAATCCTGGGGCCGTACACATTCGAAAATGCATTTGGCGGTGAGCATCTTGAACGGCATCCTGTGAAGGGAGCGGTTCAGCACGCGCAAGCCCAGGATCGATCGTAACCCACCGGTTTTCTTGGGGACAATGAAGTGAGGGCTGTAGAAGCCGGACCTCATCTCGGCTGGAGGGACAGTCTCGATTGCACCCTTCGCCAGCAGGGTGGCAATCTCTGCTCTCATGATAGGGGCATTGCCACCGACCAGAGTGGAGCGGACTCCCCTGTAGCGGGGAGGAGACCGTGCGAACTGAATCGCATAGCCGAGCCGATGGTTCGCGCGACCCAGCGAAACAGACAGGGAAGCTCTAGGCAGGCTCCCAAGAACTGTGCCAGCGGAGTCAACGAACCACCCCTCGGTGGTGCAGCAAAGCGGCCCAGAGGTGGACGGCATAGCGGCCCAGACCGGTCATAACCGCACCCTGACAGAGGAGGCCAGGGAAGGACCAGCGTCCCGCGGGGGCCTGCTCTGCCAGGGGTCTGGCGACACACTGTCATCCGGCTCTGAGACAGAGGGGGACGAGGGGTGCACGGCTCGGAGGTGGAGCACCGTGTCGTTCGAAACTCTGTATGCTCAGAGACGAGAGAGTCAGTTCTTTCTGAATAAAGATTCTTCCCCAGCCCTCCACCAGGGAAAGGAGTGGCCCTGCTACCAACTCCTGGAAAGAACTGAGTCCCGTCTCTGAGCAGCCCATCTCAAAAGTGCCGCTTAACCCGGCGTTTAGCGGGGGGCGGGGCTGGAGAGGGCTGAGGCATCCTCCCACGGCCTTCCAAAGCCAGCCCGGGTGAACGGACGGGTTGGAACCGTGGGAGGGCGCCTTCGGCGGTTGGCAGACTGAGGGATCTGAGCGGACGGCGGAGCCATCGGGCAGAATAACCTCAATCTGCTCACGGGCGGTTGAGAACTGTTGGGCGGAAGCACTCAACCGCACCGCCGAAGAGGCCGACCTGGGATATGGGGGTGTCAAGCAGACGAGTCCGCCAACATCCTGCACATCAGACCGGTCAGCCCCAGAGTGGTAAACATCACCTGACTCGGAGAGCGCATGGCCACCTTCGTCGCTCGGAGAGCAAGGTCAGTGGCGGCGCGCTTTTTGGTAGCTCATTAAAGAGCCTCGAGTCAGTCCCGCCCTCATGCATAACCATGAGCATCTGGGTCAGGTAGACCAGCAGAACGGTCATGGGATGCAGTGAGGCGGCTACCTGTCCTGTGGCACTATAGGATTTCGCCACAGATTAGTGTAGACGAAAAGAACTACAGGCTTCGGACGGGTGCTTAGGATTGCGCCGGGAAGCACTCTGAGGACACAGTAGCATCGCAACAGAGCGTTCAACCGGGGGGACCCCAGTGTACCCATGGGCAGCGGCCCCGTTGAGGGGAGGGAAAGGCGGATGAGACCAACGAAAGGTCCTGAGAAGACACCGGGTTCTTTCAGGACGTTGAGATCTCATCATGCACGTCCGGGAAGAAAGATATTGGGGTTTGCCGTGGACGCGGGTCGGCGGCCTTACCCAAAAACCAATCGTCCCAGGAAAGCATGGCCGTCATCTCTGGATCAGACTCAGGCACAGCCATAGCACACCAGAAGGTGGCAGCTGTGACGAGTCATCACTTCCAGAAGAATAAAGCCCACCTAGTGATGCTGCTACAGACATAGCACCATCCTCTGTAGCTTTCAAATGAAAACACACGGGCCACTCGAAGGTAGACTCGTGGAATCACCTGATCGCTAGCGGGCACCGTCATAGAAGAGGGGGGCTGGGGTCACGGACACAGAGTCAGCGCCTTGTTCCAGACCATCACCCTCAGGTCACCCTGGCCACCAGCCGAAAATTGGGGGGTGGATGAGGGAACTCTCACTCTAGCGAGTTCACCGAGTCTCGACCTAAATGACGCGATGATTATGTTCCCACATGAATCACCCACGAGCGCTGTTCAAGCATGATCAAAGCCCAAACATACTAGACAGCGCTCGTGCCCATCAGAGTCCGATACCAATCTGCCGCAACCACAAATGCACGGGCGAGCCGTCTTTAAAAAGACGTGCCGCGTGCGAGCTCTTTTGTGAGAGGAGAAAAAAACTCTGCGATGTTGAAGCGAGCAGGGAGAAACGCACTCACTGGCAGATCACTGCACAGATCAGCAGGCAATGTGAACTCGCTGCAGATCGCCGTCACACCAACACCGGAGAGAATGGCTCGTCTCGTAGAGCGAAGTCAGAAATGGCTGTGGAGTGAAGAGAGACTCTTGGCTCCGAAGCGAAAACATAACTGCATGTTGCCGGCGTCCTCCTTTTATACCCACGAGGTGGGGCGGAGTTTTGTATACTCGAAGTCGATAGGTGTTCTAAGCGAAACCCCATTCGTCGTCAATCCGACGTAACTCGGAGTGACCACGAAAGGGAACAGGATATGCAGCAGCAAAAAATATAACGTGGAACCTTTTCATCCAGTTTAGTGCAATTTTTAATGTAATTCCTTTCTCTTTTTTTTTTTTTTTTGCTTAAAAAGTTTTTGGCTGTCTGGTCCAGTCACAATGCATTATTGTTTAATGCAAATTATAGCAAATATAGTTGGTCATGGGGGAATATCAAACATCTTTACAGAACCTTCAAATATTGCATATACTATTTTGTCACATCACTTTTCATTTTAATTACACTTTTTAATAGTTTTGGAATTGAAGTGTTGCAGTTTTGCAAGTGGAATTTTTGCCTAATCTTGCCTGACACAAGACTTCAGCTGCTCAGCAGGCTGTGGTCATCATTTACTTATTCTCCTTTTCATGATGGGCCACACATTTTCAGTAGGAGATAGATCTGGACTGCAGGTGTAGAGTGTCTACAAAACACATGCAGCATGAGGCCTGGCATTGTCTTGCTTCCCAGGAAAGATGTAATCTTATAGAAGTCTGTACAATCACAATATTTGCCTCCACTTCAATGGTACCTTCACACCTATGCAAGTCACCCATGCCGTTTGCACTGATGCACTCTCATACCATTACAGATGTTTGCTTTTGTACCTGTCACTGATGACAGTCTGAATCCCTTTCGTCTTTGGGACTGAGAACTCAATGTCCATTTTTCCCCAAAACAATCTGAAATCTGGGCTCATTTTACCACAGCACACATTTACACTGTCTTTTGGATCATCTGAGATGAGTTTGGGCCCAGAGAACTCTGTGGCATCTGTGCATAGAACTGATGTATAGATTTCTCCTAGCATAACAGAGATTTGAGTTTCATTTCTTGGCAGACTGTATTAAGTGACAACAGTTTTTTAAAGTTCTCCTGAGCCCATGTAGCAATATTTAACAGTAGCATCTAGCATGACGGGTGTCTCATCTGAGGGCTCAAAGGTCAAGCTCATTCATCAGAGGATTCCAGCCTGGCCCTACATGAACTGAGATTTCTCCAGATTCTCTGAATCTTTTCAGAATATTATGTATGGTAGATGGTGAAAGACCTAAATTATTTGCAATCTTGCATTAGAAAACTCCTTGGTTACGACTGTAACCTCGGTTCCCTGAAGAGGGAACGAGACGCTGTGTCGAATGACGCTAAGGGAACTCTTTGCGTCATGATGTCTTGAAGCACATGTGAAATCAGTCCAGTGGTGTGGCGGAAAGTCATAGGCGTGTGACGTCATGAACCTGGAAACTATAAACACCTGCCCAAACAAAGCAGCGCTAGCTTCTTAAGGTCTGAGCAAGTCGCTTACATGCACGTAGGAGATATGGCAGGTGACGCAGTGTCTCGTTCCCTCTTCAGGGAACCAAGGTTACAGTCGTAGGAACTCGGGAACTCGCGCTGTTTCGATTGACGCTAAGGTAACGTCTATGGGGTTGTATATAGTATATACACGTACCTCATTCAGACAAGATCGACAACACATCAAGCTGCAGATCAATGAAAGGCGCTATGTCTTTATCATAGTGGTTTATCATAGTGGTAAACAACACTATTTTTACCTTTTACATTAAACATATCTTTCCGTTCTTTAACACACCTACATTTCAAGCAATGTTTCTAGCCTTGAAAAATGGATTCACATTTTTTGTCAATCTAAGGCAGCCTTTATGCTGTCAAACATTTCTTTTTTCACAAATATCTGGCACAGATCAGACATTTTTGGCACGCAATTAGGAAAAACACTCATGAGATCCAATTGTTTTGGCATCCAATTTGGATTCACTTCAAATGTGATTCTAAATCTGACATGTAATTGATATCTGGTCAATCTGAATGTTTATTTAAATACTTCCTGTCTGTTTAATTTGGTATTTTTGAATATTATGTGTTTTTATTTAATTTGAGTTTTTAAACATAAGATATGTGCCAGAATATATATTTGCATTGCAATTTGGCAGATGCCTTTATTCATTTTATCAGTTCATATATTCCCTAAATGGTTTTAATTAGTGTAAATGTGTTCTTTGTTTCTATGCTATCTCCACCACAGCATATTGGTTTCTTGCTTGGTTTTTCTGTGTTGTAATGTTTGTCATTCCGTAACAATTCCGTAATGAAACAACAGCCACCTCACACCAGAACGGTCCGTCATTCTCACAGATGCACAGGTGAGCCAAACGTCAGCATTTCTTAAAGGGTCCCGATAGCAGCCAGATAAAGTAGTGTATGTTGCCATGACTGTTAATTTTGGACCTTATGTTCCTCAAACCTAAGCTTCAAAGCTGGAAACCGGAGAGACAGTATTAGCAGTTATTGTGTTTCTCTAGCCCTTCTTGTTGTGTATTGTCACAGTTGTTGAGCACTCTGTGGAAATGTTAAAGTGGGGGAACTATCATTTTCACACATAATGCTCCAGAGACTTGCTTGTGCTCTTTTGGGAATAGAGAATCTGACAGTGACGGCGATGTTGTCTGATGTTGTATTTAGATGACTGTGTTGATGCACATCAGCGTATGGTTTTAAAGCGTTTCAGTGGTTTATAGCTGCCGCAGGCACATCGTAGAGATTGTGAGTATGAATACAGCTGACATATCAAATGGAGACACTTGTTTTTTTAAGTTTATCTCTACATCAACCTCCACGTGTAGGCAGCAACCGATGAGAAAGCCAGCAACCGATGAGAAAGCCAGCCTCACGACAGGACACGCACACACATGCACAAATGAATTCTGTTATCCCATGTGTATATTTGTAGTCAAGTCAAGTATTATCTGTCCTTGCGCATCGAACACTTACAAAGCAAAGTAGATTAAACCCTTATTTCTGAGAAGGGCTTTTACAATGCCAATTATTTTTCTAGCACTCACACCCAGGGTCCAAATTGTGGGTGAATGAAAAAAATACACCACTGTGAAAAAAAAAAAATCACTCAGAAATTGCTAGTAATTTTTTTTTTCCAGTATTATTTTATTAACTGTAGAAGTCTCAGGGTAGATTTTTATTACAACATTTTATTACTCTATATGAAACTTTTATCTTGCTTTTATCATTTCTATATGATTTATGATCGAAAAATGGGAAATAATCCTGAACAATGTTGCCATGTCAATATTTAATGTGTGAAAATGATAGCAGATTTTACATGAATGATGATGGTCCCTCAATTTTGACATCACTTCCAATAAAACCAATAATGTTGCTTCTATATTTGTTTTATAAAGTCTGTGTTAATTGAGACAACAGTCATGTTAAAAGCATGTTTAAATTATGCAAATTCTTTATATTTATAATTCATAAAATGCTAATTAGAAATTATTTTTTCAAGACAACTTAAAAAAAGACAGAAATCAGCATGTATAACCACTCTTAGAAATTAAATAGTTAATAGACAAATTAAATTAAATAACTGCCCTTAGTTCATACTGTATTAAAACTCTTACTGTATATAGCTGTGTATTTTATTTTATTTTTTTCAATGTAACTTCCATTTTGGAATTAGCTAGTGTTAATTTAGTGTGAAATGATATGTAACCCTGCCTTCAAAATATCCACGTGCTAGCCTAATGCACAGACGTATCTGCTTTTGACGGAATCAGTTTGAGCTGCCTTTAGGAATTTATTGATTTGTTCAGAAAAATGTTTGTGTGTGTGGTTCAGATATACCCAAAAAGATGGCAATATACGAAATCCTTGTCCTTGTGGGGAAATTTATAAGCTGTTTTGAAAATCTAAAAATGCGAAAAGTTTTCTCTGATGGGTATGGGTAGGGTTAGTGTAGTGGGATAGAATATACAGTTTACAAGTATAAAAACCATTACACCTATGGGAAGTGCCCATAAAACATGGAAACCAGTGTGTGTTAGTGTGCATGTGCATGTTGGGTATGGTGTCTTGGATGAAGTGTTTGACCAGTATGATCTAGAAAGTAGGGTGGATATTATATTATATCAATATATACATAAAATACAGTTTAAATCTTCTCTAAGTAACCTATCAGTTTGGATGCAGCATCACAATATTTTTATATATAGTTCTGTTAATTCTTCAAGTGCTGCATGGTGTACAGCAAAATATTGGTCTTTTGGACCAATAAAATGAAACCATCTCTGTCTGTTTTTCCACAGGTGGGTTGGCAGTAGGCAGTAACTGAAGATGAGGAGGAGCTGGTGGCGATCGGGCTGTCTGGGTTTGGCGATTGGCTTGCTTGTTATCATCACCCAAATCTTGGCTCAAAACACAGAGGGTGAGACTCACAGTTCTGTCCATCATTCATTCCCTGTCACTAGCATGAGGGATTTTATTTACCATTTTTACTAAATAAACCTTGCACCAGGACCTTAACTTTCCATTTTGTTCCTGAATGGTGAAATGGGATGTTACAGCCCAGCGTTTATGCTCTGAGCGAAGTCAGAGAGATAATTGTATCACTATCTCTGTGTGTCAGTGTCTCACAAATCGGTCTCTGCATCTTCTCTGCACACCTTCATTACCGAAGCAGCCAGATACAGCTCTCCAAACTGAGCGTCTGATGATGTATGAATTATACCGTCACGTCTGCCAAAGACAAACTGACAACCATAATAAAAATCTCAAAACGTTGCTGGAAATGCCGTGAGGCTGAGTGGAAATAGAGGCAAATAAATTGTGGCTTTTGTCAGACGGTTCAGATTAGCAGTTGAGGATAAAAGATTGGTGGGCGTCTATAGTTGACATTTTCAGATATCCTTGTCTGTTCATGCAGCGTTTATTGTTATGGATTTTTGTATGATTTGAAGAGTTCAGTGAGGATGTTATGTGTGGGGCTGGGTGGTGAAATTGTGTATAACGGTTGGCGGTTGTAATTCTGCCATACTCTGCCATTCACCGCAGAATTTACATGATGGAGTTTCTTACCGCAGTCGCAGACAGGTACTACCAGCGTACACAGCTTTATTAATTATAATGTTAGTCATTTAGATTTGCTCAACTTAGCTTGTGTCTGATGTAGACATACACTGCAAAAAGTGGTAACCTGCAATATTTACATTAAAGAGCCATGTTTTCCTGATCTTACCCTTAAATTTAGTTTTGTTTGGTGTGAGATATGTGCAAATGCGAATGCCATGTAAACAGGCAGATCAGATTTTTTGAGTCTTTAGGCTACGTATTAATTCTACCGTACCGTATTAATGACGAGAGCAACCCCAACGCACATCTGCAAAGGGATGGATGGCCCGAGAAAACGTTGTGTCGTCATAGAAGAGAAATGTGGACAAATGTTGACACAACATATCAAAGGTTGGCTTGCTCGTCCTAAAATTTCGGACCCACTGCTCCTCATTAAAGCCCGCCACAATATGCTCCCACCAGTCCTGAGATCTCTCTCGCACACAATAACCGAAGCGTATGCACAAGCTGCAATGATGGTACTTTTCGTCCTCCTCCGCCTCAAAATCATGGTGATGTTTGGTGAAGTTCGCATATATCACAAACTAGCGTCAAGCATATTTCGCGTTCATCCATGTTTCAGATAGTATGTCAAGTGTAAATGCATGAATCGGATATGGGTCACAATTGAAAGAACGTGTAAATGGATGGTCAAAAAAATTGGATATTGGCAACAAATCAGAATTGGGCATCAAGCCCTGCTGTGTAAATGAGGCCTATGTTAGCTATGTATTTTTTGTGTACAAAAAAAAAATCTTACATACTTCACCTTTAAGGCAGTTTTTCTGGGTTGCAACAACATGGAAAATGTGCAACAAAAAAAAGACCTGCCAATGGCTTTGATGCATCACAGAAAGGGAAAAAAAAAGAACTCTTATGTTTTTTGTTTTGTTTTTTTTATTATTAAAGCGTTGTGAAATCGTAATGTTGACAATTACAAGTTGTAAGCAAGGCGAGCCAAACAAAGGTCAGATGACAGCAGACAAAGGATGTGAAAGTATTAAAAAAAATTAAAAAAATAAGGTAAACAAAGATGAATAAAAGGAAATTATGAGGCATTCAAGATATCTTCATAAAGTCTGATAGCCTTTAAACCATTTTTTTTTTTTTTGCTGCTTTGTGCTCTAAAATAAAGCATCAGTGTGGCAAAATTAAGTGTGACAGCCACAAATTTACAGGCAATTTTAGAATAGTCTTAAAATGACAGGTCAGCATCAAACAGGGTTAAAGCTGAAATAGTTTAGAAATAGCTTGACTGACGGACAGCCAATATCTGAGGTAAATCGTTAGTTGACGCAAATTTGTTTTAAAAGAGTGTGTCAACAATGCGGAAACTTGACACAAGTTATGTGAAAGGGTCTTTAGTTTGAGTCATTAGCTTAGCAGCATGCTAATATCGGACTATTGCAACTGTGAGCATCAGTGCTTGTGTACTGTTCATGTGAAGAATGCTATTTGTATGTTTTGATTAAACAGAGATGTTGACTATGTACAGTGTTTCAAATCAGTACGTAAGGTCCTTAGAAGAAATTATGAATAATAACTAACTTCAAATGAGAGCACTATACTGTAACTAGCTGTGTATCAGTAGTAACTGTCAAATTAAAATTATTCCTTTTAAGGAACTGGTTCAAATAAATTATTCATTGATCTATTTGAATCATCACAGTTTTGTTTCTGGAACCTCGAATGTGGTGCTATATGTCTAACTTTTATGTAGTGAAATGAAAAATACACTTTAACACAATGTTTTACATTATTTATTTATTTATTTATTTATTATATCTTCGACTATCTTCGACTAGTTGAACTACTTGATATAATGAGCAGCTTTTGTTTTTGCAAGCTATGGTTTCAAAGTAGACACTTCTTAGAAAGTAGGAGCCTTCACAGAAATTGATAGTGTCCTAGAGATTGGAACATATCCACTTTCTTTGGCTTCTGTCCGTGTCTGCTGTCTTTCTGGGTGCCTATATTTATTTCTGTTTGTCTGTACCTTGATCACATTTCAGAATATGTACGTACCATTTAAAAGTGGATGGAGAAAATCTGGGTCTCCGTCTCAAGGGACGAGCTGGATATCAACTCCACCTATTTCATCCTGCCACTGTAATTAAACTCTGCTGGATATCTGCTGCTGTGAGCCATTACAGTCAGCTTGCAGGTGCACTTTGAGAGTGGAGTCAGTCTTCTCTGTCTAATTGATAAGGAGTACGATACTTTTCTCAAGTCTCATGACATCAGAATGAAGCGACGGGCTGTTATTTAATTAAAAAAAAAATACACTGAGCGTCTCCTGGAAAGGATCTATTAAATGCTAGTGAGCTGCCTTGCTGTATATTCAGGGTCCCCGCGGGTCCTTAAAAAGTCCTTAAACGTCTTAAATAAAATTTTCAGAGTCTGAAAATGTCTTGAAATCTGAAATTTCCGATAAGGAGGTATTCAATTTCATGTGGGACCTTAAATTTCATGTTGTTGTTTTTTTACCGCAAATTGCACCATTTTGTACTTTGATCTATGTGGTGCAACCTGCATCATTCCACAGGTGACTGACGAGTAAGTGATTGATGAATTCGTTGCTTTGATGGTTCGCCACACCATTCTGTGTCGTGCCAAATATTTTCCTGTTTTTTTTTTTGTCGTGGTAAAGTCTTAAATTTTCCTTTTAGAGGACTTAAAAAAGGTCTTAAAAGTCATTACATTTGCTGTTAAAAAATGCAGATACCCTGATATTGCTGCTAACACTGTATCTACACCTGAAGCATATAGTGTGTTGCAATGTGACTAAATATCTCCAGTACTTAGTTCTGCATTGCTACTCCACCTGATTTATTCCCCTTACAGTCTTCTGGAATAATGTGGTTTTATTTTAAAAATATCTTGAATTGATTTCTGCAGGTTTTATTTGTTTATTTATTTGATTTATTTGTATGTGCTGACAGCTATAACCAAGCCATTGGTTTGATTCTGGCCTACTAAATAAAAGTATATTTTATTTGTATAAACAACAGTTATTTCGCTAACCTAGAGTAGTCCATATTTTATACCAGTGTATTTCTGATTATTTGATGTGGATGAAGGTGGTTAATTTCATGGCTTTTGCAGTGGTGCTTTAACTTTTTCCTTAACTGTGTATTTAAAAAAAGTTACTAGCCAGTCCCAATATTTTTTAATCATTTTCTCAAGATTTCATGGCCCCCAGAATATTTTGTTGTATGAATATCTGTTCTTACAATATATCAAAAGAAAGAACAGAGCCTCTGCTTTAAAAAAACAAACATTTTATTCTAGCTTCATGCTGTCTTTTTATCAACACTCGAAAGTTTCTTTTAAAAAAGCAGCTTTTTAAACAAAAAGCAGTTTTGTCAGAGGCTACGTCCAGATCAGATTCAGAACGATGATAAAATCACTGATCGAACCTCTTCCTTGGTTCGATAGTTCATTCAGTAACATTAGACAATTTAGATTCTTATGCTGGTTAATGTTTGATGATCACGTTTGCTTACATGTTCGTAAGCAATGCTTCTATCGCTTGTTTCTCCTTCTTCACCTGTGTTTTGATCCGGAGATACTGCACTCTTTCAGAAGATGAGTTGTGTCATAAATTACAGAAAATTCCATTAATCTTCAATTTGTAGTTGGGTACAACGGGGTTAAAGGCCCATTTGACTTTATTCTCCTATAAACCTCTAGACCACCACATCTCAACACTTTTCCTAACAACCGCATTTGACTATGCATGTGGAAATTAAAAATCCTTGACGTGATTGTGGACAGCAACAACAAAGCTGATTCTGCGCTAATTGTATCTAATATTTAATGTTTTTTAAAATGTTGACAAAACATGAGAGTTGACAAAATTGTTGACTTCATTTTGAGACAAAGGTCTTGTAAATGTTTTTCAGTTTTGTTTAAGGTAATTAAAGCTACAGTTTTTCAATAAATACCAAGTTCTGATGATACCAAACAGCTGATCAACCAGCCAATGATCTGCGGCTCAACATTCAAACAAATACAGGTGATGTTGCTGTTAGCAGTCTGATGCGCGATTTCAGAAACCCTCCACCTTCCTCAGCCCCACCTGTATAGATCTGCTATGGGGGTTAAATTGTGTATGTTACATGTGCAGCAGCAGCAGCATGTCTTACATGCTCACAGCAATGTCTGTGAATTAGGGTTGGGCATCTAAGGTATAATGCCGATCCAATATGCATCTCGATACAAAGTATCCGATCCGATATATTAACGATACATGTGTGGCATTTTGCGATGCAATACGAGACGATTCACAGTCATATCACGATACGATGCGATACTTCAGCACTAGCTAATTAGATCAAGTTTATGTGGTGATATGAAAGAGGATGAGTTTGATTATTTATTAACCGAGTAAAACCAAGACTTTTTTACAAACTGGCTTTTCTCTCAGAGCCTGAGTATCGGTTTACAGTAGAGGGCCATTTTAGAACACATGACACACATTATTTAAGTATTTTCAAGATAAACAGAAGGTATAAGTGCAATATATACTAAAACAAAATATTTGCACTCTTTCAACAGAAAGAAGGCTTACCATTTGTAGTAAATTCAGTGTAGTTGGAGGAAGAAGAAGACGGGGTCGGCGAAGTTTGGGACTCGCACTTTATTTCTCACACCTAATCAAAGACAATAGAAGGGTGCGCTCGTGCGCGGCCGCCGTGACACTCACTCACGGCAAACAGAGAACAGGCAATATCTCAAAACACTCGGTCACAGCTTCAGCTTCGTGCATCCACAAGATTGGTGCGAGTCCCAGGTCTCTCTCAGCTTCTCACTCTCAGCCGGCAGCTTATATGCAGTCTCCACGCCAATTACTGCAATCAGACACAGGTGTTCGTTATCTGCACTTGACCCACTTACTCACCGCGCGGCTCGCTGACTTCTCTCCCGCTACAGACTTCGCGGAACCACGCCCCCCTCGCCACATACCCCCACCGCCCGTCTCAGGCCGGGGAGCCGTCCCGCCGGCAGCCTCCCCCCCCCCCCCCCTCCTGGAGAGGAAGTCAGCCACAACCATCTGTGCACCCGGCCTGTGGATCACCTGGAACTTAAAAGGCTGTAAAGCAAGATACCAACGAGTGATCCGCGCGTTGGTATCCTTCATGCGGTGGAGCCACTGCAGGGGAGCGTGGTCCGAACAGAGGGTGAACTCCCGCCCCAGGAGGTAGTAGCGGAGGGTGAGAACGGCCCACCTGATGGCCAAGCACTCTTTTTCAATGGTGCTGTACATCGTCTCTCTCTTAGAGAGCTTGCGACTGATGTACAGCACCGGCCGCTCTACACCCTCCACCTCCTGGGACAGGACCGCGCCCAGCCCCCTGTCCGATGTGTCAGTCTGCAGGATAAAAGGAAGAGAGAAGTCAGGAGCATGCAAAAGCGGGCCGCCACACAGAGCAGCCTTTATCTGGGTAAAGGCCTGCTGGCAGTGCTCCGTCCACTGGACCGTATCTGGCGCTTCCTTTTTAGTTAGATCAGTCAGCGGGCTAGCGAGGTCCGAATAATTAGGCACAAACCTCCTGTAATATCCCGCTAGCCCCAGGAACTGTCTAACCTCCTTCTTGGTCTTAGGTCTCGGGCAGGTCGCAACTGCTGCCGTCTTATTAATTTGGGGACGCACCTGTCCGTGACCCAAGTGGAAACCCAGATACCTTACTTCCACGCGCCCAATTGCACACTTCTTCGGGTTGGCCGTGAGGCCCGCCCTTCTCAGCGTCTTCAGGACAGCCCGCAAATGCTGCATATGACGCTGCCAATCGGTACTATAGATGATAATATCATCCAAGTAGGCAGCGGCATATGCAGCATGCGGCCGGAGAATCTTGTCCATCAGACGCTGGAAGGTCGCTGGAGCCCCGAACAACCCGAAAGGAAGGGTAACAAATTGGTGTAATCCAAACGGCGTCGTGAAAGCTGTTTTTTCTTTGGACATTGGAGACAAGGGGATCTGCCAATAACCCTTTGTTAAGTCCAATGTCGAATAAAAACGAGCCGTGCCCAGCCGATCAAGCAATTCGTCAACCCTGGGCATTGGATAGGCATCAAATTTGGACACCGCGTTCACCTTTCTATAGTCGACACAGAAGCGGATCGAGCCGTCCGTTTTAGGCACTAAGACTATCGGGCTCGCCCAGTCACTGCTCGACTCTTCTATTACCCCCAACTCCAACATAGATTCTAATTCAGTCTGAACTACCTTTTTCTTGTGTTCAGGCAAACGATACGGGCGGCAACGTACCACTACCCCATGTTCCGTCTCAACGTGGTGCTGAATGAGGTTCGTCCGACCAGGCAGAGGAGAAAACACATCCGCAAACTCGGCTTGAATATTTTTCACGTCAGTGAGCTGGGAGGGCGAGAGGTGATCTCCACCAAGAGCCAGCGCGAGAGATTGCGATTTTGCGCTCGCCTCAGGCCCGAGATCCTCCTCTCCACTCACCACCGTCGCCAGGATCACTGACTCTGCCTCAACCCACTTTTTGAGGAGGTTGAGGTGATAGATTTGATGTGCTCCACCTCTGTCTGTACGGGCTACCTCATAGTTGAGATCATTAACTCGCCGTGTGACCTCAAAGGGCCCTTGCCACTTTGCGAGTAATTTAGAGCTGGAAGTAGGGAGTAATACAAGTACCTTATCTCCCGGTGCAAATTGGCGGAGTCTAGTTCCCCTGTTGTAAAGCTGACTCTGTCTGCCCTGGGCCTGTAACAAATTCTCCATTGATAGCCGCCCCAAAGTGTGGAGTTTTGCTCTCAGGTCCAGGACATACTGAATTTCGTTCTTAGCAGCGGTCGGTCCGTCCTCCCAAGTCTCTCTAAGAACGTCAAGCACCCCGCGGGGTTGCCGTCCATAGAGGAGCTCGAAGGGGGAAAACCCCGTGGAGGCTTGTGGGACCTCGCGTACAGCGAACAAGAGGGGTTCTAGCCATTTATCCCAATTTTTGGCGTCCTCGTGAACGAACTTACGAATCATGGCCTTCAAAGTGCGATTAAATCTTTCCACTAAGCCATCTGTCTGTGGGTGGTAGACGCTAGTGCGAATCGATTTAATGCCCAATAATTCGTAGAGTTCGCGAATCGTTCGTGACATGAACGCCGTGCCCTGATCAGTGAGAATCTCCTTGGGGATTCCCACTCGGGAGATTAGCGAGAAGAGTGCGCTCGCAACACTTTTAGCCGAAATGTTGCGAAGCGGAACTGCTTCTGGGTATCGCGTTGCGTAGTCTACCATAACCAACGCAAAGCGATGCCCTCGTGCCGACCGCTCTAATGGCCCGATGAGGTCCATACCAATTCTCTCGAAGGGGACCTGCATTAACGGAAGGGGGCACAATGGTGCTTTTGGATTGGCCGGTGGATTCACCAACTGACATTCACGACAAGACGCGCACCACCTGCGCACGTTCTCGTGAATGCCCGGCCAGAAGAACCGGGCCATGAGACGGTTTAGTGTCGCCGCCTGCCCTAAATGCCCGGCCATTGGGTTAGAGTGAGCCGCCTGAAAAAGCATTTCCCGGCGGCTTTTAGGAACCAACAACTGTGTTGTATCTTCTTTTGTCTGGGCGTCTTGGGTCACCCGATACAACCTATCTTTTAAAACAGCAAAATAGGGATAAGAGAGCGGTTGGTCTGGGTGGAGGAGCTGGCCGTCGATGGAGCGGACCTGATTGAAGGCGTTCTTTAGTGTCTCATCCTGGGACTGCTCCAGGGGAAAATCATCGCGCTCGGAGAGAACCGTTCTCTCCAGAGCCCTCTGTTCCCCTGCAGCAGTACCCGTTGGTCCCGGCTCAGCATCCCCCAGCTGAACAACCGCTGTCTTTCCCCTGTTTTGTTTTTTCCAAGAGGCACCCGCTGACAATACCCCCAATAATTCGTTAAAGGCCGGCCAATTCGTTCCCAGAATGAGCGGATGCCGGAGGTGCGGGTTAACGGCCACCTCCACACTATGCTTTTGCCCCCTGAATTGAACTACGACCGACATTAACGGGTATCTCACCACCACCCCGTGCACACACCGCACCTTAACCATGCGGCTGCCATCCAATGCCCCCGGTTGTATCAGACTTTGATGTATAGAGGTTTGGTTACAGCCTGAATCCACCAAAGCCTGATAAGTACCCCCCCTTGATACTCACTGGTATCTGGTACAGGCCAGTTTGATCGGGGGCAGCCTGCGGCGCGTCGGGGACCCGGATCAGCGTCCCCACCTCCATAACCGGACACCGATCTACAAAGTGTCCCGGGTCCCCGCAGCGCCAACAGGCCGGCCCAGGCCTCCCCGCCGCTCCAGTGGCGGGAAGCGGGTCAAGGAATTGGCGTGGAGAGTGCAGGGCTGCCGGACTCGGGACGGGGTAGTCGGTTGAAGCGGGCCCCCTGGGTGGGGCCCGGGACGCAGGGACGGGCTCCGCTGGTGTCCCTGTCCTCCACCTTGGCGCCGGCCGGGGCACCAGCCCCCTGCGAGACCTGGGAAGGGGCACAGGTTTGGGAAGAGAAGGGGTAGAGAGAGAGTGAGAGAGAGATGGAGAGAGAGAAGCCGATGGAAGGGGCTCGCCGACCCCTGAGCACGCCACCATGTGGTCTTCCGCCAGGTGGATGGCCTGGTCCAGCGACGTCGGGCGGTGGCACTGGACCCACTGAGCAGTTTTCCTCGGTAGCGTGGTGACGAACTGCTCCAGTACCACCTTGTTGATGACATCCTCGACGTCGCCTCCGTCGGCCATCAGCCATCTGCGGCAGGAGTCCCGGAGCTGTTGCGCCAGCACGAAGGGCCGGCCAGACTCCCCCAGGCTCAAGGACCGGAACCGCTGGCGATGTTGTTCGGGGGTCCGGCCGACCCGCTGCAGGATGGCGCGCCTCAGGTCTTCGTAGACCAGGAGGTTCTGGACTGGCAGCTGGTTGGCGGCGATCTGGGACTCACCCGACAACAGTGGGATGAGTCGCATGGGCCAGTCCGCTTGGGGCCATCCCTGGGCCTCGGCCGACCTCTCAAAGAGGTCCAGGAACGCCTCCGGATCGTCCTGGGGACCCATTTTGTTGAGAGGCAGGGGCGGGGCCGAGGCCGAAGCTGTAGCGGGGACGGCCCGAACCTCCCGGTCGAGCCAGCTCCGGAACAGCTCGCGGTCTTCTTGCTGGCCTTGGAGGAGCATCTGGAACCGTTGATCCTGCTCCTCTTTTACGGCCAGCAGGGCGTGGTGTTGCTCCCGGTGAAGACCCGCGAGCGTTTGGATGAGCTCCGCAAATGGCGTTCCCGGCGGGGTCTGCATGGCGGCGGCAGTCTTCTCCTTCCCGGGTTTCGGCACCAGTGTAGTAAATTCAGTGTAGTTGGAGGAAGAAGAAGACGGGGTCGGCGAAGTTTGGGACTCGCACTTTATTTCTCACACCTAATCAAAGACAATAGAAGGGTGCGCTCGTGCGCGGCCGCCGTGACACTCACTCACGGCAAACAGAGAACAGGCAATATCTCAAAACACTCGGTCACAGCCTCAGCTTCGTGCATCCACAAGATTGGTGCGAGTCCCAGGTCTCTCTCAGCTTCTCACTCTCAGCCGGCAGCTTATATGCAGTCTCCACGCCAATTACTGCAATCAGACACAGGTGTTCGTTATCTGCACTTGACCCACTTACTCACCGCGCGGCTCGCTGACTTCTCTCCCGCTACAGACTTCGCGGAACCACGCCCCCCTCGCCACACCATTGCACAACAAGAATTGTGATTTCAGTTTTCAACTATGAAAATAAGTTTTACAAAGAGATGTTTTGCCACTGAATATTCAAAAGTTAACGTTGTGAGCTAGCAATGTTATGCTGCTTTTACTTTGAAACATCACTTTCACTGTAAACAACAGGCTAATAAAATAAAATAAAATAAAAATAAAATAAAATTCTAAATAAAAAAATGCCTATAGTGCACATTGGACAGGCACCTTCAATTAAAGGTTTTTCTTCAGAAATATCAACTGATCAACATGATCAGGGTGAAGCAAGCTACGCTGAGCTGTAACTATATCTCCAGCTGTGCTGAAAACTCTTTCAGCTGGTACACTTGTTGCTGGGATGGACAGATATCTCTTTGCTAAAGCTGATAGTAGTGGAAGATCTACTTGCAGTCTCCACCACTGAAATACATCCCCATCCAAACCTAAAGTGTCCCTTTCTCTATATTTTAAGATTTCATCCTTAGCTTTCTCCCTTATGGTCTTTGCTGGTGGTCTTGCACTCAGGAAATCTCCAAACATCTGGTCCATGGCAGTCTTTTTCTTTGGAGGGGCATCATCTACAGAAGAGGGCAGAGGAGAGGCTCATTAGTTGTGCTAAAAATATTACTTTAATTTACAATCTGAAAATTACTTCACTATATTGAATCTTCACTTTTGGCATTGTCTCCATTTAAACCAACCTGTCTTGTCCTCTTTGGAAGGGCTTTTGTTGCCTTCTGTTTCAGCTGTCTGGTCCTCTTCCAATGTGCCTGTTGCCTGGTCTTCATTCGGCATTGCTGTGTCACTGACCCCTTCCTTAAAAATGCATAAACATGTAAAATAATGCATATTCATATATTATTAGTTCTAAACTGCAATAACAATCTTACTTTAAATGTTCTTACCTCTCCATTCATCAGTACCACCTCTGTTGTTATCTTCATGAATACCATATCTTTAGCATCACTGTCATCCAGAAAAGCCAGGACTTTAAAACGCGGGTCAAGTGCTGAGGCACAGTGGAGAGTGCCTTCAAGATATGTATAACGGCCATCAAAGTCCTGCCTGAATCTGTCTTTCATATGGGAAATAACCTCTAGATCACTCTCATCTGGTTGGAATTGTCTCTGCAATTTGGCTTGGATTGGAGAGATAATGGAGATGGTGGGATTTTTTTCCTCACTGAGAAGTGTGGTTGCCATTTTCAGAGGTGACATTAATTTGATGATCTCTGGGATCAGTGTCATGTCATCTTCTGTCAAACTGGCCATAGCCTCACGCATCTTTATCTTCCTGGATAGCAGGGTGTTCAGCACAGCAGGCTGCTGCTCCCAGAAACACTGCAACATGTCCGGGGTACTGTTCCATCTGGTGGAAACGTCATGGATGAGCTTGTGGTTGGCCAGGTGTAACTGGGTCTGTATTTGACGCAGAACTTCAGTTGCCTTGGGGCTTTTGTGGAAAAAGGTGACAAGCTTCCTAACTTTCACCACCAGCACAGAGACACTGTCCACCTTAAAGGCTTTTTGAGATGCCAAGTTCAATGTGTGGGCGATGCATCTCACGTGTGGGTGCATTTTGGCACCAGCACCAGCCAGGATCATGTTTCTGGCATTATCTGTGACTAACGCAGGGCTCTTCTCTTCGATCTTCCACTCGCGGCAAACATCCTGAAGTAAAATGGCTAGATTATTCCCTGTGTGAGCCTCGCTGAACACTCTGGTCTGCAAAATGTGTTTTTTGAGAACCCACCCGTCATCTATGTAGTGTGCTATGACCGTTACGTTATATGATGCTGTAGCGCAAGATGTCCAACCGTCCACTGTTAAAGCAACTCTTTGGGCTTTGTGCAGAGACTCCTCTATCTCTCTTCTGACGTTGTCGTACAGAGCAGGAATCTGTTTATCAGAGAATAGCTTTCGGTTTGGTATCTCATAACGAGGCTCCAAAACATGGAGGAGGTGTTTAAAACCTTTGTTCTCCGGGACACTATAGGACTGAATATCTTTGCAGATGAACAATGCAATAGCATCTGTTATTGCTTTAGAGTGCGCGGAATTGTTAGCAAGCGGGGCATAGAAAAAACCTTCAATACTTTTCTCACCATTTTTGGAGCTGGTAGCTACAGGTGACTCAGAGCAGGAGGCAGGAGATGCAGATGTACTGGCAGATGCTTCCTACACAGCAACACCGTGGCGCCTCTTCAAGTGTGATATCAGATTAGTTGTACTGCCCTTGTATTTTATAGATGCGCGGCACAATTTACAAATTGCATCTGTCTTGTCAAGTCGTCCGTCTTTCTTGTAAAATCCATAGCGTTTCAAAACTTTAGATTTAAAACTCAGTGGTGGATAAATTATCTCGGCATCCGACATGTTTGTTTTGCTTACTGCTCGCGCTTCCCGACAACTACCTTTGGGCGCATCTCTTGCTTCATCTGCGCAGCTGATACATTGAGTTGCAGTGTACACATCCACAAGTCCGTTGCTTAGGCCTACTTTATGTAGGTCGATTAAATTATGTGCCAAAAACAAGTTGACAACACTTGTTAATAAAGAAATACATTCTGTATTAAAAGGATAAGCTGTATCTCAGAAAAAACGATGCATCTCGCAAAAAACGATGCATCTCGATTTGCTTCCAAAATTTCATTCATCCTCTGCTGCTCTACCGATGCACACCCATCGTGCACGCGCATGACCGCGTATCGATACATATCGGTTAATCTTCCCACCCCTACTGTGAATGTATTGGCAGTAGCAAATCTAGGTACTTGCTCTGCAGCAGCAGCAGTGTTGCAGATCTATTCCGCCAAGACCAAATACATAAACATTGCCATATCCATTACCATGCCAATCTCTATTACCATACCAATGTCATGACAGAGTTGTCATGACAGAACTGAAGAATATGTAAAACTTTGGTATTTGAGGTAAAAAGCACCCCTGCTGTTGGGGCAAAAGGCACAATAATTAACATGATTATAAACAACTGGCTGACTTTTTGTATTTGTTTAACGACACGGTTAGATTCAGATGGTAAATGCCATGGGCTATATTAAGTTGGGCGTCTACTAGTATGTTTTTGTAGCCTGGATGCCAGCCGAACTTATCCCGCCCACAAAATTTGAGGATGGGAAGTTTGGTCTGGACTTGATCCGTTGTGAAGCATATATTCCCGAACCAGAGCTGTTCGGACCAATCAAATTGTCAGGGCGGTCTTTATACGATGATGGACAGATGATCAACAGTAACGTAATCATCCATGTCACCAAAGAGCGCTTGGGTTGAATTCGTTTACAACAAAGAATGGCTGCCGCTGGAGAATTTAGATGTGTAGATTCAGCCATCGCGTCTGTTATAGAAGATGTAGACAGCGCATTCATTTTAAAAGAGGAACAGAGAACCACGATCAAGTCATATGCGTCGTTCAACATGCATCATTTACTCCGTTGCTCTGATTGGTTGTAGGTCAATTCAATTGAGTGCAGAGGCATTTTTTTTCCTGGTTCGGTTGAAACGCCCCATAATCACAGCCCAATGGAGCAGTATCAGACTCACATTCTGACTAGAATCTGAGTAGGACGACGTCTAGCTAATGTTTTTGTTTTAAAACGCAACAAATGTTTTGTTTGTTTTACTACGGTTACGCCTGGCATCCACATTACAACAGAGTTTTTCACTCGAAAACAGAGACTTTTGACAACTCTGCATTTATACGATTTTTCAACAAAACAAACCACGTTTATGATTTATTATCACACAAAATGCGTTTCTCCATCAATGTTCAATAAAATCATGTATATATTTTCTGCAATCATACACATTTTTGTTAAGGTGTTCCTTTTAGCACTATTTTTATTAGATGGAACAAATTTAAAGATAAAATACAATTCTAACAAATATATAAATATTTATTTATAAAATTATCTTTTTAGTTTAGATTTTTTGGTAGTTTTTGTAAACTATTTTAATGTTGTTTGAGGAAGCCTCTTATGCTCATTAAGGCTGCATTTATTTAATTAAAACAATAGAAAAAACAGTAAAATTGTGAAATATTTGTTATAGTTAAATATCTATTCAGTCTATTTTAATATATTGTAAAATAAAATGCAATTTATTTTTGTGATGGCAAAGCTTAATTTTCAGCATCATTACTCTGCAGTCTTTAGTGTCACATGATCCTTCAGAAGTCATTCTAATATTCTGATTTGGTGTTGAAAAAAAATAAATTCATGTTATTGAATGAATGAGGCATTTATATAGCGCTTTTCATATGTGCTACTGTACACCCAAAGCGCTTTACAATCATGTAACAACATTTAGTTTTACATTAAATTAGCTCAAATTATATATAGGGAATTTTAATAATTAATCATGAATATGATTAATATATTGCATATTACAGTTAAATTATCGAAGTTGAAAATAGATTGATTGTACACACGAATGATCAATCACAACGAATTATAATTCCTCATTCATATGTCAATGGTCCATTTTCAGATCGATTATATGAGATAACCTTTAATGGAGTTAATTTAGCTATCGAACTGTTTGTCCAGCAAACGGCCGTAAGATTAACTTATCAACTTCTCGACAAAGTTATCCCTTCTTATAAACTCCAAGAAATATCAATTTTCTGGCCGTGAACATTAATTTTCCTGTGTTTATAAAATTAGACTACGCAACGTAGTCAATAATGAAAGCTTTGTAGCTATGATCGAAATTTCATTGACTCTGTAAAATGAGCATTTTAGACAGAAGGCAATCAAGAATATAATGGTTTTAATAGTTGGACTAATAATACATCGAACTACAATTCACACAGAATATATGTATATACACCCGAAACAAACAAAACGAAAAACATTACAAACACGAATTAAAATAGGATGAGAGAGAAAGATAAAAATGAGAGGGAGAGAGAGTTGGGAAGAGAGAGAGAGATCCGTAGGATCACAGCTTGGCAAAATTCACCTGGACATTTAAACCTTTAAGAGACAACACGGAAAAACAGTCTTAATGCTCTAAAATCTTGGTAACTCAAATATACTTGCATATAGTTCTCATGTGTCTGAGCCCTGCGGCGTGTGTGAGCTGCTGGTCTTTGTGTGTTCCGTTGGAGCGTCACGTGGTTTGCTGCGGTCTGGAGCGCGCAGTTTCAAAGAAGGCTTAAAGGTCTTTGACGTAAATTACCAAATAAATAATTCAGACTAAGTTCATTTCTGGTGAAATGAACAAAGGAAAAACAAACTTAAACAAAAGAAAAGAAGAGGAAAGATCCCCCAGGGCGGGATCACGAGTATGATGGTTACATCGGATCGAAGGAGAGGGAAGAGTCCAGTCAAAAGTCGAAGTTCCCTCGAAGAAGGGAGTTCTCCCAAAGATGCAGTTCTTTCTCCCCCCTCCTTACTCCTCACTATTCCTCAAAGATCCCAAAAACAACTAAACTAAAGATGAGGTGCTTGGTGGTCTTCTTTAAAGACACTTCTGTTTACGCCTCCTCTGGCGTGAATGCACCAATCAGCTGGGAGGAAAGTGTGCGGATAAGTGTTCCTTTGTTCCCTCGAGATCGACTTTGCATGTTTCATGACCGTGATGTAAAAATGCGTTCAATTTTACTCCAGAGATGATAAAACATAGTAACATACATTTTACGGTTTGCACCCATATATATATGGTTTGGTCAGATCAAGAGGATTCTAAAGGTGTGAAGAACGACATACAAACATTATAGGAAAACACAGTTACATTAAAAATGCATCTAAAAGCACCTCTGTTCATTTAGAATTATAATACGATCACATCTAACCCCAGTGGAACATGGGCAAACATAAAAACATATCGAATATATCATAGTACAAGTCTCTCAATTGAGGAGATTGGAGAAAAAGTCCTTGTGTGTGTGTGTGTGTGTGTGTGTGTACGTGGCTGGGTCATTCGTTGGTGAAGATGTTGTGAACTTTTGCTCACCCCCCTCCCGGGCAATGATATGTGTGTGCGTATTCTTTGAATTGATGAGTTTTAAGTCTGGTTACAATGACCAGTGTGGTTCATCACACAAGGTTGTCTGTGTTTGTGAGGTGTCCTGAAGAGGGGACACCACGGGATCTCCGGCCAGAGAGGCGCTCCTGTTGGGTCACATGTGGTAAGACAGAGGACCCTGTGATTACTTATCAGCGAAAAACGCCGCGGGGGCACTTCTGGCATCGGTCATTTAATTAAGTCCCATCGCCATTTGCTTGTGTGTGAATCAGTAACTTAAAAAGTCTCATGACATCTCCATTCTTCAGATTGTGAAAGAAACAGGAGTGTTTACTTAATTGGAGACTTAGTTGATTAAAACCACATGATTGCGCTGATCATCTGATTATTGCTACATTCCCCCCTTGATGGTTCGGCAGGACCCGTGTGGGTGGGCCTCGTTGAACCATCACGACCGCATTGGTCAGGTGGCAGGTAAATCATGGAGGTTGGATGCTGCAGATGATGGTTAGGGCTGAGGGCTCAGCTCTATGAGGTTTTCCGCGTTCTCTAGCGGGGAGTCTTCTTTCCGAGGGCCCCTACGGAACCCTCCGGACATGGCTTGGGTGAGCCTGGCTGTTGAGGCTCTCATCTCGTTGAGTTGTCGGTACAGGACGTAGGCCAAACCCAGGGTTAGGGTGTGGCTGATGATTGTCGAAATGCAAAGTGCCGTGTCAGTGGCGGACCATGCTTGAACAACAGGTGAAGTTTTCAGGGTGGGCAATCTGGACAATGCTTGTAAGGCTGTGTCAAGGGCAGCAATGTCTATGATCTGTGACCCCCCCCTTCCTCAATCCATTTTTCCAGTTTGGATTGGTATTCTTCACTCGGAAGGTGGTACAGGGCTAGGTCGTCCAGGTGAAGGATGGTGCAGTGAGTGCAGCTGTGCGCACAGGAGTGTTAGCGAGCCACCTGTCACCTACAATCTCTGCTTGGGTCTCGATGCCTTGAGTGCGAGGCTTTGCTTCGGCAGGGCAGCGGGTGTCGCTGATCTGCAGCCTGCAGATTCCGTCAGTGTTGTCTCTGAGGAAGGGTCTGTTAAGGCAGAGATAGTGAATGTCTTTGGTCAATGTGCACATGTGCAGGTTCGGGGCCAGGTACACCTGTGTGTTGCTGTCGTGGTAGGCCACCACGTCTGGAGTGCGAATCTTGATGTGCGTGTCACTTTTCAAAAATCCGACCTTGACAATGTCTTTTACTTGGTAGAGTCGGCTTGACTCTATGATGGGTAGGTTCAGGAGAAAACCCACTTTCCTCTGCTCGGAGTCGACGCGGAGTGGGATGGCGCTACCCAGAGAGTAGGTAAGGTGTGCTTGTAGAGGGTCAGTTGGCGTGGTGATGGCAGAAGCCAGCATGGTTTGCACCAGGCTTAAGGGTATCAGGTTCGGTGGAATTCTACCCATGGCTAGGCTGTCAATGGAGGAGCTCACCTCCCGCAGCAGGTCTGTCATCCGGGCTGTGACCAGCTGAGTTTGAGCAAAGTCATTCTGGGAGACAGTAAATAGCTGTTTCATGGAGTTCACTGTCTGGTTCAGCAGAACGCTGTGAGTGTTGAGAATTACCACTGTTCCCTTAAATGTCTTGTGGGTGATTGCAGGGAGGCACTCTGTGTCGTAAGTTGCTCTTTTAGCAGTGGGATCTCAGTTTGAATTTCAGTCACATGCCGTCTCACGGTGGCTAGGTTCACTGCATTGACACTGGATATGTCAACGTTAAACAGAGTTCCGACAGCAGCGGCGGCTCTGAGCAAAGCTCCTAGGATCCGTTTGGCACGGCGGTTGCGTCCACTTAAGTCCGCTTGTGTGACAGTCGTTTTATCAAGTTGGTTGAGCATGTGCTCAACATTGGCCTCAGCGCGAGCGAGGGAGTCCTCTGTCCATCCGGCACTGGCCCAGCTGAATTGGGCTACTGTGCTGGGGTAGAGTTTTCGGTACACGTTGCGGAGGTCCACTTGAACATACACTTTCTGGGTGTGTGTGCGGCAGTTGGTTATCAGGAATCCCATTTGTTCTTTTAGGACGATGCCTGATGCCGGACCCGGTGAGATGCTGTCCGTTTGCGGCTGCCCTCTGGTTGGCTGAAGGCTCAGAATGGCAAACCACGGCAGCATCCTGGTAAAGGCAAAAAGAAGAGAGAGAAAGGTAGGAAAAATTTCAGCGAGTGTCGTCCTTGGTTGGCTAGGACAGTCTTTTCGTTTCAAGGACGACGGTGTGTCACTTGCTTCGGTGTCTTGTAAGTGGTTCTGGTGCTGCAGTGTGCAGCACGTGATGCGTCATGGGCATACATTGGCATGACCCCCCTTCTGCATTGTGGCACCACAAGCCTTGGCGCTGTGATGGCATCAGGTGCATAACGTAGAATGTTGTCCTGTGCACGCATCATGTGTTTGGTGACCTGCAGTTGTCTGGGGCACCGGTTATCGGTGGTTGCAGACGGCGTGCTTGGGTGGTTGGAGGGGTCTGAGAGGTGGTTTCTCATATTGTCCATTGTTTTGTCATAGTCTTTGGTAAGCTGGAAGGTTAAGGTCAGGTGAAGCAGGGGCTCTGTGACATTTTGTCATACTTGTGGTGAGAGACGCATGCATGACCTTAAAAGTTCAGAACCACGGTTTAACTGGTTCGCTAGGTCTGTAGCATAAAGCTAGGTGTTTCACGTGTAGCTAGCTAGTGAAATGTGTCTTGTATCTTATCTTAGCTGTGGATCTTAGGAGGCTAAGATGTATGTGGTTCCGAGAGTATTTCCTGGAAGGGGCATAGCCAAGATGAAATAAATGACTTAAGATGGTTCTTATGACTAAATTATTTCTCTGGACTGAACTAGTGGTTCACTACGGCTTGACGAAGTGAATGATAGGGGGAAAAGGACAGCTTTCCTATTTGAATTGTGCTTATTATCAATCCTCTGGACCATAGTTGTGCCCTAGTAAATTGTTGAAATTACTTGTGTTGCAGGGTCACAAAATGAGTACACTGGTTGAAACTACGCCAAAATAACAAATAAGGGTGTCTCTGTTTCCTTTCTGGGCCCTATGGGGAATGGAACCACATTTGAACAAGAGAGGAAATGAAATTAAATCATATAGATGACTGAATAGCCAAGGGAATAGCTGACTGCTATTATTATCAAAGTCAAAGAAATGAAAGAGTTAACAAAGAACAAAAACAAAGTAAAATTAAAAGCAAAAGGGAATAAAATGATCAAAACAACGGGAATGATCTGAAGGCGAGAATAATCAGTGGCATTAGTGATGAAAATTCCTATTGCTATATGAATTCTTCTCTAGCTACACAGTTTACATGTAGTCAAACTTAAGTTTAATTAACAGGGCATCTGCAAAGTTAGCCTTCGACGGTTAGCAAGGACTATGCCTAAACTAGTGAAGGTGAACTTTAGCTAAGAAGAGTTGCAAACACGGAAAGTGAATTAGAAATCCTAACTGGTGTTAAGGAAAGTATTCTAGAATACTTTGCACTGTGAAAACACAACGGTGATTAAGGGTTCAAGTAAATGATGCTAACTTCTAACTGTGGAAGTTATTATTTAGCTTAGCCTACGCTGGATGGATGCTATGTTAGGTTAGCTTAGCCTAAGTTGGATGGATGCTAGGTTAGGCTAGCTTAGCTTAAGGCTGGAAGGATGCTAGGTTAAGTTAGCTTAGCCTAAGGTAGATGGATACTAGGTTAGGGTAGCTTAGCCACATAGGCTGGTTTGTTTACAAAGTGACGTTACAAGTTAGCACTTCCTGTGACAAGTTGTTGTCTTGGGAACTAGAGTATTTCAGAACAATTCAACAGTCCCTGACAAGTGTCTGCACCTTTTAACGGGTTAAAAGGGGGCGCCTATACTTGAAGTCTTTCGAGAACTTGATGTTACATTAAGTAAAATGCGACTGTGTTTTGGCATTTGCTGATTTTACTCATGTAACTCTTCTCTTTACTTTACACAACTTATTCTATTTGTTTACCGAGTAAGGAAATAGATTTGCTGTAAGTCAAAGGTTGTCTAAGCATCTATAGTTACGTCCCTCTCATGCATAAATGCTGACTTTTCAGCGAGTAAACAGTTTTGATCGCTAGGTAGCTCTCTGCTTGTAGATGCAGCTAAAATTTAGGTGAATTACATCAATCTAACAATAATTTGTAAGGCCTTTACATTGTAGAAAGGGGAGCATCACCCCGGTCTACATATATATATAACTCTGTCCTGAGCTTTCTTTGTCAGACACAGGTTTAGTCATACTGCAATTTGGATTTCTTTTTAACCAAAGCAGAATAGATATCGGTACAGATTAGAGGCTGCTGAAATGAGATTCCTTTGTCACACAGACTTACGCTTTACGGCTGAACTTACTGATATTAGTTGGAAATCTAAGACTTTTTCACTTAAAGTAGAGATGTCAATTCCAGCTATCGTTTTATCTGCATTTAGACAAGCCAGCGATCAAAAATGCGTATTGCACGTTGTATTCTAGTTGGATCGCAAAGATCCAATGCACGCCTGTAGGTTAACAGTAGTTTAAGGCTGAGGTGGTTTTCCTACACTCTGGCGGTAAGGTGACGTATGCCCTATTTGGAGCTAGTGTTTCTTGTAACCCTTCATTGTCAGGAAACCTAATGGCTTGTCGGTACTTGAGCAGTGCCAATTCAACAAGCATCTAGAAACTGTTTGTTTCAAAAGAATTGTGCATAGTCTGTTGGCCGTTGAGATTTACACGTCCATTTAAGATTCTTTTAACTCAGTAAAATTCTAATTTTACGAATGCAGAGTCTTGCAACTCTTTGAGCACACATTTTCATCTACTTTTAAAAGTTCTATGTCCTATGCTGGTCAGGGACCCTTTTAGCAGAGTCTTGCACTGTGTTCTTGCAGTGTCTTTTGGTTTTGCAGTTCAAAATCAGTGGGGTTTTAGGACTTCTTTCAGAAGAGGCCTTCTGCATTAGGTCACGCATCGTTGAGTGGGCATTGCGTGGTCTTTGGCGAGCTGGAAGGTGCAGGGTAGCGGACTTGAACCTTGACTTGGTGCTGAGACTGTGTTTTCATGGCTGGCTGCGGGAGTTCCTGTGAACTCTGTGATTTTGGAGTCTGGCTTTGTTGTAGTTCTCGTGACCTCTGTGACCAGAGGGGGCGGGGTTCTTGAACTTGGGCCCAGACGGTCAGGTGTTTATAAGTCTAATAAAAGCTCAGAGCAGACTAGCAGGTCTTTGCCAATCAGAAAGGGGTACGTGTCCATTTGTGAGATGTACACCGGGTGGATCAGACTCATAGAACCAATTGTCAGGTGAATGGGAGCTACCAGTTCGAGCCGGATGTCGTTCTGGCTGTACGACTGCACATTCAGCTCACACGATTGGGATGTAAGAGTTCGATCTTGTCTCATAGCTTTAGCTCTGAGTTTTCCAAAAAGTTCAGCTGATATCAAAGTAAGGTCTGCGCCGGTGTCTACCAGTGCTTCAAGTCTCACGTCATTTTCCAAAGTGATGGCTAGGTAGGGTTTCCGGGCCACCCCCTTTTCGATCAGGTTCCCCAGGAGCTTTGGCGTCCGGGTTGGTGTGGTGATCGATGGGCGGTTAGGGCCGGTCTCGTGTTGTTCGCTGTGGAGGCAGGTAGACAAAGCAGCATTTCCTGGGTCTTTGTGATGTTGGACCCAGTCGTGGGAAACTGTGCTGTCATGCTTAGGCTGTGCAGCTGTCAGCTGTGGTGGCTGGGTGATGCTGTCACTTTGTGGTGTGACAGTAAGCTCTGTGGTCTGATGCTCATGAGCAGTGTTCTGGGTGCCTATTTCAGGCCTTACGCTTAGACGTAGGATGTCTGGGTTTGAGTCTCTTGGTGATGGGGGTTGGCTATTTCTGGGTCGCCGGCTGGCTTCCCAGAATCTTTCAGAGCGCTCGCTCTGGTGCCTTGGATGAGCACCGTCACGGCCGTGGTGCCTTCTGCTGGCCTGGAACGGTCTTGACTCTCCGTAAGAAGGGCTGTGGTGTTGTGGGGCGCCCTCTAGAGGCAGCTCTGAGTAGTGTTCAGAGACAGAGTAGATTGTGGGGTCTTTAAAAGTCTTTTCGTACACAGTCTTTTGCTTAATGTGAGCTTTGTGGGCCAAGTCTCGTAGCTGCTGGGTAGACATGCTACGGGGACAGGCCAGGATGCCTAAGTGAAAGTCAATGTCTTGCAGGTATGCGTGCACATTGTGGCCTCCTGCAGGGTTCAGAGTGAACGTCGGGATGTTTCTGGCCAGCTTGTCAAGTTCTTTGGGAGCCATGCCGTGGTTAGTGGCAGGGGTTCTTTGGAAAGGCTCCCCCCCCCTCGCTGCTGACGGGGATTCTTGTGGGCTGGCTGGTGGTGTTTTGAACAGCGGGTTTTCGCCCTTCTTTTCAGCTCTGGGTTGTTGGCTGAAAGGTGCGGACCGGTTGGTCAGGAGAAACTTTGTGGTGTGTGTTTCCCCTTCCCGGTCACTCTGCAGTCTATATGAGTGTTTCAGCTCTCTGTGAACAATGTCAAGTTCGTCTTTGAGATCGTGTCTCTGCTGAACACGCTCGTGGATTTTAGCTTGGGCCGCTTGCAAGTGTTTTTCGCAGGCCTTGGCTTTATTGTCTCTTTCTTTTAGTTCAGTCTCTGCTCTTGCAAGGAGAGCTTCACCTTCTCGGAGTTTCTTGTTGAGTTCCTCTCTGGTTCCTTTCTCTGACTGCTCTTTTCGGTCTGTGTGTATACGAAGATCAGACAGGGCAGTTTGAAGTCTTTCCACTTCCTTCTGTAGCTCGGGGTCGGTGTCATCCTTTTCCTTGGTTTCGAGGAGTAGTTGTTCTAGACGACTGTGGATCTGGGCGTCCTCCGCTTGCATCTTTAGCGTTGCTACTTCATGCTCCAGGGCGATGCGGCTCCTTTCGTGGAGGCGTGCTTGTGCAATGAGCTTGTGAGCGAGGTTTCCGACGTGTCGGGCCCAGTCTTTGTCGTTGTAGCTTTGACTCGGTTCGTGAGCCGTCAGCTTATCCAAGTCGGCGTCCAGCTGCTTTTGGCTCGGGGGCTCTGAGTCACTGGCGACCTTGGGCAGGAAGGTAGTCGTCATGGCTTTCAGCCATGTCTCGAGGTTGTCCCAGTGGACTGCGGGGCTGGAAGATCGGAACATACTGGCTCACTGTGGGCGAGAGGAACACAGCACACACAAAGAGACCAATGCAAGTTCGTTTACAAGCTATAATACTAATACGGGCGATGCCGTCTACAAGAATTTCGGCTAACTGATGCAGGCAGTTAGAGTTATGTGGGGACAATTTGCGTAGGTCAGCGTGGGACCTAAATAAAGATTTTGACAGGGCGGTAGCCTAGTGGGTCATCTGTTGATGCTAACAGCTTGGTTGTCAACCTGTTATTTAGCTTTCCTTGGTGTCTCTCGTAGGTTCAGTCTCTAGGTGAACTGAAAGGAACAGATCACAACAGAACAGAAAAATAGCAAGATGGGAAAGATTGAAGTAAAATGAAACAATAAAAGTGAATAGGTCTGTAATGAAATGGAGTGAATAATAACACAGGAAGTGTTACAGGGGATAAGGAGGCCTGAGCATGCTATGTGTGGCTTGGAGAAAAGGGGATGGGCCAAACACTTAAATGACCGGGGGAATATCTAATATTCTGTGGCCTATACTAAGTGGATGGGTTTTACCTTATGTTAGCTTGCCTGGGGTGAATTGAGGTCCTCCCTGGTCGGAGCCAGCGTCGCGGTCAATCTTTCCGTCGTCCCTTAGCACTCAACCGCAGTGTCCCCGGGCCCTTCCGTTCATCTGTACCAAGGTGCGCCCTCTCAAACAACTTGACTTTAAACACAACCGGCAATACCAAGGTGTCAACTTGCCAGACGGCACAGCAAAGTGGATTTTCCCCAGAACCCTCAAAAAGAGTGGCCCCTCTTCGGGCCTTGGTTTGAGTAATTATTCCAAAATTGCCTTGTGTGTCGACTAGTGTGGTTGACTTCCCTTTGGAGTGCCAAATTGCTGAGTCTTATTGCGTGCCGCACCAATGGAAAGAAACAGAATAGGTCCGAGACTCACGCACGGCAGGCGTCGGTAACGCCGGTCAGACGACCCCGCTCGCTGGAAACCAACCAGGGATGACTGTCAAATCACCACAGCATAAGAGAGTGTTCCACCTATGAATACAAAACAGGATGTAGAACAAGTGAAACTTAAAGTGAATTAAGGCTTTCTTTGTCTAAACCAAATTGAGTACTTATGTAGAAAATAAAAAGCAAAGGCTTTACTAAATTATGGTAAAAACAAAAGGGAATTATGACAATGTTAATTATCAGAATCACCTAATCCCCAAAAAGAAGAGATATCAACAAGTAACGCAGGATGACACAGGAGGAGGCAAGCTGTAGTAGCGGGTTTGTGCCACAAGGGGGCGTACTTCCTCTCAGTGGTCAACCTGGTTGAAAAGACAGCTTAATTTAAATTGCAATTCAAACCGGTCTAAACTCAATTTAAATAAGTGTATAAAGAGATGTTAAGTAACATCTAATCTAGTAAGGATACAGTTGTGATGATGTATCAATACAAAGAATAAGTTAAAAAAAAAATTGAACTGAGAAACTTAATTCAAATTTAAATTCAAAATTTGTTTGTTTCAAACCAAATTTGAATAAGTGTAAGAAAAGTAAAGATCAAAATTCTATCTGATGATGATCACGATTACTGTAAGGTATCAGTGATAAATAAAATAAAGCCAATGAAAAACTGGAAATATACCACTTCAAAACAGAATGAAAGGAGGAAAAAGTGATACACCGTCTTAGCAGGGGATGCCACAAGGGTGCGTGTCCCTCTAAGTGGGTATCAGTGACTGACAGGCAAACACGATATAAATTTAAATTCAAACCGGTTTAAAACCAAATTCAATTAAGCGTGTAAGGGAATTGAAAAATCAGGATAATATTTTATAATAATTAACGATAACAGCAAAGTATCATCAATAACTATAAAACAATCAAAAGAGAAAAGTAGAGATAGGCAATTCAAAACAGAATTTGAAAAGAGAGAAAAGGAGAGTTGAGTGAGCCGACTTAGAAGGCGGCCACTAGGTGGTGGACTTTTAGCAGTAAGAGAGCATTATCTGAAACGGCCCTCGCGTAATAGCACTCATGCATGCCGAAGTTAGAAGGCGGGGCGTAATTTGAGACTTCTAAACTCCCTCTAGTGTTTAGTCAGCGGAATTACAGCCACTTTTTAATGTGATTCAAAAGCTAAGAGCTTTCGGCTCGCGTCACGCACTGATTTTCTGGAATAAATCACAAGTATACAATTAAGATCTCTGCGGATCTTTTTGGTGCTATACTGCACAAGAGTATATGGCGGGATTTCTTCGCCGCACATACACAAATGTGGACAACAGGAATTTTCGTCTGTTGGTTCGAACTCCAATAAACATTTTTCACAATAGCACTTATGATTTAAATGTATTAGATCTTCAATTGGGTAGCTACGCCAATTTTTTTGACCAGGAGTTTATCGTTTTTGTTGAATATCACTGGGTTAACCCCGAATTCAATAACGATATATTGCATGCAAGGCCTATGTTTAAAAGGAATCTCGCTTAAAAACATATTTATTCAAACCGGTAATACGCACGTGAGAATTCTTCATTCACAGCGATTTAAAACAAATATTAGAAATGTATCAACTGCAGAGGTATTTCTTCATCTCTTAACAGGACATTTGTAATATTAAAGTACTGCAGTCTTAGCATTTAACAGTGCTAACAATTGTCTAGGCATATTTTTAGCAACTTGTTAAAAATGTAACGTTACTGACTTCGGCTTTTTGCCTCATTCGGTTAGGAGTGAGTTCGCGTTGCGACTTATCTCACAATTTCATAATTTCATAGCGCGCACAAAAAAAATAAATTAATAACCATATACACAGATTGAAACTGGATTGCTCATAAAACAAAGTTTGAAATTGCCCGCATTCTCCACCAAACTGTAACAACATTTAGTTTTACATTAAATTAGCTCAAATTATATATAGGGAATTTTAATAATTAATCATGAATATGATTAATATATTGCATATTACAGTTAAATTATCGAAGTTGAAAATAGATTGATTGTACACACGAATGATCAATCACAACGAATTATAATTCCTCATTCATATGTCAATGGTCCATTTTCAGATCGATTATATGAGATAACCTTTAATGGAGTTAATTTAGCTATCGAACTGTTTGTCCAGCAAACGGCCGTAAGATTAACTTATCAACTTCTCGACAAAGTTATCCCTTCTTATAAACTCCAAGAAATATCAATTTTCTGGCCGTGAACATTAATTTTCCTGTGTTTATAAAATTAGACTACGCAACGTAGTCAATAATGAAAGCTTTGTAGCTATGATCGAAATTTCATTGACTCTGTAAAATGAGCATTTTAGACAGAAGGCAATCAAGAATATAATGGTTTTAATAGTTGGACTAATAATACATCGAACTACAATTCACACAGAATATATGTATATACACCCGAAACAAACAAAACGAAAAACATTACAAACACGAATTAAAATAGGATGAGAGAGAAAGATAAAAATGAGAGGGAGAGAGAGTTGGGAAGAGAGAGAGAGATCCGTAGGATCACAGCTTGGCAAAATTCACCTGGACATTTAAACCTTTAAGAGACAACACGGAAAAACAGTCTTAATGCTCTAAAATCTTGGTAACTCAAATATACTTGCATATAGTTCTCATGTGTCTGAGCCCTGCGGCGTGTGTGAGCTGCTGGTCTTTGTGTGTTCCGTTGGAGCGTCACGTGGTTTGCTGCGGTCTGGAGCGCGCAGTTTCAAAGAAGGCTTAAAGGTCTTTGACGTAAATTACCAAATAAATAATTCAGACTAAGTTCATTTCTGGTGAAATGAACAAAGGAAAAACAAACTTAAACAAAAGAAAAGAAGAGGAAAGATCCCCCAGGGCGGGATCACGAGTATGATGGTTACATCGGATCGAAGGAGAGGGAAGAGTCCAGTCAAAAGTCGAAGTTCCCTCGAAGAAGGGAGTTCTCCCAAAGATGCAGTTCTTTCTCCCCCCTCCTTACTCCTCACTATTCCTCAAAGATCCCAAAAACAACTAAACTAAAGATGAGGTGCTTGGTGGTCTTCTTTAAAGACACTTCTGTTTACGCCTCCTCTGGCGTGAATGCACCAATCAGCTGGGAGGAAAGTGTGCGGATAAGTGTTCCTTTGTTCCCTCGAGATCGACTTTGCATGTTTCATGACCGTGATGTAAAAATGCGTTCAATTTTACTCCAGAGATGATAAAACATAGTAACATACATTTTACGGTTTGCACCCATATATATATGGTTTGGTCAGATCAAGAGGATTCTAAAGGTGTGAAGAACGACATACAAACATTATAGGAAAACACAGTTACATTAAAAATGCATCTAAAAGCACCTCTGTTCATTTAGAATTATAATACGATCACATCTAACCCCAGTGGAACATGGGCAAACATAAAAACATATCGAATATATCATAGTACAAGTCTCTCAATTGAGGAGATTGGAGAAAAAGTCCTTGTGTGTGTGTGTGTGTGTGTGTGTACGTGGCTGGGTCATTCGTTGGTGAAGATGTTGTGAACTTTTGCTCACCCCCCTCCCGGGCAATGATATGTGTGTGCGTATTCTTTGAATTGATGAGTTTTAAGTCTGGTTACAATGACCAGTGTGGTTCATCACACAAGGTTGTCTGTGTTTGTGAGGTGTCCTGAAGAGGGGACACCACGGGATCTCCGGCCAGAGAGGCGCTCCTGTTGGGTCACATGTGGTAAGACAGAGGACCCTGTGATTACTTATCAGCGAAAAACGCCGCGGGGGCACTTCTGGCATCGGTCATTTAATTAAGTCCCATCGCCATTTGCTTGTGTGTGAATCAGTAACTTAAAAAGTCTCATGACATCTCCATTCTTCAGATTGTGAAAGAAACAGGAGTGTTTACTTAATTGGAGACTTAGTTGATTAAAACCACATGATTGCGCTGATCATCTGATTATTGCTACAATCATGTCGGGGTCTCTCCTCAACCGCCACCAGTGTGCAGCATCCACTTGGATGATGCGACGGCAGCCACAGTACAACGGCACCAGTGCGCTCACCACACACCAGCTATAGGTGGAGAGGAGAGAGAGTGATAGAGCAAATTCAGTGGATGGGGATTATTAGGAGGCCATGATTGGCGAGGGCCAATGGGGGGAATTTAGCCAGGACACCGGGGTTACACCCCTACTCTTTACGAGAAGTGCCATGGGATTTTTTATGACCACAGAGAGTCAGGAGCAGGTTTAACGTCTCATCAAAGGACATATTATATCAATGTTGAAAACTGCTTATATTATTGTGGAAACCATGATAATTTTTTTCCACAAGATTATTTGATGACTAGAAATATCAAAAGAACACAGTTTATTTGAAATATAAATTTTGTTACAATGTAAGAGTCTTTATGGTCACTTTTGATCAATTTAATTTATCCTTGCTAAATAAAAATCAGATTAATTTTTTTATTAAAAAAAATCGTATTTGCTTTTGAGTGGTGTAGTGTGTATGCAGTGCTTGCTTTGAATTTGGCCAACCTGAGGTATCTTAGAAAAAAAGAATGATGAGTCAGTTTATATGACAAATTATCTGTAAGTATTCAAACTCAACAGAAAGAAACTAATGGATGCTTAGTCTAGTTGATGTCTTCAGTGGCTAGAGCTTTCTAAAGTTGTGTACCACTCCAAAATGATTAAATACAAATTGAATTCATGCAAGTTAGTCATGTGCCCTGACAAACACCCTATATTGGTGCTTAAATACACATCCAAACTTAACAGAAATATAGGTGTGTAATGGAAAAAGCTAAGATAATTGTAATTTTGATGTGGTTGTGCTGTAAAATAAACACTTGCAGCTTGTCAGTAATGGTTTTCTTGTGGTGTTGCGGGTGGATTTCAGTCACGTTCACTGTCTGTGCAGCATATCAGATGAACAAAACCCTGTGTCTCCTACTGTCCTCTCATCACCACGGTGACCACGGAGCGCTTTTCGAGGTTCAATCTCCCATCATCTGTGCAGAGAGTGTATCAAATCAAAATTTTCCCCTCCTTCTGTTTGTCTCTTGTTCTGCCCATCTCTTCCTCTCTTTTTTGTACTTGGTGTTATACTGGTGTGGTTATATTATTATAGTCGCTTTTATCTGTTTATCACCTACGTCTCCATTTTTGTCATTCTGTTGTTTACCTGTCTGTCTTTGATTCTCTATCTCAGTGCACGCTGGGAGCTGGTTTGGTTTCGATCTTTGTGATCTCAGGCTCTTTTCATTGTCACATTGTCTGTTGATCTATTCATTTTTATTTCTTAGTAACATAATCTCTCTCCCTTCTCTCCCAAGTGTTGTTAGAGTTTGATTTGGTCTCCTAGCTGGAGAGTAAGGATGGGTGTTATGACCACAATCTTGTTTCACGGTACAGTGTGAGTAATTTTATATCACACTATTGTTATTTTTACTTGAAATTCAACAAATATTAAATAACCATGAAGTAATGATTTTTGGGGGAGGATAATCCAGTGAATTAAATAATTAACAAATTAAACGATACTTCAAAAATAACATCCCATTGATTTTTTTTTTATTCAAACTTGATAAATGCCAAAGAAAATAAAAGATTATTTATAACAAATGGCATCAGATGAATTATATATTAATCTAGCGAGTTGTTTCTTATTGAAGCTTGTTTCCGCCACAGAAAAAAAAAAGGTGATTATGTGTTTATATCTTGCTATTTTAACTTTATTTCTCACAATTCAACCCTCTATGGACACACTGAAGCACAAGTACATTGGCTAGTAATTTTTTTATTTTACTCGCCAGACCTTTTACATGGAATACAAGAACAATGCAAATGAAAATATTCTACATAAATACAATATAAATATAAAATATAAATTTCAAACACTATTAAAGTCAAGTAAACAGTCTTTAGTAAAATGAGAACGAATAGTCACACTAGAAGCAATAGCACAAATAAACAACAGAACAAAGATACAAATTAGATAGATCTAGGTAGATTCAGGTAGATCTAACAGTAGATGTAGATTATGTACAGAAATTGAACAAAGTCATTTAAGTCCTCCTGTAGTCAATATTTATATCTCTTAAATCTCATCTTTTTCCTTGAAAAAAATATCCATGCCTTAAAATAGCTTGAATGTAACTACACCCTTCACTGTAAACCTGAATAAGTTGACAACTCCATTGCCTCAATTTTTTTAAGTTAAGAAATTCAAAATTTAAGTAAGCTAAACTGTCAGATTTTTTTTTTTAAATTGTTCTTAACTTGAAATATTTGAGTACATTATTTCATACATTTAACTTAAAACTTTCATGTAATCTCAATGAGAATTATTTTATTAGTATAAATTTAGCTAGCTTTAACAAGCTAGTTTGCTAACATACTAATTTGATAACATTTTAACAATAGTATGTTATACAGTAGCACTTGCTGTACGAGTGCAGCAATATAAAGGTTTTATTTGCTCTCAAATCAAGCTACATGCACCACTTGTCATGATGGTAACTATCCTAAAACCAACATTAACAGAAATTATTCTAAATTAGCATAACAAAACATTAATCACTACTAAATCTCCCACTTAACATTAATCTTGCACAAATTTTTCATTTAATTAATGAAGAGTAATTTTAGCATTTACTCTCCCTTTCGAGTGCCATCGGCAAAGCATGCTGGGAAATAGACATCCCAGCCGTTTCAGTTAAACTTAAGTTTGTCTAAATTAAAAGAAATAATTTCATGAAACTCTGTTCAGTTTGCTTAAAATATATCAGTTATGTGAACTTGAAAGAAAAAGAAGGTCCTAAATACTCATAAAAGTTACTTTGACTGAACTAATTAGTTTGATTTAAGTTTGTCCTACTTAAACCAATTAATTATTTTGAGCGTTAGGGTTTACAGTGTTGCCTCATTTGTATACATGGTTCTATGAATATGCAAATTAGCCCCATCTCCGCTCACTCACACCAGCTCGGAGATCCACTCGTTGGCGCGCACACATTGCCTTGATTGGTTACAAGGTAGTTTGTGCCGACAGAAACACCAGCGATTTCAAACCTCGTTTTAGAAACTGTCTTTGGTTCACTGGAGTTTTAAGGAGAAAATACTCAAAAAAATTGCTGTGACTCAACATTTTTTAAAGTACTTAATTCAACAGTTTTTGCCATGGTACCGAAATTGGTACAGAGAACCACAGAATTATACTGTGTGGTATTGGTACTGACTGCTGAAAACACTTGTTGCAAATTTATATCTCGCATTTACGACTTTATTACTCGTTGTTGTTTATATCTCACAACTCTGTCTTTTTGTCTCACAATTGCTTAGTTTAAATCGAATTGTGCTGACTTTTTTATATAAGTAACTTGGAAATGTGAGATAAAAAGTCACAATTCCCTTTTTCTATTATTTTTAGTAATACTTTTCCACAGTTTCTAGAGAACCATAAACATTTACAATGTGTATTACAGTTTTTCACAATTTCAAGACACATATCTTGAAACCTTCACCTATTTTCTCACAACATTAAACACGAATCCAAATTTTCAAACTAAACTCACAAAACCCTTGACTCTTCTGGCAAAGTCAATCGCTTCAAAACCATTTCAGCTATATTCAAAATCAAACAATGCTTTCAGATCATACACACACGAGTCAATAATATAAGCACTACATATCATTCATTCAGAGAACACAGCATCCAGAACATTACAAAAAATATATATATATATATATATATATTGTATACAGTAAACAATACTGCTCTTTGTTCATGAGCTCCTATGGACATTTCTGTACAAGACTGAAAGTAATTGGCAAAGACATGTTGATAAATTCACGGTAAACACAAAAGCAAGATTGAAACCAAACTATTTATTTTTTTACTGTAGGCATTTGTGGTTGTGAATACAGTATTACACAGTCCGAAAAACCTACAACTTGACCTTTGGCCTATTTATAACTATGATTGGTTGGTGTTAAGTTAAGCAATGAGTGTTTACACATGTGAGGAGTTAGTGTGAGGCACTGATGAATTAGTGTGGCATTTTGATAGGTTTTGTTTGAAAATGAAATCAAGATACTTCCTGTTACATTTTTGTGTGTTACATAGATAATTGTGTGTTGTGGTTTGCAAAAAGTGTTTTATGAAATTGAAAACTGAGTCAAAGGCCGATAATTAGTGTATGGTTTTGCAGATTTGGTGTGTGATTCTGGTGTTTGAGTTTCGGGATTAAGAAACTCTGTGACAAGTAAGGATTTTGTGTGTAAGCAGTTGAAAAAAAACTGTAAATGGTGGGATACTGTATGTCAGCACTTGTACACTGTAAAAATACTGCAGTCCAACTGCAAAAGCCAAACCGGTCAAATACAACTATAAATGAAAAGTATGTTACGGTACACTCAAATGCTGTAAGTTGTGCAGATTGAGATTGATTCTGCTTCAGCATCATGTCTTTCTGTTGGCTCTGGCCTGAAGACTTTGTCCACATCACAGGCAATGTCGTCTCTTGCCAGGCGAAGAGAAAACCTTCTAGTCTGACCGATCCAGGCTTGACAACACTCCACACCATACTCTTTCTCTTCCTCATCCTCTTCCTCCTCATCCACCCGCTCTTATATGTACTCTTTCTCTTATCCCTCTCAGACTGTCTCCATCTATAGTTGGCATCAACCTTCAGTCCAGCTGTGCATGTTAAACTGCCTTATTTTGTACAGTTGGATTGATCACATCACTAGAAATAAGTGTGAACACGATTAAGTCATTGTGTGTAAACGATGACAACATTGTTTTAGTTGTGTTTAACTTTTGCCTCTTGTGTTGTGTACTAAATGTATTTAGTGAGTGCGAATGTGTTTAGAGTTTTGCAAAAAGAGTACATGAGATTCGCAAATAGTGTCTAACTGCCTAAACTTGTTCAAGGTTTTGCAGAAATAATGAGTTATTCAACAAATTGGTTATTGAGAATTTAGTTCAGAGAATGGGGTTTGGTGTCTTAACAATTGTCAAAACTGTAACACTCCTTAATGCAAGTTATCTGTGTTTCTTATTTCATCAGTTGACTCATTCTTTTCCATTATATCTACAAAGGAATTTTTGGAGAAACATCTGAAATAATCTGGAAAGATTTTTCTAATGTAACTTAAAGGATTAGATTTGGGAAGGAATCATGGCATTGCACTTTTGCCTCGGGCCTGGCCTGAAATTTCGATGTATTCCTCTGTCCCTGAGTGCAGTGATCTGTTAGATGTTTCCTGATAGCGGCGGGTATATCCTCTTGATCTGATTACGGGATGTGTTGGCTGACTACAGAAGAGTTTGCAGTCCCTTCACATCTCAGGTGATGTTTTGTTCAACGGGTGTCAGATGAGCTGCAGGTCGTGCCTCCTCTTATGGCAATGGATGTTCTGAAAGCAAAAGCACTTGATAACTGTTTCAGTGAAATGTTCCAATTTCCCAAGTCTGTGATAAAAGGCTTAAGCTATAAAGATTTCAGATATGGGCTCTCAGCAGATTAGGTAGAAAGATGGGAATTAGGTATTAGAGGACACTGAGATTCCCTGAAAAAATAATCCGAAGAAAAGAAAGTTGGACACTTTCAATGGGATATGGGACAATGGCCCTGTTAAGAAAAATAAACTAATAAATAAATAATCACTGGTTTGCTGCCTTGACTGCTCTAATTGTTTTTTTGTTTTTTTTTATTCATCTGAGCATTTTTTTCATAATTATTTTTATCCGACGTTGTCTCATAAATGACGGAAAATTCTGTCAATAGCGGGGAAAGAGTTAATCTATAAAACAATACAAAATATTAATAAATTGAAGGATAATGTAAATACAAAGCTAGACATCAGGCAATCAGTGCCAGCAAAAAAAAAAAATACTCATTGTTTTTATTTATCATGAAATTTTGTAATGAAATCTGTGATTTTGAAAGCGTTTAATCAAGGCATCACATCTTCTGCATAAACTGTTATTTTTTGTAAAAACGAAGAGAATTAGTTAGCCTTTGTGAAAGTGTAGACAGACACAGAAAATCCTATTCCTCCCTCCACAGTGGATTCTGACGTCTACTATTCTATACGTTTGTGATTTCGGTAGTTTAATGACTGTTAGGTTGCTTCAGGACAGACACGCTTTGATTAGAGCGCTAGGTTTTCTGCTCAAAGGATGCTCACAGAAATATTAAAATCAGCATTTCAATGACATTTTAATTACAGTTCACCTTCAAATAATTTCTTCGCCTCAATTAACCTTTCAAATCTACATAACTTTGACACATTGTAAAACCAAACAGTTGTTCACGTTCAACGTTATGTCGATACTGACATATTGGGGCTCCAAAGTGAGACAACACAACTGAAAATTTGGAGAGACCTTCACATAACTCTACTACTACATAAAATTGATGTTGATTTCCAAAAATGGTTTTGTTTGAAGTCATCATTATGGTGATTAGTGTTCCCTTTGAATGGGCACTTTTAACTTAATTTATATGATGAATTTATAATTCCCTTTCCAACTGATGCAAGAATAAATCCCAGTTATTTGAGGAAGAGAAGAAATTAGTTAGTTAGTTAGTTATTTAGTTGGCTAGTTTGCCAACTAGGTTGCCTCGTAAAGGTGACTTAATTTCTAACTAACTATCTAGTCTACTTTTTTGTGTATAATAATGATCAATTAAAATTGTACATTTGCTAAAATTGCTAAATTGCTAAAACTCATGCCATAAATGAAGGGTTAAAATAATCCCCCTGTATTGGTGACAATACACAGACACACACACACTTCAACATTCAGCTTGCAAAACCAAACAATGATAACAGTTAAATGAATTTTGATTAGACTCTGAACACTACAAAACAATTATAATTGATGTCTTTGTTGTGCTAATACTGACACAAGCAAATACAATTGGCAATTAAGGCGAGACATTGCAGGTCAATAGGGTACATTTTTAACTTACAGATATCACCATGAAACTTTACCAGTTGATTACTCACATTAATAGGAGAAAAATATCTATTGCAAGTTTTCTGTAATTTTATGTTTAAATATGCTAATCAGGCTATATCTAATTAAATATGTGCTAAATTGCATATATTTAGACGTGACGAATCTGACCATTAAAAAAAAAAACAAGATTCAAAATTATTTTTGCATTTTGTTGATATATAGGGAGGGGATTATGAATATCTCCTTTTGTTACCCTGTAAATCAGAAAATACTGGCAATAGCCTTAAAAATTGATTTCAGCCCTATTTTTAGGCATAACATGTCATAAATCAGGCCAAGAATGAAATATCAACAAATCCCTCTGAACAAACCTTCACAATATAGTTAGGAATACGGCTGTAAAGTTTGGTGTGTGTAGGTGCTACAGAACTGGAACATCGTCACTAGGAGTGTGAGAAAAAAATAATTTTGAGAAAATGCCTTTTAAAGATTTTTATGGCAAAATTCCACTAATTTCTATTGAAAGCTATGAATTACAGACAAAATAAGCTTTAGGTCCAAATAAAATCCATGTATCACACTGTTTAACATCCAAAACGCATTACTACTTCATCCATCACTGATCATAACATCCTAAACAACACATCAACAGTCCATCACACAGGTGGAATGACTAAAACGAAATGTATCACACCTATAGTAGACGTCACAGAAACATCATGTTACGCAATCAAAACTGTCAAGGTATGACAACAAACTTTAAACCTGTCGTATAAGAAAGAATCACTCTAATAAATACAAATAGTAGGCTAAATTAACTCATATCTTTCGACATTTTGAACTACCGCAGAAATGTCAGAGCGCGTTACGTGACGATTCTGGACGAATCACGTTGTCAGAAATTGGCATCAGCCAATGAGATTGCGCATTTCGAGTTAAATGGCCCATTTTACTTTCATGATTGGTTGCTGATAAACAGGAAATTACCATATTTGGATCCAACAGCATTGAAGAGGAGAGCGAGAGCTTTCCAACGGTGTATGTGATGACAGGGTGCAGAAAGCAATCGCGGAGCAGCGGGGTGATTTGGAACGCCAACTTTTGATGAATTTAGGCGAAATCTACACACGCAAACAGACAAAGTGTAGCAAAATAAAGACCTAAATGTGTATTTTGGACTTTTTTTCAGCACAAGTCTGATAGTCTGACAAGTCTGACACAAGACAAATAGCCCAAAATCTCAAAATTGACCAGTGAAAAAAAACAATGTTTTTGCCTGCCGTGTCTCACCTTAAGCCAAAAAATAGTAAAACAAAGCAATTGCTTAATTTACTCTGGGTTATATGCACTCTGGGAGTTAGCATAACACACAGTATATTTCACTTGAAATTATTTAGTTGTTGAAAACAGTAATTCTGAGTAGCTATACTAAGTCAAGAGTAAATCTAAAGTAAATTATCAAGCACTCTCTATAGTTCCAGTTTACTTGAACTCTTGAGTAAGTGAATTCCACCAACTGCACTGGATTCCACTGACTGCATAACTAGCATTTGTCAGTAAAACATACTACTCCTATTTCAATTTACTATTTTTTTTTAAAGACAATCAGTTTGCATGTGTGTTTTTTTTAAGTAAAGTTAACTAATTAGATTTTACAATGCAGATCTGATGACTCAGTTTTCATTTTTAAGTTAAAGTGACCCTTTAAGACAGTGGCAAATCCATTCACTCCTTTTATCTGTCACAAACCTACTTTGTAAAGGCACGTTCACACCAAGGATGATAACAGTAGCCAGGTTTAATTTACAGATTTGCGCAAAACTTTTGCGATATTTTCTAAATGATAATATAATGATAAAAACGATTGCAAAATGACGACATTTGTTGGTGGGTTTACGTATATCCCAGCCACTGCACTGGCCATTATTATTAACCGAAGGAGACGTGTGTGTGTGTGTGTGTGTGTGTGTGTGTGTGTGTGTGTGTGTGTGTGTGTGTGTGTGTGTACTTGTCTACCTATCTAAGAGGGGACCTTGGTGTCGTTACACACTCACCAACAGGGGACCGCCGAGCCAAGTGGGGACATTTTTCAAGTCCCCTGTTGGTCATGCCTTAAAACATGTTAAAATCATCTAAAATACGCTCTGGTAAATTTTTTACATTTTTGACCAAGTGGGGACCTGCAAGTGTGTGTGTGTTTAAGCCCATACTCAGCAGCGCTCCTGTAGGCTGGAGCAGGAACTGCAGTGGCCCATTAACACACGTCGTTCACACTTCTCTATTGTTGGAATGGCTTGCTGTCTCAGAGAGGCTCTGAAACTGTAGAGCTGCTGTTTAACTGCTGCTTAGTTAAAGAACTTACGGTAACTTTATAATAACCCCACGCTATGTATCATTAGTTAAGCATTAGTAAACAGTTAATTCATAATTTATAAAGCATTAATAGACATTAATAAGCAGTATATAAATACAGCTATAAAAGCTTTATTCTTGCTTTAAAAGCATATCTATAATGTGTTTAATAATTGTATTTTCATACTTTATTAATGATCAATTTATCATTTTTAAATGAAGTATAGCATTATTTACAAACCAGTTATTTAGGAGTTGTCAGTGGTTCATAAGATCACTTAGAAAGTGTGAGTAAAATGATTAATAAACTATTTCAAATGTACATTCATACATTATACCGACATTTTGTAATAGGTACTTAGTGTGTTAATAAATGCTTTATTAACATGTATTTCTACTGTAATTCAGGTAGTTATAAAGCATTTGGTAGTGGTGAGTATAAGTATTTTATAAAGTGAGGACTAGTTATGCCTTGTAAAGCTTTTATAAAGGAGATTTAAAGGTTCAGTTATATATTTCTATGTTCTGTATCACAGTGTTGTGTTTGTTTCATTTTTCTGTTTAGAAGATAACTGAGTCTTTAAGTCTCCTTTATAAATGCTTTATATTTTGTGATGAGCTCACAAAAATAGTTAACTGACCACTACTAAATGCTTTATAACCACCTGAATTTACTGCATTTACTTACACTTAAGTGATCTTATGAATCACTGACAAATCACAAATAACTTGTTTGTAAATAATGCTATACTTCATTTAGAAATTATAAATTGATCATTAATAAAGTATGAAAATACAATTATTAAACAAAATATAGATATGCTTCTAAATAAAGAATAAAGCATTTATACAAGAACAAAGCATGTATAGCTGTAATTATAAACTGCTCATTAATGCATATTAATGCTTTACAAATTATGAAGTAACTCTTTACTAATGCTTAACTAATTATTAATAGTGTGCAGTTATTATAAAGTGTTACCGAACTTTCAAGTATTTTCAAACATGCCCAAACATACATATATATGTAATTATATAATGTTCACACAGGCATCAGAGATCACAATATGCATAGATAAACATAAACAACTAAAAAAAGAATGACCAAACCATCAGTTATCAATAATGTACAAATTTGAATTGCTTGAGGAAAGACCATTTAAATCTACAACGGGGTAAAAAATACCGACGGCAACAGTTCAAAAGCAGAGGCGAGAAGACGCCTCTTATCATTCATATTAATATTATTTTTCTTATTTAACTCTCTTTCTTCATAGATACTTTCTATTCTTAATTATGCAGTCCCTAACACTTTATTTGCAATTATTATGTGCCATTGTACACACACACATGCATGTAATATATATGAACAGAGCAGTGTCGCTCTACACTGGCCAAGAGGGGACCTGACCTCCATCTCTGAACGATCTCTAACCATCCAAGTGGGGACTCTCATAGCCTGCAATGAAACTGTGTGTGTGTGAACAATGAAGTCTGTCATCATTATGTAACACATATAAACATTATTTATATATATATATATATATATGTGTGTGTGTGTGTGTGTGTTTGAGTGTGTGTGTGTATTTTCACACTGGCATCAGAGATCACAATATGCATAGATAAACATATACAATATACAATTAAAAAAGAATGACCAAACCATCAGTTATCAAAAATGTAAAAAAAAAAAATTTTCAGGAAAGACCATTTGAATCTGTATTTCAACGGGGTAAAAAATATCGGTGGCAACAGTTCAAAAGCAGAGGCCTTAAGATATTCATATCAATCATAATATTATTTTTCTTCTTTAACGCTCTCTCTTCATATATACTTTCTATTCTTGGTTATGCAGTCCCTAACCATTTTTTTGCCATTGTTATGTGCCATTGTACAAACACACACATTTCTATATTACTAACAGAGCACTGTCGCTCTACACTGGCCAAGTGGGGACCTGAACGATGTTTACCTATCGAACAGGGGACTCCCATAGCCTACAATGGAACTGTGTGTGTGTGTGTGTGTGAACAGTGAAGTCTGTCTTCATTATGTAACTTTTATATATATATATATATATAATATATATATAATGTTTATATATTATATATGTAATATGTAATTATATAATGTTTACACAGGCATCAGACACACACAAACACACACATTTCTATATTACTAACAGAGCACTGTCGCTCTACACTGGCCAAGTGGGGACCTGAACGATGTTTACCTATCAAACAGGGGACTCCCATAGCCTACAATGGAACTATGTAACTTGTGTGTATATATATATATGTATATGTATATGTATATGTATATGTGTGTGTGTGTGTGTTCATACAGGCATCAGAGATCATAATATGCATAGATAAACATATACAATATACAATTAAAAAAGAATGACCAAACCATCAGTTATCAAAAATTAAAAAAATTAGAATTTTTTGAGGAAAGACCATTTTAATCTGTTTTTTAACGGGGTAAAAAATACCGATGGCAACAGTTCAAAAGCAGAGGCTCTTATCATTCATATTATTATTTTTCTTCTTTAACGGTCTCTCTTCATAGATACTTTCTATGCTTGGTTATGCAGTCCGTTTAGGGTTCATGGGATAAATCAAACAGAAATAGCTCTTTAAGGTAACAATTTCAGGTCACTACTTTATACAGTCAATAATGATTATATTAATCAAAATGAACTTCGCGCCCCCAGTTGGATGGTAAAGAACGACACCAGTTCTTCTGCTTTGTACATTTCTTGCCATCACAAAAACATGGTAAAGATTTTGGAGGTCAATCTCAAAATGTTCTGTTGACTTGCTGCACTGAACAATTTGACTTCATTCAGTTGAAATATATGAAGTAGGGATGTTCATTTAACATTTTGTTTTCTGACTGACAGCTGATGCTTGTTAACCAGTCATCAGCAGTTAACTGACATTATTTTAAGGTTAGATTAGAATTAAATGTAATTAGAAAAGATAAGTGTCTGTGACCCATTCAAATACCTCAAAAATGTAGATTTACATGTGCAAATAGCAGCATAAACAACAGAACATGAGGATTCACACACACCGTCACATCGAGCACCCGCAGTGCTTCTGTGAACACAGTAAACCAGAATAAAAGTGTATATATAACTGTATATATATATATTAGTGCTGTCAGTTTAACGCGTTATTAACGGCGTTACCGCAAACACATTTTAATGGCGTCAATTTTTTTAGCGCGAGATTAACGCTCTTTTTGGCCTAGCAAACATTGTAGTTTTTTCACATGCTGTTGCAACAACTGGTAACGTTAGAAAAACTACAACATCACACCAGATAGCTAGACCGGAAACAAAACAAAACGCGGGACTAGATTTGATGGCCGAGTGCGAGCGCGGGCGGTAATGCACTCACTCTGTGTGTGCGGGTACGGGAGAATAAAACGATTCGGGACTCCCACAAACTAGAAAAATCTATGAATAAAACATAAAAACTAATACATTTTTATTCTTATGTTGCAGAAAAGCAACAAGAACAACTAAAACAAAATAGAAACGATTTACAGGCCAGAGTTACTTTTTATAACATGTTTGCAGCGTTGAGCGATGTAGCCAATCACAGACATGTGTTGATTTCTTAAACGCAATGGCCAATCAGATGCATTTAAAATAGACTCCGCTCACTGCTCAAAACTGACTTTTTGTTCAGTGCTGAATTCTGTATATTGGCAAATCCTCTAATTAAAACAAACAAAGTGTATATATTCTGAAAGATTCATTGTGCAGTCAGCTTCATTGATAATAACAGAGATGTGTGAGATTGCGATGAACTGATGTCAGCTTTTTAGGAATTTTTAAAGGATTGCACTTTGTGCGCATTCAGTCATCCCAAACCATGCACTCAGTAGCCTGCTTGCTTTTCTATTATAACAGTGGTTTGTGTGTTAATGCTTTAATAACAAATAATTGATCAGGAGCATTTATGCTGATGTGTATGGTGGCGACACGTAGGCGAAGTAGCCTACAAATAAAGTCTATTTGCGGGCGGGAGCGGGACAAAAATGTTGCGGGCGGGAGAAAGTAACATAGAAAGTAGTTGAGAACGTCAGTTATAACGCCCCACGTATTAAAAAGAAATGGACGGTTTTAAATCGGGCTCGGGACGGGCTCATAATTACAGTAAATGTGTCGGGCCGGGCTCGGACACAATGCGCACGGGCTCGGGTCGGCTTGATTTTTTGGGCCCGATCTAAGCTCTACAATGGATGACTTCAGACAGAAGCACATGGATACCACAGCTAAGAACAAACTTATTGCTGATCCACTTTTCCTTGTTGATAAGAGCATTCAAATTAGAAAAAATGATGGGACAAATAGAAATCAAGGGACATTTAGAATAGATAAAAATGTGCGATTAATCGCGAGTTAACTATGGCATTAATGCGATTAAATATTTGAATCGTTTGACAGCACTAATATATATATATATATATATATATATATATAAATATATATTTACACAACATTATTTTCAACTGAAAATTGCAAGCTTTTCATGTGTTTTCGCCGCTCATTTACACGAAAATGCCATTTTGGAGGCCTGACAATGCAAACTTTCCAACCCGGTCACACTAAATGCGTCTCTGCTTAGAAATCTTGGCTTGCTCAAAACTTTTTGTCTTTAAATGAAGTCAAAACTGAGGTGATAGTTTTCGGCCCCACTGATAATTTTAATACCACCAGCATCGATTTGAGGAGCTTCTCTGCATTCAGATCTACGCATGACAAACAAATATCTTCGGTACACTTAATTGGATCTAGTTTCTATCAACTCCATCTTTTGTATCAAATTAAACACTTCCTATCTGACAAAACTCTAGAGATGTCTGTTCATGCTTTTATTACTTCCCGTTTAGACTACTGCAACTCATTGTATTGCGGTATTTCCAAGTCACAAATCGCTCGCCTTCAACTGGTCCAAAATGCTGCAGCAACATTTATTCGCAAAAGTCCTAAATATGATCACATGATGATAATGATACATTTTATTTATATTGCGCTTTTCTCCAACCCAAAACGATACAAAAACAATACACAGTACCAATATATATATCTATATATATATAAAGAGATTAAAAATTTTAACATTACAAAATTTAATGACAGTACATTTCAAATACCTAAAAATGGTACATTAAGTGGTTTTGTTCAAGTCAAAATATTACTTAACATTAATGAACCAACCTACATACAATAAAACTACATTTTTGGGGGGTTAAATCAACCAGAAATATCACTTCAATGTAACAATTGCAGGTCACTACACAAGTTAAACTGTACATGATCTAGACTCGAGATAAATGAAATGCAATCGCAGCAGTAAGTCAGGGGAATGCTTATATTTATTTCTTTGGTTTCAATTTTGAACATGTTGCAGTTCTTTTTAAAAAGGTATACATTTTGACATAATTATAAAATGATATAACATGATTTGATCCTGTATATTAGCAGAAATGACACATTTTTCACTTCAGCAACAAAGTGGAGACCCTCTTTTCTGTAATGAAAGACCAATCTTATGGGTTGTGGTCTCTCAGACATTGGCCAATATCAGTAAAAAAAAAAAAAACATTGTTTCCCTTAGGGCTTAAATGAACCAGATTTTTTTTTTTACATCCTTACACTTTTAGACAAGTGATGCTTGCAACCCGACCATAATCCATTAGCCGACAAGATTAGAATGTTATATTCTAATTAAATTAGAATGTATGTATTTCTTAATACTTATCACTGTTTTAAAAGCTCTTCACTCCGTTGTCTTAACCAACTTTCAGCTTCACTGCAGTAAATTTCACATTCACAACGCATTAAAACTACCAAAACACATCATTCATGTCTCAAAATAAGTCATTCTTTCAGAACACTAGTAAAGGTTTCACCCAACAAACAAAATTAAAAATACAAATCAAAAAACACAAACAACAGGCAGTAATATGCACTATTTTCTGCTGTTCAGAATTCAAGGCAGTTTATTTTACATGGTTCATGTTTACATTAATGTACAAAATTATTTCCTTTTGTATAGATGGCGATGAAAATGAAAGACTAAGACTAGTGTAGGTGTTTAGTTACATCTTAATTGTTCTGATAGGTTTTTTTTAGATTCAGAATATATTTCAATGTGGTATACGGTATAAAAATATTGCAAATTTCAGTCTTATTCATTTTTGTTTGAGTTGAAATGTTTTTAACTTAAATATAACAGTCTTGGAAATAATATGTAAGCATGTGCAAATTGGCCTGTACAGTAAATCAAGTTCTGCTGGTCTTTGTGTTTAAGTGAGAAATGAATTCATGTAAATTGAAAGATCTCAGTTTAGCCGGACACTGATCTTGTGATCACTGTGTGAAGAGTTTCATGGTATTAATTAATCTTGAGAAGGTATTAATCTTTCAGTTTAAACACAAATGTGTACTGTAATGTAAACATTGACCATGTAACATAAAATGCTGTGAATTCGGAACAACAGAAAACAGCAGAAATATTTTATAATGCTCCAGTTATTTGTGTTTTTTGTATTTTATGAGTGAAAAGTGTGTTTGTTGGGTGAGCTTTACTAGTGTTCTGGAAGAACTGTATTAGCAGCTGTAAATGGATATTCTGACATAGGTAGTTTCATGTGTATGTAGACTCTTGTGTGTGGATTGAGTCGCTGCACATCCCCCCACACGCAATTTACATCTCAATACTTGAAGGTGTGTGTGTGTGTGTCATGGAGAAACCGGCCTAAAGATCTCACAACTCTAACAATACAGTTACCAATGTCCAAGAATCTGTGGAACTTCTCAAATAAACTACAAGAAACTAGAGAAAACGCTGGGATTTACTCGGACAAATTAAATTACAGGTTTTTACAGTCGCTAGGACACATTTCTCAATATTTAGGTACATTTTCAAAACTCTTCACTCAGTTCTTCATTTCACATTCAAAATGCACTGACACTTCCTTCATGTCTCAAATCCCAACTCAATCTTCCAGAACACTAGTAAAGGTTTCACCCAACAAACACACTTTGTCACTCATAAAACAGAAAAAACACAAACAACAGGAGCATTACACAATATTTTCTTTTGCAAATTGCTTTTACAAAACAAGAATGGCACTACTCTACTGTTTTTAATTCACTGCAGTTTAATATTAGATTTTAGAATCAGAATATTTATTTCAATATGATATTACTGTGGAAATGTTGCAAATCTCGGTCTTATCATTTTTTGTTGTTAGGTTTTGAAAATAAGTTTAATAGTTTTAAAAAGAGTATGTAAACGTGCAAATTATCCTGTATAGAACATAAAATTCTCTTTTTTTGTAAACTCTCTTCACACAGTGATCACACCATCCGTCTATATGAGCTAAACTGTGGATCAGTGCTTTGAACAATGTCATCGGATGGATTTTGTTCCATTTACTTGAATTATTTTCTCTCTTAAACACAAACACTTACAGAATTTTATGTTCTATACAGGATAATTTGCACGTTTACATTCTCTTTTTAAAACTGTTAAACTTATTTTCAAAACCTAACAACAAAAAATGATAAGACCGAGATTTGCAACATTTCCACAGTAATATCATATTGAAATAAATATTCTGATTCTAAAATCTAATATTAAACTGCAGTGAATTAAAAACAGTAGAGTAGTGCCATTCTTGTTTTGTAAAAGCAATTTGCAAAAGAAAATATTGTGTAATGCTCCTGTTGTTTGTGTTTTTTCTGTTTTATGAGTGACAAAGTGTGTTTGTTGGGTGAAACCTTTCCTAGTGTTCTGGAAGATTGAGTTGGGATTTGAGACATGATGGAAGTGTCAGTGCATTTTGAATGTGAAATGAAGAACTGAGTGAAGAGTTTTGAAAATGTACCTAAATATTGAGAAATGTGTCCTAGCGACTGTAAAAACCTGTAATTTAATTTGTCAGAGTAAATCCCAGCGTTTTATCTAGTTTATTGTAGTTTATTTGAGAAGTTCCACAGATTCTTGGACATTGGTAACTGTATTGTTAGAGTTGTGAGATCTTTAGGCCGGTTTCTCCATGACACACACACACACACCTTCAAGTATTGAGATGTAAATTGCGTGTGGGGGGATGTGCAGCGACTCAATCCACACACAAGAGTCTACATACACATGAAACTACCTATGTCAGAATATCCATTTACAGCTGCTAATACAGTTCTTCCAGAACACTAGTAAAGCTCACCCAACAAACACACTTTTCACTCATAAAATACAAAAAACACAAATAACTGGAGCATTATAAAATATTTCTGCTGTTTTCTGTTGTTCCGAATTCACAGCATTTTATGTTACATGGTCAATGTTTACATTACAGTACACATTTGTGTTTAAACTGAAAGATTAATACCTTCTCAAGATTAATTAATACCATGAAACTCTTCACACAGTGATCACAAGATCAGTGTCCGGCTAAACTGAGATCTTTCAATTTACATGAATTCATTTCTCACTTAAACACAAAGACCAGCAGAACTTGATTTACTGTACAGGCCAATTTGCACATGCTTACATATTATTTCCAAGACTGTTATATTTAAGTTAAAAACATTTCAACTCAAACAAAAATGAATAAGACTGAAATTTGCAATATTTTTATACCGTATACCACATTGAAATATATTCTGAATCTAAAAAAAACCTATCAGAACAATTAAGATGTAACTAAACACCTACACTAGTCTTAGTCTTTCATTTTCATCGCCATCTATACAAAAGGAAATAATTTTGTACATTAATGTAAACATGAACCATGTAAAATAAACTGCCTTGAATTCTGAACAGCAGAAAATAGTGCATATTACTGCCTGTTGTTTGTGTTTTTTGATTTGTATTTTTAATTTTGTTTGTTGGGTGAAACCTTTACTAGTGTTCTGAAAGAATGACTTATTTTGAGACATGAATGATGTGTTTTGGTAGTTTTAATGCGTTTTGAATGTGAAATTTACTGCAGTGAAGCTGAAAGTTGGTTAAGACAACGGAGTGAAGAGCTTTTAAAACAGTGATAAGTATTGAGAAATACATACATTCTAATTTAATTAGAATATAACATTCTAATCTTGTCGGCTAATGGATTATGGTCGGGTTGCAAGCATCACCTGTCTAAAAGTGTAAGGATGTAAAAAAAAAAATCTGGTTCATTTAAGCCCTAAGGGAAACAATGTTTTTTTTTTTTTACTGATATTGGCCAATGTCTGAGAGACCACAACCCATAAGATTGGTCTTTCATTACAGAAAAGAGGGTCTCCACTTTGTTGCTGAAGTGAAAAATGTGTAATTTCTGCTAATATACAGGATCAAATCATGTTATATCATTTTATAATTATGTCAAAATGTATACCTTTTTAAAAAGAACTGCAACATGTTCAAAATTGAAACCAAAGAAATAAATATAAGCATTCCCCTGACTTACTGCTGCGATTGCATTTCATTTATCTCGAGTCTAGATCATGTACAGTTTAACTTGTGTAGTGACCTGCAATTGTTACATTGAAGTGATATTTCTGGTTGATTTAACCCCCCAAAAATGTAGTTTTATTGTATGTAGGTTGGTTCATTAATGTTAAGTAATATTTTGACTTGAACAAAACCACTTAATGTACCATTTTTAGGTATTTGAAATGTACTGTCATTAAATTTTGTAATGTTAAAATTTTTAATCTCTTTATATATATATAGATATATATATTGGTACTGTGTATTGTTTTTGTATCGTTTTGGGTTGGAGAAAAGCGCAATAAAATGTATCATTATCATCATGTGATCATATTTAGGACTTTTGCGAATAAATGTTGCTGCAGCATTTTGGACCAGTTGAAGGCGAGCGATTTGTGACTTGGAAATACCGCAATACAATGAGTTGCAGTATCTAAACGGGAAGTAATAAAAGCATGAACAGACATCTCTAGAGTTTTGTCAAATAGGAAGTGTTTAATTTGATACAAAAGATGGAGTTGATAGAAACTAGATCCAATTAAGTGTACCGAAGATATTTGTTTGTCATGCGTAGATCTGAATGCAGAGAAGCTCCTCAAATCGATGCTGGTGGTATTAAAATTATCAGTGGGGCCAAAAACTATCACCTCAGTTTTGACTTCATTTAAAGACAAAAAGTTTTGAGCAAGCCAAGATTTCTAAGCAGAGACGCATTTAGTGTGACCGGGTTGGAAAGTTTGCATTGTCAGGCCTCCAAAATGGCATTTTCGTGTAAATGAGCGGCGAAAACACATGAAAAGCTTGCAATTTTCAGTTGAAAATAATGTTGTGTAAATATATATTTATATATATATATATATATATATATATATATATATATATTAGTGCTGTCAAACGATTCAAATATTTAATCGCATTAATGCCATAGTTAACTCGCGATTAATCGCACATTTTTATCTATTCTAAATGTCCCTTGATTTCTATTTGTCCCATCATTTTTTCTAATTTGAATGCTCTTATCAACAAGGAAAAAGTGGATCAGCAATAAGTTTGTTCTTAGCTGTGGTATCCATGTGCTTCTGTCTGAAGTCATCCATTGTAGAGCTTAGATCGGGCCCAAAAAATCAAGCCCGACCCGAGCCCGTGCGCATTGTGTCCGAGCCCGGCCCGACACATTTACTGTAATTATGAGCCCGTCCCGAGCCCGATTTAAAACCGTCCATTTCTTTTTAATACGTGGGTCGTTATAACTGACGTTCTCAACTACTTTCTATGTTACTTTCTCCCCCCCGCAACATTTTTGTCCCGCTCCCGCCCGCAAATAGACTTTATTTGTAGGCTACTTCGCCTACGTGTCGCCACCATACACATCAGCATAAATGCTCCTGATCAATTATTTGTTATTAAAGCATTAACACACAAACCACTGTTATAATAGAAAAGCAAGCAGGCTACTGAGTGCATGGTTTGGGATGACTGAATGCGCACAAAGTGCAATCCTTTAAAAATTCCTAAAAAGCTGACATCAGTTCATCGCAATCTCACACATCTCTGTTATTATCAATGAAGCTGACTGCACAATGAATCTTTCATAATATATACACTTTGTTTGTTTTAATTAGAGGATTTGCCAATATCCAGAATTCAGCACTGAACAAAAAGTCAGTTTTGAGCAGTGAGCGGAGTCTATTTTAAATGCATCTGATTGGCCATTGCGTTTAAGAAATCAACACATGTCTGTGATTGGCTACATCGCTCAACGCTGCAAACATGTTATAAAAAGTAACTCTGGCCTGTAAATCGTTTCTATTTTGTTTTAGTTGTTCTTGTTGCTTTTCTGCAACATAAGAATAAAAATGTATTAGTTTTTATGTTTTATTCATAGATTTTTCTAGTTTGTGGGAGTCCCGAATCGTTGTATTCTCCCGTACCCGCACACACAGAGTGAGTGCATTACCGCCCGCGCTCGCACTCGGCCATCAAATCTAGTCCCGCGTTTTGTTTTGTTTCCGGTCTAGCTATCCGGTGTGATGTTGTAGTTTTTCTAACGTTACCAGTTGTTGCAACAGCATGTGAAAAAACTACAATGTTTGCTAGGCCAAAAAGAGCGTTAATCTCGCGTTAAAAAAATTGACGCCATTAAAATGTGTTTGCGGTAACGCCGTTAATAACGCGTTAAACTGACAGCACTAATATATATATATACAGTTATATATACACTTTTATTCTGGTTTACTGTGTTCACAGAAACACTGCGGGTGCTCGATGTGACGGTGTGTGTGAATCCTCATGTTCTGTTGTTTATGCTGCTATTTGCACATGTAAATCTACATTTTTGAGGTATTTGAATGGGTCACAGACACTTATCTTTTCTAATTACATTTAATTCTAATCTAACCTTAAAATAATGTCAGTTAACTGCTGATGACTGGTTAACAAGCATCAGCTGTCAGTCAGAAAACAAAATGTTAAATGAACATCCCTACTTCATATATTTCAACTGAATGAAGTCAAATTGTTCAGTGCAGCAAGTCAACAGAACATTTTGAGATTGACCTCCAAAATCTTTACCATGTTTTTGTGATGGCAAGAAATGTACAAAGCAGAAGAACTGGTGTCGTTCTTTACCATCCAACTGGGGGCGCGAAGTTCATTTTGATTAATATAATCATTATTGACTGTATAAAGTAGTGACCTGAAATTGTTACCTTAAAGAGCTATTTCTGTTTGATTTATCCCATGAACCCTAAACGGACTGCATAACCAAGCATAGAAAGTATCTATGAAGAGAGACCGTTAAAGAAGAAAAATAATAATATGAATGATAAGAGCCTCTGCTTTTGAACTGTTGCCATCGGTATTTTTTACCCCGTTAAAAAACAGATTAAAATGGTCTTTCCTCAAAAAATTCTAATTTTTTTAATTTTTGATAACTGATGGTTTGGTCATTCTTTTTTAATTGTATATTGTATATGTTTATCTATGCATATTATGATCTCTGATGCCTGTATGAACACATACATATACATATACATATACATATACATATACATATATATATATACACACAAGTTACATAGTTCCATTGTAGGCTATGGGAGTCCCCTGTTTGATAGGTAAACATCGTTCAGGTCCCCACTTGGCCAGTGTAGAGCGACAGTGCTCTGTTAGTAATATAGAAATGTGTGTGTTTGTGTGTGTCTGATGCCTGTGTAAACATTATATAATTACATATTACATATATAATGTATAAACATTATATATATATTATATATATATAAAAGTTACATAATGAAGACAGACTTCACTGTTCACACACACACACACACACAGTTCCATTGTAGGCTATGGGAGTCCCCTGTTCGATAGGTAAACATCGTTCAGGTCCCCACTTGGCCAGCGTAGAGCGACAGTGCTCTGTTAGTAATATAGAAATTAATGTGTGTGTGTACAATGGCACATAACAATGGCAAATAAATTGTTAGGGACTGCATAACCAAGAATAGAAAGTATCTATGAAGAGAGAGCATTAAATAAGAGAAATAATAGTATGAATGATAAGAGGCGTCTTCTCGCCTCTGCTTTTGAACTGTTGCCGTCGGTATTTTTTACCCCGTTGTAGATTTAAATGGTCTTTCCTCAAGCAATATTTTTTTTGATAACTGATGGGGTCATTTTTCTTTAATTGTATACTGTATATTTTTATCTATGCATATTGTGATTTCTGATGCCTGTGTGAACACACACACACACACACACATATATACACATATATATAATTTATATATATAATGTATATAAAAGTTACATATATAAAAGTTACATAATGAAGACAGACTTCACTGTTCACACACACACACACAGTTCCATTGTAGGCTATGGGAGTCCCCTGTTCGATAGGTAAACATCGTTCAGGTCCCCACTTGGCCAGTGTAGAGCGACAGTGCTCTGTTAGTAATATAGAAATGTGTGTGTGTACAATGGCACATAACAATGGCAAAAAAATTGTTAGGGACTGCATAACCAAGAATAGAAAGTATCTATGAAGAGAGAGCATTAAATAAGAGAAATAATATTATGAATGATAAGAGGCGTCTTCTCGCCTCTGCTTTTGAACTGTTGCCGTCGGTATTTTTTACCCCGTTGAATGAAAAACAGATTCAAATGGTCTTTCCTCAAAAATTGCAATTTTTTTAATTTTTGATAACTGATGGTTTGGTCATTCTTTTTTAATTGTATATTGAATATGTTTATCTGTGCATATTGTGATCTCTGATGCCTGTATTAACACATACAGGCATATATATATGTATGTTCACACAGTCATCAGAGATTACAATATGCATATCACAATATGCAATATTACACAATGAAGACAGAGTTCACTGTTCACACACACACGGTTCCATTGTAGGCTATGAAAGTCCCCACTTGGCCAGTGTAGAGCGACAGTGCTCTTTTAGTAATATAGAAATGTGTGTGTTTGTGTGTGTCTGATGCCTGTGTAAACATTATATAATTACAGATTACATATCTAATATATAAACATTATATATATATATAATATATATATATATATATATATATATATATATATATAAAGTTACATAATGAAGACAGACTTCACTCTTCACACACACACACACACACACACAGTTCCATTGCAGTCTATGGGAGTCCCCTGTTGGTAAGGTAGACATCGTTCAGGTCCCCACTTGGCATGTTTTTTTTTAAATAAAAAAATGCATATTTAAAGTTATATTATGAAAAAAGACCTTAAAAGAAAATTTTGTATGTCATTTTTGTTTCTTCAAAATGACTAGAAACACTAGTCCCCTCTTGGCCAGTGTAGAGCGATAGTCCCCTGTTAGTAATATAGACGTGTATGTGTGTGTGTGTGTGTGTGTGTGTGTGTGTGTGTGTGTGTGTGTGTGTGTTATCCAAGCATCAATGACAAGTAAAGACTCTTATACTGTGAGTGGCTCATTTGAGGAATTTCTGGTGTTCCCCTTCAGGGACTACCGCTGCGTGTAATCGCAGTGGGAACGCCCTCCAGCGTGACGCGTCTGAAGCATGAATGAAATCAGTCAATGGAGAGAATGAGCGTACGGCGAGTGATGTCATCGACCAGGAAGCTATAAATATCCCCTAAGCACACAATATGCCAGCTTTTGTAACTTCAGCAAGCTCTGTGTGTGTCTGAAATCTATCGAGTGTGTTTGTCTGTTTTAGACAGGAGTTTATCACTTTATCTATATATATTATATATAAAAAAAACAATATGAGCGAGCAGTATAGGAAGTGTGTTCCCCCCTGTACACGATACATCACGGGTGGGGATTCACACGAGCTATGTGTGGCTTGTTTGGGAGTGCAGCATGCCCAGTCGGCTCTCGAGGGAGTCGATTGTGAGCATTGCGAGCGCTTTCCTCTGAGAACTCTGCGCTCGCGCCGATCGCTCTTTGAGGAGAGTGGTTTGCTGCGAGCTCCCCAAGGCTCGGGTCCCGCTTCTGTTGAGGCAGAGCGGCGGCGCTTGTCTTGGGGTTCTCAGATGGATCTCACCGGCGACGTTGAGACGGGCCCCGCCCTATCTCAGCTTTCTCTGGCGGGATCCAGTGCCTCTCACCCCCGGCTCTGGAACTTCCAGCCCGGGTGGAGGCACATGATGATGTTGAATTGAGATTATCCAGTTCTGAGGAGCTGGATGTCGGAAGTGTTACATCACAGCAAACTAGTTTATCACATTATACTGCAAATGAAGAAGGTTTGATGGATGTGTTATCTCGGGCTGTTGAAAAGCTCAGTATCGAGTGGCCAGCTGATAGACAGGAGTCCAGAAATAAAAGCAAACTAGATGATAGATTTCTGTCTGCACGACCTCAACCTTCTCGCCGGTGCTTACCGTTCTTTCCAGATCTCCATGCTGAGGTTTCAAAGACCTGGGTTAGACCGGTTTCGAGTAGAATCTATACTAACCAATCTAATGCCTATGGTAATATTTTTGGTGCAAAAACTGCAGGGTATGTGACGTTGCCGAAGGCAGAGGAGACGCTCGCTAGCTATCTCTCTCCTGCTTCGTCATCTTCGCTTAAAGCACCGGCTCTTCCTTCAAAACCATTAAAAGATACTTCTGCACTGGTTGGGAAGGCTTACTCGGCAACGGGGCAGGCGGCTGCATGTTTACATACTATGGCCATTATGCAGGCTTATCAGGCCGGCCTGCTTAAAGACGCATGTGAAGGGGATGAAATTTCTGCTGACATGATTAATGAACTTAGGCAGACGGCTGATCTCACTCTCCGGGCCACCAGGGAGACCGCTAAGTCCATTGGCCGGTCTATGGCAGCCATGGTGGCCACAGAAAGGCATTTGTGGCTGAGTCAGACCTCTATGAAGGAGAAGGATAAGACTTTTCTTTTAAATGCTCCAGTTTCGCCTGCGGGCCTCTTCGGTGACGCGCTTCTCTCTGTCACGGAGAGGTTCCAGGAAGAGAAGAAACAGGCGGCTGCTTTTCAAAAATGTATGCCCCTTAAAGTGCGTGTCGCTGAGGCTGCTGAGCGAGGGCAGTCCCAGCAGCCGAGTACCTCAAAAAGAGCGCAGCAGAAACGGAGTGTCGCGTCTCGTTTCCCCCCGCAGAGAAACTGGAGGGACGAGGCGGGGCGCTCTCCGGCACCACCTTCTCGGGGTAGGGCTGATCTGAGGACAGTAATTATCGCCAAGAAGGCCGCGTCGAAAAAATCCTGACGTGCTGAACGTCAGGACTCTGTGGGTGGTCCCCATCGGGGAAGACTTGAGTTCACTGCACAACAACACGGTGCCCTGTCTTTCCCAGTGCCCTCAGGGGTCTGCTCTACTAACCCTGCCTATACAGGGCGTAGAGAGGCCCGGCGAGCGACTTCCTGAGGGACGCTGGATGTTCATCCAGAGGCCAGCCTCGAGAGGCTGGTTCCCTTAGTAGAGTTCCTGGCGGAATGGAAAATTCTCCCCAATGTTTCTCAGTGGATCCTGAATACTATAGAGAACGGGTACGCTATTCAGTTCAGAACGCGTCCACCTCGGTTCAGAGGGGTTCTGCCCACAGTGGTGGGCCCCGAGCAGGCTCTGGTATTAGAACAGGAGGTAAAAACTCTGTTGCTAAAAGGGGCTATAGAGCGGGTTCCTCTACCAAGCAGGGAGTTAGGATACTACAGCCGGTACTTCATCGTCCCAAAGAAAGATGGAGGGCTGCGTCCCATTCTAGATCTGCGCCTCTTAAACCGGGCTGTAGGGAAGCTCAAATTCAGGATGCTCACTCTCAAGCAGATCGTGTCACAAATCAGATCCGAGGACTGGTTTGTCACGATAGATCCAAAGGACGCTTACTTCCATGTATCTATCCTCCCTCAACACAGGAAGTTCCTGAGGTTCGCTTTCGGGGGCGAAGCGTACCAATATCGGGTTCTTCCGTTTGGCCTAGCACTGTCACCCCGCACGTTCACGAAGTGTATGGATGCAGCTATAGCTCCGCTCAGGCTGCAGGGCATCCGTATTCTGAACTATATAGACGATTGGTTAATTCTAGCTCAATCAGAACAACAGGCGGTTCGGCATCGAGATGTCGTTCTTGCTCACATCAAGAGGTTGGGGTTGAGACTCAACGCCAAGAAGAGTGTTCTTTCTCCATTACAGAGAACCACTTTTCTCGGTGTAGTGTGGGATTCGACGACGATGCAGGCACAATTGTCACCTACTCGTGTTGCTTCGATTCTCGCCGCAGTAGATCAAGTCAAGCAAGGCCGGTCATTCACTGTGAAACAGTTCCAGAGACTGTTAGGCCTCATGGCAGCTGCGTCCAACGTGATACCTTTTGGCCTCCTGCACATGAGACCGTTACAGTGGTGGCTCAGAACCAACGGATTCTCCCCGAGGGGAAATCCGCTTCGCATGATCATGAGTTCGCGACGGTGTCATCGCGCCCTGATTGTGTGGAGAGATCCTTGGTTTCTGTCCCAAGGCCCTTGGGAGCTCCTTGTCGTCGTGTTATGCTAAGGACAGATGCCTCTCTCACGGGTTGGGGGGCGATCATGAATGGTCGCCCGGCTCAGGGTCTGTGGGAGGACCATCATCGTCTATGGCACATAAATTGCCTAGAGATGTTGGCGGTGTTTCAGGCTTGAAACACTTCCTCCCAGACCTAAGGGGCCACCATGCTCTTGTCCGGACAGACAACACATCGGTGGTCTCTTATATCAAACATCAGGGGGTCTGGGTTCTCGCCCGCTTTACAAACTGGCACGTCAGATCCTTCTATGGTCCCAAGGGAAAATTCTCTCTCTCAGAGCTATTTATCTCCCAGGGTATTTGAACCAGGGGGCAGACATCCTGTCAAGGCAGGGGCCGAGGCCCGGGGAATGGAGTCTTCACCCCGAGGTGGTGGAGCTGCTATGGGAACATTTTGGTCTGGCCGAGGTAGACCTATTTGCGTCCCGAGAGACATCACACTGTCCACTGTGGTCCTCTCTCAGCCAGCCAGCCCCACTGGGGTTGGACGCGATGGTACATCCGTGGCCGAGGTCACGCCTGTACGCTTTTCCCCCGATCGCTCTGCTCCATGGAGTTCTGGAGAGGGTTCGCCAGGACAGCCTCAGTCTCCTGCTACTAGCCCTGTTCTGGCCGGCCCGAGTATGGTTTGCGGATCTAGTGTCTCTCCTAGACGGCTCTCCCCTGGAGATACCGATCAGGAGAGATCTGCTCTCTCAGGCGAGCGGGTCGATCCTTAACCCCCGCCCAGAGCTATGGAGGCTGTGGGCTTGGCCTCTAAGGGGGCCCAGCTCATAGATTCTGGTCTTTCGGCTGAGGTCGTTGAGACCATCCTCCAATCCAGAGCTCCCCCCACGAGGAAGTTATATGCCGCGAGGTGGAAACTTTTCACCTCTTGGTGTGGAGAGCGCCAGCAGGACCCAGTTAACTGCCCGGTTGGTACAGTGCTGGATTTCCTGCAGGACCGTCTCTCCACAGGGTTATCCCAATCCACACTGAAGGTGTATGTGGCGGCCTTAGCTGCTTACCACGCCCCTTCAAGTGGAGGTTCCCTCGGGAAACACCCACTTATATCTCGCTTCCTTCGTGGCACCTTGAGGCTGAGGCCTGCAGTGCGCACGAGGATACCAGCTTGGGATCTGGCCATCGTCTAAGAAGGTCTCTCCTTTGCTCCTTTTTAGCCCATCGAGGAAGTTTCGGAAAAGTTTCTTACTCTAAAGACTATCCTTCTTCTCGCTATCTCATCTCTAAAAAGAATTGGAGATATTCAAGCAATTTCGGTGGCTCCCTCGTGCCTGGAATTTGCTCCTGGTATGGTTAAAGCTTTTCTCTGTCCCAGACCAGGTTATGTTCCTAAGGTACCAACTACTTTTGTTAGACCTATAGTTCTGCAGGCTTTCTGTCCTCCGCCTTTTCTGACGTCAGACCAGGAGAAACTTAATTTGCTGTGCCCCGTTAGGGCTTTAGATGCTTATGTCCACAGAGCTGCCCTGTGGAGGAGATCGGAACAACTGTTGGTCTGTTTTGGGTCACCTAAGAAAGGGTGTCCTGCATCTAAGCAAAGGATGAGCAAGTGGGTGGTCGAGGCCATCTCACTTGCTTACGGTTCAGCCCATCAGCCTTCACCTTTGGCTGTAAGGGCTCATTCCACCAGGAGTATGGCTGCCTCTACAGCTCTTCTTTCAGGAGCTTCTCTTCAGGACGTTTGTGATGCGGCAGGCTGGTCCTCACCGCACACTTTCGTTCGATTTTATTACCTTGATCTCATCTCTACTCCCGGGGCTCAGGTTCTCTCGTTGGTTTGTGTCTCCTAATGACAAACGATGGGGATTTGGTCGTATGGGGATGTGGGTATTGCGTTCCCACTGCGATTACACGCAGCGGTAGTCCCTGAAGGGGAACGTCCCGGGTGACGTATGTAACCCTAGTTCCCCGAAGGGACGGACGCTGCGTGTCCTGCCATACTCCCGGCATCCCCTTGGGTCGCTTGCTTCAGTAACTTTTAAGCTGGCGTATTGTGTGCTTAGGGGATATTTATAGCTTCCTGGTCGATGACGTCACTCGCCGTACGCTCATTCTCTCCATTGAATGATTTCATTCATGCTTCAGACGCGTCACGCTGGAGAGCGTTCCCACTGCGATTACACGCAGCGTCCGTCCCTTCGGGGAACTAGGGTAACATACGTAACCCGGGACGTTTCTCACTCATTTCTGCTTCAGGGTCAATTGATAAATTTTGGCATTTCTTTGAGGTTTAGAATCCAGTACTCCTGTAACTTTTGTCTTTTTTGAGTTTAATGAAGAACTCGGTCTCGTCTTCTGTCCAAACACACCGCGTCATCTACATCAGGTGACTGTAAATGCGCAAAAACTGTTTCCATTGCAGTTTTGTGAAATATTCCTTTTTCAAATTGCCTCAAAAACCACCTCGTGCAAGCGTAAAAATTTTTTTGCGATAAATGGGAGTTTTTGCGAAATGGACGTGTTTCCATTGGGCGTATTTTCAATTTTCAATTTCAATTTGCGCAGTTTAAAGGGTAATGGAGACGCGTCTTATGACGATAACAATAAAGATATAGTTATAAGATAAAGTATAGAGTCCACACCACAACAATAATGATAACGGCACACAGAAACAATATCGTTGGATTCACTTTCAGAATAATTTTCTTTTTTATCTGATGAATGATAGAACCTACCAGACTTTAAATAACTGAAGCATTTAAAAAGCACACGACAAAACTGCAGCACGAACTTAGAATAAACATTTTTTTTGTGTGTTTGTGTGTGAACTGCTCTGATAATGCTGTACATGCTGCTCAGACTCTTCACTGGATTGGCCGTGTCTAAAGTCTCCCTCTAGCAGAAGAGCTGTTGGCCGAGTATTTAAGCACCACATGAGAGCTCTAGATATTGACACCGAGCATCAGGAAGATGCCACAGATGCCCGAACCAGATGGATATGTTGTCTAAGACAACAGGGGAGGGAGGAACTCATCAGCCACCAAGAAACAACACACTGACATAAATCATTGCTTCTGGACTGTGCGGGAGTTTGACTGAGTGATGTTTGGCTGTGGACAAAATTGCGTTTTATTTAAAGGTGCTGTATGTAACTTTTTCACTCTACTAAAGCATAAAAATACCATAATATGTTTGCATATATTGAGGAAACATGCTAAGTTCACATACATTTCTCTGAAAAACACTTCTACTGCCAGTTATTTTACTTTGAAATGTGCATTTCCAGGCTGGAATGTTTGTTTTTGTTTTGGACTGTGATACTGCACGTTGTCAATTTGCCAATTTTCATTGTCCATTGCTTTCGTTCCTGTTGCGAGTGCTCAAACTGGCAACCCGTGTGAGCGCCGTCCAGTCTGAGGAGCAGGTGACATTCTTGGTTGTCATTCTTACAGACTGCACCTTTAGTATTAAAGGTGCAATAGGTTACCTGGGAAATTCTAACTGTAGCGTGCTAACATTGAAAGCATACAATCCCACCCTCTCTTCATATCGGCGTCCAAAGCCACACCTCCTCCAAAACACATGAACACACACAGACCAGAAGAGAGACGACCAGAGACAACGTTATTGGATTACGTCATGTGTCATTCACCGGTGAGAAAACGTTGCAGTACAGTGAGGGGAGAAACAGAAGCGCTTGCTTGCATAACATTGTGGTTGGTACGTTTTTCGTATTCAAACCATACCTGGGTCTCCAGCTGACAAAGTTTAAATCCCATCTGGCTATAGTGCGCTTCCCATAATGTTTATGCATTAGGTCAGTAGGTGGAGATTAGGCTGTCTTTTGCCGATGTTTGAACACATTCGACCACATGAGCGTCTAAAAAGGGAGCGTCTAACACTACAAAAGCAATCCGGTCTAATGCATTTTCGACTACCTCTGGAATTGCCCGATAGTGGACAAGCTCAAAACATTTTAGAGCCTCTTTACATCTGTATTTAGGGTCGTTCACTTGTGATCAGGTGTAAACAGGGCCTTATTGTGCCAATTCCCCTAAAATGCCTTGAAGTGACTGTAAATGTTAAATGTTTATAGTTATGTCAATATTTAGAAGTACACTATACAGTTTAAAAGTTAGATTTTTCAATTGACCAAAGGGTTTTTTATTAAACTAATACTTGTATTCAGTAAGGGCGCATTAATTGATCAAACACGACAGTAATGACTAGATGTATTTTATTATGTACGGTAATGCTATTCATTTCAAATTTATATCTCAACTGTATTAATATTAAGTCATTTTTCTTAAGCAGCAAATCAGCATATTAGAATGATTTCTGAAGGATCATGTGACACTGAAGACTGGAGTAATGATGCTGAAAATTCAGCTTTGCCATCATTTTAATATTCAAATAGAAAAGGGTTGTTTTAAATTGTAATAATATTCAACAATATTACATGCATTATGACCATAAGACCATAAGACTTAAAGAGATACTCTACTGGTTTTTCATATTAAACTATGTTATTCCCTTAACTAAGACGAGTTGATACACACCTCTCTCGTCTCAGTGCGTGCACTAAATCGCTCTGTCTTGCGGCAAAACTTTGTTTGCACTTAGCTTAGCCCAGTTCATTCAATACGTGCCAAGCAGAGAAGCGACCAAACACCTCCACGTTTTCCCTATTTAAATACAGTTACTCGAGTAGTGTAACCCGACCTAGGACGGTGACACAAAATAAAACGTTGCGCTTTTCTAAGCGTGTAAAATGCCCCCCGCTCCCTCTCCGTTGGTTCTATTGACAGAAATGAGAGGGAGGAGGAGAGGGAGAGGGGGCCGGTGAGAGGATTTTTCACTAGTGATGATATTACTGTGCCGAGTCGCAGTGCTCTCAAGCACTTGCTATGGTTTTCCGCCATACAATATAGTTATCCATTTTACATGCTTACAAAAGCGCAACGTTTTATTTTGTGTCACCGTCCTAGGTCGGGTTACACTACTCGAGTAACTGTATTTTAATAGGGAAAACGTCGAGGTGTTTGGTCGCTTCTCTGCTTGGATCCTATTGAATGAACTGGGCTAAGCTAAGTGCTAACAAAGTTTCGCCGCAAGACAGAGCGATTTAGTGCACGCACTGAGACGAGAGATACTGTATATAATTTGTTTAAAAATAACTAATTTATCTGTAATTAATCTCGATTAGTTGCACCTAACATGAAATGATATATTTGCATGAAAGAGAAGCATGAAAGATAACTCAATGCGTCCGGCACGCTGTATGAAGTGGTATTCGGTGCGCATTCGTCGTGTGTGTCAGTGTAACAGAGACAGGAGATTCACAGACAGCAAGCCAGTACATCACTGTGTTCTCTTTTTTTGTGTGTCTTATCACACTTTAATGGTTTAAAAACATTTGCATGGGTAAAAGCGTGATCATATAATGTAACGCTAGCTGAAGGATGACGGATGATATATATATATATATATATATATATATATATATATATATATATATATATATATATATATATATAGTGGGATAGAACACTATATAATAATATTACATATATTACCGGTATATAGGGTTTGAGGTTCTTTAATGACAAGAATAGGCACATAAAAGGTGAATCATTTTAATAGGAATGAAATCTGCTACCAATAGTATATACATATTTATTTATTTTTTATTTATTTTTTTTGCATTACACAGTAAACACAGCTATTAAAGATGTGAGATCATGTAAAGTTCTTGTTCCTGTAAGTCATGGGGACACAAATTAGAATGATCCTAAGAATGACCCACCTTTGCCTCTCTCACATGTTGTTCATGCCTTTGATTGCTGATTTGAATCATGTGACTGTGATCCAGAGCAGTGAGAGTGTGTTATGTTGTTTCTGTCTTCATGATTGATCATGCTCTTTTGTGTTAACTCCAGACCTCAACATATAGCTTTAGCTTTTAGCTTTTTAGGATTTGCTCTGGCCTCTCAGATAAGTGGATCAAGCCATAAGCTGCTTTGCTGTGTGTGTGTGTGTGTGTGTGTGTGTGTGTGTGTGTGTGTGTGTGTGTGTGTGTGTGTGTGTGTGTGTGTGTGTGTGTGTGTGTGTGTGTGTGTTGTTTACCCACTCAGCAGTTTGTCCAAATTCTCCAAACAAAATCAAATGACATCAGTTAATATAACAAAAAGTGCACACTGTGGAAATTTAATGCTGCAACATGTTTTTTTTTATTTTTATGTAAATGTAAAAGTTGTTTTTTTCTTTTTTTTCTTTGCAAATAATCATTTTGGAAATTAGTACCCTCATCTGCTTTCATTATCCTTTTCTGTTACATGTGTAGTGTATATGTATTGTAAACCAGACATATAATATCATATGAAATAATATCATATAATATAATATAATATTTCTTAAATGAAACAGTTTATTGAATCTTTAGACAACATACTTAAAAAGGTTTGCACATGTTTTTTGTTGCGTATAAACATATTGCTGTGCAGTACAATGATGATTGAGAGATGCACAAATTAACATTCCTCAAAAACCTGATGTATCATATTTGATACTTACATTTTAACAGGATTTTTTTTTTTTTTTTTTAAGATGTATCATGTAAAACCCAATGCCAGGTTCAGACTGTTATGGAGAAGGCAGAACTTACGACTGACTTCTGGAAACAAGAGCGTAAACAAACTACAAGAGCGGCATGTTAGCTTAAAGACCTACTGAAATCAAAATAATTTTTTTAGCTTTTAGTATGAATATGTCAGCCTTAAAGGGACAATTCACCTATTTGCATTAAGCTTTGTATTGTTAGAAACCCAGTAATATTTTTGAATGGTCGTGCATTATTCCCTCATTTTCCCCTGAGACGGGAGAAATAATGATTGCAGTGTTGCAGTTCCTGCTTATAATGATGTTAATATCGTCATTTTGCATCATTCTAAGCTGTAAGTTCCATATATTTGTCGAGGGGTTGAGACTACAAACACTCGTTCCTTATTTTCCCAGGGGGTGGGACCCACTCACGCTGCAGACCTATTGCAGATCAGTGGGTGGGACTTCACTTGCAGAAACTAAAAACAATATCCTCCATCTTGTTTGGAAGCTAAGCTAACAAGCGCTGTGGAGCCAGATGTAAAGTTACGACAATGGCGAAATGTACTCAATATGATAATGGAAGAAGAGGATTTCGAAAGTCTGATGCTCGAATCAGATGTTCGTGGCTACTTTTACAAGCCCCAATATAGCGAAGAGCAGCTGATGCAGATGGAGGAACAGGAGGCGGGCGGCTGCCTGTCGCCTGGACTGGCTCGAGCTGGGGGGGACTGGTTGTGCTTGTGCTCTCACTGTGCGCCTACGGACAGAGATAGAGTCTGTCTGCTGCAAAGAATTTCAACGATCCCAATTTCTCCAGGATGAAAGCTTTCGGACGTTTGTGTTGTGAACCATCCTAGTTTCGCTCCCCATATGTTCTGACTGAACATCCCGGTATCATGCAATAATTCACCATTTTGAAAGAAATACAAATGAAGAGTAATTCACTAATGAGTTCGCCAACTAACTAAAATGTAGTGTGAAATGAATTTCAAGGTCTGGTGGTAGCTAGCCTTGTAGACGGCCGTTCTGGATTAGTGGGAGTGGCTTGCGGAGCTGTGCAATGTGGTGCTTTGTGGGAGTTGTCTTTCATACAAATGCGCCCTAAAGTTACTTTCTGTCTTTCCTCGGACAAGAAGTCACCAAATTTGAACTTTCAATAAAGATTAATGTTTCCACGGGTGAAATACTCCTTTAAGGTTATGAATAAGTTGGTGTGTTACAAAACAATGTCAAAATTTCCATTTAGGAGATATAAGCATTCAAAACTTACATTCTCTCACTTCCACTAAAATGGATCATGGATTTTTTATTACATCACCGCAAACTTCAGCTTCTCATCACATCTTCTGTCCAATCAAACACTCTCTTGAATCTAAAGCGTCCCGCCCCTATCCTATATATACACCACCTGGCCAAAGCGGCACAGATGCGCTCGGATTCACTTCCATGGTGCTGTCAATTACGACTTGCAGTCTGTGAGGAAAACTAAACGCTATTGGCTATTTGAAAAGGGGGCTTTACTTTATTACATAATTCCACCTTGCAGCACCAATACCATCGTCTCTCTCTCATTTCGCCAAGTTTGAAAACTGTGTATGGAAAAGCTTCTGCGCTCCTATTGGTCAACTTCAAGTGACGGAACCCGTTGTGAAAATGATATATGCTAGTCCTTCTGTTGTGATGTTGTGAAGCGTCGCAGATGCAATGTCGGTTGTCGTCCACTATGACACTACGCAAGATGAAACAATTGATTTTTGCGTCCCGACGCCCATTGTCATTTACGATTCACCACAACACCCTACGTCAAACGGATTGTACCAAAATCAGGCGGTTATCATGTAGTGTCACCCCGGCATAAATTGCTTTAATCCAGTAAGTGTTAATCTTGAAATATTACTAACAATATAAAAGTTATTCAAAGCAAAAAGACAAGTGTACCACAACCTAAAGTGGACGTTATTAGAGTTTTACTTAAAGCTGTTTACTTGCTAAAAAGTATGAACTAATGGTCAGATGACAGAAGGCATATAGCAGATCGTGTACAACAGGTTACTCAGTACTATTTTTTATCATGTTGATAATTTAGAGACCTTAGAAATTTAATTATCAAAAAGTTATGTTATAAACAACTGGGAATGAATACAGATTTTCAGAATTGTTTCAAATCTGATTCAGTTCTGATTCCTTTGAGTATATTTCAGTAACAATGTCCATTTAGCTTACATCAAATAATTATCTTGACTAATGCTGTACATTTTTCGTCTTTTGGAACTATTTATTAAAAGAACCAGCTATAAAAGTCAACAGCAGCAGTAGTGTGATTTACAGTCTTTACATGTTTTGAGTTTTTTTTATAGAAGCTTCTTTTTTGATTCTTTTTTTATTTTGTTTCATGGTCTTGGCATACGTTAATTCATAATAATAATAATAATAATAATAACTTTATTCTTATATACCGCCTTTAAAGCAGCTTCTCAAGATGCTTTACATAATAAAACAAGCTAAATTAAAATACAACACAGAGAAAAAATAAAATAAACAAAGATAAAATACAAGAAAATAAAAGTCAAGTAAAAGCTAACCTAAAAAATGCGTTTTCAATAAAGATTTGAAATTACTTAAAGACTGTGCATCTCTGATATTTGGAGGGAGTGCATTCCAAAGCCTAGGAGCATAGGATGAGAAAGCCCTATCCCCCTACAGTACGCAACCGAGTCTGTGGGACTGCCAATAGACCAGCTTGTGAAGAGCGTAAATGACGCTTGGGTGTGTATAAAGTTCAAAGCACAGACAGATACTGCGGTGTCAGACCATGCAGTGCCTTATATGTGAGCATAAGTATTTTAAAGTCAACTTGGAACCTGACCGGGAGCCAGTGCAAAGACTTTAGAATTGGTGTAATATGCTCATTTCTTCTGATTCCAGACAAGATCCTAGCAGCAGAATTTTGTACACATTGTAATTTGTTCTGTGTGGTTTTTGGAACTCCAGCAAGAAGTGCATTGCAATAGTCAATGCGAGAAAAAACTAAAGTATGAATAAGCCTTTCAGTCACCGAAAGGGATAACATAGAGCGGAATCTGGCAATATTTCTGAGATGAAAATAAGAGTTCTACCAGAAAGACTCGGGAGATAAAATTAAGTAACAAGCATTCATTTATTGGCAGCCCTGTAAGCAATTATTTGTAAAGTTCTTTGGCGTAGGCCCCGTCCATAGATCGTAATCCGAGGGTAGCGGATCAGCATCTCCTGCCTGAAGACGAAGGCAGGGGCACAGCTGACCCCCCAGGGAAGTATAGACGGGACCATCCTGGTGGTGGTGGGGAGGGTGGAGGTTGTTGTCGCGTCGGCATCTGCGAACTCAAACATGTGTAAGTACCGATCTTTTATTCGACAAGAATAAGGGCGTGATTGGATAACTTGAAGGTAACGAGTGACGCAGTAATTGAGTCTTCCTGGCAGAACTTATGCTAAAGCTTTCATTTCTTAACAATGTACCGCACATGAGAGTCAAAGGACAGAGTAGAATCAAATATAACTCCCAAATTTTTTAACTTAGTCTGTGCCTCCAAATCAGTCCCATCTACATTCAAAATTAGTGAACCAGCCTTACATGTCACGAAACACACACAGGGAAACAGTAGATCCAAAAGCAGTATATTTATTGGGTAATCCGTACTCACGATCAGTCCAGGCAGGGGTCAAATACCAAGTAAGCAATCCAAACGACAAGAACATACACAGACCAGGAAACACAAAACGAGATCCGAAGTGTGGGGACATTAAACAAGGACTCCATAACAAACACAAACAAAGACAGGGAATATATACACATCTCTAACAAGACTAACACAGAACAGCTGGGAACAATGATTACGGGGAACAGCTGAGTGCAATGAACTGATGATTGACAGTGACAGACAGAATGCTGGGAATTGAAGTTAAAAGTGAAGGACATCGTGAGAACGAGGACCTCTAGTGTTAGACAAGGGAACACAACCAGACACTGTGACATAACCCCCCCTCTACGGAGCGGCTACCAGACGCTCCACGACAACACAAAACACGACACAAGAGTTCAGGAGGGAGGTGGAATGGTGGAGGATCAGGGGGAGGGATGTGGGCCAGGTCTGTGAAGGGAGACAGGAACAAGGGGTGAGGGCTTAACCGGGAACCAGGGCAAAACAGAAAGTCCATCGGGCATCCAGGGCGGTGAAGACCCCTCGGGCCGCCAGGGCGGTGGAGACCCCTCGGGCCGCCAGGGCGGTGGAGACCCCTCGGGCCGCCAGGGCGGTGGAGACCCCTCGGGCCGCCAGGGCGGTGGAGACCCCTCGGGCGGCCAGGGCGGTGGAGACCCCTCGGGCGGCCAGGGCGGTGGAGACCCCTCGGGCGGCCAGGGCGGTGGAGACCCCTCGGGCGGCCAGGGCGGTGGAGACCCCTCGGGCGGCCAGGGCGGTCGAGACCCCTCGGGCGGCCAGGGCGGTCGAGACCCCTCGGGCGGCCAGGGCGGTCGAGACCCCTCGGGCGGCCAGGGCGGTCGAGACCCCTCGGGCGGCCAGGGCGGTCGAGAGCCCTCGGGCGGCCAGGGCGGTCGAGATCCCTCGGGCGGTGGAGACCCCTCGGGCGGTGGAGACCCCTCGGGCGGCCAGGGCGGTGGAGACCCCTCGGGCGGTGGAGTCCCCTCGGGCGGCCAGGGCGGTGGAGACCCCTCGCGCGGCCAGGGCGGTGGAGACCCCTCGCGCGGCCAGGGCGGTGGAGACCCCTCGCGCGGCCAGGGCGGTGGAGACCCCTCGCGCGGCCAGGGCGGTGGAGACCCCTCGCGCGGCCAGGGCGGTGGAGACCCCTCGCGCGGCCAGGGCGGTGGAGACCCCTCGCGCGGCCAGGGCGGTGGAGACCCCTCGCGCGGCCAGGGCGGTGGAGACCCCTCGCGCGGCCAGGGCGGTGGAGACCCCTCGCGCGGCCAGGGCGGTGGAGACCCCTCGCGCGGCCAGGGCGGTGGAGACCCCTCGCGCGGCCAGGGCGGTGGAGACCCCTCGCGCGGCCAGGGCGGTGGAGAGACCCCTCGCGCGGCCAGGGCGGTGGAGAGACCCCTCGCGCGGCCAGGGCGGTGGAGACCCCTCGCGCGGCCAGGGCGGTGGAGAGCCCTCGCGCGGCCAGGGCGGTGGAGAGCCCTCGCGCGGCCAGGGCGGTGGAGAGCCCTCGCGCGGCCAGGGCGGTGGAGAGCCCTCGCGCGGCCGGGGCGGTGGAGAGCCCTCGCGCGGCCGGGGCGGTGGAGAGCCCTCGCGCGGCCGGGGCGGTGGAGAGCCCTCGCGCGGCCGGGGCGGTGGAGAGCCCTCGCGCGGCCGGGGCGGTGGAGAGCCCTCGCGCGGCCGGGGCGGTCAGGACCACTCGGGCGGCCGGGGCGGTGGAGAGCCCTCGCGCGGCCGGGGCGGTCAGGACCACTCGGGCGGCCGGGGCGGTGAGGACCCCTCGGGCGGCCGGGGCGGTGAGGACCCCTCGGGCGGCCAGGACCCCTCGGGCGGCAGGGCGGTGCGGACCCCTCGGGCAGCCAGGGCGAAGCAGACGACCCATCGGGCGGCCAGGGCAGAGACTCTGGAACAGACACTGGCACTGGCTCTGGCTCCGGCTCAGGAATAGCAGACACCGGCTCTGGAACAGACGGCACCGGCTCTGGAACAGACGGCTCCGGCTCAGGAATAGCAGACACCGGCTCTGGAACAGACGGCACCGGCTCTGGAACAGACGGCACCGGCTCTGGAACAGACGGCACCGGCTCTGGAACAGACGGCACCGGCTCTGGAACAGACGGCACCGGCTCCGGCTCTAGAACAGCCACTGGCTCCGGCTCAGGAATAGACACTGGCTCTGGAACGGGCATTGGCTCTGGAACAGGCATTGGCTCTGGAACAGGCATTGGCTCTGGAACAGGCATTGGCTCTGGAACAGGCATTGGCTCTGGAACAGGCATTGGCTCTGGAACAGGCATTGGCTCTGGAACAGGCATTGGCTCTGCCTCCGGCTCTGGAACAGGCATTGGCTCTGCCTCCGGCTCTGGAACAGGCATTGGCTCTGCCTCCGGCTCTGGAACAGGCATTGGCTCTGCCTCCGGCTCTGGAACAGGCATTGGCTCTGCCTCCGGCTCTGGAACAGGCATTGGCTCTGGAACAGGCATTGGCTCTGGAACAGGCATTGGCTCTGCCTCCGGCTCTGGAACAGGCATTGGCTCTGCCTCCGGCTCTGGAACAGGCATTGGCTCTGCCTCCGGCTCTGGAACAGGCATTGGCTCTGCCTCCGGCTCTGGAACAGGCATTGGCTCTGCCTCCGGCTCTGGAACAGGCATTGGCTCTGCCTCCGGCTCTGGAACAGGCATTGGCTCTGCCTCCGGCTCTGGAACAGGCATTGGCTCTGCCTCCGGCTCTGGAACAGGCATTGGCTCTGGAACAGGCATTGGCTCTGGAACAGGCATTGGCTCTGGAACAGGCATTGGCTCTGGAACAGGCATTGGCTCTGGAACAGGCATTGGCTCTGCCTCCGGCTCTGGAACAGGCATTGGCTCTGCCTCCGGCTCTGGAACAGGCATTGGCTCTGCCTCCGGCTCTGGAACAGGCATTGGCTCTGCCTCCGGCTCTGGAACAGGCATTGGCTCTGCCTCCGGCTCTGGAACAGGCATTGGCTCTGCCTCCGGCTCTGGAACAGGCATTGGCTCTGCCTCCGGCTCTGGAACAGGCATTGGCTCTGCCTCCGGCTCTGGAACAGGCATTGGCTCTGCCTCCGGCTCTGGAAAAGGCATTGGCTCTGCCACCGGCTCTGGAACAGGAGACACGGGTATGTCCAGGATCCGGGCCAGACGCTCCAGATAGTCCAGGTCCGGGAAGGCAGACGGAACGTGAACAGCCTCTGACTGGACAAACGGGACGTGAACAGCCTCTGACTGGACAGACGGGACGTGAACAGCCTCTGACTGGACAGACGGGACGTGAACAGTCTCTCGCTGGGCAGACGGGACGTGAGCGGTCTCTGGCTGGGCAGACGGGACGTGAGCGGTCTCTGGCTGGGCAGACGGGATGTGAGCGGTCTCTGGCTGGGCAGACGGGACATGAGCGGTCTCTGGCTGGGCAGACGGGACGTGAGCGGTCTCTGGCTGGGCAGACGGGACGTGAGCGGTCTCTGGCTGGGCAGACGGGACGTGAGCGGTCTCTGGCTGGGCAGACGGGACGTGAAACATGTCTCTATCACCTCCTCTACAACGACCTCAACGGGTCCCGCGGAACTTTACCAACCGGGTCCCCTTAAACAACTCCCTTCTCTCCCGCTCGGTTGCTGGGGAAGAGATGTTGCAAAACATACTGCTGGATCTTGTGTGACGGAGTCCTTCTGTCACGATACACACACAGGGAAACAGTAGATCCAAAAGCAGTATATTTATTGGGTAATCCGTACTCACAATCAGTCCAGGCAGGGGTCAAATACCAAGTAAGCAATCCAAACGACAAGAACATACACAGACCAGGAAACACAAAACGAGATCCGAAGGGTGGGGACATTAAATAAGGACTCCGTAACAAACACTAACAAAGACAGGGAATATATACACATCTGTAACAAGACTAACACAGAACAGCTGGGAACAATGATTACGGGGAACAGCTGAGTGCAATGAACTGATGATTGACAGTGACAGACAGAATGCTGGGAATTGAAGTCAAAAGTGAAGGACACCGTGAGAACGAGGACCTCTAGTGTTAGACAAGGGAACACAACCAGACACTGTGACATTACGAAGCTGATGAGGAGTGCCAATAAGCAAGAACTCTCAAAGAAATTTTGAGACATCCATATTTTTATCTCAGAAATACAGTGTGTTAAAAAAGGAACATCCAGATTTTGACCCTGCTTAGAGTGAATATAAATCTGAGTGTCATCTGCATAACAGTGATAATTAAGTCCAAGTGATCTTAGTAGCAGTCCAAGTGGAAAGATGTAAATGCTAAAAAGTAAGGGGCCAAGAATTGAACCTTGGGGAACACCCGTACGGACAGAGCAAATCTCAGACCTAAAACCATTCATACAAACAAACTGTTTACGATGCGAGAGGTAAGATCTAAACCAGGTTAAAACGGTCTCAGAAACACCACAGACAGTTTCCAGACGGTTGAGTAAAAGATTGTGATTAACAGTATCAAAAGCGGCACTAAGATCAAGAAGGATAAGAATAGAAAGAGAACCAGAATCTGAGGCTATTAACAGGTCATTGGTGACCTTGACCAAGGCTGTCTCAGTACTATGAAATTTTCGAAAACCAGACTGAAGGGGCTCAAAAAGATTATTTACTGTAAGATGACTATGTAGCTGCAAAGCTACAACACGTTCCAACATTTTTGCCAGAAATGGAAGATTTGATATAGGGCGATAGTTATTTACGTTATCCAACACTGCATCACGCTTCTTCGGAACAGGCGTTACAGCAGCAGTTTTCAATGCTGCTGGGACAACACCAGAACACAAAGATGGATTGACAATGCCAAGAACAACTGGACACAAAACAGGTCAAAACAGAATTTAAACAGGCTAGTAGGGAGGGGATCAAGTAAGCAAGTGGTAACTTTCATACCTGTTACCACCCTAGTGAGCAGCTCAGAGTCAACTTCAGAACAGATAGTAAAGGATGTGCCAGAGAAACAAGGCAAGCATAGTATAGAGGAAGAAACCGGTATAGCATGAATCATTTTGTAAACATTGTCAATTTTAGAGTTAAGAAAATGAAGAAAATCATTACACACCTGATTTGAAACAGGCAGAGAGGTGCCAACATTAGCTGTAAGAAGCCTATTTATAGTATGAAATAGATTTCTTGGATTACTTAGATTATTATCAATTATCTGGGAAAAATAAACAGATCTGGCAGACTCAATTTCAGATCTATATTCCGCCAAGTGATCTTTTCAGGCTTGATAAAATACATTCAGGCCTGAGTCACGCCACTTACGCTCCATTTTACGGCAAGCTGCTTTCCTAGAGCGCAGGTCATCATTATACCATGGGGCAGAACGAGAAAAAGAGACTCTTCGTGACTTCAAGGGAGCAAAAGAATCAAAATTAGAGGCAATAACAGCATTCAAATGTAAAATCTTATCTTCCAGATAAGCTGACTGAAGACCACTAAGAGAGGAAACAACAGAGTCTGCAAAATCTGAGGAATTAATTGATTTCCATTTACGGAAATGAACAGAGTGAGAAGAAGACGTAGAAGGAAGAGGCAGATCCATCTTAAAAAAGATTGCCAGATGATCAGAAAGACCAATATCAACTGTGCACTGCTGTGATTATAATTGCTTGGTTTGCAATCACAAGGTCTAATGTATGACCTTTGTTATGTGTAGGGCCACTGACAAACTGTTTAAGATTAAAACAGTCTAATAAAAATAGTAAGTCCTTTGCCATCACACAGTCATTTTCGTCAATGTGTACGTTGAAGTCCCCAAGAATGAGGATTCTCTCAAATGTATAACACAACATTGACAACAAGTCAGCAAAATCAGTCATAAAAGCTTCATTTGCCTTGGTGGTCGATAGACAGTAGCGATGGTAATTGCCTTTGGAGCAGAAATATTTAAAACAAGGCATTCAAATGATGAGAACTGTGGTACACTCACAGCGCTGATGCTAGATTGCAGATTATAAACCACAATAATTCCACCACCTCGACCAGTAGATCGCGGTAAATCAAACAGTCCCTACCTCTCAGGAGCGATCTGGTTGAAGAGGAGACCGTCATTTTGTTTATGCCATGTTTCAGTTATAAACAATAAGTCCAGTTTTCGCTCTGCGATAGTGTCTGATAAAAGCAGGACTTTATTGTTTACTGAGCTGCATTAAACAACGCAACATTCACGGGGCTCTGGTACATTACAGAATGCAACTCCGACCGAATGAACGAGGATAGATTACTCAGGACTGCACCAGTACGAGCCACGCTTTTAGCCAGACGCCGACACATAGGCACGCAGATGTTGTTAAAGGGAGAGAGGTCATATCTGCAGCCAAAAATCTGATGTACCTACCGTCTTCGTCTCAGCAGACCAGCGTTTCGACAGAGTTCATAAACATATTTTTGTAAGTAGTAGTTTTGTTTTAAGGTCAGCAACTGGTGTGCAGTGTACCTTAAAGCCATGCTTCTTGTATCCAGGATCGCAACAGTCTCAAGGCAGCGAAAGTTCAAAGTAAGGCCACAGGGTAAACTCCTCGGATAGGGCTCCAGGGTCCTCCAGAAAACGCAGGCAGATATAAGCAATAATCCAGCGAATGTAAAATAGTCCCGCGACATAGCAACAAGTTGAGAACTAAAAACAGCAGGTAGAAAGACGCGCATCAGCATAAAAACAAACAACAGTGAAACAGTTTAGGAGTGGCAGCCAAAGCGCGCCAGCATCCCCCCGTTATAATTAAACATAATTAAACATAAGCAATCATAAACCATGTTTGGTGTTTTTTGTGTGTGTGTGTGTGTGTGTGCGTGTGTGTGTGGTTTTCTGGCGCCATTGCAAGTGAACCTTTATTTAATGTAATCTGGGTCATATTTACTTTTATACTTTCATGTCATGGTCATGCAACTTCTCCATGCAGGGAATTGGCATAAAAGTTTAATTTTAGTATTTGCTTTTAACATTGTTTTTCCATGATCCCATCAAAACAGACATGTGACCCATTTTTGGGTCATGACACACTCAATAAATCCCACAGTGGAAGTCTAAACTGTCATCAGTGCTGTTTTTGTATGTGAAATAAGACAGATTAAGTGTTGCTGCTCATTGTCTGTCTCGCGACTCACAGTGGGGTCTGTCTCAGAGCCACATGATGTTTCCTGACCTCTCCTTTAATTAAAAGTCTCTCCTTGCTTTTGAAATCACAAAAGTCATCTTTAATAAACTCTGTCCTGAGTCTCTAAAAGGCAGGGCATAAATACAGAATAGTCTCCTTAAGAAGCATTTGGGGTGTAAAAAGCTACTGTAGTAAACAGAGCTTACAGAAGATTAGCTGCTGTTTGATGCTTGGTGGAAGTGAGTCTGTGCCCTAGTTGCTCTGTTGAGTTTGTGTCTATCAAAGGAGCAACGGAGCCTCTTTTCTCCTCAGCAGATGAAGACGTGTTCTAATTGAGGGAGAATTGGGCTAGATCTTTCGGAGTAAACTCAGAAAAGGAGGGAATAAGTCCTGCAGAGTCCCCCCTATGTGATTTTTTTTTTAAATAGATCAAAATTAGAATTCTAAGCAGGATTAGGTATTATTAAAGTTATTTAATGTGATGTGGAGTTTAGTTATTTTTAGCAAATTATCTCAAGGGAAATATTAGGTCTTTACAAGTTTTTTAATTAATGATATTTGCTTCTCTTAAAGCCATCAACCTTCATTATTTCGACTTATTTGGTCACACTTTTGATTAGGGTCAAATTCTCACTATTAACTAACTATATATAATAATATATTAATATGAATTTGCCTCAATAAACTCCAAATTACTGCCTATTAATAGTTAGTAAGGTAGTTGTTAAGTTTAGGTATTGGGTGGATTAAGGGAGTGGATGTAGAATATGGCCATGCAGAATAAGGCATTAATATATGCTTTATAAGTATTAATAAACAAGCAATATCCTAGTGATATTCATGCTTATAAGCAACTAGTTAAGAGTGAGAATTGGAAGCTAAACTAAAGTGTTACCACTTTTTTTTTTATAATAATCATGTTTAACTGCTAAATTTGTGTTTAAAATCTAGCCTACACAACCCATGATGCTGTGCAGCAAATAACACCAATCAGAGATTCGAAACATGCCAAAAGATCTCGTTAGCTCCTCCCACTCCCATGAAGCACCGCAAATGACATAATCGAGTTCGTCGCCCTATACCCTCTCAAAATACTTAAATATCTGAATGTAGTATATATGCATATTTTGTAATGAATTTAAAACATATTATTTTTATATATTATTAACTTTTTATATTTCTCCATCGTTTTTCATTTGGTTATGCTGTTTGCAATGCTTCATGGGACTGTAGTTCTTTCGATCACTAAAGCACATTTGTACCTTTGTATTTTTGTTCGATTTTCAATTACTTTTTTGCTTCAAATCTTTATTTTAAGACTGTATGTCAACCTGATACTTTTTATGTTAAAAGGCTCATCATTATTTATTGTATAATTATTTTGCTCTTGAAGTTCACTTACATTGTTATGGAAGGTTTTTAGTTTGAGTTCTAGAACAGAGATCTAACAGCTCTAACAGAGCTTACACACGGGTTTCCCCCAACTGTTTTTGCTATAGTTTCAATAGATGGTCTTGTGGATAGATCTATTTATCCATCCATCCATCCATATTATGTAATGTTTTATTTTATCTAATGTTCAAAAGAACATAGGGTAATTTGGCTTTTCATGACATGATCTCTTTAAAGGGTTAGTTCACCCAAAAATGAAAATTACCCCATGATTTACCCTCAAGCCATGGTGTATATGACTTTCTTCTTTCATTAATACAGATATATAAAAAAAAATGGCAGTGAATAGGGGACACGATTTTGAAGCCAAAAAAAGTGCATCCATCCATCATAAAATTACTCCACACGGCTCAAGGCCTTCTGAAGTGAAGAAATGCATTTTTGTAAGAACAATATCCATATTTAAAACTGCATAAACTAAAATAAATAGCTTCCGACAGACGGCCGTACGCATCGATTTACTGATTGAATCAATTCCCTGCTGACTCACTCACTCACTCATGAATGCCTTTTATTATCATTATACACACGTACAACGAAATTAGAATTTCTTCATATTCACACCCTTAGTTGATCAGGATAAAAGCCTGAGGTGATCAATAATTAATGGGAAGAAAATCTCCTGCTTCTCACCTGCCAACTGGTGCTTAGTTGCGTAAGAAGAGTTAGGCGACATACGGTAAAGGGGGAACAGTATCTTCTGTGTGTGTGTATCCTCTGGCATCTCTTGCCCTCATGACTCAGAGTGTAAGGTGATTCGTCTCAGACACTTAAAGCTAATTGATGTGTGGATGACATCGTTGATGTATGTGTGTGAGACTGCTGTATCATGGTCAGTAAAAAATGGCCGCTATTGAGGCTGAAAATTGCTATTTTTCAATTCCTGAGTCTGATTTTCAAATTCAATTGGCATCCACATAGAATGCTGAACTGGAATGACAAGAAGATAAATTTACTGAATTCCAATTCAAAGAAACTGAATGTAGTCACAGAGAGAAAAAAGTAATTTGATATTTAGAATGTGCATTAAGCCTGCATTGTTCTTTCAGTTCAGCACTGTGAAATAATTTAAATACAACCATGAAAACATAGCTATTTTAATTTTGTCATAAAGCACAGCTAAATGTTGGCCAATATCCACAAATGGTTAACAAGATTTTTTGACCCGAAAGCCCTTTTAAGAATATCCTCCTTGTTTGCGGAACCATTTTTACTCAAATCCACGAAATAATATTTTATAACAAGCTAATACTTGTCACATAGTGATTTATTGAATTATAGGCTGAGAACAATGAGTGTAAGATTGGTATGAACACTTTGGCCAAAAATGGCGTCCACACAAAAGTGTGAAGTATGTAAAAACTACAGAAGTATGTTTTATTGATTCATGACAAATGATACAGTTTGGACGTGGAACGCGTACATTAGTTTTACACTCAGGCACAAATTCACAACATGCACAATATATTAATGGATATTAATAGTTTGAATAAAGTGTGAAGAAGCCAATTTACCAATTTGAAGAAGTCAATTTGTTGGATATCCCTTTTGGCCACTGTGTGTGTGTGTCTGTGTGTGTGTAATTATATATATATATATATATATATATATATATATATATATATATATATATATATATATATATATATATATACACACAGTATCTGCTGTGTAATATATACAATATATATATCATACCTCATGTAATAACCAATATGTTGTATCAATTATCGCATATATATATATATATATATATATATATATATATATATATATATATATATATATATATATATATATATATATTAATGCCAACAATTAAATACATTTAAATTGTCTTTTAGCACATGTAGGGTTTTATAGAAAGTAACTTTAAAGTTTGGAACTGCATTACTAAAATCTTTGAATTTCATTTCATTTTAATTCTCAAATTTAGGAATTGGGTTTGTATTTAAAAGGCATTCCCAGTTCAGTTGTGCATTGCGCACAGCCCTGTACTGTACATTAGTCTCTGTTTTCCTTTCTATGGCTGTCTTTCTTCTCATATGTATCTTTCCTTTTCTTCTCTTCTTGTCTCTTCTCACTGCTGCTGACACTAACGCCCCTCAGACTGGTACTATGAGGGTAAGACTCCTTTCTTTTCTCTATCACATCACGAAGCCAATTTGACAGGCTTCTCTCTTTTCTTTCTTCGACATTCACCCAGTAAAATCATTTAACACTAGTGTTGGCTTTTCATAATCTAGATGTAATCTCATGTGAGTGAGATTTGAAAGTGATGTGTTGGGATAAAGGGAATGGCAGATTTGAGTCTGACTCTGTTTCTGTCTCTTTCTGTTTCTGGCAGAGTGTAAGTTGTCAAGGTCGGGTCCACCTGCCACTATTGTCACCATTGATGAGGAAAGTCCAAATGGTAAGTATCTGTGCTTACTTATCTCCTCATGATAAATCTGAACGTGCTGCTTTCTGTGAGTGGTCGTGTCTGCTATTGATCACATTTTGGCATGCGTTTTATTATGAAGTTAATTTGATTTTCTGTGGCGTGAATCAGGATTTCCCAGCTGGGTGTTCATAAAGCCCTAGGGGTTCATGGGGATTGTGATATAAATGTCAAAATATTTTTTTATATTACTCCTTGTTGGCAGAGGCTATTTACATTAACTCCAGCTTGGGAGAGGATTTTATTTTAAATAAATATTAAGGAAATATTCTAAATGTGGGCATGAGGTGCCTAACGGGTATTTAATAGTGGTAATAAAGTGTTTAATGGGTAGGGTCAAGAATAGGTGTAGGGGAGGGCTTTAGGGATGGGACAAATATGTCCCAATAAGGCAGCATCCATTTATGATTTTAATAAATGTAATCATATACACGGAATATGTTGTTATTATTGCATACTGTTTCTTTTTTTTTAGGTAAAAAAAAGGTTAAAAAAAACTATTTGCACTAAGTATAAATCTAACAACTATACACTTTTTTAAAAAGAAGTCTTATGGTTAAGGCTGCATTTATTTGACCAAAAATACAGTAAAAACAGTAATATTGTGAAATATGTTTTACAAAATAATGATTTAATAGTACATTTTCATACATTAAAACGATTGTTTTCTATTTGAATATATTTTAAAATATAATTTATTCCAGTGATGGTAAAGCTGTATTTTCAGCATCATTACGGCAGTCTTCTGTGTCACATGATCCTTCAGAAATCATTCTAATATGGTAATTTGATGCTCAATAAACTTTTATTATTATTATCACTGTTAAAACAGTTGTGCTGCTTAATATTCATGGCGGAAACCATGATACATTTTAAAATAGTTATCTTTACTTTCACTTTTGATCAATTAATGCATCCTTGCTGAATAAAAAAAAATGGCATTTTGGTAGTGTATAGATTTTAATATGTAAAATGACATTGGTCGTACATAGACAAAGCATAGTTTTGGACATGAATAATACCTCAAATCCTGTGGCGTATTGCAGAGAGATGAGCTTTTACTTTTCAAATGGATTTTCATCAGACAAATGGTAAATAAAATGACGTCCACAGTCCCAAGCCCTTCACTAGTGATTATCCTGAGCTGTGATATCAAAAACATCAGACAGGTAACATTTGAAGTCCATTTCATGCTTTCCAAAAAAATTATAATAATAGTTATTTTTATTCTATTTATTTAGTTCTAATTAATTGTTGCTTGCAAAAAAAGTAGAGAAAGATACTTTTTGCCTCAGAAACTTGTAGTTATGACATCTACCAGCAGGGGCTGCCTGTGTCGCCAAACCTTGGGTTCAATTGATAAAAAGATTGGTAACTTCTGGTATAATTGATCTACTGTGACTTAAAAGTGAATTTTCCGATGTTCAGTCTCAAACTTCCCAGACGTCATGCTGTTGTGTGAAGCTCAATAGGCAGTTACCTGTTGGTTTCCAGGCTGAAATGGTGCGTGCACGCTCGCTGGAGCCACAGATGGTGTTTTTGTGTCGGAGGCACGCTGGGGCCGTTTATCACATACTGTATCTGCGTGCAGGTGATGCTACACCTCGTCATGCGTTTATAAAGGAGCCACTCGTCACTGTAGTGCTCAACAGAGCGTTTGACAACACTGTCTGTTTGCTGATGCGACAGGTGTTGGCTGCTACATGCGGATTTACTCTCGGTTTCCTCCTTCCATTCTTTTTTCTTTTCATTCCCCTTCTCTCTCCCTCCCTCCCTCCCTCCCCCTTGCCCATTCTGTGGGTCAAAGAGTTTGTTCAGCATCCGTGTGTTGGCTCAGGAAAGTGCATCGAGGCAGAGGCCTGCTGGGAAATGTAGTTGCAGTAAAATTGAGCAGTTAAATGGATATTTTGCTCGGTCTGCTTATGTGTTAAAATAATTAGTCTGTTTTTAGTTTTTTCGCTCTAGCGGACTGTGATGAGACAAAAAGGGATCCTCTGGGTCACTTAAGCAAAACAGGAACAAGTGTTATGTTGTGGCAGTGATACAAAAAGCAAAAAACAGACACATTTACCTGCATATTATTCAGGTGATATCAATTCTGTTTCAGTTAATATTTTATAGCAAGCCTCTTCCAGTTTAAAAAAAAAGACTAAATGTTTGCATCATTTCTGATGTCTGGCAGTGTTTCATTATACATCAATACACAACAGTTAGAATTCAGTTCAGAGTTTTTCTTTTCCTGCCAATGTTTTCAATGGTTCCAACATGTTTTGTAAGTTATTAAATTAAATGTTTATATATTTGATTTTAAAATAATTGTTTAAAAGTAATAGTATTATTTATTATAGTAAATATATAGTATGTATACTGTATATAGTAGACCTATTTATTATTATGTATTTCACAAGTATACTATACCAAGATTGAGAAAGTAACCTTTTCTTTCTTCTTTCATTCAGCAAGAAGACTTTTACATTGTTACAAAAAATATATATTTTAAATAAATGCTTTTCTTTTAAACTTTCTATTAATCAAAGAATCCTGAAAAAAAAATCCACAGAAATATTAAGCTGAACAACTGCTGCATTAGAATAAGAAATGTTTCTTGAGCACCAAATTAGCATGACATGAATAAGTTATATTTAAACTATATGAAATAAAAAATGGTTATTTATATTTTAATAATATTTTACAATATTGCAGATTTTACTGTCAAATGGAACTCCGTTTTGGTTTTGTTCTATTCCTGTTTTGTCTGTGTTCCCTTTGCTATTTTGTAAATAATTCTTTCTTTTTTCTGAACAGCAGAAACATTTTTATTTTATCATGGAGCAGCTGTCTATGTTCAATAGCAAGTGTTCCTGTTAGAGTGAGGTGAAGTGGTCAAGCACAAAAAAAAGTACACAGGGATTCACTGTGCAGGTGAATTTTAGGTACTTTTTTAGTCCGTGAAGTCAACTTTGTAGTGGTTAAAAATAACTTTGGTTTCGAGATTTTTTTTTAATAAAACATGGACCATAATTAAAAGGGCTTATGTCTGCTATTTTAGGCTAATTTTGTAAATACCAGATTCAGCTCGAAGTCATGCATCTTCGGAGCCGCGCGCAGTTACAATAGAAAATCTGCCGTGCACCGTCAAGCGAAATGGGCCCTTGCGCTTCTCATTCGGTGTGCGACCTCCTTAAGGCCCACCCCAAATTCTCCCTTTTTTTTTTTTTATTTTTAGAGACGCGCGAGGACGATCATCCCAAGCCAGTAGTAATCAACATCCTACCCCTCCTGTGACCCATGGTTTGTCTGTATGTGTATTCAGGGCCACTGAGCAACGGACTTCCAATATAGTAATAATAATAATAAAAACTGCCTTAATACGAGATAAAATAATTGTCGGGGTTAATTAATTAATGTTGAGTTCTCTCAGTTCCTGAGTTCTCTTTAGTACTTTGTCCTGTATCGTCAATATTTGTTCAGTTGTTTTTTCTTGAGATTCCATTCGGATGTATCATTAAATACTCTTTATTCCTCTTAATCTCATACGTCGTGCGATATAAACTCACCTAAAGAATTATTAGGAACACCTGTTCAATTTCTCATTAATTCAATGCTCTAATCAACCAATCACATGGCAGTTGCTTCAATGCATTTAGGGGTGTGGGCCTGGTCAAGACAATCTCCTGAACTCCAAACTGAATGTCAGAATGGGAAAGAAAGGTGATTTAAGCAATTTTGAGCGTCGCATGGTTGTTGGTGCCAGACGGGCCGGTCTGAGTATTTCACAATCTGCTCAGTTACTGGGATTTTCACGCACAACCGTTTCTAGGGTTTACAAAGAATGGTGTGAAAAGGGAAAAACATCCAGGATGCGGCAGTCCTGTGGGCTAAAATGCCTTGTTGATGCTAGAGGTCAGAGGAGAATGGGCCGACTGATTCAAGCTGATAGAAGAGCAACTTTGACTGAAATAACCACTCGTTAAAACCGAGGTATGCAGCAAAGCATTTGGAAGCCACAACACGCACAACCTTTAGGCGGATGGGGTACAACAGCAGAAGACCCCACCGGGTACCAATCATCTCCACTACAAATAGGAAAAAAGAGGCTACAATTTGCAAGAGCTCACTAAAATTGGACAGTTGAAGACTGAAAAAATGTTTCCTGGTCTGATGAGTCTCGATTTCTGTGGAGACATTCAGATGGTAGAGTCAGAATTTGGCGTAAACAGAATGAGAACATGGATCCATCATGCCTTGTTACCACTGTGCAGGCTGGTGGTGGTGGTGTAATGGTGTGGGGGATGTTTTCTTGGCACACTTTAGGCCCCTTAGTGCCAATTGGGCATCGTTTAAATGCCACGGCCTACCTGAACATTGTTTCTGACCATGTCCATCCCTTTATGGCCACCATGTACCCATCCTCTGATGGCTACTTCCAGCAGGATAATACACCATGTCGCAAAGCTCGAATCATTTCAAATTGGTTTCTTGAACATGACAATGAGTTCACCGTACTAAAATGGCCCCCACAGTCACCAGATCTCAACCCAATAGAGCATCTTTGGGATGTGGTGGAATGGGAGCTTCGTGCCCTTGGATGTGCATCCCACAAATCTCCATCAACTGCAAGATGCTATCCTATCAATATGGGCCAACATTTCTGAAGAATGCTTTCAGCACCTTGTTGAATCAATGCCACATAGAATTAAGGCAGTTCTGAAGGCGAAAGGGGGTCAAACACAGTGTTAGTATGTTGTTCCTAATAATCCTTTAGGTGAGTGTATATAGTGAGAGCATAACAGAATACAGGACCCTCATATTGAGTATAACAATTTAAAACATGGATTCACCAGCTTTGCATCTCCTCCTCATTCCTGGACAAAGACCACTACTGGAGTATTTTGGGCTGATTGCTCCAGCTTGGATGAATTTCATGTACAGCCCGTAACCCAGAGAACAGCCAGCCACCATCCCGCTGCACGGACACAATGCCAGAGCCCACCGCAGACAGAGGAATTGAGCCTGCCGCGATTAATGAACTGGACCTACCGACCTACCAAAAGGACTGAGCCAAACTCCGTCCCCAGAGCCTGAGCCTCGACAAATGTCTGACAAGGTGTATTAGCCGGCAACACAGCGCATCGTCATGGGGATGCTCGTTGAGTACGATGGAATGGAGGAAAACCTCGCGCACATTCCCGCCACCGAGGGTGAGCTGATTTTAAATTCGTCTGGATGTTTTTAGAATTTGATTGTGGACATTTCCAGAAGTCTCCTATTCTCGTTTGTCCCGCCGAGCATGAAATCTCCAGTGCCCCACTGGTTCCGCCCAGCTCACAGTCTCATGTGTTTCTAGATTTCCCTCCCAACCTCCCTCTCCCGCCTCCTCATTCAAAATTAGCCAATTCCACAGCCCCGCCTCTGCTAGTTCCCTTCAGAACCATGTCTTCTCTCTGCGTGAATCTGCCTTGGGTCTTCCAGTCCCCAACTGCACCCGGTTAAGGGGAATCCCTGGCTCCTCCTCCAGCCGCTGTTCCTGCCACTCCACCTTGGCCCGTCGCCCAGACTCCTCCGCCTTGGCTCCTCGCATCTTGGCTCTTCCAGGGGTCATAGGGTTTACGGCTCCACCGGGCTCACTCGACCCTCCGGATCCATCTCGGTCAAACGTTAACTCCGCCCTCCTTCCTGCTCCACCTCAGCCCTCCTGTACCTTAATTCCACCATGGGGGTGGTTGATCAACTCTGTTTCGCGGCCTACAGAGTACGGTGAGTTCAAATCTCTGCCTTCACCACGGACTTACGGATTTTCATCTACGCTTCGTCCCTTGACCTCTTCAGCTCCTACAGGCTCCGTCTTCCCTCCATCTCCTCCCTGGTCTTCAGTCACATCAGCTCCAGCTCAACCCTCTGGCACCTGGCCCCACCTCGGACAAAAAAATATAGCTATATATCATACAAACTCGATATACCGCTCATCCCTATAAATGTTAAAGAAAGCCAATGATTTAATCCTTGTTGATGTGTCCTCTGGATGTATTTTTTTAATGTAACTGAAATTACTCAGACACAAAAGTTGTATAAAGGGCTTGTTTTGATATTTTCAATTTAATCTGCAAATTTATGAAGATTCGATAATGTGTGGTGGAACAGTAGAAGCCACAGAGTTTAGGCTTAAAGCTTAATGCAACATGCATTGTGTATTTTATTAATGTCAGAAACACTTGGGCACGTTTATGATGGTAGGCCAAATAAACTAGAAGGGAGGTTTGCATTTAAAGCAGGCACATAAACCCTACTGCACCTGTTTTGTTTATAAAAACTGACAATTTTGTCATTCCTTGAAAAGTGTCTCAAATGACAAAACCATGGGCAATGTTGCGTGAGCTTAATGTTAGAGTAATGTTGTAGTGGTGTTATTTTCTTGTTTTGGTTACAGTGGCTTCATTTCGGAAGGAAAAAGGAGCTGCTAGTAAAGTACACACTAGATGGGTGAGAGAGACCGAGAGAAATTGTTTGTGGGAGGAAAAGGAACAGTCAGGATGAGATTATATAAACACTTGACATTTTGGATCAATTCAAATGCACCAAGACTTCAGCAGTCTATGTTCTGCTGTATATGAGAAATACTTAAATAGATCCCGTATCAGAGAAGTTCCTCTTCATTAAAGGCCTCTGTATGTTTGGACTAAAATCAGAGCACAGTTGCTGTGGTAATACATTTGGCCTGGCTTCTGGCTGTACTTTGATCCCTGCATCATAGACGTTATATCTGGTCATCAAAAGTGACCTATTTAAAATATATCTCAAGGCATCTGAATTATTAGAGTCCTTCTGACCCCAGGGTCCTTCAGGGTTCTGTGTGGCAAAGATTTCAGTTCAGGGCAGGCTCAGCTCTTTGAAAAATATCAGAGTCACTTTACAGGTCAATTTAAGTTTAGATCAGGGTTTGACTATTATCAGTGCAAAAGCACACAGATAATTTCTCTTCTGCTGGGAAAACACTTAGTACGAAATTAAACATTCATATAAACTACAGCTAAATTTCACCTGAGATTTAGAGTCAAATTACAGGGAGGTAAAAATGTCTCTAGAAAGATGGCAGCATCACTATTTTATTTTTACACAGAAATGGGTTGGACTACTTGTAAAATCTTTTGGGTAATATGAAAAATCTTTGTTGTGTTATATGCTAATGGTGACTGTTCAAAATGGGAAAAAAGCACTTCTTGTGTATCTTAATATCCTTTTATACTTTTATATACTTTGCATACAGCTGAGACATTTATTTTTCTTTCAAAGAGGTAAAGCTGAAAATCAATAATGTGACTAAATAATTAGAAATATATTTTCGTTTTTTTCTGTCTAAACATTTGCATAGAACTTACCTTTCTGAGTGCCATACATTTTGATTTTCCAAAGTTTGCATGCCTGCAATTCAAAAAGTATTAATTATATCTCAATATGATTTAAGATTCTGGTTCATAAACCTTTCTTTTGAATACTTCATTTTTAATCAAGGACCTTTATGGTTCTATCCCATATATTTGGGGATCTTGATGCAACTCTTTGTACAAATCATTGAATTTTATCCATTTTTAATGGTTGAAAACCAAACGAGAGTCACTTTGCATTTAGCTGATACGTATTGCATTTAAAGCGGAATGTCTGGAGAATAAAACAAATTTGTTGCTAGAAATGTATTGTTATACATTTATTATTAACTATTATTGGTTAGATGGAGGTTAAAGCACAATGTCTTAAACTTAGAGCATCTTTAAAGGGCACCTATTATGCCCATTTTCACAAGATGTAAAATAAGTCTTTGATGTCGCCAGAGGTGTGTATGTGAAGTTTTAGCTCAAAATACCCAACAGATCATTTTTTACAGCATGTTTAAATTGTCACTTTTTGGGGCTGAGAAAAACGTGCTGTTTTAGTGTATATCCCTTTAAATGCAAATGAGCTGCTGCTGCCGGCACAGAGGGCGGCGCCTCACGAGATCACGCTCAGTGGCAGGACAATCTTATCTCACAGAATGATATTAAAACAGAAACTCTGAGTAGCGGTGTTCATTTCGACCCGGACTTGGATAATAATGCCCACAGAACCAGAGAATATAAACTGTATGGAGATAGAACTGGTATGTTTAGTTTAATTATGGTTATAGCTTATTTTTCATCTTGCTTTTATCCACTATTAAGGCAAGCCTGTTGTAGCGAACCGCGACCGAATGATGGCCAAAAATGTACTGATGAGTTTTATGAAGTTTATTATACATCACACCAAAGATGAAGCGTCAGTTTTAGTCCAGAGAATCACCGTAAGAGCTGAATAAACATAAGAAGTGGATATTAAAGTCTTATCCATAAACTCTCTCGCTCCCTTTCATTATCATCAACATACACACAGAATTACACAAAAACATGTTACAACTAACAGTAAACAAGTATATACAGACTTTATGCCTTTTCAGTGTAAGTTTTATATCCGTAAAACAACTCTGATGAACTGTAATAAAGTGCGCGCTCCCCCTTCATTTTTGCCGTGATCACTGATCAGTAACGTTAGGCCTATCGCTCCGGAGACTATAAGCTGGGTCACGAACAGTTGGTAGTAAATGATCCAGTAAATGAAGACTGCTATGTTCATTCTTACATCTTATAACAAAACACCTCAATCGCTTAGGAGACATTCTTGTATACAGCTGCTCCGGTGTCGAAATAATGCCGGACTGTGTACTGCTCACTCAGGGCGGGTCTATGCAAAAACTGCAGTGTCAGTCAACAGTCGTGGGAGGGGCCTGTACAAAAGTATGTCGCATTGCCCCGAATCTAAGAATGGGTTGTTCTGAGACATTTATGGGTATTTAAAAAAAAAAAGAACTGGGTGGATTTTTATCATTATAGGGTGGTCATGTACACACACTGCCAACACACATTTATGTTCGAACACCATGCAAAAGTGAATTTTGCATAATAGGTACCCTTTAAGTTCGGAAATTGCAGTTGGACAACATTTTACTGTTTACATATTACTGTTAAGCGCAAAAAGTGCTTTTAAAAAAAGCTTATTTACACCAAAGTCTAGCCTATATGTTTGAAAACTTTTTGGACTTCTTTAACTACTGTGAACATTTGGGTGGTTTTAGATAGTGGGATTTCATAGCAGGGTCAGTGTTTTTAGACTTAGTCTCTTAAAACATGCTCTGTTTGAGGAATATGACTGCTCTGGAGCTCAACATAAGCTCTTTCTGTCTATAGTAGTGGGATCGTAGGACGTATTGCTCATCCTCATTATTTGCTTGCATTGCATCATCATTGTTTGTTCTAGTCCATATTTGCGTGTGTATGTCATCATCGATTCAATGCTTATGAACGAAACTGGGGTGTTTACGCTGTTGGATAATTTATGTCTTGTGAAGCTTAAAGAATGTATTTATTTGAACAATTTGGAATCCAGCATCGTCAATATTCCCTTTGCTTCTCTTCTGCTGTTAATTTTATTATTATTCCTCACTTTGAACAACTCAACATTTGATCCCTATGATTAACACTCACCAAACTTTGCATGCATAAAGAGTCTGTGGCTAATTGCATTTTGTGTAATTTTGGGATGGAAGGTATGTATGGTTGCCTAGGAACTAGCGCTTAAATTAGCAATATTGAAAACATCAGCCGTGCTAACCCCGTTTGAGCTGGAGACTTCACATGAGACTTCCTCTCCTCACTGTGAACAAATTTCCCACAAGGCCTAAATACTGATATATATATATATATATATATATATATATATATATATATACACACACACGCACGCACACACACACACACACACACACACACATACATACTACCGTTAAAAAGTTTGGGATCTCTAAGAGTTTTTTTTATGTTTTTGAAAGAAGTCTCTTATGCTCACCAAGGCTGATCAAAAACACAGTAAAAACAGTAATATTTTGAAATATTATCACAAATTAAAGTAAGGAATGTAATGCAGTTCGTTGTTATGGGAAGGAGGAGGCGGGAACCGGCGAACATTAAACAAACTTAATAAATAAATAAAAAAACAAATACAAAACAAAAGTAAAAGAGCAGGACGACTGCTGTCACATATAATAAAACAAAACATCACATAAGACCAGGCCTAATCCTCCCTCGATCTCCACTGTCATCGCTCCTCCTTTTATGCTTCCGCTCTCCGTGAGAGATAGGGTGCTTCTCAATTCTTATTTGTGATAAATAAACACTTGAGGGGGCTCAGTACCTAGAGGCTGCCCTGTCGGCTGGAGTGGTTGAGACCATACTCAGTTCAAGAGCTCCTTCCACAAGGAGATTGTACGGCCTAAAGTCGAATGTGTTTCCACTTCGTGTAGAGAGCGTGAGGTGGACCCATTTAACTGCCCGGTGTCTTCAGTGCTGGAGTTCCTCCAAGATTGCTTCTCGGCTGGTCTTTCCCTGTCCACACTCAAGTTGTATGTGGCTGGCATTGTGGCTTTCCACGCTCCTCTGGGTGATGGGCCTCTGGGGAGGCATCAGTTGGTCGTACGTTTCCTCCGTGGGGCTTGGAGGATGAGTCCTGCGGCTCGTACCAGAATTCCCACATGGGATCTAGCTATGGTTCTCGAAGGGCCAGTTGATGCCCCCTTCGAACCTCTAGAGTCAGCTGAGGCCAAGAACCTTTCCCTCAAGGTAGCTTTTTTATTAGACATTACTTCTCTGAGGAGAGTAGGAGACCTTCAGGCGCCCTCCATATCTCATGGGTGCCTGGAGTTTGCTTCAGGCGACATTAAGGCTATCTCTTGCTATGTGCCTAAAGTGCCATCTAATGTGGCACGGCATACGGTTCTGCAGGCTTTTCATCCTCCCAAGAAAGGGCTTCCTGCAACCAAACAGACCATCAGTATCTGGATCGTTCAGACTATCTCTATGTCCTATCAGGTGCACAGTTTGCCTTCACCTTTGGCCATGATTGCTCATTCAACCAGAGACATGCCGTCCTCCAGAGCCCTCCTTTCAGGGGCCCCCGATCCAAGAAGTGTGCGATGCAGCAGGATGGGCCACCCCTCATACTGTTATCAGATTCTATAGCCTGGACATTCCTTCTATGCCAGGCACTCTAGTGCTGTCGTCCTAAGTGTGCCTGTGTGCAGCTTCACACTGGGACAGGCAGGGCTCCTTGTGGCACAGTGGGTACTCGTTCCCCAAAGTGTTGTCATCGACGCAGTTCAAGTTCCATCGAAAAGGGACTGTAACCCCTGTTCCCTGAAAAGGGAACGAGACACTGCGTCTCTTTGCCACGCCTCCCCCTGCCTGGGAGCGACTTGCTTCATCGCAGAAGCTAACTCTGTTGTGTGCCGGCATCCCTTTGTAGCTTATGTCACGTTACGTCATGACGCAGCACCTATCAGGATTGGATTAGTTTCATTCATACTTCAGATGCGTTATGCTAAGGGCTTTCCCCAACGTGTTGTCATCAACGCAGTGTCTCGTTCTCTTCTCAGGGAACCGGGGTTACAGTAGTAACACGAGATGTTTTGTGTATTTACCGGAAAAGTCATTCTGGTGATTTTATGGTAATTTACCGGGATTGCTGTGTAACAGGGCTAGTGTCACATGATCCTTCAGAAATCATTCTAATTTGCTGATTTGATGCTCAAGAAAAAACAGGATTATTTAATGGATAGAAATTTTAATAGAACAGCATTTATGTGAAATAGAAGTCTTTACTATAACTTTTGATCAATTTAATGAATCCTTGATGAACATAAATATTCATTTCTTTAAACAAAAAACAAAAATCGTACTGACAAACGTTTGAACAGTAGTGTACACTACCATTTGAGGCTTGGGGTCTATTTACCAACAAATGAACATGAGTGGGCTCATGTTTATTAAGTGGGATTGTAAGCTCAAAGTGAAGTTTTTAAAGCACACTTTTACAACCACTTTTTGTAAGAGACAGCCTAAGTGTGTGTGTGTGTGTGTGTGTGTGTGTGTGTGTGTGTGTGTGTGTGTGTGTCTGTGTGTGTGTGTGTGTGTGTGTGTGTCTGTGTCTGTGTCTGTGTGTGTGTGTGTGTGTCTGTGTGTGTGTGTGTGTGGGTTGGTTTATGTGATTTATGAGGACACAAATTTGTATAATGGCATGTGTATTACACTGGTATTACAACGTATGGGTGGTTTATGAGGACATTTCAAATGTCCTCATAATTCAAATAGCTTAAAAAACTTAAAAAACAATGTTTTATTAAAAATGCAGAATGTCTCCTGTGATGGGTAGGTTTAGGGATGGGGCAGTGTAAGGGGATAGAATATACAGTTTATACAGTATAAAAACCATTACGCCTATGGAGAGTCCTCATATTGCTGTTGCACCAACGTGTGTGTGTGTGTGTGTGTGTGTGTGTGTGTGTGTGTGTGTGTGTGTGTGTGTGTGTGTGTGTGTGTGTGTGTGTGTGTGTGTGTGTGTGTGTGTGTGTGTGTGTGTGTGTGTGTGTGTGTGTGTGTGTGTGTGTGTGTGTGTGTGTGTGTTCAGCGGCACCTGCCAGGTCCTGGATGAAGGCCTGATTGATATCTCTCTGCTGGCAGGAGAACATCTCTCTCCTCCTGCTCTGTTGTTATTTCCGTTCCTCTTTATTCTCAAGAGTTTATTTCAGGAGTTTTGGACTTTTAAATCTCATCTTTATTTTAGAAAGAAGACCAGATCTTGCTTCTGAACCAAACACATCCAAATATATAAGCAGCACTGTAGTTCCTTCTTTGTAGTTTTGTAAGGTATGGACATGTTTAGAAATTTTTTAGCAGATGGGGGTATTATGAATCTATTAATAACTTGTTTTTAGTTCACACCAAATGTCCAATACAGAATGTGATGTCATTTTTAGAATAAAAAGCAAGCATTGGAACAGTTTAATGTAATCTAATGTTACATTTAAATGTTTTACTACTTTGGCATTGAAAATAAGTAAACTGTTTGAATTGGAGGTAAAAAATGTAAAAAAAGTAATTGATATATACACACACCCAGGCTGAATTTATTCCTGTGATGAATGAATGAATGAATGAATGAATGAATGAATGAATGAATGAATGAGGCATTTATATAGCCCTATTCTACTGTACACCCAAAGCGCTTTACAATCATGCCAGGGTCTCTCCTCAACCACCGCCAGTGTGCAGCATCCACTTGGATTATGCGACGGCAGCCACAGTACAACGGCGCCATCTCTGATGGCAAAGCTGATTTTTTAGCATCATTACTCCAGTCTTCAGTGTCACGTGATCCTTCAGAAATCATTTTTTTCAGGAAGTTCAAAATAACTGCATTTATTTGAAATATAAATCTTTTTTGTAAAAGTGTAAAAGTCACGTTACTTGATTGTCACTTGATCAATTTAATGCATCCTTGCTGAATAAATCAGATTTTTCTTCTTTTTTTTTATAAACATAAACTTTTTTGAACTTTTGAATAGTACTGTACATTAGACCAGTGAAATGATTCTGATCAGTCAGTCATGGCATGTATTCCAGTTTGCAACATAATAAACCTTAATGCTATTATGATATTATTTGAATGCAATATGGGTCTAATCACATTCAATCATCCCTAGTTGTTGAATACAGGAACTGTTTTACCTGGGTCTCCTCCTCAGTGAGTGGTAGATATTGGCTTGTGCTGTAGATCTTTACTTTCATTAAATTGTCTCAGGTCTGACTGATTCGTCCCGTCCTCTCTAATCATCTTCTTATTAGACCTGCACAACCTCCCAAAATTAAAAACGTCCCCCGAAAACAAATGAAAAACTAGCTCCACTCAATCACACTGAGATAGCTCCATCCATCTGCTGGTTGAGTAGCTACTTATTGGGCTTGTAAAAATCATTCACGTCTATAGCCATGTTCCAGAATCTAGCGAGCCACCTATGTTGGCGATATGGCTTTCTCAGCGCAAATACTGTTCTACAAGGTAAGCAAAAGTACCCTTTTCTACAGCAGCATTATGTCTCTCTCACAGAGAAGGCAATCCCATAAAATATGCATTATTTGTAGTATTATTTAACCTAAAATTGTGTGTATATGTTTGTGTACTTATTAGAGTTTTACATTAGCCATAATGGGTATTAGTCATACCCAGCTAACAGGGAACATTCTCAGAACTTTGGCTAACATTCTTGCAAGGTCCTCTCAAATTTATTATGAACAAACCTTATTCCAGTAAAGTTAATGGAATCTGTTCTCAAAGTTATCTGGTCTTCAATAAGGCTCTCAAAACATTAGCACAAAGCATTATTTATGTTCTATTATATATATTATTAAAATTGTTCATGGAACATTTTTTTTAAACATTTTAGCCTGATGTTCTTCTTACATTGTTCAAATGTTGTTTCAGAATGTTTAGAGAACATTCAAAAGTAAAGTTCCTATAATGATTGCAAAATAATCAAATGTAATGTTCCTTTAACGTTCAAATAACCAAAGAATTATTTCTGAATTTAAAATACTGGATGTTTTGAAAGTTATGAGACCATTGAGAAATAACTTTTCAGAACTCAATGGGAACGTTGGCGAAAAAAAAAAAGAAGAAATTTAACATATTTTTGTTTGTTGGGTATTTGCAGCCTACATTGTAAAAAAAACTTAGGTAAATAAATGGTAAATAAAATATTATGGGAGTATATTTCAAAAGAAAGTACTATTTCAGTCTTTATACTTCAAAATGTTGTTTAATTCAATGCTACTTGCCGAGCCATTGTAATTATTCGTTAAATTTACTAACAATTTCTAATTGAAAATTGTTTGTACACCATTCTTTCCCAGTGTATTTTGTGTTCCAAATCAGTTACTTATGACATTCCATATTAGTTTGATACCTATATAGCTGGTAGACAGTAAGACAGCTCACTAGGTTTTGGAACGAAGTCATTGTTGACCTAATATTTCGAGGTGAACTACAGTACAACAATCTGTTTCGGATTCAGAAGGCGTCACATTTCACCGCTTTTTTTTTACATTTTGTTGACTGTGGCGTTCCTCGCAGATTCTTACATACTGTAGATTCATCACACCAAGTCTATTCTGCTTTTGTGCTTTTTGTCTTCTTTTCTATGGATGGATGTTGTGACTGACATTTAGCTGATAATTGGAAGCAGGATGACTTTAACCAAATCATGATGTGAAAGCCACACGGAGGCTGGCACATGAGTCTACACAGCTGTTCGTGGCAGCTTGGCAGCATTTTATGCTTGTTAAAACAGCCATTACCATCTTGAAGGTGAGATCTCATCGTCTTAAGTTCAAGATGTTGATGGTTGCAGTTCTGAGGTGGAAACTCTTCCAGAAGCTTCAAGCGAAAGGTCTGTTCCTGTGGTCTGATTATTCACATACACACACTGTGTTATGGTAATGACAGTAATCAGTCTCTCTTATTAATAGGTCAGTGTGACACTGTTGTTCAGGTTTTCTAATGTGCCATGACAGAGGATACACAACAAAGCAAAAAAGACCTTTTCACAAAAATCTCTCTCGTTCTTTTCCCCTCAGGTGAATCACTGAATTTCTCTGTAAATGCTAGTCTGTCTTTTAGTTTGTTTCAATAAGTCAAGTCACCTTGATTTATATAGCGCTTTTTACAATACAGATTGTTTCAAAGCAGCTTTAAAGTGATAACAGGAAATTAATGCAACAAAGATTGTTTTGGATGTACAGCAACTCTAGACAAAAGTCATTGTCCAGTTTAAGTAAGTTTAGCATTGATTCATTTCCATTGTAAGAATCAGTAATAGTTATTAATTTACTGGCTGTTTACACAACACCATTTTCAACTGAAAACAGAAAACGTTAAATGCGTTCTGGGCCGTCAATTTACACAACAACAGCGTTTTGAAATAATGCTATGAAACTATGAAATAGGTTGTAAAGTTTGTAAAGTGCACGTTTTTGAAAACGATCCAGTTGTCATTATCCATAATACTAGCTGAATGTGTCTCGTGAAAGCATACCCTAAAATCATAAGATTCTAATTTTCATGAAAAAAAAAATTAAGCAGTTTGGATTGTGACATTTTTGTTTTTTCATGACAGTTATATACATTTTCCCCCAAACTTACCAGTCATTGACCCTTTTTCATTACTGAATTTTTTTTTTTAATTATTAATAATATTGCTGTAACGGTCACCAGCTGGAGTGCCCTTGAGAGCCACCAGAGGGCACTCCAGATAAGACCATGATCACTTCCTCACAAACTACATTTCCCATACTCACTGCCTGGACTCATTCACACTGATCACATTCACCTGTACCTCATTGTCACTGATTTTATTCACCTGTGTCTTGTCATCCTGCTAGTCTCAGTCTACATATACCTTGTTCATTCATTCACTCACCGCAAAGTCTTGTTGTACTGTTGTCTGCATTTCCGAGCGTTTTCCCGTGTTTTGTTTATTGCCTTTTTGACCTTGGACTGTGTACCCCGTTTTCTGATTGTTCTCTGTTTACCCTGACCTGGATTGTTTACTGGACCTTGCTTCTCGCCGTTTTGTTCTCTGTCTCTTCTCCATTGTCCTGTTTGCTCATTCTTGACCCTGCCTGTACGACTATTCTATATAAAGCTGCATTTGGATCTTCACCTCCAAGTCTCGGAGCATTTCATAACAATTGCTAGGTAATTCATTAATCCACATGGTAATTATCATAATATTCTCAATTTATAATATTTGTTTACTGTAATATAGTAAACTGAAGCAATTTAAAGAATTTTTATCATTTATCATTTATTATAAGAATGTTTTCCAGCCCAGAGCCCTCACCGCTGGTCCCGTCCAGCCCAGAGCCCTCACCGCTGGTCCCGTCCAGTCCAGCACCCTCTCGGAGACGGAGGAGGAGGAAGAGGACTTCCTGCATCCTGCAATGCCCGGAGGCCCTTCCTGAGCCTCCCGCCGATCCAGAGACTGTTCACGTCACGTCTGCCGATCCAGAGACGCTTCACGTCTGCCGAGCCAGAGACGCTTCACGTCGCGTCTGCCGAGCCAGAGACGCTTCACGTCGCGTCTGCCGAGCCAGAGACGCTTCACGTCGCGTCTGCCGAGCCAGAGACGCTTCACGTCGCGTCTGCCGAGCCAGAGACGCTTCACGTCGCGTCTGCCGAGCCAGAGACGCTTCACGTCGCGTCTGCCGAGCCAGAGACGCTTCACGTCGCGTCTGCCGAGCCAGAGACGCTTCACGTCGCGTCTGCCGAGCCAGAGACGCTTCACGTCGCGTCTGCCGAGCCAGAGACGCTTCACGTCGCGTCTGCCGAGCCAGAGACGCTTCACGTCGCGTCTGCCGAGCCAGAGACGCTTCACGTCGCGTCTGCCGAGCCAGAGACGCTTCACGTCGCGTCTGCCGAGCCAGAGACGCTTCACGTCGCCTCTGCCGAGCCAGAGACGCTTCACGTCGCATCTGCCGAGCCAGAGACGCTTCACGTCGCATCTGCCGAGCCAGAGACGCTTCACGTCACTGCCTCCGAGCCAGTGTCTACGGACAAGATGGCCGAACCAGAGTCTGTTCACATCACTTCTGCTGATCCTGAGACTGTTCACATCACTTCCTCCGAGCCAGTGTCTACGGACAAGATGGCCGAACCAGAGTCTGTTCACATCACTTCTGCTGATCCAGACACTGTTCACATCACTTCTGCTGATCCAGAGACTGTTCACATCACTTCCTCCGAGCCAGTGTCTTCGGACAAGATGGCCGCCTCCGAGCCAGTGTCTACGGACAAGATGGCCAAACCAGAGTCTGTTCACATCACTTCTGCTGATCCTGAGACTGTTCACATCACTTCCTCCGAGCCAGTGTCTACGGACAAGATGGCCGAACCAGAGTCTGTTCACATCACTTCTGCTGATCCTGAGACTGTTCACATCACTTCCTCCGAGCCAGTGTCTACGGACAAGATGGCCGAACCAGAGTCTGTTCACATCACTTCTGCTGATCCAGTGACTGTTCACATCACTTCCTCCGAGCCAGTGTCTACGGACAAGATGGCCGATCCAGAGTCTGTTCACATCACTTCTGCTGATCCAGAGACTGTTCACATCACTTCCTCCGAGCCAGTGTCTTCGGACAAGATGGCCGCCTCCGAGCCAGTGTCTACGGACAAGATGGCCGAACCAGAGTCTGTTCACATCACTTCTGCTGATCCTGAGACTGTTCACATCACTTCCTCCGAGCCAGTGTCTACGGACAAGTTGGCCGAACCAGAGTCTGTTCCTGTTCCAGAGCCTGTTCCAGAGCCGGAACCAGAACCAGTGCCTGTTCCAGAGCCATTGCCTGTTCCAGAGCCATTGCCTGTTCCAGAGTCGGAGCCAGTGCCTGCTGTACCTGAGCCGGCGCCTGTTCCTGAACCAGTGTTTGTTTCTGTGTTTGTGTCTGTTCTTGTGGCTGTTACAGTTTTGGTGTCTGTTCCTGAGCTGGTGTCTGTTCCTGAGCTAATGCCTGTTCCGGAGCCAGAGCCCGTTCCAGGACTGGAGCCAGTGTCTGCTGTTCCAGAGCCGGTGTCTGCTGTTCCAGAGCCGGTGTCTGCTGTTCCAGAGCCGGTGTCTGCTGTTCCAGAGCCGGTGTCTGCTGTTCCAGAGCCGGTGTCTGCTGTTCCAGAGCCGGTGTCTGCTGTTCCAGAGCCGGTGTCTGCTGTTCCAGAGCCGGTGTCTGCTGTTCCAGAGCCGGTGTCTGCTGTTCCAGAGCCGGTGTCTGCTGTTCCAGAGCCGGTGTCTGCTGTTCCAGAGCCGGTGTCTGCTGTTCCAGAGCCGGTGTCTGCTGTTCCAGAGCCGGTGTCTGCTGTTCCAGAGCCGGTGTCTGCTTTTCCTGAGCCGGAGCCAGTGTCTGCTGTACCTGAGCCGGCGCCTGTTCCTGAACCAGTGTTTGTTTCTGTGTTTGTGTCTGTTCTTGTGGCTGTTACAGTTTTGGTGTCTGTTCCTGAGCCGGTGTCTGTTCCTGAGCTAATGCCTGTTCCGGAGCCAGAGCCCGTTCCAGGACTGGAGCCAGTGCCTGCTTTTCCCGAGCCGGTGCCTGCTTTTCCCGAGCCGGTGCCTGCTTTTCCCGAGCCGGTGCCTGCTTTTCCCGAGCCGGTGCCTGCTGTTCCCGAGCCGGTGCCTGCTGTTCCCGAGCCGGTGCCTGCTGTTCCCGAGCCGGTGCCTGCTGTTCCCGAGCCGGTGCCTGCTGTTCCCGAGCCGGTGCCTGCTGTTCCCGAGCCGGTGCCTGCTGTTCCCGAGCCGGTGCCTGCTGTTCCCGAGCCGGTGCCTGCTGTTCCCGAGCCGGTGCCTGCTGTTCCCGAGCCGGTGCCTGCTGTTCCCGAGCCGGTGCCTGCTGTTCCCGAGCCGGTGCCTGCTGTTCCCGAGCCGGTGCCTGCTGTTCCCGAGCCGGTGCCTGCTGTTCCAGAGCCGGTGCCTGCTGTTCCAGAGCCAGAGCCGCCCGAGGGGTCTTCTCCGCCCTGGCCGCCCGAGGGGTCTTCACCGCCCTGGCCGCCCGAGGGGTCTTCACCGCCCTGGCCGCCCGAAGGACTCTCTGTTCTGCCATGGCCGCCCGAGGTGTCGTCTTCGCCATGGCCGCCAGTTGGACTGTCGTCTCCTTCCTGGCCGCCTGAAGGGTCACCTGCACAGCCTGATCCACCCTGGTCTCCTGTTCCTCTTCTGCTCCACGGACCTGGCCCCCCATCCCGCCCCCAGATCCGCCTCCGCTCCACCTCCCACCTGGACAGTTTTTTTGAGCGTCTGGAATCCGCTCCTTAAAGGGGGGGCTATGTAACGGTCACCAGCTGGAGTGCCCTTGAGAGCCACCAGAGGGCACTCCAGATAAGACCATGATCACTTCCTCACAAACTACATTTCCCATACTCACTGCCTGGACTCATTCACACTGATCACATTCACCTGTACCTCATTGTCACTGATTTTATTCACCTGTGTCTTGTCATCCTGCTAGTCTCAGTCTACATATACCTTGTTCATTCATTCACTCACCGCAAAGTCTTGTTGTACTGTTGTCTGCATTTCCGAGCGTTTTCCCGTGTTTTGTTTATTGCCTTTTTGACCTTGGACTGTGTACCCCATTTTCTGATTGTTCTCTGTTTACCCTGACCTGGATTGTTTACTGGACCTTGCTTCTCGCCGCCTGCCTCGACCATTGCCTGCTATCTGGTTTTGTTCTCTGTCTCTTCTCCATTGTCCTGTTTGCTCATTTTTGACCCTGCCTGTATGACTATTCTATATAAAGCTGCATTTGGATCTTCACCTCCAAGTCTCGGAGCAGTTCATAACAATTGCTAGGTAATTCATTAATCCACATGGTAATTATCATAATATTCTCAATTTATAATATTTGTTTACTGTAATATAGTAAACTGAAGCAATTTAAAGAATTTTGATCATTTATCATTTATTATAAGAATATCATTAATGATCTCCTAACAAGGCCACATATTAAGGTCTGGCTAGATAAGAAAATAATTTCTCATAATCAATTTGTTGGATGCAGGAGAAATGGGCAGGAATAAAGATTTGAGCAACTTTGATAAGAGCTAAATTGTTATGGCGAGGCGACTGGGTCAGAGTATCTCTGAATCAGCAAGGCTTGTGTGTTGGTCAGCAGTGGTGAGAATTCAGCCCAAGTCTCATCGATGCATGAGGGTAAAGAAAGCTATCCTGTCTGGTCCAAGTCAACAGAAGGTCTACTGTGGCACAGGTCACACAAAATTGTATTATTTTATAATTACACACAATTATAATCAGATAGAGTAAAGACTAAAGAGTATGCATATTTGGCATGCTATCCAGAGGGAGGGAGGAATTTGGCCCAAGAGTACTCCCCCTGTCCCTGGCTGGTATAGGAATAATCGGGTGGTGGAGGGATACTGGGAAACTGTCATGGGACAGAGGTAAGTCGGTTATATATATAGGCCTCCACTCGTGCTGATTGGGTGGATTATTCGAGAGCAAATGTAAACTTTTCATGAAATCTCATGGCAATAAGAGACACAATTGCAAAATTAAATAGATCCCCATATATATATATATATATATATATATATATATATATATATATATTAAAAAATGAATATGTGTGGGTGCTTTTCCTTTGCATCTTCATTTTTTCCAGTTTATTATTTTTATGTATAGACCCTATTTGTACAGACCTTACATATTAAAATAAAATCGGATTTTCTCCAGTCATTGTTAAAAAAAACAAGGCAAACAAAACTTGCTAACTAGCGTTAGTGAAGCGGACGTTCTGCCTTTACCTAAGCCCCGCCCACAAAAAATAACTTTAAAGGGGTCTATTTGCAGAAATGTTAAATCTGTAATAAAGAACGAATGATTTTACACTTTCCCCATGCAGTCCCCTGCACACAGGAAGTAAGAGACCATCACTCTTAAGCTCCAGGTCCTCTAGGGGTCTGAGGAGATGGCACCATACAACTCCCAAAGGAGCTTTACACTTCAAAATAAGATTACCCTCTCCTGATGTATTTAACTCTGAGCCTTTACAGAGGAAGTCACACATCATTGCATGTGCAAGAGAAAGAAGAAAAAGCCTTAAAACCCAAAGTCTGCAGCCATGTAGCAGCTTGCAGAAGATTTCAGAGGTCTTATGAGATGCTGGATTTAAGGGTAGGGGTTAGACTCCCTACCACATACTAACACAGTGTGTGTGTGCTTCAGGTAAACCCTACACTGTTGTTATATTATATCCAAAATCTTCTTTTTTCATGTTTTTTGGGGTTAGGGGATACAATATACAGTTCTACAGTTTAAAAATGATTACGCCTATGTTCACAGTTATATTGTATTGAAGTATCATCTTTGTCTCAGATGTTTCTTCTAAAATTCCTTATGAGAAATTAAAAAAGACATGTATAGAGTATATGTTTGAGTATGAGTTATACAATTATTAAAATTATTAATATCATTTCATATTGAGTTCTCTACCTTTTCAGTGCAGACTTTGATATCTTATACTCTGATTTACTTAGATGTGAAATTATTATTTTTGTTAGTATTGTTACTATAATTACTTCTGTAGTTTGGCAAATCTGAGCTGAGTTTATGACGTTTTTTTTTTAGTTTTTCTTAATTCTTTCTAACATCTTAAATCTAACATCATATTTTATTTGTTTCACAGAAGAAAGTGTTTTGAGTTTGGAACGACACAACATGATGATGAGGATTAAGTAAAAGTTTCTATGAGGTCGCCATTTCATTTCATTTCTGTCTAGAGAAACAACAAGATAACCCATTTGATCATTTTCTTTTCTTTGGGGAGTCTTGTAGTGTCATTTGAATATAATCACATTTTTCTGCACTATGATGGAGATGTATCTGATTGCTTGCAGTTGTCCTGAACGATTGAATGCTAAAGCCAGTAACACAACCCCATGCTGTAATGGTTTTGTGACAGTGGGACTCTTCTGCAGAGGCAGATGACGAACAAAGATTTTTATCAATAGGGTAATGTGATGTTCTAGGATTTTCACATCAAATTCGATTTCTCTACTAATCGATTCTGCTGGATTTCATATTCTTCTTGCAGTTCACACACACAAGCTTAGCCTCATGAGGCGTCTATAAACACAATACACACACATACATACACAAACTCACAGGAGGATGACAGCTCATTTCTGCATTCAAATAAGCTTCCACTTCCTTCAGTTTAAATTGGACCTGCTTTCCCTGTCAACTGTGTCCCGTCACAAATTTTTTGGGCTGGCACATCAAATGAGTTGGCAGAGAATAATTTCTAAAGAAAGTGTGAGTGGTGAAACTCGCCACCATGATGCAAGGGTGATTGCCAGGTCGTTGCTATGTGGTGGTAAGATGTTCTGAGTAGTTTTAGTTTATTGCTATACAGTTGGCTTCCTTGGGTCTCAAACATGCTGAAAAAGCATCTTATGTCAGCCTAAGATTTTATTTATTTTTTGTCTTAGCAATTAGAGCTGCACAATTAATTGAAATAAACCGAAATCGCAATATGGTTTAGTGAGATTATCAAATCGTGAAGACTGTGACGTACTTAAATAAATATATGCATTGCCTGTTTCAAAGTGAAGCACGGTACTGTGTTCTTTTACACATGAGCAGATCATGATCTAAGCGGCTCGGTTCAAAAGCTGCTCCACTCAAACTCATTTTTGCATCTGCTTTAAATTTTGGTCTCTTATAATGTACATTTAGAAATGCAACATGCACCAACCATCTTCCCAAACTTGTATTGAGAATAATTTATAAATGGGCTCCCTGAGATCAGCTTTAATGGCTGTATCAGAAAAGAAAAATCACAATTAGATTTGTTTTTTTTTGTTCCCAAATCCAGCAGCTTAATTAATGTTTTACTTGTTTTAGAGGGATTTGGGGCAATTAGGTAAACTGGTTAGACTGGAAGACCAGGTGGTCAACCATCTCAACACCAGCTTCACCAGGCCAATAGATCATATTAAACCAACTAAGAAGAGAAAACCAGGTTTTAAGAGGCCACTCCTAAATCTCCATGATCTCTATGTATGGAATGTTTTTTTCACCAGTTTTATCATCCACAGGCAAAATTGTAAATCCAATAACTTAGACAAGTAATATCACACCTCTATTTAGCAGCCCACAGGAAATGAGGCATTATTCATGTGTATATCATAAATGGTTTCCTGCTAAAGTTTGAATAATAGTAATTTTGCCTTAGCAAACACCATTAGTGATGTTGTCCGCCAGGTTGTTCAGGAATAGATGTGGAAAACATGGACGTGTGCGACAGAGCACAAGCTCTCACCTGGTTAAGGGTGTAAAAAGGTTTCTGAAAAGCTTCCTTGGATTTGGTGTCTGCGGTGAATGTTTGTGTGCATGCCGTTCCCTTGAGTCTCTTTCATGCCTGGTGTGAGATCCCTCTTAATAGCATTTGATTTCTCCAGTGTGCAGACGTGACTCAAAGGAGCCATTTTTCTCCCGATTTCCATAGAGTTTCATCCATGTGCTCTTGTCCCTGACAAATCCAACAGAATTAAAAATAATCCAACAGAAACCACATATTAATGCAGTTCTAAATTCTAACCACTCTAATAGCTGATATTAGCTGGTGCGGGATGGGATTTAAGTGACTTTGACAGACAGCAGGTGTGTTGTGACCTCTCGCTTGAGGTACTGAGATGCTGTTTACCCAGAGATTCTCGCATCTGCCCTCACTCACGGCTGGTGTGTTTTTGCTCGGCTCACATGCTAACGGGTGGTTTCGCTCAGGTCATGGATTTCCTTTCAGGTAATATTGGAGGTAAACATCAGGTCCTCTGAGTCTGTCGTCCGATAGCGTCGGATGTCTGTTATGGCTGAGTTTTTTTCAGGGATCTGGGATGTAGGCTTCTATTGAGTTAAAGCTGAAGTCTTTAGTTTCTGCTCCACTAGTACCGCCAAATGCAATTGCAACAAGAAAGATTGTTTCCCAAAGTGAAAGTTCACTGGTATTTGGATTGACTGCTGAAATTACGTCCTTGTGACTGTTCTAGGAAACCATTCTGATGACAAGTGATGGTTTTATTCATGTGATTTTTTGTTACTGAATTTAAAAAAAAGATTCTCTCATTCAGTACGTTCAAATCGCAAGACAAAAAAAATTTGTGAAATTAATCTAATGTAATTCTCTCAATGGACACAAAGCACATAACATCTTTGATATTCTTTCTTTCTGCTTAATTTTATGTCACCAAAAAGAACAAATGCAGATGTTTCTTGAATCTGTGACTCAGCCACTGCAGTTATTACATCTCAAAAAGCAAACAAATGCTTAGGGGTGTCCTGATTATGAAACTTGGCTGATGATTAATTGTCTATGAAATAATTGTGATTATTACGATTGATTGTCTGTTTTATGTCATTGTCCTTACATTTTTGTGTGCTTTGTTCATTAAATAATTGTCACAAATTATTGTGCTTAATTGGGTCCTTTAAAAGGTGTCACTTTGCAGTGTAAGATTAATACAGTTCACACCTTTAATTTTGTATTTATTCAATTCTGCAAATCACTAAAGACAACAAAATGATGTTTTATTAAAAAAAATTGAGTGAACACGTTTAAATGATCTATCCGATCAGCGTGATAGGAGGATTTTAATGCACGACGTAGAGGCGAAGAACCACCCAACGCGAAGCGGCATTACGTCAAAATCCTTTAATGCATGGCTAGCCATGGATTATCCCGCTTATACCATGGTTATTTGCCAAGTTAAAAATAAGTTAAAGCTGTAACTGATGTTAATTTTGTAATAATAATGTAATTTTTTAACAGGTGTTTAAAAATGACGGTTATTTTCTTAAGTTACTTAAGTTAAGGCTCGTTAGTTCTAGCACTCCGTCCACTATAAATAAAGTAGAGCCATCGGGTTGCTTTTATTTGAATGAATTATCACATTTATTTAAATTCATTATTAAAAGAGAGAGACAAAGAACTGAAAGACTCCCCTCGTTCCTTAAGCACATAGTTAACTTAATGATTGTTTAATGGATATATTCAAATTATTTATGAATGACAGGCAACACTGACAGTGACAAGTCAATCTTTATTTGAACTAATCATGCCATTCTCATCTTGCCGGAGAACGAAATACTCTTTTGTTAGGTTACGGTTTCGTTCTCTTCCCCTCCGTGCAAAACACAGCTGTATGTCAAACCAAACTTTTCTTACAAGTCCTGTGGGTGTGAAAGGGGAGAGTGCAGGTGCATTTCTAATTTTCTCCAAGTCAGACTCAGTAATACGCGGATGATGAACGCTGGTGTCTTTTCCATTTTTCCTTTAGCGCTTTAAAACAGATGGCATTGCTTGACTTGAAGTCTTTATCACTTATGATGTTGTATTTTGTAATGTGACGGTTTATATCTGCTCTGAGACACATCAAACTTGCAACACTGTATTCGCGTCCAGCGGTAGACTGAACAGAGGCATAAAATTCCCGCAATGTCTCATTTAAAAGAGAAGCAGAGTAGGTCTCGAAATCACAATTTTTCTGTCTTTGGCGCAAAAAGTCACTGAAAGTGCTAACTGCCCATTTAGTTACTTTTTCGTATTGACCTCATCTTTGTCGTCTCTGATCTTATCTAGCTCTGTCGGTGTTAATTCTTCGTGCCGTTTTTGTCATTCAACGTTTTCTCCAAGTCTTCTATTTCATCTTGTGCCTGGGCCCATTTCTCAAAATTGCCATATTCACCATACAAATTAAACAATATGCAAAAATCACCCATTTAGCCTACCTAAATAAACGTTTTCATATGTTTCTCTCACTCTGTTTTTAAGTGTAACTGTGTTACTATGGTTACCAATGATTATAGTAGAGGATTAATTTCGATCTGTAATCAAACTGACTGGAATTACCTGTGCATTAAACGGTTTTACTGCACACCTTCCAGCCAATCAGAATCGAGTATTTAAACAGCCCGTGGTATATATATATAAAAAAAAAAAAATATATATATATATATATATATATATATATATATATATATATATATATATATATATATATATATATATATATATATATATATATATAATGTACATAGCTGACTCACCTTTGTTCCCAGACATTTTTTTTGCATCTCCCCGCCACTCGGACTCCTCACTTTTGGCGGGTTCCTATCCCAGCCAGGGATACAGGGGGAGTACTCTGGGTTCCAAATTCCTATATCTGATTAGGGCAGGACTATATCTGGGCAGTTGTGGACTTTCCACTGTCGGGCCAAAAACGAGGGTGCTTGTGTGTGCCAGGGCCAGTCAGGCTTGATCGGGCCTAATCAGGCCTTCTTCTGGGCCCACAGCCAGGGGGTTTTCTCTCGCCGAATATCTTTGTTCAAAGCAAGGGGTAGTGGTCATGGAGTTTACTTGAGTCAGGTGAGGGTCAACACCACTGCTCATTTACCATGTTATTATATCAAGCTACCAACTAACTTCAACATTTAAGACATTTTAAACAATTATCAGCTCAAAACTAACTTTCAGACACCAGCAAGTGTTTGAAATAACATCTTTGCAAACCGATGGGGATTCTGATCACTATATGGGGCAAAGATATATTTATATGCAATGCTAAAGGCTACTTATGTTAACCATTGCGATAATAAATACATATAAGTTTCTGGAAAATACCAGAGACTGCTTGAAGAATGTAGACAAATATAATTAAAACCGTGTATTTATTTGGTTTCATGTTTTATCTGTTTCTTCCCTGTGCCTTTGTTGATACCGGACTAATGCAACCGCATATGTCATAAAAAAAAACATGCGCGCCGGTTAACTCGTATAACTCACAACTCCTATTTTCTTCTTATGAGCTCCCTCTGTTGCTCTAGCTTAAAGGATAACAGTATAAGGAGATGAGAGAGATTGCTCAAACATACTCAGATCACATAATTTCATGAAAAAATTATAAATTATCTCTCTTGCTAAAGAAATGTAACATAAACATGATATTTTATCAATATTTTTCTAAATGTGTAAGCCTGTGGAGTTAAAAACATTAATGGAGTTGTTTTGTGCATTCTTGTGATCGCAAATGGAAGCAGGAATAGTTGTGTTCTCTTTTTATGTGAAATGTTAAATACGTGGTGGCTGAACCAAACCAGACTGTTATAGATGAACACAGGACAGACTCATTGTATCAGCAGCTCCTGTGGCAGATTGAACTTATTCAGCTGGTTAAAGAAGTACAACCTCTGCTGGGCCTTTTTCACAATGGAGTCAATTGTCCCACTTAAGGTCCTGAGAGATGGTAGAGCCCAGGAACCCGAATGACTCCAATGCAACCCTGAGGAGCTCCAGTGCTGATAGTGAGAGTCCTGGATGAGAGTTTCCCCAGTCTCACTAATCTGGACAGATTGGGGTGGGCCCAGAGGGCTGGGTCAGTTTTGCTAAGAGAAGATCAGGCATAATGGTATTGAAGGCTGAACTGAAGTCCACAAATAAGATCCTTGCGTAATTCCTCAATGATATTGGAGCATTTAAAGCAGAAGAGAACTTCACACTGCTCCAGTAATCTGTTGAAGATCTGCATGAAGACTGGGGTCTGTTGGTCAGCGCAAGCTTTTAAACAAGCAGGTGAGACAATGTCTGGGCCTGAAGCTTTCCTACATGTGAAGTGCAGATAAGAGCAGTTGTGAGGTGTGAGACTGGGATTTGCAAACTGGCATTAAAACACATTCAGATCCTCAGCCAGTTATTAATTCTCCACAGATCCTGGGGTTGGTGTATTGTCCTTGATGTTTCTCAGACCTGTCCAGACTGATGCCGGAATGTTGGCTGAAAACTGTTTTTTCAGCTTATTTTAGCCACTCTGTTCTCCCTTGTTAGTGTTTCTGGCCTGGTTGTACAGGATTTTGTCCCCTATTTTGGCTGTAAACCGTGGTTTATCATTACTGAATGATAAAAATGTCCTAGTAGGAATGCACATATCCTCAACAAAACTGATCTATGATGCTACGGTATCAGTGACCTCGTCCAAATCGGTAGCTGTAGGTTCAAAAATCCTTGTTCCAGGTTTCTGCTCTAGTTCACTGGTCAATGCAGTCCTTATTACAGGTTTAGCTGATTTCAGTTTCTGCCTGTAGGATGGAATATAATAAGCTGCACGTGGAACAGAGTGATATCCATCTTTTATTAGGGTGTAACAGTGTTTCAATATATTACTGTCTCCAGTGGGACATGCTGTTTGTATTTTGGTTGTTCACGGGAGATATTTGCTTTGTTAAAGTCCCTGAGAATGATTGTTAGAGAGTCCGGGTATCGTTACTCCATGTCTGTAATCTGATTAGCCAGCTGTTGCAGTGCTGTGTTCACACACGCGTTTGGAGGGATGTACACATTCACGAGAACGAATTAGGAAAACTCCTCATTCATATATGTATATATAAAGGACACTTTACGTCTGCATTCTGCATGTTATTAAAAGGATATTTCACCCTAAAATGAAAATAAGTCCATCATTTACTCACCTTTAAGTCATCCTAGGTGTATATGACATTCTTCTTTCAGACGAATACAATACAAAAATGTCCTGGCTCTTCCAAGCTTTATAATGGCAGTGAATAGCTGTTTCTGTTTTGAAGTCCATAAAAGTGCATCTATCCATCATGAAAGTGCTCCACATGGCTCTCGGGCATCAATAAAGTCTTTCTGAAGTGAAGCGATGCGTTTGTGTAAGAAACACATCCATATTTAAAACTTTACAAACTGTAATTTCTAACTTCCGTTAATTGTTGGCATTCCAGCGTATGACGTAGAACGCTCCAGTGAGAATATGCTTCCAAGAACCAAGTTTGTTTTTGACGTCTAATTCGTGACCAGTGTTTTGTTTTGCTCTGTCCTCTGCACTTCCGCGTTCAGCACTGGAACTTACGCTACGCTAAGTATCCTACATCATACGCTCCAACCCCAATCACATGAGGGTGAGAAAATCATGGGCTAATTTTCATTTTTGGTCCCTTTTATCCCCTTATCCCTTTAGCATGCAGCCTACATTTTACATAATAGGCCTGTAGATGGCACTTGGACATGAACTGTTTAATCAACGGTAAAAAAAAAACACTACTTACCATTAATATGAGTGCCATGTAGTTTTTTTTTTTTCCTTTTAGCTATTTCACCTTTGTTAAAAAACTGAAAACAGGTAGTGGCTATGTTGTTTTCAACCGATTTAAGAATAAGACAGGGAAAATACCGCTCCAATTCGCATCGTCCAAAGGAATTTGAGCTTGTTGTTCCATATCACGATTGGTTGGTGTATTATGACATGACTAATGTTTCAATATATTACTGTCTCCAGTGGGACATGCTGTTTGTATTTTGGTTGTTCACGGGAGATATTTGCTTTGTTAAAGTCCCTGAGAATGATTGTTAGAGAGTCCGGGTATCGTTACTCCATGTCTGTAATCTGATTAGCCAGCTGTTGCAGTGCTGTGTTCACACACGCGTTTGGAGGGATGTACACATTCACGAGAACGAATTAGGAAAACTCCTCATTCATATATGTATATATAAAGGACACTTTACGTCTGCATTCTGCATGTTATTAAAAGGATATTTCACCCTAAAATGAAAATAAGTCCATCATTTACTCACCTTTAAGTCATCCTAGGTGTATATGACATTCTTCTTTCAGACGAATACAATACAAAAATGTCCTGGCTCTTCCAAGCTTTATAATGGCAGTGAAAAGCTGTTTCTGTTTTGAAGTCCATAAAAGTGCATCTATCCATCATGAAAGTGCTCCACATGGCTCTCGGGCATCAATAAAGTCTTTCTGAAGTGAAGCGATGCGTTTGTGTAAGAAACACATCCATATTTAAAACTTTACAAACTGTAATTTCTAACTTCCGTTAATTGTTGGCATTCCAGCGTATGACGTAGAACGCTCCAGTGAGAATATGCTTCCAAGAACCAAGTTTGTTTTTGACGTCTAATTCGTGACCAGTGTTTTGTTTTGCTCTGTCCTCTGCACTTCCGCGTTCAGCACTGGAACTTACGCTACGCTAAGTATCCTACATCATACGCTCCAACCCCAATCACATGAGGGTGAGAAAATCATGGGCTAATTTTCATTTTTGGTCCCTTTTATCCCCTTATCCCTTTAGCATGCAGCCTACATTTTACATAATAGGCCTGTAGATGGCACTTGGACATGAACTGTTTAATCAACGGTAAAAAAAAAACACTACTTACCATTAATATGAGTGCCATGTAGTTTTTTTTTTTTCCTTTTAGCTATTTCACCTTTGTTAAAAAACTGAAAACAGGTAGTGGCTATGTTGTTTTCAACCGATTTAAGAATAAGACAGGGAAAATACCGCTCCAATTCGCATCGTCCAAAGGAATTTGAGCTTGTTGTTCCATATCACGATTGGTTGGTGTATTATGACATGACTAATGGACAAGACAGACATGAATTATGTAAAACATGTAATATGTGGGTTTTTAATTGAATCACTGAGAGAGCCTTTCACCGTGTCTACCCCGGACGTAACTGTTGCTGGTCGAGCACATGGAGAACGTAAAAAACAGAACAGGGCATCAGTTTACTGTTGGGGATTTGTCATATCACATCCAGTGTAGACAGCATCACTGATTATAATAGGTTCTATTTGCTAAGTGTTACATGATTCGCGGTTCACTTTTGAAAACAAACTGTTTGGTCACAGTTGTGAATTTGCAATTACTGACAAACTTTTTGTATTATATTTTTATAGTGACCAGAATAATAACAATATATAGCAAAAATCTAAAAATAAAAGGAAAGGAGTGAAAAGTGGTTAGAAAGCAAGCAGGGTCAGAATGCCAGTCTGTGAGTCAAGTCCAAAGCAAGACGCAAACATGGCAAACTCTTTATGGCAACAATGTCTGTCTAGCTGCAGATACAGGAATATTACAACTTCTGAGTGATTTGTTACTATTTTGTACACGTCATATTAATTATAATTCAAATGCATTTTGTTTATTGACGAAAGTATTATTGTTGATATGTGGCACTTTGATTCCCACTTGATGTTTGATTCATTTCAAACCAAATAAGTTCCTCATATTTTTGCATATTTACTCAGAAATGTTCATGGAAGTCAATCAATTACAATTTTCATCTATTTTTTTTTTTTTACTTAATGTTTGGTGCATTTACACTGATGTTTTACTGTTGTGTAAAGCCATTACTGTATGACATGACAATAAAAAGGATTAGTGCAGCATCTTATTTGCACGTAGGTTTATCCTTCAAATCTAATGCAGCATTTGTTTTACAGAAGAAATCAGATTAGTATTTTATTGTCGTAGAGATTAAATGCTTGATGAGACTAGTTTGACTACTTTTGTTATGATGAGGTGGAGTCAGGAGAATCCATTTGCAGCATTTATTAGAATAGTCAAAACAGGCAAGGTCAAACAGTGGCAAACAGAACAGAGAAGGCAAGGCAGAGACAAACCAGGTAACCAGGCAGAGGGAATCACAGTCCAGTAAACAATCCGAGGTCAGGGCAGGCAGAGAGAATCAGAGTCCAGTAAACAGTCCGGGGTCAGGGCAGGCGGAGAAGGGTCAGCAACGATAAACAAATCACGATCAAACACAGGAAACAAACTCAGGGAAATAACGCTCTGAAATGACAGCCAGGAAAGTCAAGACTTCGCAAAACAAAACAAAAAAAACACAAAAGTTCAGGAGGGTGGTGAAGCGGAGGTGGTCTTGGGGGAGGGATGGAGGGCCAGGTCCGTGCAGGGGAACAGGACCAGGGCATGCAATGGTCCCATCGTGGAGCATGGGCGGAGCTGGGTCGTGGAGCGTGGGCGGAGCCGGCTGTGCAGGCGACCAGGGCAGAGCAGATGGTTCAAGGCTCCAGGGTGGACCAGGCAGTTCAGGTGGCCCAGGCAGTTAAGGTGGCCATGGTGGCCCAGGCAGTTCAGGTGGCCATGGTGGACCAGGCAGTTCAGGTGGCCATGGTGGACCAGGCAGTTCAGGAGACCATGGCGGCGCGGCCTCCATGGTCCCATAGCGGGACCTACTGCCCCTCCCCCAAAAGTTTCTTGGGGCCAACTACGGGTACATAGGCTGGAGCAGGCAGTGCCAGCGGCTCAGGAACAGACAGCGGCTCAGGCAGCGCAGGTGGCTCAGGCAGTGCAGGTGGCTCGGGAACAGGCCAGGGCGGTTCAGGAACAGGAACAGACTCTGTGACGGCGGCCATCTTGTCCGTAGACACTGGCTCGGAGGCGGCCATCTTGTCCGTAGACACTGGCTCGGAGGCGGCCATCTTGTCCGTAGACACTGGCTCGGAGGCGGCCATCTTGTCCGTAGACACTGGCTCGGAGGCGGCCATCTTGTCCGTAGACACTGGCTCGGCAGAAGTGACGTGAAGCATCTCTGGCTGTGCAGACGTGACGTGGACAGTCTCTGGCTGAGCAGCGAAGCGTCTCTGGCTGAGCAGCAAAGCGTCTCTGGCTGAGCAGCGAAGCGTCTCTGGCTGTGCAGACGTGACGTGGACAGTCTCTGGCTGAGCAGCGAAGCGTCTCTGGCTGTGCAGACGTGATGTGGACAGTCTCTGGCTGAGCAGCGAAGCGTCTCTGGCTGAGCAGCGAAGCATCTCTGGCTGAGCAGCGAAGCATCTCTGGCTGAGCAGCGAAGCATCTCTGGCTGAGCAGCGAAGCATCTCTGGCTGTGCAAACGTGACACGGACAGTCTCTGGCTGTGCAGCGAAGCGTCTCTGGCTGTGCAGACGTGACCTGGACAGTCTCTGGCTGAGCAGCGAAGCGTCTCTGGCTGAGCAGCGAAGCATCTCTGGCTGTGCAGACGTGACGTGGACAGTCTCTGGCTGTGCAGCGAAGAGTCTCTGGCTGTGCAGCGAAGCGTCTCTGGCTGTGCAGCGAAGCGTCTCTGGCTGTGCAGCGAAGCGTCTCTGGCTGTGCAGACGTGACGTGGACAGTCTCTGGCTGTGCAGCGAAGCGTCTCTGGCTGTGCAGCGAAGCGTCTCTGGCTGAGCAGCGAAGCGTCTCTGGCTGAGCAGACGTGACGTGGACAGTCTCTGGCTGAGCAGCGAAGCATCTCTAGCATCTCAGTGATGCAGCGAAGCGTCTCTGGCTGTGCAGACGTGACGTGGACCGTCTCTGGCTGTGCAGACGTGACGTGGACAGTCTCTGGCTGTGCAGACGTGACGTGGACAGTCTCTGGCTGTGCAGACGTGACGTGGACAGTCTCTGGATTGACCGGAGGCTCAGGAAGGGCATCCAGGCATTGCAGGATGCATGAAGTCCTGTTCCTCCTCCGTCTCCGAGAGGGTGCTGGGCTGGACGGGGCCAGCGGTGAGGGCTCTGGGCAGGAGGGCGCCAGCGGCGAAGGAAACTCTGGGTGGACGGGACCAGCGGCGAAGGAAACTCTGGGCTGGACGGGACCAGCGGCGAAGGAAACTCTGGGCTGGACGGGACCAGCGGCGAAGGGATCTCTGGACTAGACGGAACCAGCGGGGAAGAGGGCTCCAGCTTTGGCTCGGCAGGCGCGACATGAGGCTCTGGCTGGACGTGGCCGGCGTGAGGCTCTGGCTGGACGTGGCCGGCGTGAGGCTCTGGCTGGACGTGGCCGGCGTGAGGCTCTGGCTGGACGTGGCCGGCGTGAGGCTCTGGCTGGACGTGGCCGGCGTGAGGCTCTGGCTGGACGGTCTCTGGCTGGACGGGCACGGGAGCGATGGTTCTCTTGGTAGCACGAACTGACATCAGCGGGGGGTCAGCCATGCTGGAAACAAGTCCTGGATGGCCATAGACCGATCCGATGACTGGGTTGACGGTTGCCGCGACGTGGGGAAACTCAGGCTCTGGAAGTGCCGAACCGCCCAAGGAAAGGGCCAGATCAACAAACCCTTGCAGGGTCCAGCCAGTATGATCCTCCGGCATCACTTGAGCGATGTGCCAATCCAGCCCGCTACAAAACAGGTCCACGAGCTTGGCGTCATTTATCGCTCCCAGATGACAACACGCCAAAAAGTCCCTCACATACCTCTCCAAGGGCTGGCCATCTTGAGACAGAGATGATAGGAATTTCCCTAAGGCCTGGTTGCTAACAACTGCTGGATCCATTGGTTGCGAAGTCTTTCTTATGACGAGGCGGAGTCAGGAGAATCCATTTGCAGCATTTATTAGAATAGTCAAAACAGGCAAGGTCAAACAGTGGCAAACAGAACAGAGAAGGCAAGGCAGAGACAAACCAGGTAACCAGGCAAAGGGTCGAGGCAGGCAGAGGGAATCAGAGTCCAGTAAACAATCCGAGGTCAGGGCAGGCAGAGAGAATAAGAGTCCAGTAAACAGCCCGGGGTCAGGGCAGGCGGAGAAGGGTCAGCAACGATAAACAAATCACGATCAAACACAGGAAACAAACTCAGGGAAATAACGCTCTGAAATGACAGCCAGGAAAGTCAAGACTTCTCACTGGTGTGGTGCGTGGAAGTGGTTTATATGTGTGTGTGTGAATGAGATGCAGGTGTGTGTAATCAGCGCCTGCAGGTGCTAAAATTTGACAATGAATCATAGGCATTTTTCCTTATAAATACCCATCAAAATTTTTGATTAAAGGGATATTTCACCCAAAAATGAAATTAGCCCATGATTTACTCACCCTGAATCCATCCTATGTGTATATGAAATTCTTCTTTCAGACGAATACAATCGGAGTTATATAAAAAAATGTCCTGTCTCTTCCAAGCTTTATAATGGCAGTGAATGGCTGTATGTCTTTGGAAGTCCATCAATGAGCATCTATTCATGATTAAAGTGCTCCATATGTCTTCGGGGGTTAATAAAGGTCTTCTGAAGGGAAGCAATGCGTTTGTGTAAGAAAAAAAATCCATATGTAAAACTTTATCGACTAATTACCTTCCAGTAGACGGCTTTACACATCTATTTACGCTAAAAGAGTAACCCTTGAACAACGTAATGACGAACACAGTTTTGTTTGAACCGCGAGAGGCGTCAATTGCCGTCATTACATTGTGCGTAAAGTTCAAGGGTTACTCTTTTGAGGTAAATCGATGCTTAGGGCGTCTGCCGGAAGCTAGATATTTCAGTCGATAAAGTTTTAAATATGGATATTTTCTTACACGAACGCATCGCTTCCCATCAGAAGGCCTATATTAACCCCCGAAGATGCATGGAGCACTTTAATCATGGATAGATGCCAGCTTGGAAGAGCCAAAACATTTTTTAAAGGGGTAGTTGATTATGATTTCACTTTTCTAACTTTAGTTAGTGTGTAATGTTGCTGTTTGGGCATAAACAACATCTGCAAAGTTACGAAACTCAAAGTTCAAAGCAAAGGGAGATATTTTATTTTAAAGAAATCGCTTTTTAAGGACTACAACAAACGGCTGGTAGGGACTACACGACATTCCTCCCTGGTTAGTGACATCACCAACCCCAATATTTACATAAACCCAGACCCCTGAACACGATTTATAGATTATTAAGATATAATATGCTAATCAACGACAAGAAGATAACTACACATCAGCTACATAAATTCATCAACTAACCATTCAGAAATGTTGTCTACATGTTGTCACTTCTTCTTGAGTCTCTCCATCTTTCTGACTCCGGTTTGAACATAGAAGCCTAACATTTTTTTTTACATTTTCAGTGCATGTCTGTGTGAGGTTATCGAAGCTGCTAAAGACAAGATCTCTTGAAGCTCTGCCCCCTGTGCTCATTTGCATTTAAAGTGACAGACCGGACCCAAAACAAGGTGTTTTTGCTCACCCTCAAAAAGTGACAACTTTAACATGGTATATAAAAATATCTGTGGAGTATTTTGAGATAAAACTTCACATACACGCTCTGGGGACATCAGAGATTTATTTTACATCTTGTAAAAAGGGCATTATACCACCCCTTTAAAATAACTCTGATTGTATTCGTCTGAAAGAAGAATGTCATATACACCTAGGATGGCTTCAGGGTGAGTAAATCATGGACTAATTTTCATTTCTGGGTGAACTATCCCTTTAAGCTGGCTCTCAGGTGAATGCTATCTCAAATAATGTTATCCATGCAGTGCAAATGCATATTTCAGGTTTTATTCATTTAATTTACAAACATAGTTGTTTTGATTGTCCGGACCTTTGTTGGGAAAGAAAAGTAGAGCTTGGACCTCTTGGAACTTTAATTGAATAGCGCTGGATAATGGTTTATATTCTGTGAGGACTGATTATTTTGTTTTTTTCTGCTGGGATTCAAAAGGAGTTGAAATAATTTGTAACACATTGAGGCATAAAATGAAGTGTAATTATCTTGGTGGAGAGGTGAAAACTCAGCCAACCATACATTAACACATGCTGAAATTATGACCTTCAAATTCTTAGATTATCAGCTTCTCATACACAGATATTTATGAGCCAAAATAGGACACTAATGAATCTGTACAGAATGAGGATTTACAACTTTTATTTATTTATAAGGAAATCATTATTATTATTATTATAAGCATTTATTACTTGTACTTACATATTAATTGAGGAATTCAATATCCCTTCATACACCTGGAAACCAAACTATTTCCTGCCTATCTCTTTCTGTCAGGTACCGTTCTAGTGGAAAAAATGGAGATCAACGGTCGCGCTCAGGATCCAGATAGAACCATCTCCTTGACACTGCTGGACAACTATGATTACTGGGTTATCCTTGACCCCGCACTGCAGAGACTGTATCTCAACAGCACCGGACGAGTGCTGGACCGAGACGTGAGTAAACAGACAAACACATTCTGTCAAAAAGAACATATTGGTGCTGTTGTACTTTGGCTGACACAAACACACACACACACACACGCACACACACACGTCTGGTTTACTATCTTTGTTGGGACTGTCCATAGGCGTAATGGTTATACTGTAAAACTGTATATTCTATCCGATTACACTAACCCTCCCCTAAACCTTGATTTATAAACTTGTTTCCTCATGGGGACCTCAATTTAGGTCCCAACGATGACACGAGTCCCCCACTGGTCAGTGTTCATTCGGGTTGAAGTCCCCACCCACGTGTGTGTGTGCGTGCGTGCGTGCGTGCGTGCGTGCGTGCGTGTGTGCGTGCGTGCGTGCATGCGTGCGTGCGTGCGTGCATGCGTGCGTGTGTGTGTGTGTGTGTACATGTTTATAATGCCTGAAGTCTCTAAGACAAACAAGCGCTACAATAAATTTCATCCCAGTTTGCAGCACACCAACACATGCCACAGTAATAAGATCACGACAGCCACACAGCACTGCAACATTTTCTTACTCAGTATTTTAGTCTTTCTAGTAAAATATTTTAACAGCCTTAAATCAAGATAAATATACTTATGCAAAATTGCATGAGAAATTAAGAATTTTCAGAGATTATATCTTAAATAAAGATACTAGCATTATTATTGGGCAGCACAGTGCCTCACTGGATTAGCACTCTCTCCTAATAGCAAGAAGGTCCCTTGCTCGAGTCCAGGCTGAGCCAGGAGTCCATTCTGTGTGGATTTTGCATGTTCTCCCTGTGTCTGTGTGGGTTTCCTACAAGTGTTCCGGTTTCTTCCACAATCCAAAAACATGCAGAATAGGTGAATTGGAGACTGTAAATTGTCCCTAGGTGTGAATGTGTGTGTGTGTGTGTGAGTCCCAAGCCTTGTAATGGGGATGGTTGGGAAAAGACCTGGCAACCTACCCTGGAAAAAACAATGCCAACAATATTCATGGACAGTCTCGATGGCCATAGAATCACCAATAATCAGATATGACTGCAATGGTAATAGATAGTGTTATTATTATACAATTGTTATACATAAATTCACAATTTTCTTTTTAAGTATAAATAACAATATTGTGTGAAGTTTATGCTTAAACATAATTAATAATAAAAATAATGTTTCATTTATTTACCAAAATCGTATGCAAGTATTACACACCGTTTCCATGAAAAACAGAGAGTTGCTATGGACGCAGGATTCTAACCGTAGAGACAGAACGGACTATTTTCTTTAGCGGAAGCAATACAATCATTTTTAAATCAATAAACTCCTTTTTTAAATCAACATTTTGTGTCAAATCATTGATTTATTTGGTAGGTAGCCATGTAATAAGCGGGATAATGTAGTGCTAGGTGGTTGTTATAGCGAATACAACCCCTTCAGGTTGATTCAAGATCAAGATTCCTGATCAGCCTGTCGGGGTTGTATTCGCTATAACATCCTCCTCGCTCTACATTATCCCTTACTTAAGACATAGCTTTATATTTTGATAAGGTTTTTTGCTTTATTCAACTGTGCTCTTAGAGTTTAATTTACTGTTCTAGAGTACAAGACCAGCCAATGCTTCCATCAAAAAGACTGAAAAGGCAGAAGATTATCCTCCTACAGCCACCATATGATCATTGTGATTTCTCCCATTCCTTTTTCCATAAGTGCTTCATCTCCTCCCTCTTATACTGCCTGTCTGTGCATTACACCAATCTTCTATAAAGCACCACACATGTGTCTGTGTGCTCAACTGAAAAGCATTGTGGTAGTGACAGGCTTCTCTTGCCACTATTGATGATGATTACAGGACATTCCCTCTCCCTCATCCTCGTCCTCTTCAGGAGGCTTTGTGGGATTCAGCCACTTCATTCAACAGCTCCACTGTTTGTTTCATTCTGAGTACTTGCAGCCAAACACGTTATTTACCCAAAAGAAAATGAGAAGACTTGACATTAATCCTGTTTGCATTGTTACATTCAGTTATGTAATCTTGTGTATTCACACAAACAGGCATCTTATTGCTAGAGATCGCTGATTGGCTGTATTGTTAATGTGCTTTACTAATGCTAGTTACCCTAATGTTATTGATGACTGGTCATAGCTTTTGAAAATATCACAAATGGGTAGTGTGGCCATTTAGTCGCATATGTGTACTGTATGTATGTTTTCAGCTTTCAAATCTCATTCACATGGTCCTTGTTTCATGATTTGCTAATGCATCCTACAATAGTTGGTTTCTCTATATTCTATAAACCCCTTCATGTTCTTTCTTCCAGCCGCCCAGTTACATCACCACCATTGTGGTAAGGATTCAGTGCACCAATGAGCTGGTGGGAACGGTTATTCTGCATGAAGTACGGATAGTGGTGAGGGACAAAAATGACAACACGCCTCATTTCCAGCAGCCTCGTTACTATGTATCAGTTAATGAGGTGAGGCCTGATAACTTATGCACTGCCTCGTTTCCTGTCTGTCTCTCTGTCAATTCAGTTTCTATTTAATGTGCATAGTATGCAAATATTCTATGTTCATGGGATACCTGGACAACATGCCTCATTTGACAAAATGTGCAACAAAACACCAAAGCATACCATACCCACGGTATCTGGCAATGCAATGTGATGAATGAACCAGAAGAAATTACAGCTGGGAATTTATATACAGTACTATCGTTCAAAAGTTTGGAGTCAGTCAGATTTTGTTTTCTTTTAAATAAATGATTACTTTTATTCAGCAAGGATGCAATAACTGAATCAAAAGTGAGAGTAAAGTCTGTTATAAATATATATGTTATATAATATAAAATCTGCCTATATGGGGTAATAATGGAACAACAGTTTAAAAAAATCACTATTGCTTACAACAGGAACTGCATTTTCATGGTTTAAAATAAAAGATTTTTGTCATAAGAGACAACAAAAACTTTGTGCTTCAAAACCGCTCATTTACTAGTAAAAAATGAACGTGATTTTGAAAAGTCAACAAATTTGCGATAGCTGAATGTAACTTTGTTTGACAAGCCAAAATTTTCAGTTGTCATTTATTTAAGCCACAAAATAAACTTCATTCCGTAAAAAAAAAAAATTATAAGGACCTACAAAAATAATTTTGAACATCACTTGCATGTTTTTTAATGACCCAAATATAAAACATGGTTCACCCCTTATGCACGTTGCCATGTCCGTCAAAAACCGACATAACACACTCATGGGCATCAATCACTTCACTGAATACTTGCCAGGCAAGAAATAAATTATTATTATATAATAATATATCTGTCTTATAAATCCACATCATTTGAATATCACAACATCGATATCTGTCAAAAAATAACGTACACAATACACTAAGCAGGGGTCCAGAGATTAAACCCACTCTACCGGATATTTTGAAAGCGTCACCGCTTTCCAGGAAGAGGGTGAAAATGTCAGCCTGACATTTCAACATGCTGTCTGTCAGAGACAATAACGTGCATTAACATAACGCTTAATACATAATTGTACTCCACTCGCTGAAATTGAATGGAAATGATCAGGGAACTGAGTGAAATAATTCACAATGCATGCTAAAGAGAGTCCAAATAAAACATTCACTGGGTTAGTGCACATTGTTCAACGTGTTGGTTTTGAATTACATTTTTATGCACAAACTACGCATTTTGAATATTTTCAATAATTTTCTATTCTGGACTGATCAAGAAGAGAACAACAAGAACTCATTAAGAATTGTTTTCATCATTGTGGCAATAGATAAATGAAAGATCTTGTTAATGATTAATGATGAGTCCCTGTAGTCGCCCAATTCACCTCTCGTATACTGATACAATATATATTATAAACTTGACAGGTGATTTTTTATAAAATGTAGTTTAAACACTGTCTTCTCAGTTTTTTAAAAGATTAAGGCAATTATCAAAGTTAAATAAAATGTTGTTTAATTTTCCAATAAAAGATGGTCAATTGTTTTAATGATTTGTTACATTCAATTACCCCTTAGCCGATTTTGACACACACACACACACACACACACACACACACACACACACACACACACACACACACACACAGTATATATAGAGAGAGTTAAGCTGACACATAAAGATATAAAGTCATTGTGTAGTCTGTTGGCGTACTCCATCAGTTACTCAGATCTAAAACCATCCCCTTTTGGCATTGGCTCAAAATTATACTTTAAAATATACACGCGCACACACGCCTGACCCTCCTCTCCACGAGTACAGATATCAGGACTATTTTTAAATATAATGGCTTTCATTTATTTGGAATACGTTTGAATAACTTCCGTGAGCGTGTACGTGTTGGGGGTGTGTAAAAGCGTGGCTTCTTTATGCTTGTCAATCTTTCTACTCACCTTGAAGTTGAATATGCTGTCATTCTTTTCTTTCTGCCTCTCTCCTCCTTTACATGTGAAATGAGAAAGAGAGGGAGGATAAATACAGTGAAGTGATGAAGTCAGAGGGGAAAGTATCAGGTAGTGGTAGCAGATGTGATCATGTGAGTTGCCGTGCCTTGGTTTATGGGTTTTCTGGGTGATTTGGAGCCTCAGAGGCAGTGTACTGTAGACTGATACTGTATGTGTGGGTCCTCAGAGATGCTGACATCGACCTCAGATTCCAATCAAGATGAGATTAGCTCCAGATCGCCAGGTTGTTTTCCAAAAATTGTTTTGGATTCATCCCTTCCAGCTCTTCAATTATTCAATGTAACATGCAATTACATGGGACATTGCACATTGTGGTAACAGCAGAAATACATTCAAATGGCTGAATAAAAACATATACGGTTTAAAACTTTAACTGTATGAAATATCTTATCAATATTTTCAGTTATCATTTTGAAAATCTCTACTTTGTTATACAGTTTTGTGTTTTTACCCAATTTTTTTTCCGGCTGTTATCTTAGTTGCATCTATTTGCAAAAATGTATAATACAAGCAGAAGTGATTAATCCAGCATTTTTTATCAAAAGATAATGCAAGAATTACTTTGTAAAAGGTTTTTGAATTTGTTTGAAAATATCATAAGTGATTTGAAGATTAATGCTACCATTTGTCTTTTTGTAATATCTTCCACCATATTGACAATCAATTTATTTATGAATTTACTGTCACTGCTGTAATTGGTTCCTATTTCCTTTCAATTATGTGTAACACCACTGACAGATGAGTGTGCCAGCCATGGGCAAATCATTAATATATGTTTTAAAAATCTGAAATTGTTTAATGAGACCTTAAATGAAATAAGAAAGAAGGGACATTATTTAATATAGCACAGTATAGGTTAAATGTATTATTGATATAACTCATTCCATAAATGCCAGATGGAAATGTTACCTCTGCTGTACAATGACCCTAACCTGTTATTTTAATTTCAGTAGTGTGTGTATTTGTGTGGAGGCATAATATGTGCAGGTTGTGCTCTCTCTTTCCGGTTTGACTTTCGCTGTCTGTTGTTTTCTCCTTGTTTTCTCTGTGTTGTTTTCTTTGTATTTGTTTCTTCCTCTTATGTCCTCGTCTAGCCTGTCTTCTAAGGGGATCCAAAAGGAACTCTCACACACGCACACTATCTGGGTCACATCTGAGCCCTATACGAGTTGCTGTGTTGTTACACAAGCATATAGCCAGTGTCTGATGTTTGTTTCATGTGTTTTTTAATGATATCTCTCTAGCTCACTCCTGTCGGTACCACCATCTTTACCGGCTTCTCAGGAAACAATGGAGCCACGGATATCGATGACGGACCAAACGGACAGATTGAATACGCCATTCAGTACAACCCAAATGACCCGGTATTTCCTCAGATCAAACAGACCTTCTGCAGTTACACTCAAGTTCTTCATTGTAATTAATGATTAATTTAGTGACATTATGCATGAATATTGAACTTTCAAACTGCCATGTTTTATTTAAAATACTGCAATCTCTCTTTGTATCTCTCCGTTTCAGATGTCAAACAGGACCGTGCAGGTTGCTGGGACTCTGTCTGGTAACATTGTTTTGGCAGAGCGGCTGAACTATGAGGAGAGAACTCGCTATCTAATTATAGTCCAGGCCAATGTAAGATTATTAACACATAAAACATCCTTCACTGTAATACAATGATTTCACAGCGATCTTGTACTCTTAATGCATGTAAGAGGATTGTTTCAGGGCAAATACAACTTAAGCTATATTGACATGCTATTAATTATCTGAGATAATACATTTCAAAATTGTTTACAATAATGCATTTACAAAGAAGTATTTAGGGCAATCCAGCCCAAAAGCTTAAACACTTCACATCTTATCAGCGTGATACAATACCTTAATTAATAACCGTATATGTAATCGCTTAGATCCACAGAAGACAACGATGATTATAAAAGAACATAAGATTTATTATGAACTCAGAATAACAAGCCAACAAACAAAACAGTGTGCTAGTGCACAGACAGCAACCAATAATGAACTGAGGGACCAAAGGAATTTAAATAGTGGTACAAACAAGGTTAATAAGGAGACACAGCTGAACTTAGAGGACTAATATATTATTATATATTAGTAACCATTAGTAACCATGACAACTCATAAGTGGCGGGAAACTAGACAAAGGTAACTCATGTGACTGAATGAAAACAAAACAAACTGAACGTAAAAACTGAAGGTGCCTGTGACAGTAATAAATCGCTGCTGTCAGACAGAAACCTTGTATTTCCAAAAATGCTACTTTTCAGGAAATGGATTAAACACAATAGAGGCGGTGGCATTGTGAGTTGTGAGCTTTTTCTGACAGTTTGAGGAGCCAATGGAGTTACAAGTTATAGTCACAAGCTTTTTTTAAATCGTTTAATTGGTTAAACATTTGCAAAACCCACCGACAGACGTAAAGGGTGACCAATAATGATTTATGAGTAAAAGAAAAAAATTGTCAAATATTGACTATTTATTTATGTATTTATTTATTTATTTATTGGTTACTTTGACTTTAGTATAGCTGTTTGAGAGTTTGTGTTTAAAGTTTCAGTTTGCTTTTGAGAGTGTTTGAGCTTGCATTTGAGTTTTTCAATTTGCATTGGTGAGATGATGTGAGGTGATTCAACACACTTTTGAATTTGTACTTTCAAGTTTATGTTTGAGAATTTTGTGTTTGGGAATTTGAGAGTTGTGAGGAAATAGCACTTGCGAGTTTACGGTGGAGTTTTTGCATTTGTGAGTTTGCGTTTGAGAGTTTTTGAGGGTTTGTGAGTTTCAATTTGTGTTTCTGAGTGTTGTGCATAAGTTTGCCTGCTTAGAGCAACATTGCTAATAGTACAACTTAAAGCTCAATAAAGCACCTTTTCAAGTACAAGTAATATATAAGTGCTTTAACAAAAATATGAGATTAACATCTCTGCTTTAAACCAATACCTTGCCCAACTGACTTCAACTCGTGCTAGTAATGAATAGGTTAATGATTCGATCCCTGTAAGAAGTGAGCAATGAGCTGTAAGTCACTTTGGATGAAGATGTCTGCTAAATGAGTACTTACTCCGTAACCTTTCCTGTAGATAAAAAAAATAACCTTGACTTTTTGGTCAACCGTTGTTGGGCCTGTTAGGTTGCCAGTTTGCACAATGCTCTTTTTAAAATTCCAGGCACCTCCCTATATCTGTCACTGAATAACCAGCATCCTGATTCACTTCCAAATGCATCCCTTCACTGTCACATGCGGTGCATACACAACTAGCTTTAAACCCATCTAGAACAGCATCTCTGTGAGGTGTCCAGACCCCAGAGGCCATGAGCATGTTTTCATAGAGCCAAATGGCTCAAATAAATGCCTTTCATCAGGAACTGCAACAGCTCTCCTTGAAGAAAATCGTATCATTTCAGGATGTGAAAAATGAGGGGATGGGTTTGTTACTGAGTTCTCTCTCTCTCACTGAAATCTTATTGGAGGAAAGAATTACCTTTGATTCAAAATATTTATTTAGACCCTAATTATTGGAATTTACTCAATAATTACACCTTGGTGAATTAGTTTTTTCTACATTTACATTTTGTGATTCCTTTACATGTTGGTCTATAAAGTTTATAGTTTATAAAAGGTTGGATGTTCAAAATGATTCAATTGTTCATATACAAATTATATATGTTAATTAATTAAGCTTTAAGAAAAAAAAATGCTTGTAGGAATATTTAAATAAGAAAATAGAGTAGATCGTTTAAGAATGTATTTATTTTTGGGGGAAAAAATGATTGTCCTTTCAGCTATTTCTATGCTCTCATTATCCTTGTTATTGTCTCTCATGCAGATCTGTGAACGTTGTATCTGAAGGTCTAGGTATCTATGGTAACATGCCAGCTTTTTTTCTTTCTAGGACCGGGCTCCGTTTCCAGGAAGTCGTCGCACAGCAACCACTACTCTAACTCTGGATGTTTCGGATGGAGATGATCTAGGTCCCATGTTCCTCCCGTGTGTTCTGGTCAACAACACACAGGACTGTAACCCCATCATATACCGTGTGGCTATTCCTGAGCTCACTGACCTGGTAAGAACTCACAGAAAACCTCAGAGGTCTTCAAATGTTGAATATTCCCCCCATAACGTCGTTTTCCTACCTGATCCTTTTAAAGGGGGGGGGGGGTTGTGGAGGTTAAGGTCTGATTTACCAGACCTTAAAAACTTGACCAAGATGGTCTTCAACTTCATCTAGGCCGTTCTAGGCCATCTGAGCATTGTTTCTAGCTGGTCCTAATTGGTTATTTTGAAACTAGAAGCAAAGTAAAATAAACGACCACCTTAAGATAGTTTTACCTGGATTTTCTAGCAAGGATGTTGTCAGATCCTGCTTTCAGTTACGGGCTATGACTACACTGTAAAAAATATTTTAGCAATTTAGTTATTTCAACTTATTTTTTTGAGTAGAGATAACTTAATTGTCCAGACAACAAGAAATGTTAAGTTTTCTTGTCCTCAACTAGACTGAAAGTTGAATGAACAAGTAAAATTGTTATTTTAACTAAAAAATGTATGTTTAAACAACTGCACTAGATTTTCAGTTGAATGAACAAGTAAAATTGTTATTTTAACTTATAAATGTAAGTTGAAACAACTGCACTACATTTTCTGCAGGTTTTACTTCAATTATACTCTAATGCTTTGATAGTAAACTAAACTAAATTTATCTATCTATCTTGCAGTCTGGTAGACTGCATGGTCTTAAAACCTAAACTTCAACCTTTTAAAACCGCTTCAAACATAAATCTTCAACTTCAACAATGTTTTTACGATTATGAGCACGGATTCATTAAATTACACAAAAAAAAATTCATTACACGTGTCTTCAGAAGAAATAGACTGATACAGAGTAAGTGTGACATTTTATATAGTGAAAGTGATTGTTGCGAGTTTTTAGTTCGTAATAAGCGTTTCATAGTCTTCTGTTAACAAATAATATAATAATAAATCATACATTAAATTCATAAGTGCAAATGAACATTAGTAAAAGCATTTTTTTCAGAATTATTCACAGCAAAAACTCCAGTGTTAAATGAACTCTCCTGGGAGTTTATATGGCTTGTTAAAGTTGGGAGTGTTAAAGTTAAAGAGCTAATTAAGTGATTCATTGAGTGATGATTGACCATTATTGAAGACACCTGATGTTAACAAGCAGAATCACCAAAGAAGAAAATCAATTTTTTTAAGCCACCATTATGGTGATTAATGTTTGCTTTAGTTGGTCTTGTGACCCTTAAATTGTTAACATCATATTTTGGCTGTTGTATTTGAGTTATAACTGCCAGATAATCAAAGAGAAAAGGTGATCTGACGGTGTTGGTTACGTTTTGACATAATCATCACTTGACTTGCGTCACAAAGCTCATTTAAAGCCTTATCTCTGACTTTAACTGTATAATGTTGATCACAACATCAAACTGATTCTACAGTACAAGATCTGGAAATGTCTAAATAATACAAAGGATTTCTCAACAGTTGTTCTGATCAACTTTTTTATGCCTTTTTTGGTGCCTTTTTTAGGCACAGACATAAAGAATCAGTGTATGAATCTCAACAATGGTGACAAACAGAATATTCAATTAGGAAAAGGATTTTTATTACTAGATATTACTAAGACATTTCAGATCATAATTTATTCATACTGCAATGCATGATGGGAGCCATCAATGAGTTTTGATTGGTGGCACCCAGATTGCACTGCAACATGCTTTATAATTGTCACCATTGTTGAGATTCACAGGCTGATTATTGATGTCAGTGTGTCTAAATAAAACAATTTTTCAGAGTGTTTTGATCAGAAAAACTTTTAAGAAATATTTTGGACTATATTAAAAAAGCTTGAATGTTGTTTGCTATAGAATCACTAAAAAAACTTTCAAGTAATGAGTATGTTAAAACATAACCAACACCATCGGAATCACCTTTTCTCTTTGATCATCTGGCAATTATAACTCAGATACAACTGCCAAACAAAATCTAATGTTAACAGTTTAAGGGTCACGAGCCCAACTACACTCAAAAAAATTATTCTTTAAACTTACTTAATTTAATTATGGACAGTGGTTCCACACAAGCAAATTGCTTTTTATTAACATTAATGGAATTTTTTGAATCTATGTAAACTCCTTGTGTTGGGACAACACAACTGAATGGGGAAGAATCAATGTGAAATATTAATGTTGAACTAACTCAATGGAATTGCTTCCCTGTAACTTAAATTGGTTAAGTTAAGTGAACATGCAGTAGTTTATTTAAAACTGTCCAAATAGGTTATATTCAACAAACACAAGGAGATTTGTTTCAAATAACTCATTTAAATTATGGACAGTGGTTCCATCCAATTAGTTCTTGTTACATTAACTCAGTAGTATCTATTTAAAGTTACTCCTTTCAAAGCAGCATTTGTTTGTCTGTGATTGTTTTGTAGAGTCATAAAAAGACAAGATATGTAACAAATTATGAAACTGTATTTGTTCAACAGTTGCAATAAACAGTTTTTCACAGCCTGCTCACCCATACATTCAACTCTTTAAACTTGTGCAAATGTATTCAACATCGTCAAAAATTACTTTTACACATTGTTCAAAAAAATTCAAAAGACTTCTGCAAATTCAGTGTAAATTAAAATTCTATAAAACTTGGTAAAAGAAATACATTTTTTGTTTTTTTTTAACAAATTCACACAATCCAATAATAAAAAAAAATCCTCCATGCAACCAAAACCTCCAGATGGCAACGTGTCTAACGATACGTTTAACAATTATCAAATGACATATAATTGCTAAAATGTACATCTTTCACAGAAAATAACAGATGCACCAAGCACCAAATAGGCAGCTTGCAACTAAGTTCAACAATTTTGAACATTGAAAATACAACAAGTGTAAGCTGCAATAGAAAATCAAAATATTGCCCTTTTTTAACATCAAGGACTGTTCCTGGAATGCCAGAATGTTAGAGTCCTTACTCAAACACATCAGAGAAGAGCTTTGTCTTCAGTGTTTGGACTTTATTGGACAACTTGTTGCCATCTAGCTCCAGAATAATTTTTTGAAGGACTTCGAATGTGTACCTTAGTTCAGGAGGGTAGCTCAGGTTCAGTCCATAAATCAGTCCCAGCAACATGGCTGCTGCATATGGGACACTGGTAAGGTCCTGAAGAACCTTTTGACCCTCTAATACCACTCCAAGATCTGCTGGGCTGTCTTCCATGTCTGCACCTTCATGTCTTATGACATAAATTCCCATAACAGTCTTCTGGATCGCCTCCTCAGTGCTGGCAACGTCTGTATCCTAGAAGGGATATTAAAAAAAATAAAATAAAGTACTCTTAAATTCCTGTGTATTAACTTTAACAAAACATTAAAGGGTTAGTTCACCCAAAAATGAAAATAATGTCATTAATGACTCACCCGAGAATACTTTTTGTGCGCAAAAAGTAAACAAAAATAACGACGTTATTCCACTATTCGTTTCCTTCTCTCTGGGCCTCGAGTGAGTTCACGTAGTGTATTAGCGTAGCGTGTCTGTGTTGTACGTCGCACGTAGGCTCACTATTGGCTGACGCTGGTCACGTGTGTGATGCGTGTGTACAACACAGACGCGCTACGCTATTACACTACGTGAACCCACTCGAGGCCCAGAGAGAAGGAAATGAATAGTGGAATAAAGTCATTATTTTTGTTTACTTTTTGCGAACAAAAAGTATTCTCGTCGCTTGATAAACTTAAGATTGAGCCACTGTAGTCACATGGACTACTTTGATGATGTCTTTATTGCCTTTCTGGACATGGATAGTATACCGTACATACATTTTCAATGGATGGACAGAGAGCTCTCGGACTAAATCTAAAATATCTTAAACTGTGTTCCGAAGATGAACGGAGATCTTACGGGCTTGGAACGACATGAGGGAGAGTCATTAATGACAACATAATTTCCATTTTTGGGTGAACTAACCCTTTAAAGGGGTGGTTCAGGATTTGACATCGGACCTCATTTTCAAGTGAGCCTGGTTGTTATTTATCAGTGGAGACAGTTTTAAAAAACTTTCATCCAGTCCTTACTTTTGGATAGTTCGCCGGTGCTAGGCTAGCACGAGTCAACGGTGCACGTTAGCCTGCCATTAAAACAGTTTTACCCACTTCACAGAACACCAAAAGCAAATAAATTATAACGCCAGACTATCGATGTAAATGTCTGTTGAGAGAATAATGTTAGAAATCAAAGTACTCTTGCATCTCAATTATCGCATTACATTTACAATACACTTGCGTGATTGTTATGTGGACCGGCTCTCTCGGTTTCCTAGGTAACCAAATATAACTCCGCTGCTGCTGTAGACTGCTTATAAATACAGGGAACAAATTATAACTAATGCAATGTGATGAAAGGGTAGTTTGATTTCTAACATTATTCTCTAAACAGACATTTACATCGATAGTCTGGCGTTATAATTTATTTGCTTTTAGGTGTACTGTGGAGTGGGTAAAACTGTTTTTAATGGCAGGCTAACGTGCACCGCTGACTCGTGCTAGCCTGGCACCAGCGAACTATCCAAAAGTAAGGGCTGGATGAATTTTTTTGAAAACTGTCTCCAATGATGAATAACAACCAGGCTCACTTGAAAATGAGGTCCGATGTCGAAAATCCCTTTAAGCATCCTTGAAAATACAGCAACATTTTAAAAAGCACATACTCACCATATACTCCCAAACCAGACTGCTAGGGTCTTCGTTCAGGTATGCACAGAGAGATTTGATTATGCATGCTCTCCTAACTTCAATGTCATCAGTCTAAAGATGCAAATAACATTCATCTATTATTACTTTGCCTGATTATTTACTTATATTACTTTACCAGACAGTCATCTGGTCCCATTGACTTCCATAGTATAAAACATTTTTTATATGGAAGTCAATGGGACCAGATAACTGTTTGGTTACCGACATTCTTCTAAATATCTTCCTTTCTGTTCAGCAGAAGAAAGAAATTCATACAGGTTAGAAACAACATGAGGGTGAGTATATGATGACAGAACTTTCATTTTAAAGTGAACTATCCCTTTAAGGTTAATACAGGCAAGCAGTCAAGATGTACTTCTAACAAACATTATCCACTTTTCCAACGTTGCCAAGCGTTATTAAACCGTATATGGTTATATAAACCATATCCATACCAGCTGGGCAGGATCGGCACAGAATGGAACAGTTAAACAAAGAGAATGGTTTGGTCCAATGGTGGAAAAGCAGCTGTTGAAAATGTCTTTCAATACGATGAACAAAATGTTATATGTAACATCTGTCAGTTTACAGTAATACTTTGTATTTATTGTATTTATCATGGTAATAAACCTTATCTTATTAAGTCTGTGGGTTGTTTTTATGCATGCTCATGAGCATAACCCCAAAAGTCAGTGGAAAGTGAGAGAATAATGTTTTATTAAAAGGTTTTGTTGAGTGCAGTTTTTCATACCTGTGTAGTGGGCACCAAGAGGTTTTTAATTCTTTGTCCAAGGACTCCTCCTCGGTTTGCAAACATCTTCATTAGTTTTCCGGAGTATCCATCCAGCTTGGCAAAGAATGTTGACACCAATGGGATTGTCGTAATTCTCTCAAATTCTGCACAAACCTACAAACACATGAAAATGAATTTGTTATACCCAATATAGTCTAACTAACAGCAAACAAAAAAATTCAATTAAAAACTTTCAATTACCTTCTATTCTGAAAAGAGCAGGCCACCTGGTTTTGAAGTCTGCAATAAGTGGTTCCTTGATCACCTCGTGCCTCCTAATTGAAAAACTCTTGTCCATCAGCATTCTAACATTTTTCTCATTGTTCTTCTTTTTTACTTCATTCAGAAGTATTTTTCTGACTTCCTCAAGAGTTTCTTCCGTTTCCCCTTGTGGATGGGGAGGGCAGTAATTCACCTCAGCTTTGCGTGGTTTCTTTTTGTTGTATGCAGGACTGGATATACCAGCTGGCTTGTGCTTGACTGAATTTACTGCAACTTCTGTGCAGCCAAGTTTTCTTAATTTCGTTCTATAGTTGCCAAGTTTATATTTTAAACTGGCTTTCCATCCACTGTATCCAGTTACAGAACCTCTCTCTTTCAAGCAAGGATGCTTTTGAACGAGTGCATCAGCTACCTGATCATATTCTGCATCAGAAGGGTAGACTTTGTACTTCACAATTTCTTCGGCAAGTCCATCTAAAATTGAGATTTTCAGTTTTGGGTCAGGACTGAGTATAGTGCCCTGTGTTTTGAAAGCTGTATTACCTTGTTCCAGTTTGAGCTCTGCATCATATGTGAAACCAGGCACAGTAAAAACAGCAGGCCATGCAGAGGACTTCATGCTAGAGGACGACTCCGGAGAAAAACTCGCAGAAGATTCAGAGTGTGTTGAAGTAGACTGAGGAGATGAAAGTAGTGCATCACAGGATGAGATTGACAGAGCTGGTGAGGAGCATGCACTTCCACTTTGAGATGTGTCCACATGTGGTATGGGTGAGTCATTATTGTCACTTGATGCTGTCAAAAATACCACTTTCAGTGTACTTTTGTCTTGGATTTCTGATGTGGACATGAGATTCATGAAGTCATTGTCAAAGTCTGGGTCCATGAATTGCAATCTAAAATTTCCTTGGAGATTACACTGCTTTGCAATTTCCTTGGTTAGATCATCAACAGAAGTAGGCATGCCATCCTGAAGGATGACCCTCTGAGAGTTGTTCTCTCCAAGAATAATTCTTAGACGGATTGAAGTCGTCATTGTGGTAAGTCTGTGAATACAAGGGGATTCATTTGTTGTAAGTTATAATTTAAACAAATGCAACAAAATGAATGGTTCAAATAAAGAAACGAGCAGGTAAAAAAAAAAACATGGAAATACAGCACATCAACTTTTATGCATGTACGTGTCTTTTCAAAGTCACCAAGCGCCAAGGACCAACCATGTAGTCAGCCAAAGGATAATCATCAGCTAAATCTCCATGTTCTACAAAGAACATCTCTCTTGTTGGTGATGCACTAAGCTCAAAAGCCCTGAAGTGTTCCCTGTACCAACCACACAATCTTCTCATTATGAAGCACAATGTGTTTTGAACTATACAAATCTGAACAATTTCTCCAAAGTCAGGGAGGCCACTTGTAGTTTCATGTGCCAGGATCATACCACTTTTGAAGTTCAAGCCCTTGCTAGAGACACTCCTAGTCAAATGGACCCCTGATACATTTGGGTATTTATCTTTGATCATGTGAGCTACCTCTGTCTGCAAAACATCAAGAGGAACTGTTGAGACAGTCGAAACATCCAGTGTATGTTTTTCATGACTACTTTTCAAGTGGTAGGAAATCATCAGCTGATGTTTTACAGCGAGCGAGTAGGGAATATTTTTGAAGCAATTTGTGTGCCGTGCAACCTGCTTAAAAAAGCTGTGCTTTGCTTCAAAACGCATAGTCCATAGACTGACAAGAGGACCAAACGATTTTACCATCTCAGGGTAATGCTCCAAAAAATGGTGCTTTGGCAGAAGTTTGACATTGGGGAAAAGTTCTTGGTACCTCTGCCTGTGTTCTGAAATTTTCATCTCAAGGTAGGATATGGATTCATCTGTGTGTACTGGGGAAACCACCAACTCAACAATATCCTTCAGGTCCATTAGCACCTGCCATGCAGGCTCACCTTCAGGCACCACATGCCCAATCAGAAATGGAAGCAATCTGATCAAACTCCAATTTTCATGGGCATTCCCACCAATTGTGTAGCGCCTTGAAAATGTACAAGGAATTGTATGAGGCTTGTTCTTCTTGTCTTCCCACTTGTAGGGAAACTGGAGGATTGATTTATTGAGGCTTTCCAATGAAAAGTATTTCTTTGATATCAGCAAAGCTAAGCAATGTGCAAGTTCTACAGGCACTACACCCTCAAAAATGTCATGAAGCACATCTGGTGGATATGCAGATAGCACATTGAAATGAGAGAGGTGCTTAGTAAAAACACATTCTCTTTTCACTCCACAACAGCTTGTGCCATTCTCCAGTGCAGTTTTAACATGAGCTTTATGAAGATCTTTATCTCTGAGGTTGAATGCACCAGACCGAACTTCTTTTGCCTGGACATCATAATTCTTTCCCACACAAAACCGACAAAAGAACTCAGCTGAAAAACTTTCAACAAAGCCAGCAATACCATGTGCTGCCAAATTGTCTGCCACCACACAATAAACAGTACCTTTAAGAAAGGTTCCAAGAAGATGAACAAATATGCCATCTTTTTCTAGAATTGAAAGGTCACGCAGAAGAGGATCAAGGACTTTCTCATACCCATAGTGCTTTAAATCCTCACTTTTGCACAGGAGAGCCAAATATATTGAGGAGAGAGATGTATTAGAGCCTGGGGGTAAATTGCTCAAAATCCAGTACACAGCAAAAAGCTTGTGTTTCTTTCGGGACGCCCCAAGTGGGTTACACACCTCAAAATCATCTGCATATAAAGTCAAAGAAATTGTTAAGTCTTCCCCAGACAACAAACTGTTTTCTTTGAAGTGGGTACCATCCTGAAATGATCTATAAAAATGACTGTCACAGCTAGCTGGACCAGTTCTTGCTCTGTGATTTTCAACAACTTTGTCAACAATGTCCTGCTTAGCCAAAAGCAGCTGCAAAGATTTCAAAATTGGAACGTACTGAAAGGTGTTAGTCTGTTGTTCATTAAGACTATATTCAATAGGTTCCACAACACTGAAGCTGTCTTTGAATAACTTCTTGCGCTTATATGTAGAACATAAGGAACCACAACTGCCTATTGCTGAGTGCAATGGGTTAGATGCAAAGATGGTAGTGGCTATTTCTTTTATGACAGATTCATCAGCATGAAGATTATGTTTCTCAAACACCTGCTGTACTGCAGCAACTGAGAGAGGCACAGACACAGACTTTAACAGGTAATGTAGTTCTTCCAAAAAATCATCAATGGCTACAGAAGGAACATGTACAATATGTTCCAGTTTTAATAGAATTGCTGCTAAATTCTGAACAACAACACCAGGCAAGTCATCAACCACTTCATTACAGTCATCATTCAAACAAGCATCACTGGCTTCACTACTGCCAAAATCTTGAACCTCATCAGGCTCTTGTAATTGTTCAGAGATGGTAACTACACCAGGCTTAAAATCATTGAGTGAATGTGGGTTGTGTTTTCTGTGTTTGTGCGACTTGAAGGTTCCACAAACATTTGAGTGGAAATTACAACCAGAGAACATGCAATGGACGGTTTAATTTCTCTTTAAATGACCATTTATGTGAATAAAGTAATCTCTTTCTGATGCAAGATTACTGCATGCACACAAATGACAAGTGAAGGTGGACATTTGTCTGTCATTTACTGCAGAGTGTGCAGGATGGTTTCTACTCAAATGAATCAGTAGAGCATTCCATGTCTTGAATGTACATGGACAATCTGAATATGTACAAGGGTATCTCTGACTACGACCATAATGTCTGTGCTGCATGTCTGTGATGTTTTAGTAATTTAGACCTTGAAGAAACTTCAAGTCCACAAATTTTACATTTCCACATTTCTGAAAAAGAAAAAAAATAACATACACACTCAAAATATACATTATGTCCAGGGAAATTGAAACTCTAACTAAAGATGCAAAACATGTTAAAGGACAAGTTTGGTATTTTACACTTAAAGCCCTGTTTACAGATCGTTTCTGATGAAATAGAACGGTTAAGATCGAAATTTGGACACATGCTGCTGTCCTGAGAATTTTCGGTTTCTTGGGTAGCTATATTTTTGCAGTCAAGTCGAGTAGATTGTATATTTTCTACATTTTACATTACTACTTGTTATATGTTGAATTCATGTTTATAAAAAAAAGGGTGAGACTTCATATCACGATCGTTGTAAGTGCCCGAAGACATTTTGCATGCTCAAAGTCTAGTGTGGCCGAGGCATAAGCCATTGATCATCTGGAATCTGATATGGAACTGATAATTGTTTTCCTTAATTTAATTTAATAATTGATTTAATTTAAATAACATTCCAACTTTGTTTTTTCTCATTTATAGTCACTCTTTTCTACAGTGCATTGATTTACACTGTCTGCTCACAGCTAATACTCAATCAGTGCTTTAGCGTCATTCGTAAAACTTTAAATACTATCATTGTGCAAAGCCGTGGGTTGTAACAAAGTTTGCAAAATTATTACTACTTTTTATAAATCCTAAAAAGGAGCTTCACTTACCTTAGCCAAAACGTTGTTTTTTCAATCAGTAAAGTTGTGGCATTCCTTCATTTCACCAAATTTAGGCAGTGATGAACTGGAAAAACCATAATGAAAAACATACTGTCATAAAAAAAGAATCAGAAAACATGTCAAAATATATCCATCTACGGGCGAATGAGCTTCAGCCAATTTTACTGGGACTGTAGCTTAGATTAAAGCACTGGGATGTTTTGTTATTAGACATTCTAAAACGCTTAATGTGTTTAATGTACTAATACTAACCATACAACACTAATAAAGCATACTATGTACAGAAAAGCAAATTTACTCACAGGTTATAAATGCTTAAGCTGGCTAAATACTTAATACTGAGAATTTAATATTAAAATATCAAATTCTGTAACGTTAAGTTACATACCTTATTAATAAACTACAGGCTGACGTTATAAACAGATTAACCCAGAATATGAACTAAACGCGTTGCATTCATATGCTGGGTTCATCTGCACATTGTAAGGTTTATCATATATATATATATATATATATATATATATATATATATATATATATATATATATTATTAGATTTGTATAATATCACTGTTAGCCACATTAAACATCTTAGAATGTCCCTCGTTAGTCATTTCATTACTTCGACTGAAAACCATTTTGAATTATTGTAAAATAATTTGTTCCACGACCACACATACATATTAAGTATTACACGACAGAGAATCATGCGTTTTCCACAACCACAATTAAACTCGCATCTTTTTAATCGAATGCAATCATCAATTAATACCGTAATCAACACATTCAACACAATATTTGATAGTTAAACAATATTAAAAGCATCCCAGAACAGACTTAACGAAACACTAAAAGAAATTAAACACTTTGCATTCGGAATAACTTTATAATTAACTTTTCTTACCTGGATGGTACTGACACCATGCACCTCGTTGTCACTCGTTGTCCCCTCGTTCGCGCGCGCCGCCTTCATCCAATACGTTGGAAATCGTCCCATCCGTTTTTTTTGAATCGCGAAATTAAACCACTTACGTTAGTTTAACGCTTGATAATTAAGTATAGTGGAACATTACACAACTTAAGTTACTTAAACGCAATACAATAGTGTTTTGATGGGAAAATAAATATATTTGGATTATTTTAACAAAAAACATTTGGGTAGAACGAACAGTGCCCCAAAACCATTTTTTTGAGTGTAAAGCAAACACTGATCACTATAATGGTGGCTAAAAATTTGATTTTCAAAACACCATTTTAGTTGGCTGAACTTATTGGATGTAGTTTCGAAAACGTAACTTTAGTTGGCCGAACTTATTGGATGTAGTTTAGAAAACTTAACTTTAGTTGGCCGAACTTATTGGATGTAGTTTAGAAAACGTAACTTTAGTTGGCCGAACTTGTTGGATGTAGTTTAGAGAACTTAACTTTAGTTGGCCAAACTTAGATTCAAAGTTTACTTAACTAAATTAAATCAGTTCATTGTACTTTATAATATGTCAGGTAAACCTTTGCAAATTTGTCAGGTACACTTTTCAAAATAAGTTAGTTAAACTCAAAAAAACATGCAAAAAGATAACACTAAATAATGAGTTAAGTCAACAAACATTTTTTTAAAGTGTATGATGCTGTATGCAACAGCGGGCATAGCAAGATATAAAACCAGGAAGATGTCTTAACTTGACTGAAATCATTCATCTGTGACCCATTGAGCAGTGCAGGGTGACATCAGGCTATACAGTGGGGAACCCTGGATAGATGCTATGCTTTCTTAGAGGAAGGCTTGAGTGATTGAGAGCAGGGTATGTGCATGAGATTGTGCCTTGAACTATAAAGAAATAAATAAACTATGTGCTGTATGCGTATTAATAATTCAGCCTCACACAGCAATCCTATGCACCACTCACTGACTGTCTGATGTACACTACCATTCAAAAGTTTGTGGCAATTTTTTATGTTTTTGAAAGATTTATCATATGCTTGTTTGATTTAACATACAGAAACGGTAATATGAGAAATATTATTACAATTTAAGGGGTCGGTTATGTGAAACCGTTTTCAACGAGTTTTTCAAATCGCCTGTGTAAACTACAAAAATGTGGATTTGTGAAAACGGTGACGTCATATTACGTGTTCAGTCTATAGGCACGTAAGTTTGTCTTTACAAAGTGACATCACAAACTACTGCCCTGGCTGTCTTTCTCACGGATCCCTCTGAACAGAGATCGTTTTAAAAGTAAAGAAAAAACATTTTTAGTTCATCATTGTCATGTAAACGTAGCCTAAAACAACAGTTTTCTATTTGCATATATTTTATATTGTAATTTATTTATGGCAAAGCTGAATTACTGACATTCTTCATTGTCACATAATCATTCTAATGTGATTCTAATCACATCTTGTTCATGGACTCTTGCATGACATTTTGAAGTCTTCACTGGACATTGTATGGAACTGCTCCGTATTTGTGGCATGGTGTTGTTGATGTTTTCTTGACCCTTTACCAGTTAAATGTCAGTCCTTTCATATTTCCCATCACATACGTTGCTCTACTGACCTGTGCTTGGCTAAAGATGAGACTCATACAGCAGGGACAGAAAGGTGAGAAACGAGGGATTTAGATGAGATAAGAGGTGAATGATGAAAGTTAGCTGGTACAGATTGAATGAGATCAGGGACAGGAAGTAGAGAAAAAGCAGGATGAGACCCTCAGTAAAACCACAGGGTTCATCACGCATCAAAGCCAAGATGTGAAGGTTTGATGAAATCAGAGCCCAGTTGAGGTGAGATGGGGTGGGCAGACCTCTGAGACGATGGGTCGTTCTGGAACCAAACCACATGGAGAAAAAAAAACGTCCAAGGCTGATCTTTGCTAAGGGGGGACTTCTGTAATTTATGCTAAAAATGTTTTCCACTGCAGAAGCTGCATTCCCAACGGCTGCCAGTAGGCCTGTATGAATACCGAATATTTAAATTATCTGTGCAAAAATTTAATGATATACGTTTTTATTTAATCTTTCAAAAGTTAAGTTAATGAAAATTCAAATAAAGCACGATTTAAAGTTCAAACTACAGTATAACGGTTTTGGGTCAGTGAAAATGTATCTTTTGTTCACCAATGCTGCATTAATTTGATTTTTTTTAAACACTGTAAAAACATTAGTATGGTGAAAAAAATTATTACAATTTAAAATAACTTCTATTTGAATATATTTAAAAATTGAATCCTGTAAATTTTCAGCATCATTACTCCAGTCTTCAGTGTCGCATGATCCTTCTAATTTGATGATTTGGTGCTCACGAAACATTTCGTATTATAGTCAATGTTGAAAACAGTTGTGCTGCTTTAATATTTTTTGGCAATCGTGAAACGTTTTATTTTTCAGGATTCTTTGATGAATAGAAAGTCGTGTAAAAAGCATTTATTTTAAATATAAATATTGTGCAACATTATAAATATTTAAATATTTTTTGGTAAATTTAAGATATTCTTGCTGAATAAAAATAAATGGTTGTATTTATTTATTTTATTTGCGATCATTTATTTCGCTCACTAAATTAAACATGCATAATAGGGTGATGTGACAGCAATGCAGCATACTATGATTTGAAATGACTATGCTCTGAATGGATGCATTGTGCAACGGTTTTAAACAGTTGTATGCTACATCGTAGTCACATAAGCTCATTACCCTGCATGTTTGCAAATGGCTTCCAGTTATCTTCCCATACATACTGAAAATGCACATGCTACTCACAGTAAGTTATTGCGAACATATTCTGTATCAATACATAATGCATTCTGTTCCAGATACTGTTTTTAAATCATTAAATCAGATGTCAGTGTGTAATGCGCAGTATGGAGTAAGCATTATGCTAGTGTTCCATTCCGAACAGTTTCTTTCTCATTTCCTTTGGCAGGAATAGTGGTAATTAATGGGGTCACATATTTCACAATTAGAGCTGAGATATGGTTCAAAAGTCTTTTTCCTTTCTCCAGGCACAGATTAATCGGCCTAATGCCTGCTGGAGGGGGGATTATGGGTAGTTTTAAATGTCTCAGGTGGGCAAGAATTCTGATTTACAGCGCTCACATATTTAACATTGAGTGCTTGTATTTAGACTGCCATTTTAATGAAGCACCCATCCCAAAGGAGATGCTTCTTATTATCATATCTGTTAGAGGCCATATTGTTCTGCATGAAATGCACACTCACAGATTAGTACAGTCAAGTGTCCCAAGAGTTTTGCTTTTAGCCCAGAGGAAAACTCTCCTCAGTGGATGCTCTTTGATAGCTCAAGACTTAATAGAGATCTCAAAATGTTTTATTTATGCATCAGCTTTGTTTGGAATTTTTTTTGAGAAATAAAAGTATACGGCGATACAGAGATAATTTGTTGACGTACACAAAAGAAATATAGAGATACAGGTAACTCTTTAGGTTACATTTATTAACATTAGTTAACTAACAAATCGTCTAAATGATTTATGGTAACACTTTAATTTAGGATCAAATTATCACTATTAACTAGTTGCTTATAGCATGCATATTACTAGGTTATTGGCTGTTTATTAGTAGCACATATTAATGGCTTATTAATTTTGCATGACCATTTTTCACATCCATTAATCCCACTCAATACCTAAACTTAACAACTACCTTACTAATCGACTGCTGGCTAAAATAAAATACAAAAACAAAACACAACTAAAATACAGGCCTGTTCCTCTCTCGATCATCAACGTCGTCGCTCCTCCTTTATGCTTCCGCTCCTCCGTGAGAGATGCGAGACCGGTGTGCTTCACAGGTGTTGCTCATTAGCAATCGCACCACCGGCCTCGCGCCGTTCTCTCACGTCCCTCGGCCGTCCTGTTCGCCACATACCCCCATCGCCCCTCACAGGCCGGGGGGGTACCCACGAGCCTGTGCCTACTCCCCCCCCCGGCGGCGGCGATCCCTGGGGAGTATGGACAGACAAACCGAGGGAAACGGAGACGGAAGCATGAGGAGCGACAGATCGAGAGAGGGGAGAGAGGAAAAAAAAAATTGGTCCGGTTCCCACAACGCGCTGCCATCTGGTCCCCCACCAGCTAGGCGATCTCCTCCGCGGTGCCTGGCGGTGACGCTGGGTAGCCCTCGGTGGACGGCTCGACGCTCCTCCGCCGCCCGGTGGACGGCGACGGCTCCTCGGGTGCCTTGGGCAGACGGTAGGAGTCCCCCGCTCCCTGCTCCTCCCCTTCACTGGTGGACGGCAGCAGGCTCCGGCCCACGGCGAGCGGCGGCGACTCCTCCTCTCCCTCCCGGATGGCAGCCGCCCCTCCAATACCCAGGCGGCCGGCAGCGAGCTCGACCGTCCCACCGGCAACTCACTCCAGCGCCCCGCCTCGAGCGTCCGTGGCCGCGAGTCCCCCGCTCCCTGCTCCTCCCCTCGCTCGGCGGATGGCAGCAGGCTCCGGCCCACGGCGAGCGGCGGCGACTCACGCACCATGCTCGATGGCACCGCGGATTCCCCACACCGGCGAGGACTCTCTGACAGCGCGTTCCTCCCTCTTCCCGGGTTTTGGCACCAGTGTAGCAATGTTCAGGGAAGAAGGAGGCGGGAACCGGCGAACAATCCAAATATAATTTATTTAAAATAAAACAAACAAACGAAAATACCGCCAGCAGTTTAATAAGCAGTAATTCTGAGTTTGTTGAGACAAAAGTTGTTAAAAGTTAATTAATAGTGAAAATTGTGACTGAATTTATTGATAATGTTAATATCAAAATGTACTAATACATTATTAAACTGACAATGAACAGCTGTATTTTTATTAACTGATTATAAATACTGTAATAAATGTATTCTCATTGTAAATTAATGTTAGATCATGCATTAACTAACATTAACTTATGGGATCTTATGGTAAAGTGTTACCGGGATATAAAAGTAATGTGGATAGCATAGTTTAGATCGTTTGGTTTTTGATGAATTTGCAACTTTTGCGTTCAGTCTAGGCTGAAAAAAATTGAAATAAAAAGATATTGACATTACATATTGAACCTGTTTAGCCAACTTTGATTTTGTAGTCAAATATTCCTGTCTCCTTTTTTTTCTAGAGTAAAGTGAACCCTCTGAATGTGACTCCTCCCATTCGAGCCATAGACCAGGACAGAAACATCCAGCCGCCCTCGGACAGACCCGGAATCCTTTACTTCATACTGGTTGGTAAGTACTTGAATGCAGATGTTTTGCAAGTGTTGGAAAATAGACACACAAGTCATTCTATCATTTAGATTACATTTTATTTCCATTGATGATAATGAATTATTTGCCATAGACTAGTTTTTTTTTATCATAATTTAACATTAAATGTGTCAGAGGAGACTTTAGAATACTGTTCCATCTTTAATGAATAACTACACAGGAACAACTGAGTGATGAAATATGTTAACATTCTAGTAACTGCTATTAACTAACAAAAAAACTCTGATGAATTAATTAAGTAATAGCGCTCAGTTGAATGTGGTAGTTTACTATTAGCTAATCAGTAACTACTAATTTTCTCATTCCTCGCAGATAACTACGAAGAACTACAGTACTATTACAAGTTCAAAATGAATGTTAATGATCATAATTAATTCTAAAGTGTAAATTATGGTAACCGTGTTACAGACTGAGTGTCTGTGTGAACATGAGCATGTGCACGTGCATAAGAGGTGATCAAGATGAGGAATGATAAGGGATGCTTCACTAATTTGACTGAATTGTTTATTTGCAAGTTTAAATATATGAGATATTTTTACCTTTAAATCACTTGTGTGTCATTGTCACAATGTGCCCAGTTAACTGTTACTTGCATCAGCTATATTTTACTTTCTAAATATCTATATTGCTGCTTCTGATACACAACTGCTCTCTAACTTATGTTTCCATACATTCGAAATAGAATTCATGCATTTTGAAATAGAAACTCAGTTCTTTAATGCATGTTTAAAGGGTTTAAATGTTACATGTTTTCCCCTTATTAAACATTAAGCATCTGATTTTGTTGCTGTATTTATAAAGACTCCAGACTAAAGAAAATAAGATGGAACATAAAATTCCCTTTTATTATGTATTCAATTGCTTAGTAGTAGATAAAACCCCCAAGAATAATAGCAGGAATCAGATAATAACACAAGTTTTGTGTCTCTCTGTACTGCGTTTCAGGTCAACCTCCTGCATACACAGAATTCTTCTCCCTCAACAGGAGCACAGCTGAGCTGCGTCTGCTGAAGCCTGTGGACAGAGAGCTTTACCAGCGCTTCTCTCTCGTCATTAAGGTCATTATCATCAGGTTATCGGCTGTAGATGACCGTAAAGATGACAGGGGTTCATCGAACGCCCTGCTCACTGTTTCCAGAGGCTCTTATATTTGAGCCCCAATAAGAGTGTCCATGCGATATGGCTGTCATTTTTCATTTTTACAATACTATTGGCTTAATGTTTTACAACCAGAATAACAACAGGTATTAACTGCAGTATATTTCTGGAAATATCTTTATATTACAGCAATAGGCCTATGTCACGAAAAAATTGAAGACCGGAAGTAGGTCTTTTAGTAGGGATACGGCTCTTCCGGTTAGCTTTTTACAATGGTGGAGTCCTATAGATACCGCTGGACCAAATCTCTCCGCAACTTGCCTGAAGTCACATATGACGATGTGTTTCGGATTGTAAATGAAAACTCTCAAGTGGAAACGTACAAAACTGAGGAAAGGGTACACCACAACAACAGTTGCGGGTGTAGCCTGCCATTGTTGTTATAGCTCTAGCCGTTCGCCAGTAAGGTAAACGTTTCTATGGTAACAGCGAGTTGGACCAATCAGCAGACGTTGCTGCTACGCTTAGGATTGTGGGTATTGTAGTTTTTTTTTCATAAGATCGCGGATAAAACATGTTTTTCTTAAAACAAGGTTGATTTCATACGAACTTATAGCTTCTACAGGAGCAAAAACCTTCGTTCCACAGCCTCATAACTCGTGGTCAGTCTACCTCGGATGGTTTAGACATCATGGCTGATAATCTAAATCCTTATCGAGAAATACTGTTGACCGAATGTTCTGTATCCCTATTCCACGTTCCGGAAGCAGGAAGTGTGACATAGGCCTATATCATCAATTGAACACACTTTCTATATGTACACACTATCACTATTGTTCTCTTTAAAAACCTACAGTACGTAGGCAGCAGCATATAGACTATATAGTTATAAAAGGTACGCAGCATCATTATTTTAAGATTATCACTAGATAATGCAGCATCATATATACTTTTAATGGAGATTGCAGTCCAACAAGGTACTGTGACACCTCACAAAGAAAGTGAAAAACTATATACATCATTCAATACCAAATATATATATATATATATATATATATATATATATATATATATATATATATATATAAAATATACACTACCATTCAAAAGTGTGTTTACCTCTCAGAACAATTATTTTAAGGAAAATAAATGTTATTTTATTCAGCAAGGATGCACTAAACTGATCAAAAGTGACAGACATTTATAATGTTACAAAGGATTTACTGTATATTTCGAATTGATGCTGTTCTTTCTGTTAACTTTTTATTCATCAAACTGATGATAAGTAAAGGATAATCTATGGCTAGCTGCTCATTAAATTATTCTATTGCATAACATGGAGGCCAAGAAAAACCAGAGCATTAAAATTGTTTAATGTACATCATGCCATTGATTATCCCGCTTATACCATGAACATTTTCCAGCATTGACAAGCTTAAGCTCTAACTGATGTTTGCAGCGCAATATTTGACTAGAAGTGTAAAAATTACGGTTATTTTTTGTCAGTTATTATGGCATATTAGATCTACTGTAGCATTCTGCACGTTTAAAATGGGTCATGAACTGCATTGTTTTATTGTTTCATAATGTTTCCTTGGGTGCACTTATAATGTTAGTATGATTTTTACTTCAAAAATTTCAGAATTTAGAAATAAAAGGCATTTTCCTAGCCTGATTTTAGACCTCTGATTTGAACGCTCTGTTTTAAGGGGCGTGTCTTTTGTGACTTCAGTGTAAACGGCCACTGCTGTGATTGGCTAAAATCTTTGCATATGAAATAAGTATATCAAGTGGAACTCTCTCAAAAATTTTTAGCACGTTTTTACTATTACTGCTCTCAATGTTAACTACTCGTGAAAATTTATAATTATAGCAATGCAATTAGATCTGTGGCATTATATTAAGATCGTGGCATGAAAGGTTGCAGTGATGAGCATGGCCGATCATAGACATGTATGCAGCAATCTCATCATTGTCAACTCTATTTCTGCATACTAACGAATGCTTTCATCATAACTAACAGCAAGGCCAGAACTCAGTCAGTGATAAACACGCACTGTTTGATCGACAGCTCCACTGCACGTTGTTTGATTGACAGCAACAGCTATTGTAAAAGGAGCATTATTTAATCACTTTCTATATATAATTCAATCTGTTTAAATAACAGATTATTTACCTACTAAGAGAAACAATGTGAAGTTGACCATTTAGTCACAGGTTTACTAACAGGACAAAGAACATCTGACCGTAGCTACATGAATCATTACATCTGAAATCACTGGTCACAGATCAGGCATTAGAATGAACAGGGTTACTTAAATGTTGTGGCATTACTGTCGAGTCCATATCGTAAAAGCCTGCAAAGTCTGCGCAGAGTTTGCGGTCTGATTTACCAAAGAATCCAGTGAAATGCACCGAATATGTATAAATAATGTTCAGCTGAGACATTCACATTGTTGAAAATAAACTACCACATTCCCAGCATTAGGATCCTTTGGAAGGTAATGTTATTTGTAGTCCAGTGAGTGACCCTGTGCTCTTCTCTCTTCCTCATCTCACTAACGCCAATGGGCAGGGCCTAAGTTGATGATCTTCTGCAAAGGCGGTCTTTCACTGCCTACGTCATAAAGAGGCACATTCCAGGATGAGTTGTTCGCTGGGCCTGGTAACAATAAAAGCTGATTTAGGACTAACAAGGAAGTTATCAGTTCTGAAACTTTCAGGAAATTATTATAAAATTGTCCTTGAGGTTTTGCCATATAAGAGGTAATTTTATAGATCATATTATTTCTCAGTTCATGACCCCTTTAAATCAACCACAGAGGTAAGATTGCATTTATCTGAACGAATGAATTATAGCATTTATTTTCAATTAATTATTGAGAGAGAGATATGTTTGTGTCAATTACCTGCATCTGTTCTACGGCTTTCTGCTAATAGTAAATCTCAGAGTTTCAAAAACTAAAAAAAAAAAACAGGAATGTTACCCCTTCGGTGCTGAGAAATGTAGCATTCAGAATATATTTTTTTTAATAAAAGTCACAGGATAGCATTGATAAGTTTCTTTGCTCCAAAAATGTTCTGTGTGCATAGCATGATCTCCGATCTCTGTGTGCAAGTGGTGTGTGTGCCTCAATGAAATATTAAATGATTAAACTGACTAGAACGACCCTGCATTAAACCGTTTTACACAACAGAGAGCCTTTTCCAGCAGTGCACTATTCACCCAGTAACACCACTCTAACCATTTCGTTTGTATCACTCCGCTTGCGGTAACTGTCATGGCGGTCGAGCAAATCCACCATATTTAAAAAAAAATACTATTGTTGTTGAGTCATGAAATGTTGTTTTAAGAGTTTTTTTAGGCGAGAATGTAGTTATTTAGACCTCAAATATGTGATTATAATCTTAGTGCCTATTTTACAATCTGTTGAGACGATTTTGCAGATGCGAGCTCCAGGCCGTCAGCGGGCATTCAGCGCTCATGTACCTGATGAGAACAGCGTCATCTCGGCCAGTCCTTCGGGAAGTTGACACTGGCTCTTATGTAGATGGTTAAACATGATATATTTCATTCGGGGTATATCAAATGGGCAATTTTTGGTCTTATTAATCTATTACTTGTTTCAGAGCAAATCGATTTTGGTTAAGGGGGAAATTAAGTTTTATAACTTTATATTTAAGCTATAGCCTATATTTAACTTAAATCTCATAGGAAGGACAAAGACAAACATATCTCTTTCCTCAGCGAACATTCAAACTGATTTTTTTGGATATAGTATTATGTAATACCATAATACTGTAGCCTACTCTACAAAATATAATAAGCTTCAATGAAGCGACTCAACCTTCCTTTGTTACTAGTTCTAAAGTGACGTATTAGAATTAGTAATGAAGGCTTGGGCTCAACTGCCAAACTGTCAACTTGAGATTGGAATCCATAACGGAAGGAAGTAGTTCTGCACAAAAGAGGGTTATTAAAGCATGCATGTTGTGATTACCTATGGCGGCCGAATCACAGCCCTGCTGGTATACAGCCACATCGCATGGCTACTCATTTAATGCACACCTCCCAGTCAATCAGAATATTGACTATATTCAGTATTCAGTATTCAGACCATTGTATAAAATGAAATGTTTCTTGAGCAGCAAATCACCTTATTAGAATGATTTCTGAAAGATATATATTAAATAATAATTATGCTGAAAATTCAGCTTTGCCATTTGCAATCACCTTTGCAATCAGGAATAAATTATATTTTAAAATATAAAATTGCAAATTGGTTTTATAAGGTTTTATTTCAAATTGCATTAAAATATTACAATATTACTGTTTATAGTATTTTTATCAAATAAAATGAGCCTTGGTGAGCACAAGAGACTTCTTACCAACCCCAAACATTTGTATTGTAGTGTAGTTCCGTCTAATAATAAAGTGCTATTTTTATATATTTGTATGCTTCTTAGAGTATCGCATCATTAGCTCAGCACATTTGTAATCAATCAATCTGTCGGGTCTCCCATGAGCTTCATGCGATGAACACTATTTGAATGCCACACGGAGTTTCTGCCTATAGAGCGTTCCAAATCACTCACTTTAGATTCCATTTCAGTTTGGATGCTGCCTTTGTAGGTGGTAGACAGCGAGGAAGCTTTCTTGCTTTTGGAATAGAACTTTGTATATTTAATTACATTAAACATGCTGTATCTTCTAATTGAATTGAGCTGAGAGAGAGAGAGAGAGAGAGAGAGAGAGAGAGAGAGAGAGAGAGAGAGAGAGAGAGAGAGAGAGAGAGAGAGAGAGAGAAAATATAAGAGAAATTGAAACGAGGAAGCGAACGCTAGTGTGAAATTATTCTGCTCTGTCATAGATTTGGGTGGAACAACAGTGTAACAGCAGGGGTAATTTAAATGTTTTCTCTGTGAAACGATGCATGACTTAGTTTGCTGTTATGATTTCTTCGTTTCATAATAACAAAGCACGATATGCTATTCTCAGTTTGCTTCAAGCTTACTGAAATTCGAGACAAAATAATAAACAAAACATTGCCGCTGTCAACATTGTCAGATGTGTGTATGTGTGTGTATTTGAAGTGTGTGAAGTGTCTATTGAGTACAGAACTGCTGTCTTTCATGGCTTCTTAATGAAAGCAGTAATGGATGTGGCTCATAAGTGAAAGGAAAATATTCCTGGAGCTGTATCCACACACTCCTCTTCAATAAACAAAGACCAATTTCGAGCCTTTTTGGGTCCATGAATTTTGGACCGTATTTTAACTGCTGGACTTCAATTAGAAATGAGTGAAGATGAATAAAAAGCCTTTGATGAATTATATATATATATTTTTAAATACATTACTTTAAATACATTTTATTTGGTAGGCTGCACACTTTACAACCATGTCTCTAGCTGAACAACAGTAGCCATACTGAAAAAAAGCTTTGTAAAATATAAAAAAGCATTTTTTTTAAATTCCAAATATATATTTTATATACATCTATATTAAATGTGCCATGATTTTTTTTTCTTGGACATTGTAATAATGTTTCTTTTTCCCTTTTAAGTATAGCCTTCATCATTGTACCTTATTGTTTATATGGAAAAGCAGATAACAACCATAAGCTTTCCTTTTTAGATATTTTCACCATTACAGTTCAGTTTGTTTGTTTGTGAACAGGCCGAACAGGATAACGGTCACCCTCTTCCTGCCTATGCTGAACTGCTGATCGAAATTCTGGACGAGAACAACCAGGCACCATATTTTCAGCGGCCCTTGTACCAGGGCTTCATCAGTGAGTCAGCCTCAGTTGGCACCACCATCTCAGGGAGCTCCAACCTCACGGCTCCGCTGGGCATCATAGCACTAGACAATGACATTGAAGAGGTAAGATGTTCTTATGAAAAGAGCCAGGGCATTTTCATAATGAATGCTGCTTCGGTGTCTGGGGAATGCACAGATACATAAAATCACAGATGGTTTCAGTCTCTCCATATGTTTTTTTTTTTATTGTAGCTTCTGTCAGGAGCCACACCAGTAGGTACCAGAGTGATGTGATGTGTTCCCTTTTTCCTTTTCTTTTCTTTTCTTTTCTTGTCTTTTCTTTCATTTTTTTTTCTGTTAAGATGTGTGGAATATTTCTATATAAATATTTTTATATATAGTTTTAGGGCTGTCAAGTGAGTAACATTTTTTTATCTAATTAATTACATGATTTGGTGATACATTCTAATCTAATTAATCACAAATTAATCAAATTTTGGCTGAGAAATCCCAAATGATCATTTAAATAATTATTGTGTTACATGAGAAAAGTATCAAATAGATATTCCAAAAAGTAGTATATAAAAAAAAGTATTTTATTAGATTCAACAAATAATTTATTACATTGAAACCTTTACACAGAAACAGCCATGATTTTTTGTTATTTTAAGGAGCTGCATTGAGATATATTTACAGACCATTTATTGCAGCTCAGAGGTTGCATGAATGCTTGGATATATAATGTCATGAGATTAATGGATATTAAATGGGTATTAAAGACCCAGAAATTACAATTATGTCATCATTTCCTCACACTCAACCCTGTATGGCATTCTGTGGAACATTAAATTAGACGTTTTGAGAAATGGCACTACATTCCTTTTTTCATTCAATGGAAGTCAATGGTAACCAAAACAGTTTGGTTCCAACATTCTTATTTTATATTTCACAAAAGAAATAAAGCCAAACAGGTTTGAAAGGGTGAGTAAATGATGCTAGAATAAAAAATAAAAATAAATTGGTGAACTATCCTCTTAATGTTTTTTGTTATTAATATGGACCTAAATCGGAAGGCTGCATCCTAGTAAGGCTGCACATCTCGGCCTCCATGTCATAAAGCTCTATCGATGGCTGTCTCAATTCGAAGGCATTGGAAAGGAGCCTTTGTTTCATGTTTTTCATTCTGTCTGTAGGTCTAGGGCAGGGTGGGTGCGTAAAATGTGTTTAATATTTTAACACATAATTTGTTTTCCATTACTAATTAATATTAACGCATTAAATCAACAGCCCTAATATGTTTATGTTTAATAGCTTGACAAATGCAGTGTTTTTTTTTTTTCTTTTGTTGCTGTGTGTCCTATTGATAAAGTAAGTTGGGACATTGTATTGAATAGTTTTTTGTTTGTTTTTTAGCCAATAGGCTTTCATTTATGTCACAGCTTTAGAGACATTATTAACTACACTCTGTTGCTAGTCAGAATATGTGGTAATAGGGCAGATTACCTCATTCCTTGACAGTATTTCCACTCAGTTTGCATGCAAGATGAGTCCTATATATATATATATATATATATATATATATATATATATATATATATATATATATAAATCTAGAGAGTATTATGTTATATACAATTTACAAACATTTCTCTTTAGATCTGTACATTAGATTTTGACGTTTGAATTCTCTGAACTTTCAAACAAGCAATTCAATCTGTTGTATTTCTGAAGAGGTTCTTGCATGTCAGAGTGAATGCTGTAGTTGAGTGACTCTTTGGCTTGTTTATTCAATATGAGGATTGTGTGACTGCAGGAGGCTTATTTGCCGTGCTCATGTTAAGTAACGCCTCTCATCTTTGACCTCTCATCTTTGTTTTGTGAAGACAAAAGATCCTCAGTTGAAGATCACCCTGAATGGCTACACCTCCATCTTCACCATCTCGCCCGCTGGCATCACACGTTACCTCACCCTGTTGAAACCAGTGGACCGAGAGATACAGACGAATTACACTTTAACGGTAAGATAATATACACACATTTACCAGTCTAAATGAAAACCTCCCATTGGCTTCTGTTTGTTTTATATTCAACTGATTATAATTCTTACTAGACTTACTAGACCCGAACATTATCCGACTAACATTCTTTTTTTATTATTATTATTTAATTATTCATTTTTATGTATTTCTTATTGAAATCGACATACGTTTATATTAATGATCATATCTATTTATAAACATTTTTAATTAGAAGTTTTAGTTTTAGTTTGTTTTTTTTTTTTGGAATGAGAATTTTGGGGCAAATTTAGTTTATTATTGTGAAAATATTGGTGCAATGGAACAAATCATAGTGGTCCTAAAATCCCTGAGTCCCTGTCACTCCTGTTCCTTTTCACATTGAAAATGAATGAGTGGTCACTTTAGTTCTGTCTCTTCAGTGTCCTCTTGAGATTATTTACTGCTCTTCTAAGACATAGTGTGAGTCACAATCTGCCCTGTGGTACTTCTCCGGCATGAGGAGCATCTAATTTAGTAACAACAGGGAATGTTCTTACTTTAAGATTAATATGTACCTCTTGAACATCAAGTCTCAGCATGACATCTCTTCGCTGTGATGAACAAAGCAAGCCGATTGAAATGATGCTGTTTGTTCATGTGTCTCTTCAGGACTCAGTCCATCGATCAAATCTATTGATCTGAGATTTGGCCTCAAGTTACTTTGATCTTTCTAGAATTCCTGATCGCGAAGAAGCCGTTAAAAGACAGCTGGATCACACGAGGATCATTTGAGCGCAGTGTTTTGATCATTGTCTAATCTGAGAGGTGGGGTTTGTTTAATGGACCATTCACTGCAATGGCATGTTGAGACAGCTTTGATTTGGGTGTGTCCCATTTGGGGCTCATAAAAGGATGACATTAGGAGTAGGCAAGATGACTAAAGTATCAGCATGTCATTTTGTAAAAATTGTATATCAGGCTATCTATCCATCAGTGGCGGCTGCTGGTATTTCAAAGCGGGGAAGCTCATTTTCATTATTTAATTTATAAATAATAAACATCATTATTTATTTTTTATATGTACACCCATACATGTCAGTAATAGTATGTAAAAAAAAAAAGGTATTAAACTCGACGGAGGAAATGTGGGTATTAGGTTAAACTGAAACAAGGAATGTGGTGTATAATTGGATGAAATGTATGATGAAAATTGGCAAGCAATTTCGCCAAGCAAATACCAAGAAATAGGCTGCAGCAGTTTGTCTTTCGGCTTGAAAAATCCGCTGTCAATCAAAAGACCCTCCAATCATCACGTGGAAGCCCGGAGTCCGGGCCAGCCCACTCCTCATTCACCGCCAGAGACGCTGAGTGTCCGTGAGCGGGACATAATCGCAGCATTTATCTAATGACCGTCTAGTTTTGAAGCACTGAAAAAAACTGTTCAAAGCAGCCCCATTGAAGAAAAAAGACGCTCGGCTTCTTCAGGGAAATGCACTGTGACGCTACGGGAATCTATGAGAAGGAAATCGAGTCAGCCGACCTGTTATATGTAGCTGATTCTGAATGAACTCGTCTTCGAGATTAACATGTTCTAATGCATTTTTAGTCAATAAAATGTTAACACAATAGTACACATTTGACCATTAGTTTGTTGACATTATAGGGGAAGCTGAACTTCCCTTGCAAAGCCCTTCAGAGTCGGTTTACAGTCAACAAAACCAAACAAATGGAACCGGGTTTTGATCAGATTCAGCAGGTTTACAGCGCTCAAACATTCTTTTTCAACACAGGCTTTGATCCAGAGTTTATGATTAACTCTAGAATGTTTGCACCTGAAAGATTGTCTTCTGCAGCGAACTGCCAATCACATGGAAGATGGAGAGTGTTAGTTTGAGTTGCTTCTTTTGATAGAGTCGGCACAATTCACAAGATTAAATCCCTATTCGGGTTTTACAAGGGTAGATGGAGTAATTTCATTTTACCACAGGATGTCTGTAATAATAATGGCCAATTCGCACGGGATAAGATACTGTATCTCAGTAAAACTAGCAGATGTGGGAGGGCTAACTCGATTAACGCACCGCATCACCTTCCTGCGTGTTATGTTCCTTCCTGTTATCATGTGGGCAAACACACAATCTATATATAAAACAATTAAGTCTGGTTGAACGATTTATTAATTAAATTCAGATTAGATAGGCACTTACCTAAAGCTAAAATAATTTTTGTGCCCCTAACAAGTGCTTTCGACCTTCTTTTTGGTCTGAATGGTTTGTGGAAAACACTTGAGTTTTGCCACAGACTTGTCCCAATGCCTAGAATGCAACTGAATGCTTTTTCAAGTGCCTCCATACCCCAAAAACTGGAAATGACGGAATATTTACATACATATTCACAGCTGGTCTAATTCGCACAGGATTAGTATTAGCTGGGGTAATTTTTCCAGACCCCTTTATAGAAGGTAAAAGTTGGAAGGGGAAGGGAAAGGGGAAAAGGTGTTTGTCAGTTAAAGGGAGGCAGGAGAATCATGATGAGAATTCATTTGACCTTTTAGAGGATCAACTTGCTATTTTGAGTCAACTGAAATAGACTGCGCCATTGACCAACTGAAACTATTTTTTTTGTTATTTAAAGGGCGCATTAGTAATATGAGCCTATATAGGCGGGTGCACAACACGCGTACATTCTGCTTATTACACACACAGGGACGCACAGCAGCACACTATCACGATTTGGTTTGTACATGTCTTGTTCCATGTTTGTCATGTGATTCCCTGTTTGTCATGTGATCCTGCCATGTGTCTTTTCATTGGATAATCGTCTGTTCATTGTTCATAGGTGTCCCTTGTCTTGTCATTAGTCTTGTGTATTTAAGCCCTCATGTTTGCCATGTGTCTTGGTCAAGTATTGATTCCTGTAACCTCTGTGATGTAAGTCTGTCCATGGTTTTGTTTCATGCCACGTCAAGCTTTGCTTTTTGTTTTGATCTTACTGTATGTTTTGTTTTGAATAAATACTGCACTTGGGTTCTCACAACTTGCCTCCAGAGGATCTTTACAGAATACTTGACCAGAGACATGAACCCAGCAGTTGCCCTCCTAAACCTGCGTCAAGGAGACCTCACCATAGAGGAATATGTAGGAGAGTTTTGTGAACTCTCTCACCATCTGGACTTCAATGATGTGGCACTTAAGGACATATTTCGGATAGGTTTAAATGAACCTATCCGGTCTTGTTTGCCAGGTGGGAAGATTCACTTTTCCCTGGCCCAATACATAGACTTTGCCCTTTTTTTGAGCGGCTCAACTGTTACTGTGGGTTTTGCGGATGAGGAGCCCCGCAACCCCACAGTACCTGCCACGCCTGGTTATGTTCACGTCACGTCTGCCCAGCCAGAGATTGTTCGCGTCACGTCTGCCGAGCCAGAGGCTTTTCACGTAACGTCCGCCGAGCCAGAGGCTGTTCACGTCACGTCCGCCGAGCAAGAGGCTGTTCACGTCACGTCCGCCGAGCAAGAGGCTGTTCACGTCACGTCCGCCGAGCAAGAGGCTGTTCACGTCACGTCCGCCGAGCAAGAGGCTGTTCACGTCACGTCCGCCGAGCAAGAGGCTGTTCACGTCACGTCCGCCCAGCAAGAGGCTGTTCACGTCACGTCCGCCCAGCAAGAGGCTGTTCACGTGACGTCCGCCCAGCAAGAGGCTGTTCACGTGACGTCCGCCCAGCAAGAGGCTGTTCACGTCACGTCCGCCCAGCAAGAGGCTGTTCACGTCACGTCCGCCCAGCAAGAGGCTGTTCACGTCACGTCCGCCGAGCAAGAGGCTGTTCACGTCACGTCCGCCGAGCAAGAGGCTGTTCACGTCACGTCCGCCGAGCAAGAGGCTGTTCACGTCACGTCCGCCGAGCAAGAGGCTGTTCACGTCACGTCCGCCCAGCAAGAGGCTGTTCACGTCACGTCCGCCCAGCAAGAGGCTGTTCACGTCACGTCCGCCCAGCAAGAGGCTGTTCACGTCACGTCCGCCCAGCAAGAGGCTGTTCACGTCACGTCCGCCCAGCAAGAGGCTGTTCACGTCACGTCCGCCCAGCAAGAGGCTGTTCACGTCACGTCCGCCCAGCAAGAGGCTGTTCACGTCACGTCCGCCCAGCAAGAGGCTGTTCACGTCACGTCCGCCCAGCAAGAGGCTGTTCACGTCACGTCCGCCCAGCAAGAGGCTGTTCACGTCACGTCCGCCCAGCAAGAGGCTGTTCACGTCACGTCCGCCCAGCCAGAGGCTGTTCACGTCACGTCCGCCCAGCAAGAGGCTGTTCACGTCACGTCCGCCCAGCCAGAGGCTGTTCACGTCACGTCCGCCCAGCCAGAGACGGCCCACGGCGGATATGGCCACCGCTATGCCTGAGACCTCAGTGACCGCGACACTGGCCATTATGGCCACAGCGATATGGTGTGTGTGGGCTGCGCACACACCTGAGCCGGTGACTGTTCCTGAGCCGGTGACTGTTCCTGAGCCATTCCTGAGCCAGTGACTGTTCCTGAGCCGGTGACTGTTCCTGCCCATAACCCCATAGCTGCCCTCAAGAAAATTTTTGGGGGGGGGCAGTAGGTCCATTGATGGGACCATGAGGGCCGCGCCGCCATGCCTCCCTGCACTGCCGGATCCGCCGTGGCCGCCCGAGGGGCCTTCACCGCCGTGGCCGCCCGAGGGGCCTTCACCGCCGTGGCCGCCCGAGGGGCCTTCACCGCCGTGGCCGCCCGAGGGGCCTTCACCGCCGTGGCCGCCCGAGGGGCCTTCACCGCCGTGGCCGCCCGAACTGCCAGGCCCGCCCACGCCATGCCACGACCCAGGCCCGCCCACGCCATGCCACGACCCAGGCCCGCCCACGCCATGCCACGACCCAGGCCCGCCCACGCCATGCCACGACCCAGGCTCGTCCACGCCATGCCACGTCTCGTGTCCTGTCCCCCTGCACGGGCCTGGCCCACCATCCCTCTCCCTAGACCTCCTCCACTCCACCACCCTCCTGAAGTTATGTTTTGTGTTGGTTTTGTTGGGCGTCGGGAGTCGCCCTTAGAGGGGGGGGATCTGTCACGATTTGGTTTGTTCATGTCTTGTTCCATGTGTGTCATGTGATTCCCTGTTTGTCATGTGATCCTGCCATGTGTCTTGTCATTGGATAATCGTCTGTTCATTGTTCACAGGTGTCCCTTGTCTTGTCATTAGTCTTGTGTATTTAAGCCCTCATGTTTGCCATATGTCTTGGTCAAGTATTGATTCCTGTAACCTCTGTGATGTAAGTCTGTCCATGGTTTTGTTTCATGCCACGTCATGCTTTGCTTTTTGTTTTGATCTTACTGTATGTTTTGTTTTGAATAAATACTGCACTTGGGTTCTCACAACTTGCCTCCAGAGGATCTTTACACACACACACTAGCCAACTATTAAAAATAAAAAGGATTACAATGTAAAATATTATTATTGTGTACATAAAGATATGGTGAAATCCGACTTGACCCGTAGATGGTCTGCTTGCGCTTTAACCTCGGCACGAGCAGATCCGTTTCCTCTCTGGAGAAGCGTTCAGTCTTTCAGGATTTAAAAAAAAAAAAAAGAAACTTGAGCAGTTTTGAGGCTTGAATTGAGGAACCAAAAATTAAGGAAAGAAAGCTACCTATATATTTTAAGATAATTAGTTTAATCATATGGTGTTATTCAGAGACACCAATTGGCGTGATTATTAGTTCCCAGCATGCTTTGCATATGGCTTGAAATTAGGTGTTATTGTATGTGTTTTCAAGGGAAGGGAAACATCTGTTAATGTTTAATATTCAGTTATGTTTGACATTTGAAAGAGTTTATTTTGAAGTTTTCATTGTTACCATTGTGCAGAAGAGTTGAGCTTATTGTTATCTTGTGGTTATAGTTGCATGTTCTAATACAATGAAACAAGTTGCTTTGTTCAATGAGCAATAGCTTTGCTAATGCCAATGTAGTGACAAGTCTGTTCCTACCTGTACTGTGCTGACAACATGCAGTCTTTTGATTGTACAATATGACTCAAAGTCAAATACAAACAGGTCATTTACGGTCACTCAAAATGACACCTTTGGGAGTCCGCTTAAAATAGAAAATAAAAACATTTTACTAAATATTAAATTAACTGTGTCATAGTCTAAATAATTTAGGAGATTTGACATTATTTATTCAGGTAGATTATATTAAAGAAATAAAGGCTTAAAAACTACTCAAAAATATAATGTGTAACATTGTTAACGTCATTTTATATATATATATATATATATATATATATATATATATATATATATATATATATATATATATATATATATAGTATATATCCATCCCTGATAGATATATCATGGTCAACTGTAAGTGGTGTTTTTGGAAAGTTTAAGCATTCAGGAACAGTAGCAACTTGGCCACAAAGCAGAAGACTATGTAAAGTCACAGAGCAGGGTCACCGAGTGTTGAGGCGCACTGCGCATAAAAGTCGCCAACACTCTGCCGATAGCCAATACTTTTGTCACTTTAGTGTATATGATTTTAAATGAAAGTTAAATATTAATTGTCAAAATAGAATTATGTATAATGAATTAAGAATATATATATATATATATATATATATATATATATATATATATATATATATATATATATATATATTCATGTCAATCTAAACTCAAGCTTACCTAGGTAGCCACTGAAACTGGCTTTGTGAAATAGGCCACTGGCTTTGGCCAATCATAATTTAGAATTTCAGGGTGGCCAATCAGATTTAACACGTCTGGACTCACCCCTGCTCACTGCGAGATCTTGATGATTTAGATCCTTATAATCAGCATTAATCCATTTGACAGGCTTAACAAAAGTCTGCTTATCAGCACAAAACAGAGACCCAATCACATTTAATAGTTTTTTAATATAAAGAACAAACAGGCTGAAACAAGCACATTAAATAACATTAGCTATATAGTCCTGCAGAGAGACCAACATAATCAAAGTCTACTTCTCTGCAGTGTGATTTTAATGGTAAAGTTTATCCAAAAATGAACTTCTGTCATTATTTACTCACTTTCTTGTCATACAAAATAAAATATAAACCTGTATGACTGACTTTATTCCATGGAAAATGTTTGAGCTGCTCTCATTCTGAAAGTGAGTGGTGACCATGAGCTGTCAAGCTCCAAAAAGTAAAGTAAACGGTGACAGACTTGTCTTTTTGAGTGACCTATTCCTTTTAAAGGTCTGTTTTTTGGAGTGCGGGTGAATTTTTCATGCAGTGTGTTCTTTTTGGCTGTAAGTGGTCACATCATTCACACACAACCTGTCTCAGGGGTTCGGCTGGACAGTTGATCCTCTGACAGGCCAAAGTTTGAATTCCCATAACGATTCTCCTGCCTCAAACACATTTTCCCCTTCCCCTCATCCTCTGATCCTCCCTCTCTCATTCAGCACAACTGGCTGGAAAGACATTAAATGGAGAGCAAATGGACACTTATTCAGAGAAGAAGTGAAATACAAGTGAGACATAATTTAGTATACCTGAGCTAAGAAAGAGTAACTTTTGAGTAGGAGTTTTCCTCTGGGGAATTCTAATACGTGTTTTTTTGTTGTTGATTTTAAGTGCATGGTTTTAAGCTTGTTTTTTTGGTTGTTGTTTTTTTGTTGTTGTTTTTTTTTTCATACTTTCATGTCTATTCAAAATCGATTAGGCCATGCACACAGAGGTGGATCTGGGTAAAAATGCTCTCTAAATGACAGAAAGAGGGCTGCAATTTTAACCAATTTTATGAGGCAAACTCTGAAGTGTTTCTCACTATCTGAGTTTAGTGGTCGAAATTATTGCAAGGGAAATGTGAAGTTTTTGATCACTGTGAGATCAGATGACACTGTCTTTCATGCTGTCATACACTTGAACTTTATTCTGTCTCTTTGATTTCTCTTTATTCTTGAACAATAATATCCCTTTTGATTGTGCTTGATTGAATATGTGGCAGCGCTGAGATAGAGCACTAATCTGAAATACTCTCACATCATTTTCAAAGGGATTCTGGGACAGATGGACAGCTGAAAAGCTTATTGTAGAGCTGAACTTACCAGGGTTATTATAGTTAACTAAAACTAAAACCATAAAAAAGTTACTTGAAATAAAAGCGTTGAAAAAAAGGACTTGAAAAACCACTTGAACTAAATATTTTGTTGACTTGCGTACTTACATTATCCAAAATATTTACGAAAGTGTTTAAATCCAGAGAAATCAGCTATTTTACCTAATATAACGGCCCGTGTAATTGCTTTGCCGGTCAATTATGTCATATCCGTCATGAAAACAGCAGTGTAAAATGTCCCAGGCTTTCGGCCCTGCCCTGCTTCATACCACAGTAACTTTAGTAAAATTGTAATACTCATCCATGAACATGATTTCTTCCTTAGTTCCATCTGATTTCTTTCCATTGGCTGTGGAGGTGAAGATGACAACTCCCGTGATTCCACATTCATTCCACGCTCATTCACAGCGTGAAAAAAATTATTTTTAACACTGTTCCTGAACATTAGAACCCCAACGTTTGTCTGTGTGTTGCACATTTTACGGAGAACAGCTTCCAGAATCTAAGAGAGTACAATGCAGGCTATACGCACAAAAGCTTCTCCTGAAAGACATAGCATTCCCATTTTGTCATTTTGACAATCTGTTGTTTATGGATCACAACTTGTATGTGTCTTATTATTTGTGTTTTCTATTAAAAGTTCCAATTATATAATTTATTTAGTAGCTATGATGTAAACGAAGGGCAAAGCTTTGCCTCCGCTAGCCTGCTAACTAACATTACAGTATTGTTGACTGTAGCTTTTAAAAGCTTGTACTTTTTACATATCTCTCTGAAACGTCATGTGAAATCCGGGCTTGAATTGGTTTGATTAAATTATTTACACCAGAGCAGAACTTATGAAGTAGCGTAACATTTCCAGAACACGAGCTAAGCCAATCACAACACACTGGGCCAGTTCACCAATCAGAGCACATTTCATATTTTGGAAGGAGGGGATTCATTGAATCATCGTTCAGACCAGACCGGGGAGAGAGGAGCTGTAATAGGTCAAATATGTGAAAAAGTATGCGTTCTTTGAACAATTCTAGTACACCCTAAAATCAAGATTTTGTAAAAGGACCCCTTTAAGGACCCCTTGCATAATAGGACCCCTTTAAGGTTAAATCCAGCCAGTGGTCAATAACAGAAAGTGTCTAATAACATCACACTTGAGCGGTCAACCTGCCTAGGGTTATTGCAAGTCCACCTGTATACAGGCCAAACTGCTCTGGAGATCTTGCTGACCTGGAGCTGTTCTCCAACACAGTGTTTACATATGCAAAGCTCTCCTCTCCTGCTCAAACTGAGGAACCTCTGGGCTTTGATCCACATTTACTGCCACAAATCTCTGGGGGAAAAGCTCATGGAAATGCAAGCTGTGGAACAACGCAGTTACCTACTAGCTCAGCACTTTGAGTGCCTTTGAAAGGAGCGCAGTGGGAGACTCTGGACAAATGTTTGCTGTGGCAGTTTTAGCCGATAATAACATTTGTAAGCTGTCCCATAATACTGAGAATTTGTTGTATGAAGTACTCACATGCTGTGCCATACGCCAGATACAGATTAAATCAAATCAGCAGGTCCATATAAAAGCAATAAAAAAAGAATAATAATAATAATTTTTTTGGTTTCAAAAGATAATTTGTTGTATGAGGTGCTCACATGCTGTTCCATATGTCAGATACAGTTTACAACAAATCAGCAGGTCTATAAAAGCAACACACACAAAACGTCGTGAGTTACGATTGTTACCCTTGTTTCCTGAGGAGGGAACGAGACACTGCGTCATTGAATATGACTCTTTGGGGACGCTCCCTTAGCATGCGCCTCTGAAGTATGAATGAAACTAATCCAATCCTGATTGGTGTTGCGTCATGGCGTAACGTGACGGCACATAAAAGTGACGCCGGCACACACAAACATTAGCCTCTCAATGAAGCAAGCCGCTCCTAGGCATTGAGGGGTGTGGCAAGACGACGCAGTGTCTCGTTTCCTCCTCAGGGAACAAGGATTACAGTCGTAACCCGAGATGTTCCCTATCGTAGGGAACTCAACACTGCGTCTATGAAAACGACTCTTAGGGGAACGAATTCCTACTAGGCCATGCAGGTTTCCCTTGGGACCATAAAATAATCTGATGCGCCAATCTGGATAGAGGGCGCGATCTGAGTCCCCCTTGTCGGTTCAGATAAGCTACCACTGATGTATTGTCCGAACGTATCAAGACGTGGTAACCTTTGATGTCTGGGTGGAAGCTCCACAGAGCCCTGAACACAGCCAACATCTATAGGCAATTTATATGCTAAGAATGATGATGGTCCTGCCACAGACCCCTGGCAAAATGTTTTTCCGGCGACATGACGCCCCTAAAACTGGCCCTTGGGACAAAAACCAAGGTTTCTTCCATATTAATAGGGAACGAAGGCATCTGCGCGTAACCTTTATTATACAGAACGGATTCCCCTTGGGGAAAAACCCCTTGGCTTTGAGCCACCACTGAAGGGGCCTCATGTGAAGAAGGCCCAAATGAATTATGTTGGATGCCACTGCCATGAGGCCCAGCAGTCTTTGAAATTGCTTTACAGTGATGGCCTGGCCTAGCTTTATCCCAGACACCATGGCCAGGATGGATTCGATACGCGAGGGAGACATACGTGCCCGCATCGTAACCGAATTCCATACCACGCCCAGAAAAGTAGTTTTCTGAGCTGGTTCTAACACACTTTTCTTAGTGTTGAGTCTCAACCCCAGGTTCTGAATGTGGCCAAGGACGACATCTCGATGCCGAACTGCCATTTCTCGAGACTGGGCCAATATGAGCCAGTCGTCGATGTAATTCAGTATACGGATGCCCTGAAGCCTCAGTGGAGACAGAGCTGCATCCACACACAGACGTGAAAATAAGCGTCTTTTAGATCTATCGTGACAAACCAGTCCTCGGATCTGATTTGATTCACAATAATGGGAATCGTAAGCATTTTGAACCTGAATCTCCTCAAAGAACGATTCAAATGCCTTTAAAATCTTAAATCGGTCTCAGCCTGCCATCCTTCTTTGGAAATATAAAGTACCGTTTGTAAAACCCAGACTCCCTGTCTGGTTGGGGAACACACTGTTCTGGAACCACTGCAGTCGGTACCCATATTTTTATAATATTCAGGACCCATATACGTATATATATTCGGAAGGCGTTGCCATTCTTCTGTAATATCTCTAAGGGAACCAGCCCCACGAGACTGGCCTCGGGTGTTTTTCAAGCACTACTCTCGACCTCCTGAAGTGGAAGACCGGCAGGAAAAAGTCGAGAAAGATTTTGTGACCATAGTCGGTGCCCTGTTCCAAGCTTTTGGGGCAAGCCCCACGGTGTGCGTTCGCTAGAAATCGATGTGGCCCAAAGCGTCCAGGATAGCGGGACAACATCTTTTTCCTTTCTCCTGCTACTCTTTCTGCTTTTGGCGATGGGAGGAGCTGGTTGACGACTGAGGCTGGCCACTTGGACCAGCCCTTCTAGACCCAGATATAGATCGGCAAGAGAGATACTGTTGGAACGCTGTTGACTGTTTTTTCGCCTCCTAAAACCTGTCGACGACAATAGTAACTGCGTCGCCAAACAGGCCAGAAGGCGATAGCGGAGCATTCAACAGAAAAGATTTGTCCTTATCCTTTATACCAGACAAATTTAGCCACAGATGTCTCTCCGTGGCCACCATAGCTGACATAGAGCGGCCGATAGCGCATGCCGTCTCTTTTGTGGCCCAGAGAGACAAATCTGTGGCTCTTCTCAACTCTGCAATGTCAGCAGGAGTTGGTCCCTCGCCCTCATCCAGATCTTTTAGGAGATCTCCTAAAAGCCTGGTACGCCTGTAAAATTTTTGTGAAGATCTGGGAAAAATGGTAAGCCCTGGCGCTGAGGTTGCAAACGGTGCTGCAGGAATTGCTTTGACGAGAATCATCCTGCTTATTTTGTGGCCAGCTGATGCTAAGTCTGGCCACACCACGCGTTACAACCTCCACCATCTCCTCATAAACGGGAACATGAGCCGGCGAGTGTGACTTATGTTCCTTGCTCCCGATGCTGAGAAGCCGTTCCTCAGAAGCAGATAGCTCGAGCACCAGTCACTTGTCACGGGCAAAAGAAGCCGCAGCGCGGGCTTCTGCGCCGCGAGCGAGCGTTATAGAATCTGCGGATGATGAATGAAAAAAGTGCCTCGGCAGTCTCGTTCTCATCCACGAGATCCTTCTGCTATCCCCACTAAGCCACCGTGCCGCCTCAACGGATGCGGGACCCGAACTGCGGCAATCTAGGGCAGGGGTGCACACACTTCGTATATTGTTCGCTCGCCATTTCAACAATATAGTACTGAGATCAGACAGACAACACCAAATAAGACAGACAACAAGAGAGAGCGCTTGCTGAAGAGCGAAAGCTAATGTGTGTGTGTGCCGGCGTCACTTTTATGTGCCGTCACATGTTACATCATGACGCAACACCAATCAGGATTGGATTAGTTTCATTCATACTTCAGAGGCGCACGCTAAGGGAGCGTCCCCAAAGAGTCGTTTTCAACGACGCAGTGTTGAGTTCCCTACGATGGGGAACAACAACTTTTTCTTGGTTTTAATAAAACTGCTAAAGATGCATAATATATCATGAATTATGTTATAAATGTATAATTTATTAGAAGTTGTGTCAAATTATATATAATTGTATAACGGTTATATAATAATATATTAAAATTATACACAGTATATGCCTTTACCTCAACAATCTCCTAATTACTGCTTATTCATAATTAGTAAGGTTTAAGGTAGTTGTTAAATTTCGGTATTTGGTAGGATTAGGGAAACAGAATATGGTCATAGACAATAAGGCATTACTATGTGCTCTATAATTACTAATAAATAGACAATATCCTAGTAATATGCATGCTAAAAAGCAACTACTTAATAATGAAAATTGGACTCTAAACTAAAGTGTTACCATATTTATTTATTTATTGCTATTAAACTATTTCATTGTTTATATTCAAAGCTCGTGGCATCTGATGGTGTTCAACAGAGCAGACCCGTGACAGTGGACATCCTGGTCATCGATGCGAATGACAACACACCCACCTTCACTCAGGTGTCCTACAGTGTGGAGATCTTCACTAATATGCTACCCGGAGAGACCGTCTTGCAGGTGAGGACACAGGACATCAGTTACTGAGAAACCTTCACTTCGCTTATGAGGAGCCATTTATGAATCACTTATTCATAGCGGGGTGTTTGTTGAGAACTCGTAATGTGATTTGGAGTGTGAAATGAACTCGGCACAATGTTTGTTTCATTAATAACTGAGGATTCTGGTCAAATTACTGAATGTGATTCAACAGACTGGAAAGTCAACGTCTTTTTTCCCCTGATAAAATGTGTAGAAAATACATTGAAAAATAAAGCTCAAACAGTCGTTCAGCTAAATGAACATGAAGGAGAGCAGGCAATAAAGCAACCTTTTAAAGAGGAACCGGATTATATGAACTGCAGCTAATGAACTGTAGTGACAAACTGCAGTGAGTCATACAGTGATCTGTTCACATCTTTAACCTTACGGAAGCTCATTCAAATGCAAAAATATAATTTTCCCCTTGAGGTCTCTTGTGGATTATTTGTTACCCTACTAACCTAACCGCATGTTTTAGTTATGTGACAGTGCTTTCAACAGTGTAGCCTTTCCAGTAGTCTTAGCCTCATACTTCACGCACACGGACCATTGGCTGAATGCCTGATGCATAAGGTGCAGAGAACTGGAAACACTTCAGGAGTTTTGTCATCTAATTGGTTGAATTCTCCAGGATTTCCGGGAGACTTGTGTGTCACATTCTTTAACCCTTAAATGCATTAATGTTTCGCCAATCATTATTACATATCCGGATCTTTAGTGACCCGGATCTATATCTAACACGGATGGATTTTACCTGTTGCGATAATATAAAACTCTCCGGATATTAGAGTAACAATTACAGAATAATAAAATAAAGCAGATTTTGTTATCTTTTGGAGCTCAGAAGGGTTCCGTTTCATCACTGTCCTTGTCAGTGCTCATTTCCCAGTGCATTCAGCATCTGGCTCATATTCGAGATCTCAAATATATTCTCAAAACTATAATTTTTTAACATCTTCAAAATCAATATTTTGATAGCTGACAGCTTCTTCACCAGATCCACCATCAAGTGACGGTGACACTAATATTTGATTGCGTTCTGTACTTGCTCTGCAGTAAATCACTTATACTTCCTATTCTTTTGTTTTCTGTCTGCGATAACTATGGGTGAAACTTCATCATTGTGTATGAGACATTGACAACTTGTGGAATAAATGGAATTATCCAGTCATCACATATTCAGTTATTGTTGTGCAGAAAAAAAAAAAATCTTACACTGTTACACAACTCAGGTTGTTAGCGACACTATACAATTTTTACAAAAATGAAAGGGAAAAAGGCATTCTTTTATAATTTAATATTTCTTTCTCGTTATTTTGTTTAAAATGAATTGATTGAGGAAAATGAAGAATGAATGAGGAGGTGGTTAGGGAATGATGTCCCGGGTCACTAAAGACCCGGGGTATGTTTCTGTCCGCCTGGAAACGAAGCCTTTTTGACGCCAAAACCTGTCTTTATTGTATCTAGCTTTTTCTTAGTACTTCTGTAGCTAAATATTTTTTTGGCTTCATCCAAGCTTTTTTAAAGTAGCTTTTCTATAATTAAATTCCTTTCAATTTTTCAGTTTCAGAGTAACTTTCTAAGCACTGATTTGTTCTGATGTCTCTTTCTCTTGCCACAGTTTTTGAGTGAGGAATGCATCAGTACATCAGTGCACTGAACTACTTGTTTAGTATGCTATGCTGTTTAATCCTGTTGTCACTACTACTACAATTTTCAGGTTGTGTATTTGGTTGTAAAACACAGTTGACACTCCAGTAAATAACCAAACTCTGTGTGTATAGATCAGGATTAAACTCTCAAAAGACAAATGACAACTGCATTCATCAGCATAGTGAAAGTGGTTTGTGTAGACATGGTGGGCTGACAGAAAGTGGGACAAAATGATATAAAGTGAACATAATTTGTGCCTCTCTGTCCCTCAGGCTACGGCATTTTCACTCTCTCGCGCTCTCTCTCTCTCTCTCTCTCTCTCTCTCTCTCTCTCTCTCTCTCTCTCTCTCTCTCTCTCTCTCTCTCTCTCTCTCTCTCTCTCTCTCTCTCTCTCTCAGTAACGATTCTCTCAGCTTTATTTTTGCACTCTGCTCATGTTCTGCTCCGCCTGTGTTTGTCTCATTCCGTCACGGCTGGGTCACAATTCAAAGGGAAATCAGACACATAAAGGCTTGTAGTTTCTCTTTAAATAACAAGCTGCCTGGATCCTCCTGAAATGAGGTCGCGGGTCACAGCTAGGTCACCCGGGCCACTTGGATGTGTTTTATAAGCACTATTTGCAGCCCTGGTGTGTGTGTGTGTGTGTGTGTGTGTGTGTGTGTGTGTGTGTGTGTGTGTGTGTGTGTGTGTGTGTGTGTGTGTGTGTGTGTGTGTGTGTGTGTGTGTGTGTGTGTGTGTGTGTGTGTGTGTGTGTGTGTTCATTTTTCCTTACCTCAGCACTCCAAGCAGCTAAAGGCACGCCTGTACGGATCAGTGCTTCTGGAGAGTTTTCTCAATAATGAGAGCCATGAATGGAGGTGGCACTTTCTTATTAGCAGGACTCTGAATGAATTACCCTTAGGGTGTATTTATTGCCCTGGTGATTTGAAAGATGATAACGTTCAGAATTAAGTGTTTACATCTAAATGCGTGTCTTTGAAACTAATCAAACGTGTTTAGTCTTTGATCTGGACCTTTGTGTTTGAGAAGTTATCCTGAATAATCAAATTATGCTGCTTTTAAACCTTATTAATTCTGAGAGTCTAATCTGCATTTTAATAAGGATGGATGGATGGATTTTCTGTTATGGTTGATTTGAAGTAATGAATGTAGAGTTTAAAGAAAGAAAAAGATCAGCAAGTAGAACTAACACCTCATCCGTAAATATTATGAGAATACGCCATGGTGTCAACCAAGAAAAAAGTACCAGGGTTTTGGCCTTATACTGTTGTGCTACCATGGCTTTTTAACCTTACACCTTGGGAATACATGATATTCAATAAAGTACATTCAGACACAATTCATGATCTGAAAAAAAATGAAACACATTTTAATTAAAATACTTAAATGCCTGAAATTGTTTCAAATACATAAATGAATATATGGACAGTAATTTTCAAACCTTCATAAATTGATATTAATAAAAATATAATTTTTTATCTTACAATTTTGACTTTTTGTCTCAGAATTCAAACTCGCAATTGTGCCAGAATTGCGAGAAAAAAAGTCACAATTACCTTTTATTATATTTGGTTCAGTGGCGGAAACAAACTTCCGTACAAACTAGTACAAGCTCTATATACCATATTTTTAATTGAATGATCAAAACACACAGAATTGACGCAAAGGTATTAAAACCCTCAAAAATATGAAAATCTGACTACATTAACATGTTAGAAATAATAATACCATACTGTGTGTGACACACAAACAATGAAGAACAGTGGAAAATAAAATAACGTGGCTTAAAATTCTGATGTCTGTATTTTGTCAGCTGACGGCTCAGGATGCTGACGCTGGTTTAAACGGTCTCATCACATATGCCATCCTGGCTGGAGATCAGGGCCATTTCATCATCAGCAACCGCACTGGACGGATCACGTTAGCACCAGGGGTCACGCTGACCGTCGGCCGTTCCTACGCACTGACCGTTAGAGCGTCAGACAACGCTCCGGACTCAGAGAGGAGGTCAGATATGACTTCACTGCATCCGTTTGATCTCTCACTGTTTGCTTGTGTCTTTGGTCTTTTATTTTCTTTGTTACTCTTCCTTTATGTGCATGTAGGAGCTCCATAACTACGGTCTACATAGAGGTTCTCCCGCCCAACAATCAGAGTCCCCCACGATTTCCCCTACAGACCTACAACCTGGAGATCAGTGAGGCCATGAGAATAGGAGCCATACTGGTAAACCTACAGGTACACGCACAGACTTTACTTGGAATGAAAACATTGCCTATACTGTTTGCTGCACACTGCACAGTAGCCTATCTACTAAAAACTGTTTTTTAATTAAACATGTCTTGCAAAATGTGTAAATATTAAATAATTTGAGAACTGGAAATATCATGGATATTAATAACATTCACTGGTCAATGACGTCATATCCACCATATCCTCGATTTTTACTTCTATAGAAACCATGTAAACACCAAAAAATGCTTTAATATATTATGTGTGTTTTTAGACAGGTGAGAAACTGTTAGAAAAAAAGAATCACTGTTATATAGCTCAACATGGTTAGTCTTATTGTTTAAATCTCTTATTTTATTCAAAGCACTTTGAGTGCTTTTGAAAGGAGCGCAGTGGGAGACTCTGGACAAATGTTTGCTGTGGCAGTTTTAGCCGATAATAACAGTTGTCCCATAATACTGAGAATTTGTTGTATGAAGTGCTCACATGCTGTGCCATACGTCAGATACAGATTAAATCAAATCAGCAGGTCCATATAAATTGAAAAAAGTATATATATATATATATATATATATATTTCTTGGTTTCCAGGAAAATTGAAAAGATAATTTGTTGTTTAAAGTGCTCACGTGCTGTTCCATACGTCAGATACGGATTACAACAAATCAGCAGGTCTGTATAAAAGCAGCACACATCATTAAAAAACTTGGTTTTAATCAAATAAAATTCTATATTAATAACATATACACTCTATATTAATACAAATTATATTTATATTTATTTTTATTATTGATAACACACACATATATATATATATATATATATATATATATATATATATATATATATATATATATATATATATATATATATATATAAAATATACAATTTAAAAATATTTTTGTCTTCATATTCTTTATAAAAGATTTACAAAAATCATGAACCAGTATTCACAAAGGAAAAATGCATGGGTTTATAGATGGTTGAAGCCCATGGTCTTACGTTTTCTAAAGTCCGATCAAATTATGAGCCCCCAAAAAAGATGTTGGCAGATATGCTGGAAATGGAAGGTCAAGTTGAGCACTGCATTGTGGGATGCATAATCCCACGCAGTATGCCCTTTTGTATACTGCACATTTTAATAAATGTAGTAGGTCTTCTGGGTATTCTGTGCATGCAGAAAATTACCATACTAGAGTGTAGTAAGCCATTCTTAACATGGCCACACTTTTTTCATATATCAATACCATAATCTTCTTTGGTTTTAAATTAAGATAATTACATTTTATGTAAGATAATTAAGAAATTAAAGTGCCCCGATTATGCTATTTTAAAGGTTCCTAATTTTGTTAAGGAGGTCTCATACAATCGGTTAATATGCATCCAAGGTAAGAAAAAGATTTGTTTGAAGATTGGTCAGATGGCCCAGTTTGTTGTGATTGATCTACCACGTACAAACGTAAATTGTGTTACCGTTTTAGGTATGCAGGACATGGAAGTGAGACTTGAATTCCTGGCAACTCGTTTGGGCGGTTTAGAGTCGATTCCTTCTTTTGGGAGACAATAACTTTATTCATCGTACACTTTGCAGACCATTTACATTCACAGACAGCTGTATTACACACTGCATGAAAGGGAATATTCGAAAAAGCATAATAGGGGGACTCTCAGATAATTGATTTATAATTACATTATTTTACGTTTTTTGACACGTCAAATGCACTGACAGATGAAGCTGTCACACTTAGAAAACAGCATAACTATCAACAGATATACTGAGAAGTCTAGCAAAAGTCTAGGGTTATACATTTATACGTGTTGTAAAATGTCACCAATTCTACTTGTTCATTATGCCCTTCAAAGAGACTTGGCCTTCTCATTTAAGTGTATTATGCATAAGTGTATTTCAATTGATTTTATGTTTCATTGATTTTATGATTCACCTACCAGTTCTTGTCTGAACGACCAGTGTAAACTGAGTGTGAATTGGTGTATTTCCACAGGCTACAGACCGTGAGCTGGATCCGATCACCTACAAGATAGATAGCGGTGATCCACAGCAGGTCTTCAACCTTTCACTAACGTAAGTTTTCAAAACTTAGAAGTTAAATAAAACTAAAAAAAAATTTTTAAAAAAGTGTTTCAATATGAACGTACACATTAGTGTCACCTTTAAAAAATGAATTCCCACTTAAAATATAACACACTATATTAAACAAATCTCGTAATTATTGTCATTATGACATGGCGTATAAGCGCAACTATATTTTGTCATACTGCCATCTGTCTAGCCTAACACAGGAAAATTGGCTCGTGATTTTAGGGGCGGGACTGTATGGTTTATTGATGGCACATTGACTGAACATCTGTACCTCTCTCTGCATGAGAAACCTTACTGAAGGCATGAAGACAAGACAGGGTTATAGTGTGAACGTTTTCTTAGAGTGAAAACGTGTGAGTAATGGAAATGTTTTTTTTAAATAACAACATGTAGTTGGTCCCTCAATGACCTTTAATTAAACACACTTAACACTGTCATTAGCAGTAACAGGAGAGTCATTAGAATCCAAAGAGCAGAAGAGCAGAACTAGTGCTATATAACTTACCTCATATTTCTTGTTTCAACTCAGCTGTTCTTTTGTTTTCTGCTTTTGTCTGTTCTCCTCCTCTTTTATTCTTTCTTCATTCATTTTTGCTTTGCTTTGCCTTGCCTTATCTGATTCCATCGAATCTGATTATCTCTTCTTATTGTCTCGTCTCATTACTTCTAAACATGTCTTCTCTTCTCTTCTCTTCTCTTCTCTTCTCTTCTCTTCTCTTCTCTTCTCTTCTCTCACCTTATATTGTCTCTAAGTAACCTTTTGTTTCTTATCTCATCTCATTTGGTCTCTTCTCCTTTCACTTTCATCTCATCTTATTTTTGTGCCACACCTCGTCTTTCTCATCTAGTCTCAGTTGATCTCTTCTCTTTTTTCTGTCTCATCTCATCTCATGTCATCTCATTGATAAAAAATAGCTGCAGAGAGGTTTTCTGGGGTGACTGCTGAAATAAAACCTTCCTTCATTGATTTGCCTTACAAAGGATTTTGCCTGTTGAAGAGACAGCAAAGACAGTTGAAGAGTCATTAAAAAAGGATGTTAAAATTTAAAGACTTTGCGTTGAATGCTATGTGATGCTGAAAGAAAAGAGCATCCAGGTCACTGAAGTGTTTTATACGCCTGTTTCACAGGCTTCAGAGGACACGTTCAATATCGCTTTTGTAGGGGTCAACTGAGGAGGAATATAATTCTGCACACACACACACACACACACATACACACACACACACATGGGCAAGCAGCACAGCAGCCTGCTTCTTCTGCTGTGTGTGACTGCAATGTTAACAGGAACCTGTCTGCCCATCCTCGTCCAGCAACCCACACACACACACACGTTGGATGAAGCCGGTGATTTGCAGAAATCTTATTGGTCTCTGGATGATAATGGTGTCCCTGTGGCTGTGGTTCTGCGTGGATGATCACAGATACAGTACTGAATTGCACCCGTTGATACCAATGATTATTTACTGTCTACATTGTTTTAGCACCCTATTCACCAAAGGAATTATGCAAATCAGGTCACGACACGAACACGCCCAAAAATGTTATCTTGAATACAATTTCCATGGCACAATTTCTTATCTTTCAGTTCTGTAACAACATTTAGTTTTACATTAAATTAGCTCAAATTATATATAGGGAATTTTAATAATTAATTATGAATATGATTAATATATTGCATATTACAGTTAAATTATCGAAGTTGAAAATAGATTGATTGTACACACGAATGATCAAACACAACGAATTATAATTTCTCATTCATATGTCAATGGTCCACTTTCAGATCGATTATATGAGATAACCTTTAATGGAGTTAATTTAGCTATCGAACTGTTTGTCCAGCAAACGGCCGTAAGATTAACTTATCAACTTCTCAACAAAGTTATCCCTTCTTATAAACTCCAAGAAATATCAATTTTCTGGCCGTGAACATTAATTTTCCTGTGTTTATAAAATTAGACTACGCAACGTAGTCAATAATGAAAGCTTTGTTGCTAGGATCAAGATTTCATTGACTTTGTAAAATGAGCATTTTAGACAGAAGGCAATCAAGAATATAATGGTTTTAATAGTTGGACTAATAATACATCGAACTACAATTCACACAGAATATATGTATATACACCCGAAACAAACAAAACGAAAAACATTACAAACACTAATTAAAATAGGATGAGAGAGGAAGATAAAAATGAGAGGGAGAGAGAGTTGGGAAGAGAGAGAGAGAGAGAGAGAGAGAGAGAGAGAGAGAGAGAGAGAGAGAGAGAGAGAGAGAGAGAGAGAGAGAGAGAGAGAGAGAGAGAGAGAGAGAGAGAGAGAGATCCGTAGGATCACAGTTTGGCAAAATTCACCTGGACATTTAAACCTTTAAGAGACAACACGGAAAAACAGTCTTAATGCTCTAAAATCTTGGTAACTCAAATATACTTGCATATAGTTCTCAGGTGTCTGAGCCCTGCGGCGTGTGTGAGCTGCTGGTCTTTGTGTGTTCCGTTGGAGCGTCACGTGGTTTGCTGCGGTCTGGAGCGCGCAGTTTCAAAGAAGGCTTAAAGGTCTTTGACGTAAATTACCAAATAAATAATTCAGACTAAGTTCATTTCTGCTGAAATGAACAAAGGAAAAACAAACTTAAACAAAAGAAAAGAAGAGGAAAGATCCCCCAGGGCGGGGATCATGAGTATGATCGTTACATCGGATCGAAGGAGAGGGAAGAGTCCAGACCGAAGTCGAAGTTCCCTCGAAGAAGGGAGTTCCCCCAAAGATGCAGTTCTTTCTCCCCCCTTCTTACTCTTACTTCACTTCTCCAAGATCCCCAAGATGAGGTGCTTGGTGGTCTTCTATAAAGACACTTCTGTTTACGCCTCCTCTGGCGTGAATGCACCAATCAGCTGGGAGGAAAGTGTGCGGATAAGTGTTCCTTTGTTCCCTCGAGATCGACTTTGCATGTTTCATGACCGTGATGTAAAAATGCGCTCAATTTTACTCCAGAGATGATAAAACATAGTAACATACATTTTACGGTTTGCACCCATATATATATGGTTTGGTCAGATCAAGAGGATTCTAAAGGTGTGAAGAACGACATACAAACATTATAGGAAAACACAGTTACATTAAAAATGCATCTAAAAGCACCTCTGTTCATTTAGAATTATAATACGATCACATCTAACCCCAATGGAGCATGGGCAAACATAAAAACATATCGAATATATCATAGTACAAGTCTCTCAATTGAGGAGATTGGGGAAAGTTCTTGTGTGTGTGTGTGTGTACTGTGGACGTGGCCGGATCATTCAGCGGTGAAGATGTGGTGAACTTTTGCTCACTCCCCTCCCGGGCAATGATATGTGTGTGCGTATTCTTTGAATTGGTGAGTTTTAAGTCTGGATTACAATGACCAGTGTGGTTCATTACACAAGGTTGTCTGTGTTTGTGAGGTGTCCTGCAGAGGGGACACCACGGGATCTCCGGCCAGAGAGGCGCTCCTGTTGGGTCACATGTGGTAAGACAGAGGACCCTGTGATTACTTATCAGTGAAAAACGCCGCGGGGGCACTTCTGGCATCGGTCATTTAATTAAGTCCCATCGCCATTTGCTTGTGTGTGAATCAGTAACTTAAAAAGTCCCATGACATCTCCATTCTTCAGATTGTGAAAGAAACAGGAGTGTTTACTTAATTAGAGACTTAGTTGATTAAAACCACATGATTGCGCTGATCATCTGATTATTGCTACAGTTCTGAGTTGGCGTATGTGTCCTACCTCATCACAATTATGAAAAGATTAACTCCATTAAAGGGATAGTTCACCCAAAGTGTTATATTCTGTCATCATTTACTCACCATCCGATATGGGTTCCAAACCGATATGGGTTTACTTCCTTTGTTCATACTGATTTTTTTTCTACATAATGAAAGTGTAAGGGCTGTCAAGCTCAAAAAATAATAAAGGCACCTTAAAAGTATCATAAGAATAGTCCACAAGATTCAGAGCTCTTCTGAATCCATGCAATAGTTTTGCATGTGGAAAAGATGTTGTGCGCTGAAAATCCTAGCTCTCAGATCCAATTTGTGCTGCTATTTAAATATAATTATATTCAAATTTAGTGCATCATGATTGGTTATCAGAATCAATTAAGTTTGACATCACTGATTTAACACATCTAATCTGAATATATGTACAGTATATGTTTCTTAAAAGTCTCTGGTCACCATCCTACGGACCCCCCAAATGGAAATAATAAAATGGGTGGACAAAATAGATAGAAACTTTGCGTAATTTGTTGTTTTCTCTCTCCTAATTTCTTTTTCAATGCCTCTACCTAACTGTTTGCCTTGTGTACTTTTTTCAACAATCAATTGAATAGAAAGTTTTAACAAGAGTGTTTTGTGTCTGTTCAGTATAGGTCTTCTGCTGCTGGCCAAACCTCTGGACAGAGAGACCATTGACCAGTATCGGCTGATCGTCACTGCTTCTGACGGCCAGCCAGGAGGGGTGAGACTCCATCCATCCCACAATATCAGCTCTACAGTGAAATTTCTGATCACTTCGCATCTTCTATTTATCATGATATCATATATTTCCTGTTGAATGTTCCTTTTGCTTTAAAGTGCCACTATTATGCTCTTTCAGCACAACCACAACCAAAGCTGGAAAAAAAACTCTTCCTATATAATTTTGCATTCATTATTTTATTCCTTTTGCACAGTCATAACTGTCAAAAAACTCCTTAAAAATGTTCTGTGATTAGACTCAGTTCACATTCTGTTTACACATTCACCTTTTTAAAAGAGCATTTACTTGGGCATTATCAGCTTAGCTTCTCTAATGAGCGAGCTTCAGCGAACAGAAACGCTGGTGTGCTAAATGGCTGCATGAAGCTCATTTCTCAAGCACATCTGTAGAGCTGATGAAGAGGGACTTTTGAAGTGAGGCAGACATGTCCAGCATTTCCAGACAGAAGGATGTACCTTAATCTTTCCCTGTGCAACATAACTGACTTTCATCTGGTCAAACAAGTCCATTAAATCATTTACATTTCAGATCATGGTCATGGAAAGTGCCATGCGGCTTATTAATCAATGTCATTTACCTGACCTCCACCTCTTAAAACGTGATAATGATATCGAATGAAATATTCAGTGCAGCTCACATTCTTGAGATCAAACAGTCTTCAGTTGTGTGTGTGTGTGTGTGTGTGTGTGTGTGTGTGTGTGTGTGTGTGTGTGTGTGTGTGTGTGTGTGTGTGTGTGTGTGTGTGTGTGTGTGTGTGTGTGGCGTGGACAGACCGATTTCGGGTGCAGATCCTTGCAGAAACTGCAGATGTAATCATATTTGCATTGGGGAAAAGAACAGACAGATTCGTTAAAGTTGTTACAAATATTGGAAACTTTGCGATCTGAAGTGTGACGTTTCTTGCTGACGTATTGCCTTACGTTATCAGCCCCATGGACAGCGTGCGGCTCTTGGCTGGCAAAAGTTTTCGGGCAAAAAGATGCCGAATGTCCGTGAGCGCTACAAATGTTACAAATCAGTGATTTTGCGCCGCCAAAATGATGAACAAGCAGTTCAGTGTCAGTCACAGACCAATCTAGTCTGGAGTTAAAGAGCAAAATGAAGGAAGCTGATTTGGCGGAGAATGATTTATGATATTCGTAGAATAGTGTACCCCCGCATCTCTGATTGAAGTCTGCCATCATGGCTAAATATAAATCCAACTCTTCCCTTCGATCTGGGAAAACCTGACACAGGATATCTCTGAAAATGCTGAATGCAATGACAAATTCTGCAAATGAAAGATTCCGTTGTAATCTCGGATCGGAAGTTTTAAGCAGGACTGCCACGTCACCACAGTCAACCATTTTCCTGTCGACAGCAGGCGAAGGAAGCAGAAGTGAAGCAAGGTTTATGTCCTTACCTTGGATGATGTTTGTTCTAATGTGGGGAGATACCGTAGCAGCGGCAGGAGACACGAAACGCCTACCGAAAGACTGGGCAGGGGCTGCTGTAGAAGGGTTGAAGGATGAAGTTTCGGGTGGAGCTGAAATGTCCTGAAATGGTGTCTGGGCTGGTTGCGGGGCTGAAGAAGAAGAAACGAAGCTCGGGAAATCGCTTAATCCGCTGGTAGGAGGTCTGAATTGAGAAGATACAGCTGCGTTTATAGCCGCATTAGGGTCTTTGAAGTTAGCGGCGGGTTTTTCAAGTTTTGCCATCCTTGATTCCAGACCTTTGACGCTGTGGGTGAGGCTTTGAACCGCTTGGAGGAGTTGAATGTTAAATCCATCAGACTCAGTAATATCCGAAGAAGCCAGTGTCCGTGCGTGCAGCGTGGTTCTTTTTGTGGGTTGAGGTGATGATGACTTAGCCGTTCTCTTTCTGCCAGCTTGTTTTGAGTGAACAGATGCTGAAGTAGATGCAAGATTGGTGGTGGACTCGGGTTGATTTCCCAGAGTATTTTGAGCAAGAAGGAGGATATCTTCTCTGGACAGACCTTGGCTGATGGTAATGCCGGCTGATTCTAGAGTACTGTACAACTCCTCTGTAGACCGCGTAGCCCAAGGCGAATCGCGGCATTGGAGGCGCGAGCTACGCCGCGTTGAGAGAGGAGAAGGCGGAATGAACTCGTCATCAGAGTCTGAATATGCACAGACGATTGGCGTATGGTTGGACATGGTTAGCAGTGAACGCAAGAAATTGTTGTCGCGTCGGCATCTGCAAACTCAAACATGTGTGAGTACCGATCTTTTATACGATAAGAATAAGGGCGTGATTGGATAACTTGAAGGTAACGAGTGACGCAGTAATTGAGTCTTCCCGGCAGAACTTATGCTAAAGCTTTCATTTCTCTACCATAAGCCATCTCCAAAGACGTTTCAGAGAATTTGGCAGTACATCCAACCGGCCTCACAACCGCAGACCACTTGTAACCACACCAGCCCAGGACCTCCACATCCAGCATCTACACCTCCGAGATCATCTGTGTCCGGTCACCCGGACAGCTGCTGCAACAATCGGTTTGCATAACTAAAGAATTTCTGCACAAACTGTCAGAAACTCTCAGGGAAGCTCATTTGCATGCTCGTCGTCCTCATCGGGGTCTCGACCTGACTGCAGTTCGTCGTCATAACCGACTTGAGTGGGCAAATACATTCGATGGCGTCTGGCACTTTGGAGAGCTGTTCTCTTCACGGATGAATCCCGGTTTTCACTCTACAGGGCAGATGGCAGACAGCGTGTATGGCGCTGTGTGGGTGAGCGGTTTGCTGATGTCAACGTTGTGGATCGAGTGGCCCATGGTGGCGGTGGGGATATGGTATGGGCAGGTGTATTTTATGGACAACGAACACAGGTGCGTACGATCCTGAGGCCCATTGTTGTGCCATTCATCCAATACCATCACCTCATGTTGCAGCATGATAATGCACGGCCCCATGTTGCAAGGATCTGTACAAAATTCCTAGAAGCTGAAAACATCCCAGTTCTTGCATGGCCAGCATACTGACAGGACATGTCACCCATTGAGCATGTTTGGGGTGCTCTGGATCGGCATATGCGACAGCGTGTTCCAGGTCCTGCCAATATCCAGCAACTTCGCACAGCCATTGAAGAGGAGTGGACCAACTTTCCACAGGCCACAATAAACAACCTGTTCAACTCTATGTGAAGGAGATGTGTTGCACTGTTTGAGGCAAATGGTGGTCACACACATTTTTAAAAGATATAAACAATACAAAATATTTCAGACATAAACTCGCAATTGTGAGTTATATATAAAGTTAGAATTGCGTGATATAAATTCAAATTTTTTTTTAAAACAGGTTGCTTAAAACAAGGAATGAGAAAAAAAAAGAAAAAAAACCCACATAGGCCTAGCAGGATAAGCGAGGCATAAACATGGTGACCTGGGTTTGCATGGAGCTGGTTTCACGCTACACGTCTCTTTTTTTTTTAATGCAACACACTAGCTGACATGCATATACATCCATCACGAGCAAAAAAAACAAACAAAAAAAACCACAACAACAAACAAACAGGGTAAGCATGGCATGTGTGTGATGGCTGGAGGTGAGGAGTGTTCTTGGTGGTGAGTCATGGGGGGTTCTTGGGCTTCAGGCTCCAGTGCACATCGTCTTATCGCCTAGTAGCATTGTAGTGTGTCTTGGCCAAGGGGAGATCAGACATCTTTTTCTTTTTTTTTTCTTTTTTTACCATATTAGCCTTAATTCTTTTTCCTTTATTTATTTATTTATTTTCTTTTATTTATTTTTTTTTTATTTTTTTTTAAATTATTATTATTATTATTATTTAGTTCATTTTTATCATGCCTGTTGTATCTGTAAGATTTTCTTCTGTTAAGTTATTTCCACTTACACACCCAGTGATACACACACACACACACACACACATACACACACACACACACACACACACGTTTATGTATGTTATTTTCATGTTTACATGTTAATGTTTATGTATGAGACCTTTATGTTTATTGTTGTGTCAGTTACTTGTATGTATTGGATTACATAGTAAAAAAAATAAATAAATAAAAATAAATAAATAATAAATTCGCAATTAGTTACGAGTTATAAAATCAGAATTACGTTATATAAAGTCAGAATTGCGTGATATCAAGTCACAATTGCATGTTATAAAGTCAAAATTGCATGTTAAAAAGTCAGAATTGCGAGATATAAACTCGCAAATGTGACCTTTTTTATCAGATTTGCGTTATATAAGCTTGCAATTGCATGTTATAAAGTCACAATTGCAACTTGTAAACTCGCAATTCTAAGAAAAAAAATTGCTATTATTTATAAATAGTTTTATTCCTTGGCGGAAACAAGCTTCCATAGTTTCTTATACAATGGTCTGAGAGAGTGATAGCAAATTTGACATATCTTTCGCTTCTGACCAACGTAATAAATTTCTCTCTATTTTTTTTCCTTTTTCCCTTTTCCCTTTTTATAGAAAACTCTATAATGAAAATAAAAAAAATATTTTCCTGCCGTCTCCCGTTCACCACTCTAGAAGTTTACCTCACTATAACGACTTCTGCATCTGAGAACCCCTGGAATGTGAAAAGGGTCAATTCTTCTTAAAGATTTATAACCCTGACTAACCTCTAAAAATCAAAGAATTACAGATTGGTACCACTTTTGTTCCAGGACCAACATCGATGCTGATCCTGTATCTTGTCCGTATGTATATTTAATTTATTCCTGCTGATATCTAATGAATATGATTTTATTTGTAGACTTCCACTGCCACCGTCAGCATTGTCGTCACAGATGTCAATGACAACGACCCCACCTTTGACCTCACTTTACCCACAAACCTGACAGTGAAGGAGGAAGAGGCCAATATGTTCGTGGGTCAAGTCAGGGTAAGTACCATGACAAGAGAAATAAAGTATATTTACTTTGGGTCTTTTCCCACAACATTTCTACCTTTCTTAGGGTCCTGTGAGATTCACACCTGTCACCTCTTCATGCCGCACAGATCTTCAAACAGCACTTTCTATTGTTCCCCAATTAAGTCGTGGTTAATCAGAGTCATTTGTCACCTTACAGTCTGTCGCTGATGACTGCTTCTGTTCCACCCTGCCAATCAGTTGAATGTTCAATTAGCATATTTGATTAATCATGCTTTGGTTGGTTAGAAAGATAATCAATGGAAGATTCTTGAGGCTTTCACAATGCCGTGTTGTCATCATGCTTCTCTTTACCGCTCTTTTGTTGCTCTGTGATGTCTTGATCACTTGTTCGGCGTCGATGTGATTGGCAGGAGTGAGATGACGCAACGTTTCCTTCGTGCATGAATAAAACTGCTATTGAGATCATTTAGTGTGTGTTGAGCTCATGTGGTGTGATATATTAATATTTTTAATAAGCTAACTAACTATCTAAAAGATGCTGTTGCTCAAGCCTGCCTAAGAGCTGTTCTCTTTCTTTCCATCAAGCTTTCTTTTCATTTCATCATCCTCTCATCGTCGAGACATGTTCTGTGTAGTCTGCCATGTTCACAACAAGCAGGTGCTCACCAAACTTTCAGGCCTCACTTTCAAATTCACACACAGATCCCCGTGGAATCCACCTGGATCCTTATTGTGCTGTGACAACAAACAGGCATACACATATGGACACTTACTGCACACATCGGGAACGCACGTCAGTGTGTTCCCGCACTTCAAACGCACTACACTACAGTTGTGTTGTTTGCCAAAGGCTAATATGTCCAAAGGCTTTAAAATTTGTATTCACACTGAGAGCTTCAAACAAGGCTTTAACAAAACAAAACAACCAATTCTGATGGACTTATTCACCTCAGGGAAATCTATCTATCTATCTATCTATCTATCTGTCTATCTGTCTATCTATCTATCTATCTGTCGCTTTGTCTATCTGTCTATCTATCTATCTGTCTGTCTGTCTGTCTGTCTGTCTGTCTGTCTGTCTGTTTGTCTGTCCAAGGTATACATTATAGTTCAAAAGTTGTTTTTTATTAAAAATATATATAAATTGGTCACTAAATTGGTTAATATATAAATTGGTTATTCAGCAGGGACACATACAAAAATCCCAATAAATTGTGTTTTTTTTTTTACTTTAATCTAGGTAAAGAATCCTGATATAGATATATCAGAATCAGGATTCTTTAACTAAATTAAAGTTTATAATATATATAAATATATATATGTGTGTGTGTGTGTTTAGCATGTCCTGTGTTTAAATACATAAAACTTCTATACATAAAGCAACCTTTTGCTAATTCTTCATAATTATTAGCATCAGTGTTTGTGTATTATCTGACTATAAATGCTCTGTTAAAAAAGAATTGGTCATGTAAAATGAACTAATGAAGGCAAGAAGGTGATTTAAAACTTAAAAGAAATGTTGAAATGTTTCCTGCCACGGAGTACCAGTCATCAGTGATGTTAGGAAACCGGCTTTTATTTATGCATTGTGTAGAGTTTGTTTGTTCATTTATCGTTCTGTTTACATATTCCTTCCATTAGTTAATTATTGAGGCGCGCAGATGCCATGTAGGTGTGCTGTCGGGAAGTTTGATGAGAGGGCCACGGGCAGCACTTTCATTCCTCAGCGCTCAGATCTGGCTGTAATTTCTCAAGGCTCAGACATGGTCCTTTCATTTCACTTATTTCCATTTGCCGCATTTGGATTTTGGCCCTTCATTCCCTTCATCTTCCTGTCCCTCCTCTCATCTCTCCCTCTCTTCTCCTGGAGTCTCTGTCGTTCATTTTGGTTACCCTACATGCTTCTCTAACCCCCCCCCCCCCCCCCCCCATATCTGCATCTGTAATTACTAGAGGAAGGAATTATGGCAGGCACCTCTGAAGCCATTACAGTTGAGCGCTGCTCCCCTCCTCACATTCAAATGAGCTGCTGTAACCACACAGGAATAGGATTAGTTCAGCAAGTCTATTTATTTGCCCTAAATGACTGCCAGTGATTATTTAAAAAAAAAAAAATGTTGTTTATTATATTTTCTAGTGCTGCCGTCGACTAAAGATTTTTCTAGTCGACTAGTCGTTCATTTAAACCATTAGACGACTAATCGCGCGTTTATATTAATAAGCCATAAATCATAATAATGCGCCTGTTATTGCCTATATAAAATCCGCATAGCCTAATCAGCACTCAAATTCAAACATAAAGCTTGCCACGCCGCTCCGGCAAACTTATGGAGTGTCGTGAGAAAAACAGAATGAGACACATTTTAATCATTTATTGGTTATGTTTTCTGTGTTTTCGGCTGCAGAGATTAAGTCAACGATGCTGACTCATCTCCGCAGTAGAGGACGCGCCTATATGCATGTTTCATTCGGATTACATAATCAGAGAATATTTATGTTCATTCAAATAGATATCTTTTTTCTAGATATATTTCTCATGTCTGTGAGGCAAGTATACGCTGAGTTTCGGTTCATTTATGTGATGCGCTCAAGTTCAAGAACGAAACAACAGAACGCACCATTATTTTACAAAAACACGGGGGGTTTTTTCTGTGACTAAACGACTAATAAAATTCGACTATTAGGGGGCAGCCTTAATATTTAATTATTTTATGCAAAGGCGAATTATATTCATTCTAGAGGTTTTAAAGGGATAGTTCACCACAAAATGAAATTTTCAAATAAAAGTAGCCTACTTTATTTAAATATTACTTACTTTTCATAATAATAATAATACATCATTTTTCATTTTTAACATTCATATTGTATGTACCATACAAAATTTGGGGTCAGTGAGATTTTTTTAATGTTTTTGAAAGAAGTCTCTTATGCGGCTGCATATGTTTGATCAAAAATTTGATTTGAATTAGATTTAAAAATTGTATTTAGTCCTGTGAAGGCAAAGCTGAATTTTCAGCATCATTACTCCAGTCTTCAGTGTCACACGACCCTTCAAAATTCATTCTGAAGGGCTAATGTGTTGCTCAAGAAACATTTCTTATAGTTTTCAATGTTGAAAACATTTGCTTCAAATTTTTGTGGAGACCGTGATCATTTTTTCAGGCTTCCTTGTTAAATAGAAAGTTCAAAATAACAGCATTTATTTGAAATAGAAATCTTTGATTACATTACAAATAAATCACTAAATAAAAGTGTTAATTCCATTACAAAAAACTTACTGACCAACAACTTTTTAATGGTACATTTATTTATTTATTTATTTATTTATTTATTTATTTATTCATTTGTTTATTTTTACTTTATACTGTATGAGTTAAAAATCTATGATCATGAACGCATGTCTCTGTTTTCAGGCCACTGATCCTGATGCCGGGCTCAACGGTCAGGTCCGATACCGGCTGCTCACCTTTGTGTCTCTGTTCACCATAAACGCCACGGGCAGCATCTTCACAGCTGTCCCGTTGGACAGAGAGACTCGCAGCCGGTACGATCTGATCGTGGAGGCGTCAGATGGGGCGGTTGATCCCCGCAGGACCACCATCACGCTGCTGGTGGAGGTGATAGACATCAATGACAACAGCCCAGTGTTTTCCCAGCCCACCTACACAGTCAACGTCCCAGAGAACACCCCGGCTGGAACCGTCATCCTGAAACTCAGTGTAAGTGTTCTGCTCACATTGCTTGACTCATCCATAGCTCAGTAGTCCCGTTGTGTAGTTCTCTCATATCTAAAACTGCATGATTTGATGTTGATGAGTGGCTCACTCATAAACGGTTGAGAAATTTAAAGGTGAACTGTGAAATTTCTGCGCCACCAGTCAGCCTTCGTTTGACCAGGCATCTCTAACCTGACTTTTAGAAAGGAAGGGAAAACAGATTGTCTGTAGTTGTGTGTTTATTTATGTGTCTGTCTATCTGTGTTGTGTCGGCTGGCCTGACAGTAACTGGCTGATTATGCGTGCTTAGTTTCCCCTGAGATTGTGGGGGGAAGCGTCTCTGCATTTCCCTGTTTATTCCTGACGGGCTGCATATTTAACTAGATAAATATTGACAGGCTTGACAGACCCAGTGTGAAAAGCTGAAGATGCTGTCTTGTGGTAAATGTGCCTCTAAACGATCGCGCTCTTGGGAGTTTTAGCAGAACGGCAACGTAACAACACAATCACCAATGAATTTTAAATAAACTAGAGACTAAAATGAGCAAAAAGTGTCAGTGACAAACTCACTAACTGTTATGCCACTTTAATGTGTAAAACTCTCTTATTTGGATATCATCTGCAGTCCAACTTTAAGGGATGATTCTGTCATTTTCATCTGCCACTCTCATGACTTTCTAAACCTGTATGACTTTTCTTCTGTGGGAGATATTTAGAAAACTGTCTCATAGGTAAAAGTCAGCAGGGTCCAATGTCGTTTGGATGTCTGTCAGCTGAGGTTTATTTTGTTGATGGCTTAAGTCATTTCACAAGTCATTTTAGCCAGGCAATTTTGGGGGATTTTTTTGTGATCTTCTCACGAAGTCTAAGCGTTGGTGTAGGCAGACGACCGGACGATGAAGATGAATACAAAGTAAACTTAATACAATGAAAGAAAACCATGACCAAACTCAGGACATGTGTTAACAAGAACCGACAAAGGATAACTTAACACTTTCATGCAGGCTACAAATGTACTGTATTTGACTAAGGGTATGGTTACACAACAACGATGTGCTAAAAATGGAAAAGTGTTTTATTTATACAGAAGACAACGTTATCAAAACAATCCCCGTTCACACAGGAAACGACTAAAAACGCTGTTATGCTGCCAGGCCTGTAGTTGGTTATGCCACTTTGTAAAGAAACACTACGCGCCTATAAAACAACACGTAATACTGATTCGTGTTTTTTGTTGTTTACACAAATGCGATAACTGTATCGCTTTCAAAAACGTGTAATTTGAAACCCGTTTTCAAAAGTTTGTGTTTTAAGGTCCCTAAGTCTGCAAGTTTTGTGAAATTAAATGTTATTCAATGCATATTTGCTGAATGCAGACGATAAATGAGAAAGTATAATAGTTTGAATTCAATACAATTCACATTTATTTGTATCGCGCTTTTCACAATACATATCATTTCAAAGCAGCTTTACAGAGAGCAGCTTTACTCTGATCTGTTATCAGAGGTGACTGTCTAAGTTATGTATTTTAGAAATGTACATATTCAAATCACAGTTAGCTAACAATGTATTAATTTACGGCAGAAACAATGAGCTCATTGATGTTTTTATCACAAGTTGTGCACATAATGATTATGAATTTGATATAGAAAATGTAGCATTGGGCCATCCAAAGTCTTCATAAGAGGCTAGATCCAAACTGGAACTGACGTACTCTCTAGTGACCTCTGGATGGGCGTCCCAAGATAAAACAGAAAAGCAAATGAAGAGTAATTAGCGTAGCAGCTTTTCATAACATTAAGCAAAGATAATCATGTGCATTTAATCTGATTAAACTTTTGTACAAGGTTATGAGATGCATTATGTGAATCCTTGAAGAGATTTGTCTTTAATCTAGATTTAAACTGGGAGAGCGAGTGTGTGCCCCGAACATTATCAGGAAGGCTATTCCAGAGTTTAGAAGACAATTGTGAAAACACTCTCCCTCCTTTAGTGGAATCAGATATCAGAACAACCAAGAGTGCTGAGTTTTGTGACCTTAAAGAGCGTGATGGATTGTCAGGCGATAGAATATCGGTTAAATATACAGGAGCTAAACCGTTTAGGGTTTTATAGGTCAGTAGCAATACTTTGTAATTTATATGGAACTTATAGGTAAAAGATGATAAATAGCAAATGCTATACTTTTTCATAGACAGTTTACTTTCTTTGTTTAACAGTTATATCTAGTAATGTATTAGACAAAACTGTTAAACTAAGAGTAAGACCATAGCTAATGAATGTGGAGAATGTGTGCTCAGGCTTTGCCGTGTTCTAAGCGCCATCAAAAAAAAAATCTCACTAAATCAATGCTATATCTGGCCGCATTTACATTCATATACTGCGGAAAAACGATGTGTTCACATACACACTAGTATCAGCTGGCACAATTGTAAAAGTGAATTCCCCTCTTGGATTCAGACCGAAGGAGAAATAAGGTTGTGAATGTGTGTGTAGTCGGTGGTTGAGGGGCAAATGAGTGACACTGTTTGAAGACGGTGATCTTGCTGCTGTATTTTTATCTCAGTGTGTCTGACACCTTCGGGTCCCTGCAGCACTGGCTGGTGTCAGAGTGCTGTGGGTCCTGGTGACAGGATCTGGTCTAGGGCTGATCAACTAATAAGATTCCCTGTTCTGCTTCTCTCTAGGGCTCCCAAGCTTTATTTATATCCTTTTGAAACGTTTGAGATCAGTGTAGAATTTAATTCCTTGTGCCTTCTGCATCAAAGAAAGACACCTGAAAGGTTCCCCCACCCACTGAGAGACAGAGCGTCTCACCTCTCCTCTCCTCTCTCTGTCAGCTTTCACTCCTAATAAGCTTCAGATGCACACACATGTCGAACACAGCTATGCGTCTATGTGTGCTTAGCATGCGCAGTGGCCCTAGAATAGATTTGGACACCTGAGGCACATTAAAAAATGTGCAAATGTCATTGCATTGTATAGCAAAACATCAAACCAAGTGGCATTTATTTTAAAGAACGATAGCTCAAGCACACTTTTCAAGTAAAACATTCCACACACTGATGTTGAAAATAAGACAAACTAAAAAACAAACAAAAAACACGTTTTGAAAAATGTCTAAGAAATAAAAGTATGTTTAGTTTGGATATTCTGTCATCTAATGCTGTAACAATCATACATTTGTATATCCTTTAAATTCCAGTGAGAATCTTTGCTTCTCTTCTGCTATCATATTTATGGTTTGTTGAACTGAATAATGCTTTTTACTTTTTATTAATATGTGTTCTTGGTCTGATTGTTCACAATTCACCAGTGCACATTATTGTGAAAAGTTATCTTTTATTAATTTTAAATTCCAATAAACGAAGAAGGATGAGCAACGCACCCTGCGGAAGAACTAATCAGTGATGAAGCAACTTCCCAAAACTATCACTAATGCCTATTTTTGCTAATCCAGTCAAATTAATTACAATGATTTACAAATAAATTCCTCTTACTGCCTTATCCCATCTCCTCCAACCACCTGCCTCAATTCTGGTATTTTAACAGCAACATTTCACAATCCAATCAATTCCCAAGTCCCGCTTTACTTTTTATCTAGTTGAATATTCAGTTCCACACAAAAAATATGCCTGATTACACAGTTGAAATGAGTTATGAACAGAATTTCATGCTGATCATGAGACCGCTGTTTTAATATTTCTCAGGTGATCTGATCAAGCCACTGATCCAATTAGTTGCAGATGGATAAAATCAAGTCTAAACCAACTTTTTTAAATATATGATTTGTTTCATACAAATTTGTGGAATTAGGAAAGTAAAATGGATTGTGAATGCCAGTTCTTATTTACTTTAGTAAAAAGGTGTATGGTCTGAAAGACAATCCATGTTTTTGATTTATTCACCCTTATTTTGAAGAATGTTTCTGCTGTTTTTTTTTTCCTATACATTGAAAGTCAATATTGGACCCTACTGACTTTTTCATTGCATGGATATGAAAATATCATCTTTTGTATTCAACAGAAGAAAGAGAGGCCATACAGAATTGGCGCAACATGGGGATGAGTAAATTATGAGAAAAAGTTCATATTTGGGTGAACTGTCCCTTTAAGGAATTTGTTAGGCTATTTTATTCCTATCGTACCTGGCAAAATGTGGGATAATTAATTCTCTCTCTTTTTAATCTTTATTCTATCTGTTCTTGTTCCTCTGTGTCTCTCAGGCGGTGGATGCTGATCTCGTCTCTAACGTGACCTACAGAATAAAAACAGAAGCGGCTCGGCAGCTCTTCGCCGTGAACCGCCTGACCGGTGCCGTATCAGTCCTGCAGGCGCTAGACTTTGAGGACTTGGCAGCAGGAAACAGCACCTACACGTTTGAAGTGGAGGCGTTAGATCACGGAGGAGTCCTCCCTCCTGGAACGGCTACAGTCATCGTTAGAATTACGGTAAATTCGCTAAGAGCGCATTCTGTTTTATCACGGCAGTCTCAATAGCAGCATGAGAAACTCTGCTGGAACACTGAAAGTTCAGCAGGTTCCAGATGAAGATGGTTTGAACTTTGGGAGGATGGAAGTAAATTCTCATCATGTCTAGTGGCGGTGATTGGATTAGAACTTTCAAAGCTCGTCCATAGTGTCTACATGCTAATGCTCCTCGCAGAAGCTCCGTTGACTCTGTTCCAGAAATGCCTACAAAAGATTTAATCTCTAAATTCAATTAGTCTTGAAAAAGAAACCCTATGTTGGCAGGATTGTGGGCGTTGTTTACTGGATCCTCGCCTGCGTTTTCCTACTTTCTCGTTGTGATATTTCTGGTTGGTTTCCTGACAGGAGTGAAAGACAAAGCTCTGCGCAGGTTCTGATGCTAGCCTGGCACAGCTATTCCAGGCCTGAATGACTCATTAGCTTTGTGACTGCAATTATGTGAGGATTTTAACAGGAGCACTCTCCAGCGCCTCAGAAGATTAGCCGGGGGATCAGAACAGAAGGATTAGCCTCCTCCAGTTTACAGCAGCTGGAGTGAGTTTGAGTGTGTGTGATGAAAACTGAACTTGTTGAACTTCATGTAAAATCTTACATTTTTAATTATGTTAATCTGATGGAAATGTTGTGGTTTTCAGTAGCGATGTATACATTAGTTAAGGCAAAGGCTAACCCTAACTTATGATGAACGATACAATTACATGCATGTAGTTTTGGTCAGTCTTTACTACTTATACTACATTTTTAAGATTTATAATTGTGGAAGTTATATAAGTTAGCATTATGAGGAAACAATATGTAATGCTATATTAATGTTCATTTATATGATTAATATGGACAAATTAACACACTTAAAAAAAATAACGTTAAAGAATACAGACGCAGCCGAATCATTTCCAGAATGACAACGCAATCTACCAAGAGCAGCGAGAATTAGTGTCTGGTTTAAGACTTGCTTTTTTTGGCCAGTAAATAATGGCACAGATACCAGTAAATTGACGAGAGCAATCCTTATCACCTTGCGGGATTCATTTAAATACTCTCCTACCATAAATTTTGCATCTGAAAGGGAAACTCCAACAATTGCATATGCAATAAGGTCAGCCGCCAAAATAACTATGTCCATGCTTTTTCAGCGCTATTTTTTAACTGCGTGTCTTTAGTAAATTCTGACTGTAGTTTTTTAACACCAAAAGAGGGTTTGTGCTGGCACAAGCTATTAGTAAATCTGGCCCTTAATGCCCCACAATGCACACCTTTCCTGGTTTTGGCCAGAGAGAGCGACTGACCCAAAGCTGCAAATGGCTCATTAAATCAGTTTTGCTTCCTTTGATCACTCCAGCCTGTGCATGCTTAACTGTGGGAAGTTCAGAGCAAATACATGCAAATGAGCGTCAACCCACCTCGCTTGCATTTATCAAAATAATCTGTGCTAATATAAAGTTTAAGTTCAAAAGATGCCATTTAACAAATTTAAGATGTGCTTCCTTTGTGTTAATTGTAATTTAGGGGATTGTAATTTAGCGATTTGGTGTGTAAAAATACATTATTACAACTTTTGGAAGAAATGAATTATTTATAATTTATATGTCATAGTAAATGCTATTTTAGCTTTTATTTGTATATTTTCAGTTTTCAATTTTAAAGGAACACTATGTAACTCAAATAAAATCAATTAAATAATGAGTCAATACGTCATCAATCCTTCTTCCAAAATGTGGTTTTGACTTACCCTGATTCACACTGGTAAGCCTGTTATAAGTGTTTATATTTTAGACCTCTCGGTATGGTTTTCGTGGGAAATTTCACGGGAAATACATACGTCACTTACCCGTGCTTGTCTCATCATTTCCGTAAATAGAGAAAAGTCGCTCTGGCTACTTTGATATATGTATTGTGTGGGAGTAGCATAAGGTAGTTGTCACAAAAAAGTTGCTTATATATACCTTTAAAGCTTTTCATCTAATATTTATATTTAATTATATTTTAGCTTATTTAAATCAACAATTTTGTTTAATAGTGTATATATATATATATATATATATATATATATATATATATATATATATTATATCATTATATCATTTAAATAATACAAATAATATATTTTTTTACTTTGTTAACTGTATTAAAACATTTACAACTTTTTAAATGCTTTTAGAAGCAGTGTTTAAATAATATATTTTTACATTCAAAACTGCATGTCCTTTCATGGCTTATTATTACAATAGTTCCCTATCGGTCAGTCACTACAACCTAGGTCATGACTGACCAATAGGAATCTCGCTAGAGAGGCCAATCTACTTCGAGTGAAACTAAAACAAGCCAATACAATCATTTGCATCAGCTGCGCGGCCTCGTTAGCGTGGGTATATAACGAGCAGTTGCTGCAATTTGCACTTCAGCTTTTTGCTTCGGAGCCAAGCACTTTGAATGCTGACTACACAGAGTGAATCTGCCAGCCTCTTCTGGATCTCTCCACTTTGGTGCGGGTGTGATAACACAGCAGTGCGAGCGGTCTTCTCTTCTCTCTACTCTTTTTTGTTTTTTTGTTTTAAAAACTGAGCAAAAACAAAAAAGGCTGTTTTCACAGCTGGTAAGGTGCGCGGTGAGAGCGCTCAACAGCCGTTATCACGGCTGGTAAGACCAGCGAGAGAGAACAGTGCACAGACAGGTGCAGATTCCTGTCTGTGTTCACGGTGACCGTTTCCCTGTGTGCTTCAGCATCAAGGAGAGCAGTCTCTAAAAGAGCTTACACAGACAGTTCTCGTCTTTTTCAAGATGATGTTCTATCTGTGTGTTTCTGGATGTGGTTGTTACCTGGGGTCACGGGATGGTCACGATCGCTGCCTCGTGTGTCTGGGCCTCGTACACGCTGAGGCAGCATTTGTGAATGAGTCATGTACCCATTGTGGGAAGATGACCATCTCGGAGCTCGGAGCCCTCGAGATGTGTACCAGTCGTTCCTTTTGTTGCTCCCCGCGATGACCAGATGTCGACCGCTACATCGGAGGGTGGGTCAGACATCTCCGCGGATGACAGCTCGAAGCCGCTACCTCCTCCGGGTGTTTCAGCGGTGTCCGAGTTGGACCCAGAGATGATGGCCATGCTTTCCCGGGCCGCCAACAAGATCGGGCTCGAGTGGAACCATCCACCGTATCCCGAGCCCTCGCGGCTGGACGATCGGTATCTCGGGGTGGTGCGTGCTGGTTCTCAGCAACCCACCTCAGTGCCTTTCTTCCCGGAAGTGCACGAGGAGCTCACCGGGACGTGGACGGCACCGTTTACTGCCAGAAACCCTCTCGGTGGCTCCTCCTCCCTCACCACCCTTGATGGCGGGGCAGCTAAGGGATACATGCGTGTCCCTCCAGTGGAGCGTGCCGCTGCTATGCAGCTCTGCCCTAACTTCACTTGGCGCGGTGAACCGTGTCTTCCTTCCCGGGCCTGTAGGTTCTCATCGGACCTATTCGACGAGGCTTACAAGGCTTGTAGGGAAGCTGCCTCTGCCATGCACGCCATGGCGTTGCTGCAGGTCCATCAGGCCAAGCCACTGAAGGACCTACACGAGGGTGGTCATGATCCACAAGTTCTCCAAGAACTTCGTACCGCAACGGACCTCGCGCTTCGTGCAATGAAGGTTACCGTGTGGTCAGTGGGTCATGAGATGTCCACCTTGGTGATCCAGGAACGCCATTTCTGGCTGTGTCTGGCTGACATGAGGGAGACCGATAAGCTCCGGTTCCTTAACTCCCCCGTGTCCCAGACCGGCCTCTTTGGCGACGCGGTCGAGAACTTTGCCCAGCAGTTCTCGGCTGTACAGAAGCAGACTGAGGCCATCAAGCACATTCTGCCTCAGTCTGCTCGTCGCCGGGGGCGTCCTCCTGCGTCTGCCCCTGCTCCCACGAAGCAGCAGCCTCCATCTAAACTCTGCCGTGGAGTCAGTCGCAGACAGGGCGCCCCGCCTGTCCAGGCCCCCGCCAAGAGGGGCGGCAAAGCCAGGGGTAAGTGGCCCCAGGACGGGCAACCTGGAGATGGAGGGAACTGCTCCCTAGGAGACGGTGACCTCATTGCTCCCTTCCCCGGAAAAGAGCCGGGGGGGGATAATTTTTCTGTTCCGCCGCTGGCCTCAAGTCAACCGGTACCCAAATTCTCAACAATAGAGCAGTTTCCTTCATCTCTGGGTCTGAAGAGGGCCTGGAGAGTAGTGGGAGGAGAGGATCTTCACCACTCTCATTCGCCTCTTCTGTCGCCAGCGGGCAGCAGTGTGCGGTCCGAGAACTCCACCGAGCCACCTCCTGCCCTGTGGAACCAGGTAAGTGTTGCATAGCTCAGTTAGACACCGCACGGGCCACCTCCCAGAGAGAGCCTCCCGAGCCATGTCCCTGTGTTCCACCTCGCTACCCCACTCCGGGTACGGCTGCGGTCCCTTTGGTCCCGCTTGCACGGTCTCTGAGAGCCTGGTTAGCGCTCCCCGTCTCGCTGGCTCATTCGGACCATCAGGCTCGGCTATGCGATTCAGTTTGCCCAGCGTCCCCCCAAGTTTCGGGCCATCCACTCCACTACAGTGAGAGCAGCCGATGCCCATGTCTTGCGTGCGGAGATCGCAGTCCTACGAGCGAAGGACGCCGGTCCCTCCAGCCGATATGAGGTCAGGCCACTACAGTCCCTACTTCATTGTACCCAAGAAAGGTGGTGGGTTACGACAGATCTTGGATCTGCGAGTTTTGAATCGGAGCCTCCGCAAGCTACCGTTCAAAATGCTCACGCAGAGACGCATTTTCGGATGCATCCGTCCCCAAGATTGGTTTGCAGCGATCGATCTGATGGACGCGTACTTTCATGTCTCGATTCTTCCTCGACACAGGGCGTTTCTGCGCTTTGCGTTCGAGGGTCAAGCATATCAGTACAAGGTCCTGCCCTTTGGGCTGTCCCTGTCTCCCCGTGTGTTCACGAAAGTCACGGAGGGGGCCCTTGTTCCCATGAGAGAACAGGGCGTTCGGCTCCTCAACTATCTCGACGACTGGCTCATACTAGCACACTCTCTAGGAACGGACATCGCAAATTAGCCTGGGCTATAAATGTTGTAGTGCGGTGCATGTTGATTGTTCCCACTTGTCCCTATCAAATAAATAAATAAATAAAAAATAAAAACACTCTCGAGATCAGTTATGCGAACATAGGGACCTCGTGCTCATGCACCTCAGCCAGTTGAGCCTTCAGCTCAACTGGGAAAAGAGCAAGCTCGCCCCTGTGTAGAGGATCTCTTTTCTCGGTATGGAGTTGGATTCGGTCGCACAGACAGCGCGCCTCACAGAGCAGCGCGCTCAGTCGGTGTTGAACTGCTTGAACACGTTCAAATGCAGGATGGCAGTCCCACTGAATTTTTTTCAGAGGCTCCTGGGGCACATGGCAGCGGCAGCAGCGGTAACCCCGCTCGGCTTGCTTCATATGAGACCGCTTCAGCACTGGCTTCACGGCCGAGTCCTGAGATGGGCGTGGCATCACGGCACTCACCGGGTGGCAATCACACCGGCCTGCCACCAGACCTTCAGCCCGTGGTCAGACCTCTCGTTCATTCGGGCTGGAGTCCCCTTGGAACAGGTCTCCAGGCATGCTGTGGTATTCACAGATGCCTCTGCCACCCGTTGGGGTGCCACGTACAACGGGCATGCAGTGTCAGGGGTGTGGACAGCTCCCCAACTGCATTGGCACATCAATTGCCTCGAGTTGCTAGCAGTACGTCTCGCTCTGAGCCGCTTGAAAAGGCCGCTACAGGGCAGGGAAGTACTGGTCCGCACGGACAACACTGCGTCCGTTGCGTACATCAACCGACAAGGTGGTGTACGCTCCCGTCGCATGTCGCAACTTGCCCGCCATCTCCTCCTCTGGAGTCAGAAGCATCTGAGGTCGCTTCGAGCCATGGATGTCCCCAGTGTGCTCAACCGTGTGGCTGAGGAGCTATCACGGGCTGTGCTTCCGGGAGAATGGTGACTCCACCCCCAGGTGGTTCAGCTGATCTGGAGAGAGTTCGGAGAGGCTCAGGTAGACCTGTTTGCCTCCTCAGAGACCTCCCACTGCCAGCTGTTTTACTCCCTGACCGAGGGACACTCGGCACGGACGCACTGGCACACAGGTGGCCCCGGGGCCTCCGCAAATATGCATTTCCCCCAGTGAGTCTACTTGCACAGACACCGTGCAAAGTCAGGGAGGACGAGGAGCAGGTCCTTCTGGTGGCTCCCTATTGGCCCACCCGGACTTGGTTCCCAGAACTCATGCTCCTTGTGACAGTCCCTCCCTGGCCCATTCCTTTGAGGAAGGATCTTCTGACTCAGAGACGGGGCATCCTATGGCACCCGTGTCCAGACCTCTGGAAACTCCATGTCTGGTCCCTGGACGGGACGCGGAGGTTCTAGGTGACTTACCCCCTGAGGTACTTAACACTGTTCGTCGAGTGGTGTTCTTCTCGCCGAGAAGACCCCCGAAGATGTTCGATAGGGTCTGTGCTTTCCTTCTTATAGCAAGGGTTGGAGCGAAGGCTGTCTCCCTCCACCCTCAAAGTACATGCTCCCGCTATTTCAGCTTATTATGACCACATAGATGGCAAAACAGTGGGGAAGCACGACCTGGTCGTGAGGTTTCTTAGGGGGGCGAGACGATTAAATCCTCCTCGACCCCCCCTCCATACCCTCTTGGGATCTTTCCCTGGTGCTTCGAGCACTCAATGCACGCATTTTCGGTCGACGAATTGTGCCTAGAGTCCGGGTTTTTAGTACCATGTGGCTGTCACCCGGCCTGGCTATGTGCCCAAGGTTCCTACCACTCCCTTCAAAGACCAGGTAGTGAACCTGCAAGCGCTGCCTTTGGAGGAGGCAGACCCAGCCCTGGCTTTGCTCTGTCCCGTTCGCGCTCTGCGTATGTACTTGGACAGAACTCAAAGCATCAGGACCTCAGACCAGCTCTTTGTCTGTTACGGAGGCCAGCAGAAGAGAAAAGCTGTCTCCAAGCAGAGGATGGCCCACTGGATGGTGGATGCCATCGCCTTGGCTTACCAAGCACAAGGCGTGCCCTGCCCGCTCAGGTTGCATGCACACTCCACGAGAGGTGTTGCATCCTCCTGGGCGCTGGCACGTGGCTCCTCGCTAACAGATATCTGTAGAGCTGCGGGCTGGGCGACACCTAACACGTTCGCTAAATATTATAGCCTACGTGTAGAGCCGGTCTCCTCCCGTGTTCTCACCCTAGATGGGTAGAAGCACTGAGAGGCCTGGCTCTGTCGGCTTGCTGCACCCTACTGTGCACCTTTATTGCTCCAGAGTAAAAACCTGTCAAGTCCTCCAGGTGCCAGGCCTTTATCCGCTGAATCCTTGAGAGCTGGATCTGGGCTGGGTTCCATATGTGTGACCCTACAGGGATCCCATATGTGTAAATTCTCCATGGCTGCTCCTAAGACGGAAGCCCGTGTATTTCCCCTGGGCTAAGTTTCCCGTTATTCATATGCAGTACAACCTTCGGGTTAATCCATATGTATTTTCCACATAACTCTTGAAGAAGTGGCTTCCGCAGCGTTCTCCTTCCTAAATAGAAAGGGCACGCTTTCCCAGTGTTATTACGGAAAAACAGTGACAGATACACTCTGTGTAAGCCTCCTCTTATCGTCCTTCCAGGCAAGAAGGTGTAGACGCTTGCATGGGGCGCTGGATGGGGTGCAGCAGCTGTGGCGCTTTGGTAGGGATTCCTATTGGTCAGTCATGACCTACGTTGTAGTGACTGACCGATAGGGAACGTCTCGGTTACATATGGTAACCCTCGTTCCCTGAGGGAGGGAATGGAGACATAGGTCCCTTCGCCACATCTGCTGTCACCTGCCGGGGTGGCCAGCTTATCGGGCTTGGCTCCTCAGCAAAAAACTGAAGTGCAAATTGCAGCAGCTGCTCGTTATATACCCGCGCTAACGAGGCCGTGCAGCTGATGCAAATGATTGCACGCCAATGTGTATTGGCTTGTTTTAGTTTCACTCGAAGTAGATTGGCCTCTCTAGCGAGATTCCTATTGGTCAGTCATGACCTACGTCTCTGTTCCCTCGCTCAGGGAACGAGGGTTACCATATGTAACCGAGACGTTTGTTTATATTATTAGACAACTTTTGAGATCAAACAATATGTATTTTGACCTACGATTATTTACGATTGTTTCTCATATTACAGTGTGCTTTTATAGATCATGCATGGTGCCTTGCTTCTTATGGAAATCAAATTTGAACCCCCGGAGATTTGCATGATCTTTGCATCAAGTGTTTTGTTATATAGTGTGAAAAACAACGCGTTGAATTGTAGTCGTGCTGCTGCTATCCTCAGATGTGCCTTGAATCTTGAGATATTTACCTTCAACTTTATCTTCAAAGTTTGCATCCTGTTAGTTTTGCTGCAGTGGAGATGGTGTAACAAATTGTAATGATGCTTGAGCTGAGGTGAAGGCAATATTATTAATGTCAGGGTAGAGTCGTCATAGCTGGGCTTATGGGAGATTTTGAAGCACTTTCAGGTAAATAATTTATTTTTATTTTTAGGACTATCAGGGAAAGTGTGGCTGTGTGTATGGGCACATCCATCCATGCAAGACCCCTAAGAACATTCAGAAAGGGTCACTTGACCCCTCTGAAGAGTTTCAGGGTTATTTCGATCTTGTGTGTGTCTGCAGCCCTCATCCCCCTCGACTCTGAGAGAAGAGCGGCTCGCTGCATATAGATCCCTATCACTTCTGCTGTAGTTTCAGCCACTTGAGCTCATGCTGGGGCAAAAGGTCAGGTTGTATCGATGGGCTTTTCAGGTGGGCAACTCCTGATGATGAGATGCTGAATATAACAGAAGCTTCTCCCTGCAGCATACTGCTGAAAATTCTTGTCTCATACCACCTTTCCACATACGTGATTTTGTTGCGGGTTCCTGGCATGTGTCCATGTGACAGACTGTGTTCTCAAACCGTTCCGCTCATTTTCACTGCAGGAAAGGGGGTTCTGAGCTAGAAAGATCGGTTCAACGCCGGCCCTAAAAGCTTGCTCGCACTGTTTGATTTAAGCCTGGTTATAGTGAGGTAAACAACACGTAGCAGCGTTACTTCACCATTTATTCCTCAAGTGTGTGGAAGCAGGTGGCCGGTTCACAACAGGTGATTCGCCTGACAGAGAACAGGCTCTGGCTCCAGAACGCGAACGATTCTCGTGGAAAAGGGGTATTAGAGGTTCCAAAATAGTGAGCTGTCTTGCTTACACACAACAATACACACTACAGGTCACAAGTTTGGAATAATTGCAAATAAAGTAATAATTACAAAAGTGTCTGATGCCATTTATTTGGTCAAAAATAGGAATATTGTATACAAAAATAATAAACAGCAATATTGTGAAAATATTACATTTTAAAATAACTGTTTGTTTGTTTTTTGTCAGTCAGAAGTCAAGACCCAGAACCAGATATTTGAAAGAAGACCCGGAGAATTATAATAAATTAAAGAAAAGTTTTACTGATGACAGTTTGCCGTTTCATCAGCAGAGGTCAGCTTCAAGACTCACACAGGAGTTCGTAGGCCGCCCCGCTTTCAGTTACAAAGATCACAGCATTATACCATTTCCAAGGTTTAAGCTACTTCATTGCTTACAGGTTGAATGATTCTCATTGGCTAAGAAATAGATAAACATATTAATTATCCACACATATACAGATAGACATATGTTTATGTATATTTATTATGCAGCTGACACTCAGACCCTGAAGTTAGGCACGTCGTGACCTTCCAGGTCACAGATTTGAGTTGCTGGGCGCCAGCATGTCCAGAACAACAACTCTGTCAATCTCCAATAATGCCAAAGGTTCTTTAACCTGCAACCAAGAAGATTAACACACATACCGACACACGGCTTTTCCAAGGTTGGATTTGGCCAGGCTCTTACTATAAACAGGAGAGTCGTCTCAAGACATCAATATAATACGTTCTTTCTCTCAAGGATAGATAGACATCAGTCTAACTGGAAAGTAAGGCTTTAACAAAGAAATGGTCCCTTAAAATATTGGCTTCAATGACCCCTATATGTTTTAACACGTAGAAGACCTTTCTCAAACACAAAACAAGTCCATGTTTCATTTCTGGAGGCCGGGCTAAATAAGCAAGCACTATTACTGCATTGAGATATCAAATACAGACATTAAAAAATACATGAAAAGAACATTTCAGAAATCACACTGGTAACTTCTATAACAAAGTAAAATCGTCCCGGGTTACATATGTAACCCTAGTTTCCCGAAGGGACGGACACTGCGTGTAATTGCAGTGGGAACGCCCCCAGCGTAACTCGCCTAAAGCATGAATGAAATCAGTCAATGGAGAGATGGAGCGTCACAGCAAGTGACGTCATCGACAAGGAAGCTATAAATATCCCCTGAATACACAAGCCGACAGCTTCTAAAGTTACTGAAGCAAGCGACCTAAGGGGATGCCGGGAGTATGGCAGGACAAGCAGCGTCCGTCCCTTCGGGAAACTAGGGTTACATACGTAACCCGTGACGTTCCCCTTCAGGGACTACCGCTGCGTGTAATTGCAGTGGGAACGCAATAACCACATCCCCGTACGACCAAATCCCAGTTGTGTGTCATTAGGAGACACAAACCGACGAGAGAACCTGAGCCCCGTGAGTGGAGCTAAGATCGAGGGAATAAAATCCAATGAAAGTATGCGGTGAGGACCAGCCTGCCGCATCACAAACGTCCTGAAGAGAAACTCCTGAAATAAGAGCTGTAGAGGCAGGCATACTCCTGGTGGAATGAGCCCTTACAGCCAAAGGTGAAGGCTGATGGGCCGAACCGTAAGCAAGCGAGATGGCCTCGACCACCCACTTACTCATCCTTTGCTTAGATGCAGGACACCCTTTCCTAGGTGACCCAAAACAGACAAACAGTTGTTCCGATCTCCTCGACAGGGCAGCTCTGTGGACATAAGCATCTAAAGCCCTAATCCTTTAGATCTATTGTGATAAAACAGTCCACGGATCTGATTTGTGACACGATCTGCTTGAGAGTGAGCATCTTGAACTTGAGCCTCCCTACAGTGCGATTTAAGAGACGCAGATCTAGGATGGGACGCAGCCCTCCATCTTTTTTCGGAACGATGAAGTAACGGCAGTAGTATCCTAATTCCCTGCTGGGTGGAGGAACCCGTTCTATAGCCCCTTTTTGCAGCAGAGTTTTTACCTCCTGTTCTAATACCAGAGCCTGCTCGGGGCCCACCACAGTGGGCAGAACCCCTCTGAACCGAGGTGGACGCGTTCTGAACTGAATAGCGTACCCGTTCTTTATAATATTCAGGACCCACTGAGAAACATTGGGAAGCATTTCCCATTCCGCCAGGAACTCTACCAAGGGAACCATCCTCTCGAGGCTAGCCTCTGGATGAACATCCTGAGTGACAGACACAGCGCCCTGTAGCATACTGGCAGGAAACAGCTGGTCTGAGCACTCCACATCCCTCCTCGGAGGGGGCGAGCGTCCCTCGGGAAATCGCTTGCCGAGTCTCTCTACGCCCTGTATAGGCAGGGTTAGTAGAACAGACCCCTGAGGGCATCGAGAAAGACAGGGCACCGTGTTCTTGTGTGGTGAACTCAAGTCTTTCCCAATGGGGACCACCCTCAGAGTCCTGACGTTCAGGCCGTCAGGACTTTTTCGACGCGGCCTTCCTGGTGACAATGACTGTCCTCAGATCAGACCTGCCCCGAGAAGGCCGCACCGGAGTGCGCCCCGCCTCGTCCCTCCAGTTACGCTACAGGGGGGCATGAGACCTGACACTCCGCTTCTGCTGTGCTATTTTAGAAGATGAACCCGGCAGCTGGGACTGCCCTCGTTCAGCAGCCCCAGTGACACGCACTTTTAGAGGGATAAACTTGTGAAAAGCAGCCGCCTGTTTTTTCTCTTCCTGGAACCTCTCCGTGACAGAGTGAAGAGTTTCACAGAAGAGGCCCGCAGGCGAAACGGGAGGATTTAAAAGGAGAGTCTTATCTCTTTCTTTCATAGAGGTCTGACTCAACCATAAGTGTCTTTCTGTGGCCACCATAGCTGCCATAGACCGACCGATAGATTTTGCGGACTCTCTGGTGGCACGAAGAGAAAGATCAGCAGTCTGCCTGAGTTCGCTAATCATATCTGCAGAAATTTCTCCCCCCTCACACGCATCTTTGAGCAGGTCGGCCTGATAAGCCTGCATAATAGCCATCGTATGCAAACATGCAGCCGCCTGCCCAGCCGCCGAGTAAGCCTTCCCCACCAGCACAGAGGTATTTTTTAGTGGTCTAGATGGAAAAGCCGGTGCTTTAAGTGAAGACGACGAAGCGGGAGAGAGAAAGCTCGCGAACGTCTCCTCTGCCTTTGGCATCGTCACATAACCAGCAGATTTAGCACCAAAAATGTTACCATAAGCATTGGACTGATTTGTGTAAATTCTGCTTGAAACCGGTCTAACCCAGGTCTTAGAAACCTCAGCATGGAGATCTGGGAAGAACAGTAAGCACCGGCGAGAAGGTTGAGGTCGTGCAAACAGAAATTTATCATCTAGTTTACTTTTATTTTTAGACTCCTGTCTATCAGCTGGCCACTCGATACTGAGCTTTTCAACAGCCCGAGATAACACATCCATCAAACCTTCTTCATTTGCAGTATAATGTGACAAACTAGTTTCCTCTGATGCAACACTTTCGACATCCAGCTCCTCAGAACTGGATAATCTCAATTCAACATCATCATGTGCCTCCACCCGGGCAGAAGTAACCGCCGCAGCGTGTGCTTCTAGAGCTGGGTGAGAGGCATTGGATCCCGCCGGAGAAAGCTGAGATAGGGTGGGGCCCGTCTCAACGTCGCCGGTGAGATCCACCTGCGAACCCCAAGACAAGCCCCGCCACTCTGCCTCAACAGAAGCGGGACCCGAGCCTTGGGGAGCTCGCAGCAAACCGCTCTCCTCGAAGAGCGATCGCCGCGAGCGCAGAGTTCTCAGAGGAAAGCGCTCGCAATGCTCACAATCGACTCCCTCAAGAGCGGACTGGGCATGCTGCACTCCCAAACAAGCCACACATAGCTTGTGTGAATCCCCGCCCATGATGTATCGTGTACAGGGGGGAACACACTTCCTATACTGCTCGCTCATATTGTTTTTTTTTAATATATATATATATATATATATATCGATAAACTCCTGACAGAACAGAAAAACACAATCGAAAGATTTCAGACACACAGAGCGCTTGCTGAAGAAACAAAAAGCTGTCGGCTTGTGTATTCAGTGGATATTTATAGCTTCCTGGTCGATGACGTCACTTGCTGTGACGCTCCATCTCTCCATTGACTGATTTCCTTCAGCAGCAAATTATATTGTGGCAAAAAAGGAAATGTGTTTCTTAGAAATAACATGCACTGATGAATTGTGCTAAATAAGACAATGCGTATTAAAAAAGTAATATTTATATTTAATTTTGACTTTAAAACACCTCGAAAGACAATGTAAAGTGCTATTTTACAGTGGTAGTGGACAGCAGTGAAAGACATCAGCATCCATAAACTGATTGATACTCCATTTATGATGGTGTCACTCCTCACTGAAGGGACGACAGCAGAACAGAATCACTTTGCCAGCGGGCCCTGCTTACCTCAGCCCTGTTTTAATGAGTGTTGTTAATACATATTTTATCCATGTCTCTCTCTCTCTCCCTGTTCTTTTCAGGATATGAATGATTTCTCCCCGGTCTTCAGACAGGCTCTTTATAAAGGGCTGGTGGCTCCAAACGCAGAGAAGGGGACAGTCATCACAACTGTGTTTGCAGAAGATCAGGATCCTCCAGTAAGTACACAAAGTCATGAACTACATTTTTGCAATCTCTGACTCATCCTCAAATGACAAACCTTGACAGTAACCAATTTGTTGGTGCACATTGTGATTCGTTTTTTTTTATATAACAGACCTGCACATTTTGGAGGTTCTTTGATTCATTTCTGTCATATATTTTGTACTTAATTTTTTTACATGATTTCGCATTAACCCTGGTATATAACAGGGTTTCATCGATTTGTTCCTTTGAACCTTCTATTCATCAAAAAATCCTGAAAAAAAAATTTTTGCTCGATTATGGCAAAAATCATAATCATTATTATTTTGGTCAATATTGTAATCATGATTACTGTATTTAACGAGATAATTGAGTGGCCCATATGACCAAAACAAAAAAAAATATTTCTGAACAATCGTGTGACACTGAAGACTGGAGAAATGATGCTGAAAATACAGCTTTGCATCAAAGGAATAAATTTCATTTTAAAATATATTAAAATAGAAAGTTATTTTCTATTTGAATTGAAAATAACCGACCCCAAACTTTGTATGGTATATACAATACGAATGTTTAAAAGGACTTTTTTTTTAATTGCAACAAAAAAACCTACTAAAATAAAAAGAAAGTCATATTTAATATATATATATATATATATATTATATATTATAATTATATAATATATTAAAGTACATTTACAGTCATATATAAAGTACATTTATTTTTTAAAAAGCTGTTTTTATGTTACATTTTTAATCCAAATAAGATTCAAATTTTGAATCCACTGGTAATTTACTGGCAAAGCCCTGGCAAGGTTAAGTGTCTTCCAAATGACTAAAAGTTTGAGATAAGACTCAGTTTATTCATTCTTTGCATGATTTCATCCCTGGACTCTTTAAACTCTTTTAGATTTCTTCATCTGAAGTATTCATAGTGTTGTATTACTTTGTATAGGAGATTAGACTCCCGCTATTGCACCTGTTTACATGTCCCTCCGTTAACATGCTAGTCTGCTGTTGTGGATAATCGGTTTGCGCTGTCACACTCTTTCTGCATCTTTATTTGATTGATCTGACAGAGCCGTTTTACATTTGCCATCTGGAGACCGGCCTCTCTTTCTCGCATGCTAGACGACTCAGAAATGAAATTACACGCAACGACACAGAGATTTTGACACTCCAGTGAATCCGGATATAATTACTTGTGCTTTCATCAGAGAGTAAAAACATGTATTGGGGTTTAGAATGCAGCCTAGCATGCTTCTACAACTTTTACAGCCAGAGGGAAACGCAAGGCCATTACAGTATAGCAAAGACACACATCTCTTATACCTTATAAATTACATAAACAAGGTTATTCGCTGCCTGAGGTTTGGTTTATTCAGAATGGCAGTGTATGCCAGGGGCTGGATATGCGCTGAATGCCTGTAAATGTTTATCATCCACTGTAAAACAGAAAGATGTTTTGTGGGTTTCTGCGTCTCTATATGCTGTGTGAGGGCGTGTCGTTAGCAGACTTTATTGGCTGCCAGTAACTCTGGACCACAATGACATCTAAGTTTCAAAGACTTCTGATTGTAGTTAGTGTATAAACGTATTTTTAAAGTGTCTTGATTTGTCTTTCACAACTGCCAAACTTCACAAACAACTGTGGGTGACTTTTACAGCCTTACTTTTTTGCCATGGTCAATTTTGTTCCCATCACTTTCCTCTAAGGGAAACAAAGCTCACAGCAGGGGTGCCTGTAATACAGAGACATTGTTTTTAATGTGTGTTCAGGAATGGCCTTTTCATTAGTGGGTGTTAAAATGAACTGAGATGTTGCTGTTGAAATTTGTAGCTTTTAATGTTTCTCTGCGTGGTCGTTGCAGTTGTCACTGAATTTGAGCTATGATTGGTTCTGCTTACGGTACATTCAGGGAAACAGCAGGGGTGTTGGAGCCACTTTTTAGCCCACGTCTTATTCAACTAAACATTGACTGATTAAAATATGGTCTTCAATGGGTTCATAAAATTGTACATTCCACATCGAAATGGCTTAAATGTACACTATATACTGTAACCCAAATAAGTTGGCAAAACTGAAAAAAAATTAGTTAATCAGTTACATAAATCAAATTTAAATTGAAACATTTAACATATACATGTTCTCAAACTATAAGCTCATGCTCCACTCGTCACCATGATGGTAACCCCACAACAAAAAAACATAACACTAGCAAAACTTAACACCTAACCCACTTAATATTAACCTTAAACCAAAACCATTATATAACACTTAATTTTAGCATTTACTCTCACTTTGGGTGTCATGGAAAATCATGCTGGGAAATATAATTTTGTTTGTCTAATTAAAAGAAAAAGTTAATAAACCAAAACGATGAAACAATTCAGATTACAAAACGATGAAACAATTCAGATTACTTAAACTGTATCAGTTATGTGAACTCAAAAGAAAAAGAAGGTTCAAAATACTAATAAAAGTTAATTTGAGTTGGCTACTCAAACGAATTATTAATTTGAGCATTGGGGTTTACAGTGGTTCAAAAGTATTTCATAAAATTCTAGAGGGCCCAGGCTGATAGCTCATTTACATGCGATCTGGAAGCAATCACATCATTACCACACACTCTGCTTATACTGCAGTCAATTAGATTGCTTACTCAACATTTAAATAGTCTGGTTCATTGTTTACAAGACTGGATGATTCTTGACAGCAGCTGAGAGTGGACAGTGAAGGGTGTTTAAGGTGACTCTAAATACCTCTGTACAAGCAGGATTCTGTGTGCTTACATCACCTAGAGGACAGGAGTGTGTCAGAGAGAGGTGTGTGTGTTGCTGGGATTCTTTGACATAAAGCTTAACCTGCAAGACAGAGACACAATGCTGCCTGTGGTTTTTAGTTGGGTTTTTATTGTATTCTTGGATGCTGACAATGCCAAGAGACAAGATAGTTTGTGTCATGCTAAGAGTTAAAAGAATGAGTCATCCAAAATTTGAAATGTATTTTTAATAATGGAATCCTGGTAAATTACAATTACCAGAACAACTTTTCGGGGTAAATACACAAATGTGCTTTTCACATAAGCAACAGCATTCCATCTTTTACCCGTAAGATACCATTCACACATCATCAGTAATAAAATACAGGTATACTCTGTGATGTCAATCATCGGAAATGAGTGGTAAAGACTGAAATGACGTTGAGCCGTTTTCTTCATCAGCCCGGATGAGGAGAAGCACTTTAGTTTCCTTTTATGTTTTTTTTTTTTTACTTCTGAGTGATATGCATAAGGGATGCAGACAGAATGCGTTTTTGCTCTTGAAAACATGCTTTACATTTCAAGTTTGAATTTAAGATAGCTTTCAAAATATGTTACTACAAACTGGAATTCCTTATTGTTGAGCCCGAGCATGCTCATATTTTATTCTCGCAAGGTTACACGTCTGCTGAACACAGCCAAGGTTAACAGAAAATTATAAGCGGGCAGCCTCATTATTATGATTGGTATGCGTTTGTTCATTTTTTGAGGCTGTTTATTGCGTACCTGTGTGTGTGTGTGTGTGTGTGTGTGTGTGTGTGTGTGTGTGTGTGTGTGTGTGTGTGTGTGTGTGTGTGTTTGTGTGTGTGTGTGTGTGTGTGTGTGTGTGTGTGTGTGTGTGTGTGTGTGTGTGTGTGTGTCTGTGTGTGTGTGTGTGTCTGTGTGTGTGTGTGTGTGTGGTAAGTGTGTTTTTGCTTTGGTGTCTGGGAAGAAAGTTTTTTGATGACCCTGGATGCCCCACTGAAATACCAGATTCATCATTCCTGTTGTGTTGTGAATCACCATGGAGACATGGAGCAGCTCAATCTCTGTCTCTCTCAGGCATGACTGGAATTTAAGTCAGATAATTCTCACTTTTAAAATCCCCTTCCTCAAAAACGGCCTTGATAGGAAAAGTGTGCAGCAGAACAAGGACAGGAAGTGATCGTTCCTCATTAGGGTCCTGCTCAAACTCAGATGATTACAGTACGAGCACAGTTACATTTCCAGACAGCGCCAGTGAATGAGATAATGACAAGGTATTTATATGCGCTGCTGCAAAGGTCACTGGGTAATGAAAGCTCCTCCTTAGCCTTTATGCAGGTTGAACCTCATGTCCTGAGTGGCGACTTCCTTTTATTTGAAAAGATTTAAAGGGATGAGTAATGGACTTTTATCCTTGAAGTGTCAGTACAGAGCAGAAGATCCAGCAGCCATTAATCACACCGCCACAGCATGAATATAACCACCAGGCAGAAACTTAATGTGTCCCACTAATGTGACTGACTCACATTTGAGTGTTGACAGTGACACCCGCTGAAAATGACTCATGAATGTCATATCTTAAACAGCTAACTGATTTTATCCCGTATTAGCAGGAATGAGACCTGTCTAATTTCATGGCTTAATCCAGAGGGAAAGCTTCATTTTTTATTTTTTTAGGATAACAGTATTTAGGGTTTTTTTTGTGCATTATATATCAATATTACAGCTATAATTTCATTATTTAAAAGTTTATGTATATATATATATATATATATATATATATATATATATATATATATATATATATATATATATATATATATATATACTGTATATATATCACGCTGTAGTTACACACTCACTGTAAGCAGGAATCCAAATCCACAGAAGTACAGAAGACAAGAGCATCGATGGAGAAATAACAGAACTACAAAACTTACACAAGACTAATATGTTTACATGACAATGATATGCTTAAAACTGAGAAGTTTTTCCTTTGAGTTTTCCGCTTAAAAAACGCATGTGTGTGTGTGTGTGTGAGAGAGAGAGAGAGAGAGTGTGTGTAATTTTATCAAATTAATTACATAATATTTTGTTTAATCAATCAAATTTACTGCATATCTTATGCATCTCATATAGCAATACTTGTGAGAAATTAAAGATCAAGATTATGTATTTTATTGTGCCACTGCCCAAGCACAGCAATAATGAATAGACAAATAAAATTGACAAAGTTTTTTTTTTTTTTTTTTAAACCAGTCTGCACTATTTTTAATATTCATTAATTTTTTTATTTGTTTTTAATTAAATAATTGATGCCATTAGTCTCTCAAGCCATGATCTCAGATTAGAAACTGTTGGACTCAGCTCTCAGTGTCATGATTCTGCCATCAGGTCTGTGAGTTCTAGTATTTTGGCAGGATCATGGCAGACCCATGTTCTGTGTGCAAGCACATGGCCTTGTGTTTTGGTCATGTGCTTGTGTTGTCTCATTACCCCGCCCCCTTGTTATCCTGATTCTGTCATTAGTGTTTCACCCGTGTCACCTGTTATGTTTGATTAGTCTTCCTATTTCATCCCCTTGTGTTTGCTGTCTTGTGTCGGTTCATTGTTATACGTTGATCGTGAGTACCCGCTGTACATCTAGTCATTGTTAGCATCTCTTGAAGTCTTGTTTGTTTTCTTGTTCATTTGTTTCCCAGTTTAGTTTAGTTTAGTTTAGTCTAGTCAGTCAGTCAGGTATTCTGTGTTCCATCTGTTTTGCCCTCTCATGGGTTTTGTTTTCCTGTTTTTGTCATTAAACCGTGTCTTATTGTATACTGTCTGCGTTTGGGTTCATCTCCGTGTCTTACCGTGACAGAATGAACCGAACATTCTGAACCCAGCGGACAGTATGTCATCCCCACTAAGACAACAATCAGCTGACCAGGAGCTATGGTGGCAGTCAGCTATCAACGACAGCAAGTTGGGCAAGCTTCCTTTCCCTCCCCAGGGAGAGAGGTCCCTGAGAGGATATGCTCAGGCCGTGGAGGCAAAGAGAAATTTTTTACCGGAGAGCCTGGTTAACCGTTACCTCATCGCGGGTCTCAAAGTTCCTCCACCTCTGGCGGAACGGGAGAGGCTGGCCCACCGCCCATTCCGGGACATGGTGGACTGCTTGGTTCGTCGGGAGTCACAGGGTCCCATGGTGTCGTTACCTCCTGCCTGTCTGCCGGTGATCCCGGAGGATCTGAGGTTAGGCTTCGTGAGGCTTGGAGAACAGACTCGTCCCAGTTCGACTCCCGAGGCATCATCGGCTCCGCGAATCAGGAGGAGGAAGAGGAGACCTGCGTCTGCCCAGCCTGAGCCAGTTCACGCCCCGTCTGTCCAGCTAGAGACTGTTCACGCCCCGTCTGTCCAGCTAGAGACTGTTCACGCCCCGTCTGCCTTCCTGAGCTGGGACTATCTGGAGCGTCTGGCTCGGATCTTAGAGAAGCCGGTGTTCGGTGTTTCGGAGCTGAACCCAGTGCCCGTTCTAGAGCCCGCTACGGCAAGCGCTGTTCCAGAGCCCGCTACGGCAAGCGCTGTTCCAGAGCCCGCTACGGCAAGCGCTGTTCCAGAGCCCGCTACGGCAAGCGCTGTTCCAGAGCCCGCTACGGCAAGCGCTGTTCCAGAGCCCGCTACGGCAAGCGCTGTTCCAGAGCCCGCTACGGCAAGCGCTGTTCCAGAGCCCGCTACGGCAAGCGCTGTTCCAGAGCCCGCTACGGCAAGCGCTGTTCCAGAGCCCGCTACGGCAAGCGCTGTTCCAGAGCCCGCTACGGCAAGCGCTGTTCCAGAGCCCGCTACGGCAAGCGCTGTTCCAGAGCCCGCTACGGCAAGCGCTGTTCCAGAGCCCGCTACGGCAAGCGCTGTTCCAGAGCCCGCTACGGCAAGCGCTGTTCCAGAGCCCGCTACGGCAAGCGCTGTTCCAGAGCCCGCTACGGCAAGCGCTGTTCCAGAGCCCGCTACGGCAAGCGCTGTTCCAGAGCCCGCTACGGCAAGCGCTGTTCCAGAGCCCGCTACGGCAAGCGCTGTTCCAGAGCCCGCTACGGCAAGCGCTGTTCCAGAGCCCGCTACGGCAAGCGCTGTTCCAGAGCCCGCTACGGCAAGCGCTGTTCCAGAGCCCGCTACGGCAAGCGCTGTTCCAGAGCCCGCTACGGCAAGCGCTGTTCCAGAGCCCGCTACGGCAAGCGCTGTTCCAGAGCCCGCTACGGCAAGCGCTGTTCCAGAGCCCGCTACGCGGCACCCAGTCCTGTCCCGTCACCAACCATGTTCCCCGTCAGAAGTCCCCGGACTGTCTCCTCGTGTGTCCCTGTCTCTACTGCCCCCGGACTCCCGTTTGTTTCCCCCGTCATGGTTCAACCTAGGACTGTTTCTCCGTCTACTCACACCACTCCACCCAAGTCCGTTCGGGTCCCCCGTCCTAAGCCCACACCCTGTAGTTCCAAGATCACCGTCCCGCCCACCCACCCTGGACTCTCGCTCAAAGACTCTGTTGTCCCTCCGCCTCCCCTTCCTTGTTTATTTTTTCTGATGTTTCACCCTAACCCGGTCATTGTTCACGCTTGTATGCCCCTGTTATTATTTGTCATGTTTTGTTGGGTCTGGTCTATGTCTCTGTCAGTCTTGTCCCGCGTTTAATGTCTCCTCGGGGAGCGTCTGGTAGCCGCTCTTTAAGGAGGGGGTACTGTCATGATTCTGCCATCAGGTCTGTGAGTTCTAGTATTTTGGCAGGATCATGACAGACCCATGTTCTGTGTGCAAGCACATGGCCTTGTGTTTTGGTCATGTGCTTGTGTTGTCTCATTACCCCGCCCCCTTGTTATCCTGATTCTGTCATTAGTGTTTCACCCGTGTCACCTGTTATGTTTGATTAGTCTTCCTATTTAATCCCCTTGTGTTTGCTGTCTTGTGTCGGTTCATTGTTATACGTTGATCGTGAGTACCCTCTGTACATCTAGTCATTGTTAGCATCTCTTGAAGTCTTGTTTGTTTTCTTGTTCATTTGTTTCCCAGTTTAGTCTAGTCAGTCAGGTATTCTGTGTTCCATCTGTTTTGCCCTCTCATGGGTTTTGTTTTCCTGTTTTTGTCATTAAACCGTGTCTTATTGTATACTGTCTGCGTTTGGGTTCATCTCCGTGTCTTACCGTGACACTCAGAGCTTAATATCATGCCTTAATATTTGTATCATGTAGTAAATGTTTTATCAAAACAATGTTGTACTGTAAATATTGTCATGTCTGAAAGTGTTGCAATGCCCTTTAGCTGTGATTGTATGCATAATATAGTGTAGGCCTACCTTTGTGATTCTTTTTATCATCACGCAAAATGTATATTTTATTATAACAATAAGGTTCCATTTGTTAACATATAGCTAACAACTTTAGTTAACATAAACGAACAATGAATACATCTAAAACATTTATAAATCTTAGTTATTTATAATTTCAGCATTTACTCATTTACTTTAAGACAAACCATGTACAAATGCATCAGTCAACAGTATTGCTGAGTATTTTCTCCTTAAAACTTCAGTGAACTAAAGACTCAAAGACACGGTTTGGATCAGATCAGTCTGAGCTGGTGTGATTGAGTGGACTCATTTGCATATTCATGGGAGTGTTTATGCTAAATGAAGCAAGGGTATAGATTTACATTCAAACTATTTTAAGGCATGACGACATTTTCACATGGGAGAGGGGGGGACTTTAAATATGTCATTTTGATTTATCGAAGATGAGTTTTAGGGGATAAAATTGACTGCAGGGGGGGCGTTAATATTAGTTGTTAATGCTAGATGTACAGTAATTAATGATAGCTAATGGGACCTTGTCGAAAAGTGTAACCAAGATAATATACATACATGATTATAAGCCATGAAGTCATTTTAGCAGTGATAAAAAAAAAAGTAAAAAAAAAAAAAAAAAAATCTCTCAGTGTCCAAGAATTGTGTAATGCTACTGCAAGGCCGTTTAACTTCTCTAGTACATTCAGTATAGCATATTTTGTCTGCATTTGATGTTCTTATTTGGCATCATGACTGGATTTTACAGATGAAAACCGGGACGCCACAGAGTGATACAGTTATGTCAGGTCATCGGATTTAACTTTACTTTCCCTAAACGTAGTGGTGTGATGGTCTTAACAGAGATTAAAGTGGTCAGCTGAGGTAAATCTGTCTGATTTACTCTTCCTGTTCATGCCGTCAGCCGTCAAGCAGACTACAGTGCGGTTTATTTTCATGACCTGCCACAGAAGCTGCTAAATTATGCATTTCTGCATTAAATAATGCAAAGACGTATGACAAATAATAAGCATTTGAAAAATTGTGACATGGACTTAAAAAAAAAGACCAGAAACTAATTTCTTGGCTGTCATTGATGTAAATGCGATGTTGTTTCTGTCTCTTTCTCCTGCAGTATAAATGACTTTGTATGTTTACCACAGCACAAAGCATCAAACATTTATGACGCAGCCAGACGGAAGAGCTGTAAAGTATCAGTAGAATGAGGTGCTGTAGACAGAGCTCTCTGTAGCTCTACAAAACACGATGCCCGAGAGACCTTTGAGGAAGCTCAAACCTGCTATTCAAAGAGGAGTCAATGCCTTAAACGGATAGTTCACCTGAAAATATAAATTCTGTCTTTATTTTTTCACCCTCATGTAATTCTAAACCCGTATGATTTATAGAAAAGGAGATGCTTTGCAGAATGTTCAAGCTGTTTTTTTCCATGTATTCTAACCTATTTTTGAATCAGTCAACTTGGCACATCTGCTGTATTCCAAGTAGTCTGATAACATATGATAACTTTGTGTTCTCAAACATTGTTCTCTCATATTTTTAGCATTACTTTCACTCACACTACCGTTCAAAAGTTTAGGTTTTTTAAATGTTTGTAAAATAAGCCGTTTCTTTAGTTCCTTGTTCCCTTTTTCACAAGGGCTACATTTATTTGATGAAAATGCATTTAAAACAGTAATATTGCGATTTATTATTACAATTTAACCCTTAAATGCATGAATGTTTCGCCAATCATTTTCAAATCTTTAGCGACCCGGATCTATATCTAACGCGGATCTCTTCTCCGTGACGTGATATTATAAAACTCTACTGATATTAGAGTAACAATTACAAAATAATCAAATAAAGAATATTTTGTTATCTTTTGGAGCTCGGAAGGGTTCAGTTTGAACAGAAGTTTTATACCATCACCACTGTCCTCTTCAGAGCTCATTTCCCAGTACATTCAGCATCTGGCTCATGTTTGCGATCTCAAAAATATTCTCAAAACTATCATTTTTTAACATCTTCAAAATCAATGTTTTTATACTGACAGCTTCTTCACCAGGTACACCGTGTCGAGTGACAGTGACACTAATCACTGTAAAAAAGTGTGCTGTAAAATGATGGTAATCTACTGGCAGCTATGGTTTCCAGCAATGTACTGTAGATGTATACTGTTAATTTACAGCTCTCCTTTTTTACAGTATGTTACCATAATAATACCATTGAAGGTAACACATATCAGTTGGGATCCCGATTGCTTCAAACATTTCGAGGTTATACATATATGTATATTTCTGTAGGCTACTTTCTCGAAAATGACAAATATCACCCAGAATACATTTTTTTTTCTATGGTATATTGCTTTTTAATGGGAAACCGCATGTTAGTGTAAAAATTTGACCATTTTATGGCAATTTTTTTACAGTGTGCATTCAGTACTTTCTCAGCAGTAAATCGCTGAGCCATTTCAAGTTCTGCTGATGATACTTCCTATTCTTTTGTTTTCTGCCTGCGGTGACTATGAGTGAAATGTCACTTCATCATTGTGTATCAGACACTGCTACCTTGTGGAATAAGGGTGAATTGCACTTATTCAGTCATCAAAGGTTCAATTATTGTTGTGCAAAAAAATTCACTTTTACACACCAATTTCTACAAAAAATATGGGAAAACAGGCATTATTCTATAATTGTACAATTTATTCTTGTTATATTATTTATAACAACAACAACAACAACAACCTTTATTTATAAAGCACATTTAACACAATACAAATTGATCCAAAGTGCTGTACATAGTGCATAGCAGGACTACACTATAAAAAACAACAAATTACAAGTTTCCAAAAGGTTAAGAATAAAAATGTGTTTTCAGGGGTAGATTTAAAAATGTCCAATGAAGGAGCAGACCTCACATGATACGGGAGAGCATTCCAAAGCTTGGGCCCAGCCACAGAAAAGGCCCGATCATCCTTTAATATTTTACCCTTGTAGCGACATCGTGACACATTTAAAAGCAAGTGATTTGAAGATCTAAGTGCCCTAGCAGGACAGTATGGCACAATAAGATCACAAATATACCTCGGTGCACAGCCAGACAACGCCTTATAAACAAACATAAGGATCTTAAAATCAACTCTAAACTTAATGGGAAGCCAGTGAAGGGATGCCAAACCAGGATAAATATGATCCCTCTTTCTAGACCCAGTCAACAGTCTTGCAGCTGCATTTTGAACAATTTATAATCGAGATAATAAAGATTGAGGAAGACCACAATAAAGAGAGTTGAAATAGTCTAATCGAGGTGTTACAAATGCATGAATTGTGACTTCTAAATCTTTGCTTGAAAGAAGGTTCTTCAACTTTGCAATAGATCTTAAATGGAAAAAGCTGCCTCTAATAACAGCACTAATTTGTTTATCAAAAAATAATGAAGAGTCAAAAATCACTCCAAGGTTTTTGATTTGTTTGCATACATATGTTGGAAGAGGACCTAACTGGGCTTTCAGAGCAGGAGAGGAATCTGCCGGACAACCCAGAATTAAAACCTCTGTTTTTCCTCATTTAGCTGCAGAAAATTATTTGTCATCCACCTCTTGATATCATCTACACATTCCAATAACACATCAAATGAAGCAGTGCATGGTGTCAAGCCCTACTGGAAGGTTAAGCTGAGAATCATCTGCATAACAGTGATATGAAATGTTGTACCTCTGAAAAATGAGGGCCAAGGGGGGCATATAAAGGGAAAACAATAAAGGTCCCAAAATAGATCCCTGGGGCACACCAAACAAAATAGGTGTAGATGACGAGGAACAATTTCCTAAATTTACAGAAAAAGTCCTCTTTTTGAGGTAGGAAGCAAACCATTGTAATACAGTGCTCTTGACACCTACCATACATTCTAACCGTTCAAGAAGAATGTTGTGGTCAATGGTATCAAATGCAGCGCTCAGGTCCAACAAAACCAGCACAACACAAGAGCCTGAATCCAGAGCAAGCAAGATATCATTTGTAACCCTCAACAGAGCTGACTCAGTGCTATGTAATGACCTAAAGCCAGATTGGAACATGTCCAAAATATTAAAAGAATTCAAATAAAACTGGAGCTGTGAGAAAACTACTTTCTCTAAAAGCTTAGAGATAAAAGGCAGTTTAGAGATCGATCAATAGTTACTGCACATTTCTGGATCAAGTTGAGGTTTGTTCAACATAGGTTGAAAAAGATGTTTATAATGAATTGATTTAGGAATACTAAGAAGGTTGATGTCTAACTTTAAAAAATGAATAAGGAAGAGGGTAGTGAATGACGTCCCGGGTCACTAAAGACCTGAGGTATGTTTATGGGTCAAAATAACTGTTTTCTATTTTAGTATTTGGTATATTAAATTTTAATGTATTTTGTGATAAAAAAAGATGAATTTCCAGCATCATTAACTCCAGTCTTCAGTGTCACATTGTTCTTCAGAAATCATTGTAATATGCTGATTTGATTATCAAGAAACATATTCTGTTATTATCAATGTTGAAAACTGTCGTGATGTTTAAGATTTTTTTGGAAACTGTGATGCATTTTTTTCCAGTATTCTTTGATGAATAAAAAGTTAAAAAGAGTAGCAATTATTTTAAATAAATATATTTTGTATCACAAAGTTTTACTGTCACTTTTGATTAATTTAATGTGCTCTTAATGTGGCAGAATAAATTTATTTCAAAATAAAAATCTTACTGTCCCAAACTTTTGAATGCTAGTGTACATTGCAGGGGCATTTGATGTGATTGATGTAAAAGCTGTAGGGTATGTGTCATTTGAAATAATTAATGACTTAACTTTCACAATATCTAAGATATTGTATGTCTTTCAAAAGACTTGAAAAATGACAAATGAGGATATTTTTGTCCTTTTCGGAGCTTGAGAGCCACTGATTTCTGCCTTCTTTCGTTGTATGAACAATGCCAGCTTAGAAAATATTCTGCAAATGACAACGATTTGATGTCATAGAAAGAATATATAATTAAGCCCCTTTTGAAGCAGTGATAACAATAGCCATCTATAATTATATAATAATGTGATGCATAGAATTAAATGCTACACCAGATTTGGTCATTTAATAGTATGTCTGCTCTAGGGATGTGTTGATACTAACCGTGTTCCTCCCTTAGGGTACGCCTGCCAGTAACGTGCGCTACAGAGTGGATCAGGATCTGTCACCATACAGTGGAAGTATCTTTGATGTAGAGACGGACACAGGAAGAGTTATCACCAAAGTCAACCTGAATGAGCAACCCAACGCCATTTTCAAGGTGAGTCTGGGCCGACAGGCTGTTTTTCAACTGTTATGCACTTCACTTGAGTCAAAATCCAGTTTGAATCCAGCCTAATGTGGTTTAAAGTGCTCTTATTATGCTTTTTTTTTTTAGGATATTACCTTTCATGTAGCGTGTTTGTGAATGTAAAAGGTCTGGAAAGTAAAAGTAAAAGTCCACAATAAATGGAGTTATTGTCTCCTAAAAGAAAGATTCTGACCTGCCTGAAAAGAGACGTCAGTCATTCCAGTCTCACTTCCTGCATGAACCTACTTTGCTACTACTAAATTAGCATAATGCCAGGCTAGGGTCTTCATTGGCTGCTCGTGAACAATGTCTACTTTAGCCCTCAAACACTGCTCTGATTGGTCAGATGGCCCAGTCTGTTGTGATTGGTCTACAGCTTACAGAGCATATCGGCAACAAATCACCTACGAGTAAGTCATAAGTCATACTAAAGTCTTATAATAATGGTGGTCTGAATTATATTGATTTTGATTTCCTCAACAATACATTTCAAATGAATGGGCTGAATCAGCAAACTTGTTTTTTCACAACTTGGTGGCGTTTGTTTTCACTCACAAAGTTCTCGTTTGTCGTTTTCATCGACAGGTTCTCTAAACATGGGCTCTAACTTATAAATAGAGTTTTTCACCACAGAGGCGTTTTATTTGGAACAATAAAAAATAATTTATTCAAGAACAAATCTTTGTTTTATGATAATTGGTTTTGTAATGGTTTGCTTTTGGTGGAGCAGTTGTTTAATAATAAAGGTATTTGGTTCAGGTTTTCACATTTTTGCATGCACTCAATCACTGTAGTTGTATCTGAGGATGAGTTTGGTTCATGTTATCGTCATCCAAATCCACTTTGCATACACTTCCAGAGGATGAGGACTCGTGATCTAATTGATATGGTAAAACCGATGCTATTGTTACTGTTCGTATCATTGTGCATCAAGCGCTGAGGAAACCTCCGGAGCTCAAATTCAGATATGGTAATGGACATTTTGTGTCCGATATGCGTTGTAAGCTTTAGACCAATCACAACAGACTGGGCCATCTGACCAATCAGAGCAGAGTAGGCTAGCAGAAAGGAGGGGTTTAGAGAGACCAGATCTTTGATCTAACCGTGAGAAAAGTGGTGATGCTGCTATGTTAATGCAAAGCATTTTTAGACCTTGGATGCATGTAAACCTATTGCAGGAGACCTCCAAAACAAAATTAGGAACCTTTCATTTTGTAAAGAACAGAAAGGAGAATTAAAATAGCTTGAATGCATTTGATTTTAAGTTTTAAGATACCCCTTTAAAACAGTGTTAAATTTATGATGCATTAGGTATTGTGAACTAACAATGAACTACGTTTACAATTAAAATTAAGGTCAATGTTACTTTATTAATAAACTATTGTTCATTGTTAATTCATGTTCGTTCATAATGCAGTAAATGATACATTAAATAATGTTAAAATGTACTTGAAATGTATAAATTAACATTAGTTAATGTATTAAACTTGAAATGTGTAGAAATGCTGCAGTACTGTTCATTTTTAGTTTATGACACCTCATGAATTAGAAAATGCTAACAAACTCAACCTCTTTGTAAAGTGTATCGCTTTCATGTTATTGAAATCCAACATCAATCAAAAGTTTTGCTGAGCTGAGGTCAGTATGACTCTCATTCTAATGTTTTAAGATTATTAGAATTGGTAATGGTTTGTCAGATGGCCGCCAATAAAATACCAGCATGAATTTCATGTCATGTGTCCAGTTACGCACATGGTTGCCTTATAAGCAATAGATGTCGCTCTTTATGTCATACAGTTCTATTAATGAGTCACGGAATTATACCGTTGTCAACCAGAACAGAATATTGTTGTTTCTCATGATGAAAAAAGGACAAAACACAACAATGACACTATAAAATGTTTATTTATAGCAGTCAATCTCAAGCTAAGTCCAATTATCTCCAATGACAAATGATGTTCTTCAGGGTCAGTAATTTATCATTGACCATTAAAAAAGAGATTACAAATGATTACAATTGCGTATGTGTATTTCTGATATAACATTCACAGACTCGTGAACTCTTTAGTTAGTCTCCTCTACTGTGACCTGAATCAATACATAAATTAATTAGCCTAACGTTAAGTGAGATAAAATCAATTTACCATTGAGCAAATGTAGGTTTTACCGTGTTCATTTGGGAATAGTGGCTGACAAGTTGTTTAATCAATAAAATCTGCATCTAATATTTTTTAATTATTATTTAGAAAAGCAGCATTCATCCTCTCTGTATACTTTGTGCCACCATAAAAGTGCCTGGGCAGAAAAATAGACATGTTTGTCTGTCTGTAAAATAATATACAGTATTAGACAGTAATGTTTTTTTTTTTTTACATATTTACAGTAAAAAAACAATGTTTATGGTTCAATGATAAATAATGATGTCCAAGAAAATGAAAATGTTATTTTTTTATATATATATATATATATATATATATATATATATACATGTATGTGCCATTTATTTGTTCAGTCATGTTGATTTCAAATACTTTTGAGAAAAAATAAGGATTATAGCATTTTCAAGAAATAAAATTAATTAGGAATGGCTACATGTTTTAACCATCAAGTGGAAAGTAATGGCTTTTTTTTTTTACCTTGAATACAAATGAGTGTAATGACTTTATTTTCAAATAAGTTTTCAAGTGAAATAAAATACATACATACATAGATTTAATACAATTTACACAAACCTATATTTTACAGAAGAAATACATCAATTCAATGTCACTTCTAGAATTGCTGTCTTCTGAAGAAGATGTAAAAAGCCTGCGATAAATGACTCAATGCTGGGTTGTTACGTTTGACAATAGAGCTGGGTGACACAAAAATGTTTTCATGGAAAACAAATCACCTATACGAGTAAGTCGGTCGTACTAAAGTCTTATAATAATGGTGGTCTGTATTTTATTGATTTTGATTCCCTCAACAATACATTTAAAACTAATGGGCTGAATCAATACCTATTAAAACCAGCTTCTATTTGGAATGTTTTTCCTCAACTTGTTTTTTCACATTTTGGTGGCATTTGTTTTTTCTTAATGTGTAATTATGACATATATAAATTCTCTATCAAACTTTACAACTTTTATCGACAGGTTCTCTGAGCATTGGCTCTAATTTATAAATATAATTTTTTATTTGGAACAATAAGAAAAATTTATTCAAGAACAAATCTTTGTTTTATGATAATTGGTTTAGTAATGGTTTGCTTTTGGTGGAGCAGTTGTTTAATAATCAAGGTATTTTGTTCAGGTACTCATTTTTTCATTTCATTCATTTTCTCCAAATACCAATAATAACCCCAAACAAATTTACAACAGTTATGGGAGCTATTGCATATTCTGGTTTGTGTATGCTATTTAAAAACTGCAATCACTCTTCATTGCTACTGTAATGAGCCAAAAATTATCAAATAAGATCTTTATTTCTTAAGAAATTGATTTCTGTAATCTCCTAATGGAATAATTTGTTTGATAACCTTGATTGGAAAATTTATTGTCTTTGGAATTATATTGGTGTTTTTTGTCAAGTGTTTAATATTCTGCCAGGCTTCTCAATACATCTGAGAAAACATTGTATTTGTGTATTTTGACGCCACAATATAAATTATCTGTTTTATAATTATTATTTTTCTAATTATAATTCTAATTCTAAATATAATTCATTTAAATGTTACATTCACAAATGTATATTATCAAACTGTAAAACTGTCTTCTGTCTTAAAAGAAATGGAAAATTACTTAAATGTCAATATCTGCTAATAAGTTATATATAATGCTAAATATAATAATATTATGGCCCTCTTATTTTTATTTGATTTGATTTTTTTATTTTTTTTTATTTTTTTTGTGCTGTATGGTTATTTTTCTGTATGTTCCCGTCAAAAAATGGGAAACACTGGAGTTTCAAAGTCGTCATCTGATTGGTTGAAATCTCCAGGATTTCCAGGAGATGTGTGTGTCACGTTTTTTAACGGTCCACCTGGAAACAAAGCTTTTGTGATGCCAAACCCCCTCATGGAAGAAGAAAGCCTTCATGTTTACAACTATGAAAATGAGCGCTTTTCAGGATCAACTAAACTCTGGATTTTCAAAAGTATGTGATGTTTGCAGCACCATTGTACAACGTTCTTGAACAAATAATTTGTTAGCTTCGCGCTGGTCTGTTATAGTAGTGACATTGACGCCCCTAAACGTGACGTGGAACAAAACGAACTGCGATTGGTTGCTTTACACGACGGTGAGATGGTTTATTGGGCAGTCCTTAGCAAATGAAAGCTGATAATGATGTGGCAGGCAAAAGTTTTATTCTTTTATCTTTTTTATTTTCTTTTATTTAACATAAAAATATTCTGCAAAAAAAAAGCTTTTTTTAGCTAAAAGAATTTCATTTTTTGTTATAATCTCGAAAATGGCCCAAGAAATATAAAAATTTTAATTCAGACACAAGTCATTGTCTGTATGAACATTTTCATGTATTTTTCATAACTGCTTCTCATAGCTGGTGGTCATCGCCTATGACGATGGAGAGCCGGTGAAGATGAACAGAACTACGGTGGAAATCACTGTGCTTCAGCCTTCCAGGATTCCCATCTTCACTGAGGAAGAGTACAGGTGGGTGCCGTTGTCTATAGAGAGCAAGGGAACAGACATTTACTTATTTATGAAGTGTTCTCTTTGAGCTCTGTGAGTCAGAATTAGTTTAGCACATATTCCCTGCAGGCTGATTCAGAATCTCTGCATGAGTAATGAGAGGTATCTGTGAATATGTGACTAGAATTGCAGGCATGTTGACTATGACTGGAGCTGGTCTACAGCTCTCAAACGCTGTTGTTTCCAAAGGGCATATCTGCAGCTTGTCAGTAATGTGGATGTTGAAGAGTCTGGATTAGCATGACAGGGACTTTCAAATTTTATGTTAGAGAAGTTTTTTGATTTTGATTAATAAAGGCACAAAGGACCAGATTTACTAAACAGGGCAAATTAGCGTGAGCGCAATTCCAAAAAAGCGCCGTTGGGAGTGGAGAGTTCTGCGTGTGATCTACTGACGACGCACAAATTAAAGAACACAGACGCAGCCGGATCATTTCCAGAAGTCTTATGATGAGGTTGAGCAACACAATGAAATTATAATGTCTCAAACTTTTCAAACTTTTTAGCTTATAATTTCTGAACCAATTTGTCTAGAAACTTTTTTATTTTGTCTGATACCTTGGATCAACCAACCATTTTGAGTTGTGAAACTTTTTTCACACCTTTGCTTCACACTTTCCCACACGTTTTCCCCTTTTTTGAATCTTCTACCATTATTTTTTAAAGAAAGATCATCCTTGATCCGTTATATATATATATATATATATATATATATATGTGTGTGTGTGTATATATATATATATATATATATATATACTAAAGTGTTCACATGTATCACATCAATGGATCTAAGAGCAATGACACCAAACTGACAGTGAGGCTTGCTATTTTGTCCATAATCTCTGTTCTCTGTAGATCCCTTGGTTCTTTTAAAAAAAAATACTGTGATTTTTGGGGATAATGCCACCTACTGGTAAATTAGAGGTAATTAATCTAATAAACTTTAAACCGAATGTTATACAAAATCATAGTTCTGCCTTCCTGCTGATACATTTAGTCTATGGTTCTCAGATTTCACTTCATGACCCAGCATATCAAAATTGCTTATCATAAAAAAGAAATTAAGCAGTTTTAATTTAATTATTATTTCAATTAAATATGGAAATTATTGTTTCTAACTATATTTTTATTCCAAATGGCATTTTTGCACCCTTGAAGGGCACTTCAAACGACACTGTTCATCACTCACAACAAATCAATACATTTTCGTTGAAAATGTCTCAGCATTGTGCAGCCTATGGCTGTAAAATCTATAAATACCAAAATAAATATAACCTTTCAGAGATGAGAATTTGCTGGCTTGTCTTTAATGTACTGTAACTCAATTTGCAATATAGGCTACATATGCAGAATTATCAAACTAATGATAAGCTATGAAAATCATCTAGAAACGGACACCAAAAAGAAACTTATGTATACCTATGCATGCGATGGACACTTCAAGGAAGTAATTTTATTGTTTATGGTCGAGTAACCCAGGGTGGCGAGTCTTCACAATCCATTTCAACCTGCGGAGATATCCGATATCCTGCTGAAATGACTCCAAAAGTGATTCCCGCCGGCCAGTCTAGTAGCTGGCTGCAAACTGTGGAATGGATTTCCTGAACGGAGGCGCAGCTCAATGAGACACAGAGACCCCCCTCAGGAAATCCATTCCGCAGTTTGCAGCCAGCAAGCAGGATAGCATTGAGCTGCCAACGAGTTTGCTGTGTAAATACTTCACACTGGAAACACCGCAGAGCAAGACAGCATAGTGCAATGTTTTCAAAGCCGTATTAATTAAACCATCTGTCTGTGATGCAAAAAATCTCCAGGTCTATAATTCTCCGGAGTGAAATGTGCGTTACAAACGACCGAGTGTGTGGTGACAGACGCAGCAGTGAAGTCTGCTCTCTTCACCTGCACAAAACGTACCCAAAAACGAAAAGCCTTGTTTTTCCTAGAAGGAAAATGATGGACACGATGCCCTGACAGGCTGGAATTCGTGCAACAAGCCCAAACACAACAATTTACCATTATGGCATCTCTAAAACTCGATCTAAAACGTTCTCTGTCTCTCACTACCGCTCTAACTACAGCTGAACGCGAGCTCTTGTTTGCCTCGGCTTACATCATATGACGCGTTGCTAGCGGGAAAGGCTTATTCCAGAGCCTAGCACATTTTCATCAAAATCTCTACATCAAATGAGATTTCATTAGTAATTTCTACATATGTGTTTTTAAAAGACCTCTTCAGACAATATCAAGTATTAATTCAGTTATAAATTCAACCTGCACGTTGCTCTTTAAAGCTTTATGTTTTAAAACCCATTAATGTTAAAACAGAATATTTAAAGTTGTTTTGTAAAACATAATTATAAAATATGTATTTCCAACACTATTAACAGCAATAATAAGAAATTCCTTTTTTAGGAACAGCTAATGCTGCTTTTCCATCGTAACATTGCATGTGAAGATAATGAGGAAATTACGTTGTATTTCATTACTCCCTCGCCGTCCCCTTCCAAATGGCTACATTATGACACGCAAGTGCCCTGCTCACTCCAAAGTCCCCACTTCAGAGCTCTGCCCTTCGGACTGAATAGAGCATCGGGATGCTCACATCCAATTGTAATTCGCCCTGTATTCATTAGACCTGTCATTATGGGATGCCTACTCCAGGGACCAGGGCCATAGGCTGTGTTTTATAATCACTGATGTCCCAAATTTGAGGTTCCGTGTAGTTAGGGTAGTTCGGGGGCATGCTCTGCCAAGAAAATTTTGATTTCTCTCATCTGCATGTGTGCATTTTAAGACATTTGAAGGCCAAAAAAATGGATAACAATAGCTTTAAAACCATGTCAGTGTTTTTTTTTTTTTCGTCATTTAACATATCTACCCTAAAACAGCTGTCAAAAATGAAATTTTTAGTTTCGCTACTTACATCTTATCTTGCACTTTATGACCATTTACTGAAGCGCTGCGCTGTGGTGGAATTCGCGCTTAGCAGCTTCTGTGAACATAAAGCCCGCCTACTTTGATTTGGTGCTGTGCAATATGCTTGCAGCACTAAAGTGGAGTTAATAGTAATGTTATATTAGGTAATTATTTCACAACCTTCATTACACCTCGGAAAAATACAGAGGTCCGGTCCTCAGTGACCTCATACTGGGTATCGCCATGCCTTGGTCAGCATAATCTGTTCCTATGTCTGTATATTTTCACCATAAGGTAAAAACTCCTGCCTCTCCCGTCTTTTACCTGTCAGTCCTTTTATTCATTTCTGTGACTTTCTCTCACTGTTGTTTTCCCTCCATTCTCTCTGTAAAGGCATGCATGCGGCACAAAGAAAGTTTTGTTCTTCTGGTCAGAAATTTTATTGTGTACTTTCTCTTCTTCGTGCATAAAATGAAAAAAAAAAAATACAAAATATTATGGAAAATAGCCTGCTTTGAGGGGTGTTAGCTTGTCACAAGAGTCAGCTCTATGACAGGTACAAATATTTGTATTTGTTGCATTCTCATTTTCTGCAGCGTTTTGGCAAAAGTATCTATTTTGCTGCTCACCGTGTTTCATCTACTGTTGTTAAAATAACCTTGTCATCTAGCTCTAAATGTGGCGCTTTACGTCTTTAGCAGAAGAGAGAATCACCGCGCTCAGAACGGAAAAGGCTTGAATGAAGCGAGTTTGGGTCCAGATAAAAATATTAGAGAATGAACAGAAATAGCATTACCGTAAACTACCCTAATCGCTTGTGGTGTGTACCGCTCCGTTGTTTTAATACGCTGCTCACTTTAAACTGTAGAAATGGTAAAATGCCGTAATTATGTCCCACAGTCCGGATGGAGCCAAGCCGTTCCACCATTAATACCACTGGAGAAAAACATCCAATGCCTTCAGAAACTATTTAGACCCCTAAAAATGGGTATTTTATATGTATTCAGGCATTGTATGAAGTACTTTGTAGTGGTGACTTCGACGGCAATTACAGCATTTGAGTCTTGTTTGTTCTAGCAGACAACCTGGGACTTTAGCTGTTTCTCTGTCAGATTGAGTGAGACTGTCATTATTGATGTGACCAACTTAAATCCTTGGCAGGACCATTCAGGTCATTCAGGAAGCTTTCCTGAAGCATTGTGCTGGCTGTTTGCTCCTGTACGTTACTGATTATTCCAAATGGTCTGGGAGATTTCTTGAGGAGCAGAAACTCTTCCATGTTGTGAACGTTTGTTTCTGAGGCCAGGATCCCTAAAGTATTGCCTTCATCTCAGAGTCCTACTGATGTTCTCACACCAGCCGTTTCCATAGCAATTACGAATAAAAAGGCAGTCTATTTTAGGCTCGAGACTGAGAGATGGCCATTCATCGGTAAGATTGATACATCACAGCTGGCTCCTGAAAGCTAAACTCCAGTGCTCAACGGGCCAGTGTGCCATTCTCATTAGCATAGCTGAATATAAAGCCCAAAGACCTTCAACAGTTCATTTGTCTGTGTAAATGAGCAATAAATGAACTGACAACATGCGTATGAAATTATATCAGCTCCTGATGTGTAAAATAAGAATATTTCAGTTGAATGCAAAATAAATAGATACACTTTTATTCATAAATAAATATGCAAATCAGCATATTAGAATGATTTTTGAAGGATTATGTGACACTGAAGACTGGATTAATGATGTTGAAAATTGACCTGACATTACAGGAATAAATTATTACCCTTTTAAACATATTTAAATAGAAAACAGTTATGTTAAATTGTAATTATATTTTACAATATTACTGTTTTTACTGTATTTTGTATCACATAATTGCAGACTTGGTAAGCATAAGGGACCTACCTACTAAAACAAACAAAAAAACAATAAAAAATGTAATACATCTTTTCATAATAATAATAATAATTTTGTTTTCCACAATATTTCTTCCTTCTCTGATTATTAATAAATATATATTGGCCTTTTTTGGCTATAATTGTACCTTTCAGACTTTAAATCGCTTATTATATCTAAAAATGTCTTCACTTCCTCCTACTTCATGATAATTCGGCAAACCACGTTTCTGGACATAAAAATAAATGTGTTATTGTATCCATGGTTGTAATTTTGTGACAAACCGTTTTTAAAGCTTAATAACTGGTTTTTCCCTTGCAGTCAGTAATTTTATCCCTTAAATCTCATCTTTAATAATCAATTACTTTCCTTTGAAAATTATTGTCATGCCTTAAAATAGCTTGAATGTAACTCTACACCCTTGCTTCATTAAGTCGGATCCATTAAAATGCAAATTAGTCCCCGCCTCCACTCACTTACACCAGCTCAGGCTATCTGATCCGCTCGGTCAACTCTAGTAAATGCTGCTACAATGGCAACTGGAAATATTGGTTTAATTCAGCCATATATGTTTGAATTAGGAACTAATTCAAAAGAAGCGGAAGAGTGAATTATGCAAGCTTGTCTACTGGTCGATGTATCAAGAATGGTGATGCGTTTTATGTATCGCTGTCTACAATGCGGACACATGACGGTAAACTATATGATTAGCCTTTGGCTGGACTATGTTATTGAACTGCTAATATAAAATATGTTGCGAATGTTACACAAACCATTTTCTCGTTCGCCACCTCAGAGTCAGACAGTTACCTTCTAAAAATCAGTATCCTTAGAAACGTTCTGAACATCATAGAAAGTCAGTGGGGAAAGGCATAGTTCATTATAATATGTAATCCACCCTCAATATTACTATATGCAACCTGCTTCCTGTTCCTTCTTAAAGATGTTCTTGTGCTCCCTTTGGAAAAGTCCCGCATGTTGATGGGATTGGTTACAGGGGTAGTATTTTTCTATTTTATTTTTTTATGTTCTCCAAAAAGGAGGTTTTGTTAGAAATGTCTTGAGAAGATAATAAAGTTGTATTCCGTCTCTTTCCAGCGTTGGGATTTGAGGTTTTTAGCCCATTCAACTGTAATGCTATGCAGTCTGAAGTCCATTCTGAGTGAGCTTGGTGTTTAAAGGGGTCCGTGTGTTGACTGAAGCAGTGGGCCAGAGAGAACACTTCAGAGGAAGCTCTAATGGCGTGAGCTATAGAGAGCATGCAGCGTTTCTCTGTAGACCTCATTAGGCTGTGGGCTGCAGCTGGAACTTTCTGGAGATCTGATTATAACGGCCTAAATGAAGACTTATGAATCTCTCACACACATTCAGTATTTTTTAACAATGAGGGGAAAAGTGCTGTTTTGGATGTCAATACCTATCATGTATTGTTGATCAAATTCATTTATTTGACTGCTTGATGTTTATAAGACAGATTTGATCATTCAAATATTCACACTACATTTTTCATCACGGTCTGCTCAAATCCATCAGGAATATACATAGATGAATATTTAGGCGGGTATTTGTACTTCCTAACTAACATCTCTGAGGACAAGTTCATAAATACTCAAGGTTGGTTGAATAATTCTTGTTTACCAACAAGTGACACATACACACACACACACTAGTGCGTACTGCAGAGAAGTTGTCTTCTGTTGTCACGTCTTGTCTTCATCATCGTGTGCTTTGCCCTGGGCTTCTGTCGCATTGACACATCTATGCTTTCAAACACACTGGATGGATCTCACAAACGCTGTCAAGATCATGTCTGGGTCATATTTCACCCCAAAACAAAGACATAAATGATGTTTTGCATAAAGACAAAAATTATATTTTCAGCATGATTAACTTTTTTTTTGACAATGAAATGAATCCCTCCCATTTCTAATCGTAATGCAAAATTATCTTATTCTCATTCCTTGAAAAAAGCATATTATTTTAATTTTCAAAGTATACCATGGTTATAAATGTTATATATGTATATTGAATTTAATACACAAAAATACTGTATTACAGTCAAGAAAATGGAATGTCAAAATGCAACAAAAAAAAGTTTTTGCACATTGTATTCTTATATTCTCTCGATTTGAGGGCGAAATGTGACCTGAACATGTTTCGTTTTTTTGTGGATTCATAAAATTGTATTATTCATGCATCCGTTTTTTGTATTTGCATGTCTGTGGGTGTGTGAGATTAAGGGAAGGAGAACAAAGACAATCTAAACTCTTTATTCAGCCTAAAGAAACAAAGACAAGAAAGAAAAGTCTGTATGTTTCTTAATTTCTCTTGTATTATTTATTGCTACAGGCCAACTGAACTTTAGCTCAAATTAATGCGATTGTTTTCTCTTTTGCTCTAAAGTTGTGTGTGAGTTATCACCACTGTCTATAGGGGTTATTTCATTTTATATTTAATTTCATGCAACAATTTGTACAAAACACTGAGAAATACTTTTTTTTCTGACAATGTTTTTGTCTAAGACTTCATCGGATCTGATTCAGAACGATAATCAAAACATAGATTGAGTAGATCGAGTGGATCGAATCCATCAACACCCCAAAAGCTTGCACCTGTAACATTTCAACATTTCATTCTGTAACATTAGGCAGTTTTGATGTAGGCTATATGCTGGTTAATGTTTGATGATCGCATTAGCTTACATGTACATAAGCAATGCTTCTGTCGATTGTTTCTGCTTCTTCGTCTGTGTTTGATCCAGAGATCTGTCAGAAGATGCGTAATAACGCCTTCCAGAGTATAACAGTGAAAATACGGATTGCTGGAAAATTGTCAATGGTGGGAAAGAGTTAATAGATACTTCCTTCTAATTTAAGAAGCAATACAGCTTACCCATATTGGGAGAAGTTTACAAGCTTTGTTATTGGGCAGATGTACAGACGCATTATCGTTTGATTTTACCTGGTCCAGTGTTTCTGAATGTCCATTATGAGCATCTTGAAGATTATAGCTGAACATCATAACTTTTATTATGTGTACAGCTCTCTGGAATACTTGATTTTGATTAGCCAGGCTCTTTATTCTGCTCCTCTCTACGTTGGGGTCTGATCTCCCCGTTGGGTTTATTTTTCAGTAATGACCGGCTGATTGTACATTATTCCTTACATAATTAACACAGTTCATGAGATGAACTGCTTATGATACCAGACATAAAACAGCTCTGAATGTCTCTAAAGTCTAAATTAGCATTCCTTAGGGCAGATGAGAGTACGTAGTGCACTTGTTTTAATCCAGTCATTAAGCTGATGATATGTCGTGCATGCATTTTCAGAAAATATCATTTTTGTGGTGAGAGATTTCTGACAGTTCACAGAGGACACTGTCAGAGAGATCACATCGAGTTTGAATTGCCAAACACTCACATACCTGGTCTCATAAATAATCATTCAGTGTCAAATTGAAGAATGTAGAATTGGCTGTCACATGATCTTCTTTTTTAATTGTGTCATTGATTGTTGATGCAGAGTTAATACTGCTTTAATTCGCTCTTATATGAACTGTTCATACACTCATTGATTTTATTACTAGAGGTTGAAAAGTGATTGAATTGTTGGTGGGTGTGTCTACTTCTGGCTGCCTCAGTGTTACTGGTGGGTTAATCTGATCCCACTTGTGTTGTGATCTGATCTAAAGCACTGAGCACTCGTGCAGATTTGATCCCAACACAAATGGGATGTTTTATCGGTAGCAATACCATGACATTATAATTCTAACACTGAATCTATTGTCTTGCTGCTAAAAATGAACATTCTGGAAAGTGTTTGTACAAAAATTGCTGTAGTGCATAATGCACCATATCATGAACAAGATGAACATGCACCAATCAAACTCACTCAGATTGCTACAATCCCATCATGGTTTCCCGCGCATCATTTTTCATAATTCCAGTTCATCTGGGTAATTTCCATAAAGTTAAACTAATATTATGGTGTGAAACTGTCTTGCTTGTTAACAAAAAAAAATCTAATCAGCCAATCACATGGCAGCAACTCAATGCATTTAGAAAGGTCAACACATAAAAGTGTGTATAAGAAACCAAAAAGTGTATTTAAAGTTTTGACTCATCACTTCTACTGTTAACAGTTAACATGCAGTTGCATAAAATCCCACTTTACACATATATGTAAAAGAGCTAAATGGATTGTGCAAGTATGCGACTATGTAAATGCGAAGAGAGTGTGACAATGAGAAGATTACAGATGTGTTGCTGAAGATAACTATGAACTATTGTGTGTGAGAGTGTTGCAGTTACTCATTTCCATTAAAAGATCCTACTCTTTGTGTTTTCTCACTCCTACGCTGAGTTTCTGGCTATTTCTGTCCTCTGTGATCCCCATGGTAACCAGTACGAAACTGAGCGTCGCTGAGATTTCAGCGTGACCTCGGCTTCTCGCTGTCAGTGTAGCAGTTGACTGCTGCAGTGGCCTATTGTCTCAGAGACAGAGCAAAGCGCTTCACCCCGTTTATGGTGCAGAGAAACCCAGGCAGTCAGCAGCTCTTTGTCGTGATCTCACGGTGATGGTTGTATTTTGACTGTTGGACAATAGAGACAAGAGTGTCATGCCCACCCACTTCTGATGGCTGGCGTGTGGTTCTCTTCCTTTTTTTTGTCACACTTAATAACAGGAGCTTTGTCTCACACTAAAGCCACACTACAGTTCTACTTTCTGCCATTTTTTATAACGGAAGAGAGACTGACAGCAAAAATATTAGTGATGGGTAAAGATAACTTGTGTAATGCATACCGTGCCATTCAAAAGTTTGGCGTCAATAAGATTTTTTTTTTTCAAGTGAATGGACTGGGAGTGCAGTAAGGGCTGAGAAAATGTTGGGCGGGGCACTATATTATTGAATAACGGTCAGAAATACCAATCTAAGATCTCTAAATCGGACACACAAAGACCATACAATAACATTTGGGAGGTCCGTAGACAAGTGCGCAGAAAGCAGGGACCCATCAATTGAAAAATTTGACAGCAATAACAAAAGATATGGAGAGTGTTTCTTTATTTTTACAAACCAAACTATTGATGACAGTTTATCTTTTCATCATTTGCCATGTTTAGATATATTTTCATCAGAAAAGACCTGTGACCTTTCAGTTGAGAATCACTATGATAGACAAAAGCTTAAGAAATCGATTTTTCTTTAGACCCATGATTCATGTGCTACTTTTGAATGCAGAAATTAAACTCTCTTCACCTCTTAAAGCCTTGTCCTTCTGTTCTTTCTGCTCTTTCTGTAGATCTTCTGTGGGGGTGTAGGGCCTATTGAACTGCTTTGATGTTTAAGCAATATATAACAGTAAAATTACATTTCAATCACAGTAATCTCATGAGAAATGACAGTGCTCCACTGCCTTCAGCTGTGTGTTGTTTAAATGCTAAATGAAGTGTGTAATTTGCTCTGGTTTAATTCGGCTGTTTTGTGCAGATTTAGTCCGGTGAGTGAGAACGCTCCTGTCGGGACGCCTGTGGGATTGATTCTGGCCGTAGCTGTCAACACCACAGTCTTTTACTCTATAGTGGGTGGAAATGATGGAGGTGAGTAACCTGTATGCAAATGTGGTTCCTCAGTAAATTTGGTCAAATTCATCTTAAATTTAGAATAAAACGTAGAACAAACTGTAACCAACAAGCGCATATAGTTCCTGGTTGAGTTGAACTACAGGGGATTTGTAAAAAAAATAAAAAAATACTACCGTGAATTTCTAGTGGGCTGAGCGCTCATCATTGGTGTAGAATACACTGTGAACTGTTCTCTGATCAGTTTGTGTTTGCAGGTGTGTTCAGAGTCAATAACCGCACCGGGATCGTCTACACAAATAAATCTCTGGACTACGAGACTGTGATCAGTTATGTACTCCGTGTGCAGGCCGATTCCCTCGAGATCATCCTTGCCAACCTACGCGCTCCCTCCAAAAGTAAGAACAACACTAAAGCACATATTCCCAAGAATTTTATTTGGAGAGATCTTGCAGCTTTATAGTGAAGTAAATGAAAGTCATTATATTGAAAAAATTAATGCACAGGTGATACAGGTGACACTGAATGCTGATACAAACAATAAATGGAAACAATCTCAGAGGAGGGAGAGTGTGTGTGAGAGGTGATGGACAAGAAGGAATAGGATGAGGAAGAGAATGAGTAAGGTGTGGAGTGTTATCAAGGCTGGATCAGTCAGACTAGAGGGTTTTTCCATTTTCCTGCAAGAGACGACATTGCCTGTGATGTGGACAAAGTCCTCAGGCCAGAGCCAACAGGAAGACATGATGCTGAAGCAGAGGCAATCTCTCACTGACTTTGTGCAGTTCAGTGTACTGTAACATGCTTTATTAACATGTCTGTAAAACATGATTCTTTGGGATTGCCCAATCTTTAATGTTGTGAGACAGCGCTTTTTATCAGGACACACTTTTAAGGATGTTCTTTGACTATAGTTTTGAAGATTTGGTTTTGAGAAAGTGGGTGATGGTTTCGAGAAATGTGTTTTAGCAATTTGGAGAAGACTGTTGCTAATGGGACCTCATTATAAAGTGTTACAGGTGTTTCAGGGGAAAAGTAGTTTCATGGACCAATTGCGAAAGTCAGGCCTAGATTTCATGAATCAGTCAAATCCCAATGGATGAAAAAAGTCCCATCCTATATTTGTGTTGTTGTCGTTCAATATTTTTCTCATTGAATATTCCCACAGTAATGAGCCGCATTACAGAAATTAAATGGGTTACAAACTCCATTTCATGTTAAATTAGAAGTGCTTTCTCTTTGATGTAAATGTTATTGTACATAACAGGACTGGCACACATTCTCTCTCTCTCACTTACCATCCTGTTTTTCTTCATTTCTCTCTTATTGAGCAATGATAAACAGCTTTTCATCTGCGCTTTCCCCTGTGTGCGTATAGATCTGCTCAGATGACTTTATATATTGTCGTTTAATGGAGCAGAATACAAGTGCTTCCTGACAGAGCATATTTTTCGGGTCTGCCAGTGTGAAGAGGGTTGCTGAAGCTGTGTGTGTTTACATTAACGCTACCTTTTTGGTTTTAACTATGACAAATATGGCTTATAGTACCATAAACTGAGGTCTGTTTCTCCTGTGTGTGTGTTTAAATATAGCAAACACAGCTAAGGTATTTATCGACGTTCAGGATGAGAACGATCATCCTCCTGTCTTCACAAGGTCTCTTTACATCGGCGGTGTGACTGAAGACACTAAGACCTTCACCACAGTACTGAAAATTGTGGTGAGTATATGTGCATATGTTATGTGTTATTTATTCCTAGCGGTGTAGGAACAATCTGAAATGTTATGGGGCCACAATATGAACCTTAGGCTAGACTCATAAATATTTGTTAGGTTACAAAATGCTCATTTAGTAGTACTAACCGATTTGTTGAAGCTTGGTAAGTAGACACTTGCATTGACAAAACAAATTTCGGCCATTGTGTAGAACACAAAAGGAAACATTTTGAAGACTGTTCACATGTTTGCCAATTGCAGTTTGTAGTGATCAAAAAAGGTAAAGGTAAGAACATAATTAATTTATGCTATATTCTAAGTCTTCTGAAGTCATGCGAAAGCTTTTTTTCTAAATTTTTATTTATCTAATTTGCAATTGTATTCTGTGTCCTTTTTTTCCATAATGTTTTCTCATTACACGTGACGCAACAGTTACAACATGCAAGATGGAGACATAAAGATGTTTCAGAAATGTTCCGCTTTTGTTTTACAGAGAAATTTATTAGCAGACTTCCGCATTTATTTGATTAAGAATACAGTTAAAAGACTTTGTTTGATTACGACTTTATTCGTAATATGTTAAAAGTGTGCAAAAGCTGAATTTTCAGCATCATTTTTTCCAGTCTTCAGTGTCACATTATCCTTCAGAAATCATACTAATATGCTGATTTGCTGCTTATTTCTTATTATTATCAATGTTGAAAACAGTTTTGCTGCTTGATATTTTGGTGGAAACTGTGATGCCCCTTTTTATTTTTTGATGAATATGAAGTTCAAAAGAACAGCATTTACTTTTTCTAGCATCTGATTTTTTGCAACAATATGAATTTAGAATTTGAAATTTGAATATGAAAGTTTTTACTGTCACTTTTGATCAATTTAATGTGTCCCCACATTTTAGTGTATATAAAGGTCCTTCTCAAAAAATTAGCATATTGTGATAAAGTTCATTATTTTCTATAATGTAATGATAAAAATTTAACTTTCATATGTTTTAGATTCATTGCACACCAACTGAAATATTTCAGGTCTTTTATTGTTTTAATACTGATGATTTTGGCATACAGCTCATGGAAACCCCAAATTCCTGTCTCAAAAAATTAGCATATCATGAAAAGGTTCTCTAAACGAGCTATTAACCTAATCATCTGAATCAACTAATTAACTCTAAACATCTGCAAAAGATTCCTGAGGCTTTTAAAAACTCCCAGCCTGTTTCATTACTCAAAACCGCAATCATGGGTAAGACTGCCGACCTGACTGCTGTCCAGAAGGCCATCATTGACACCCTCAAGCAAGAGGGTAAGACACAGAAAGAAATTTCTGAACAAATAGGCTGTTCCCAGAGTGCTGTATCAAGGCACCTCAGTGGGAAGTCTGTGGGAAGGAAAAAGTGTGGCAAAAAACGCTGCACAACGAGAAGAGGTGTCCAGACCCTGAGAAAGATTGTGGAGAAGGACCGATTCCAGACCTTGGGGGACCTGCGGAAGCAGTGGACTGAGTCAGGAGTAGAAACTTCCAGAGCCACCGTGCACAGGCGTGTGCAGGAAATGGGCTACAGGTGCCGCATTCCCCAGGTCAAGCCACTTTTGAACCAGAAACAGCGGCAGAAGCGCCTGACCTGGGCTACAGAGAAGCAGCACTGGACTGTTGCTCAGTGGTTGCATGTCATTCGGAAATCAAGGTGCCAGAGTCTGGAGGAAGACTGGGGAGAAGGAAATGCCAAAATGCCTGAAGTCCAGTGTCAAGTACCCACAGTCAGTGATGGTCTGGGGTGCCATGTCAGCTGCTGGTGTTGGTCCACTGTGTTTTATCAAGGGCAGGGTCAATGCAGCTAGCTACCAGGAGATTTTGGAGCACTTCATGCTTCCACCTGCTGAAAAGCTTTATGGAGATGACGATTTCTTTTTTCAGCACGACCTGGCACCTGCTCACAGTGCCAAAACCACTGGTAAATGGTTTACTGACCATGGTATTACTGTGCTTAATTGGCCTGCCAACTCTCCTGACCTGAACCCCATAGAGAATCTGTGGGATATTGTGAAGAGAAAGTTGAGAGACGCAAGACCCAACACTCTGGATGAGCTTAAGGCCGCTCTCGAAGCATCCTGGGCCTCCATAACACCTCAGGAATTTTGGGTTTTCATGAGCTGTATGCCAAAATCATCAGTATTAAAACAATAACAGACCTGAAATATTTCAGTTGGTGTGCAATGAATCTAAAATATATGAAAGTTTAATTTTTATCATTACATTATGGAAAATAATGAACTTTATCACAATATGCTAATTTTTTTAGAAGGACCTGTATATATATGTCTTCATTTGTTTAAACTTGCACTTGAGGAACTGAGATTGCATTAACCACAAAACATGATATCAATTACAGTTTGTTGTGTTTTGATATTTAGATTGTGGTAGTTTGTTGTTAAGCACAATACTATCAGAATGCACTGGAACAATGGTTATTAATTCACGGGGTTTGGAAATGTTCTGCAGGTGTTGGTGTCTGCAGTATATTATATTTCATTTTTGCAGAGGAGACTTGCTGTTCACAACCTGACAGACCTGTCAACACTATTGAATATCTCTCTTGCTGTTCAAATCTACTCGGTTCCCCCCACATCTTAGTAACTAAGCTTAGACAGCTTCTCTCACCATTCTGACAATGTGGAAGACAAGTGACGGACACCTGTAAAATACCCACTGGGTTCTGTGTTCCCCTTCGAGGTGACGGTTATATCATAAATTAAGTCATCTATATAAAGCATTAAGACGTACAATCTGATGATATGGGGATTATTACATTTCTGGGTCATCGCTTAAGTGGAAGCTGCAGAGTATTTATTTCTCTATTTCTGCCACAAATGTTTTTCAAGGGATAGTTTGGCCAACATATTACTTTTGATTTAAGAGCCAGAATTACTAACAGCTGGTGCCAGTGCAAACTCTTTTTTGCAATTAAAAACTACTGTCAGTTACTAAAGACACGCAGTGAAACATGAAAAGGCGTGAACAGTCATTTTTCGGCTGACCTCATTGCATATGCTTTTGTAGGAGTTTCCCTTTCATGCGAAAAATGTTTAGTAGGCTAAGAGAAAATTTAAATAAATCATGCATCGTGATTTACTCGATTTACTAGTATTTGAAGAATCGGCGTCGGGCTCTCGTGAGAAAGAGAACTCTGAAGTCAAAACGGTACAGATAAAAGGCTGTTCTAATTTGACCTCATCTTACCTGACTGTTCCTGTGCAAATATTTTAATATTAACATGTGCGTAGTGAAATAAAGAAAGTGATCAGAAGGATTGATATAAAAACACTGTTTAAGATTTGTGCATCTGCAGCCTGCAGCGTTCCCTTTTTGAATGATGAATATAGACTAATATATCTGCAGATATACACAGACATCATCTTTACACGCAGGTGCAGAACGCACAAGCAAGTTGACAGTCGGCTGTAGTTATCTCTGTGTGTTCAAGTGCAGCTTTTTTGCCCTGACGCGAGGCGACAACAGTCGACTTTAGTTCTTTGGCGTCGGTTTGGTGTACCCCTACCCTTAAAAGTTTTTAATGTTTATATGTCTATATGGGGATTTTAATAGGGGTTAAGGCAAACCGTGTACAAATACATCAGTCAACACCATTGCTGGGTATTAAAAACCTCAGTGTACCAAAGACAGTCTTAAAAAAGCGGTTTGAAACCGCCCGTTTAGTACCGTCACAAACATGTATCCAATCCCGCCAACGTGTGTGGCGGGGCTTTTCTCCACTGACTTTCTATGATGTTCTAAGGATGCTGATTTTTAGAAGTCAGCTGAGACTCTGAGATGGATAACGGGAACATGGTTTGTGTAACATTAGTTACACATTATTAGCTGTTCAATCATGTAGTCAAGCCAAAATCTAGTCATATCAATTACCGTTATGTGTCCGACGTTGTAGAGAGTGATACATAAAACTTTTCTATTTTGATACATCCACTCAGCCTGTAGGTTATAATTTGCTCTTTCTCTTCTTCTGAATTAAGGTCATGTTCAAATATATATGACTCAATTAAACCAATATTTCCACTTGCCATTGTGTAGCAGTGTTTACTACAGTTGACCGAGCAGATCAGGTAGCCTAAACTGCTGTGAGTGAGTGGAGGCGGGGACTAATTTGCATATTCATGGTCCATGTATAGGCCTACTAAATGAAGCAATTGTGTAGAGTTACATTCAAACTGTTTTGAGGCATGAATAAATAATTTTTTAGAGGAAAAACATTTAAATATGTCCTTTTGATTATCAAAAATGAGTTTTAGTGGATAACATTATTGACTGCAAGGGACTTTAACCAGTTAACCAGACTTTTATCCAGTTCTTCTGTTATATAACCAGATAAAGTGAATTTCTCAAACCCATATTCGTTTCCACGATCAATATGTTTCTTCATGCAACTTCATGTGTATCAGGCTACAGATATCGACACAGGAAACTACAGTAAGATGGCCTACAGACTGATCATCCCTCCCGCGCCCGAGGGGCAGGACAGTTTCGTCATTGAGCCGTACACGGGCATCATCAAGAGCGCCATCATGTTCAGAAACATGCGCCGATCCTACTTCAAGTTTCAGGTCATCGCCACGGACAACTATGGGCAGGGGCTGAGCAGCAGGGCTGATGTGGTGGTGAGTGACCTTTGACCTGTAAAGTTTGTTCATGCACTTCATGTAATAAGATGATTCAAACACAGCTGAGAGATCCCACTCAAACACGTGGCTTTAAGAAATTACATTTCAGTGATTTTAAGACTGATTCATTTCAAATGAGTCTAAATCACATAACAGTCTGCACTGTTAGTAAGTGAAAATATCTCACCAGAATGTCGTTTTGGTAAATATGTGATGTTTCAGTAAATGTTTGCGTGCAGAAGTGCATGTGCTATTTTTGCACTACTTAGTGCAGTAATGAATAGATAAATAAACTGTTTTTGTGTCAGCTGAATTATTTATACTATCTCCTGAAGTGTTGCAGCCAGTGACTTGTATAATTCCCAGAAATCTCTGGAGCTAATGAATGCCTAATAAAATAAGAGGGATTTAGAATTGCAATGTATCAGGGTTTTAAACATCATGGCATTAATGTTTGTCATTTACGATTTCCACTAGCAGTAGAATTATTCTATAAGCATTCATTCAGCCGCTACACTGTTACTGACCAATTAAATTAAAGACCACTGCGCTGCAACCAGCACTTTAAAGCTGGGCGGTATACTGTGAAGTGTGATTTTTTTATTTATTTTGATATACTTGCTTTCGCTATTGCTATTACTGTTTGGTCAGAGACAATACATAAAATCCAGATTGAATATCTGTGTATATATATATATATATATATATATATATATATATATATATATATATATATATATATATATATATGATAGATGGATGGATGGATGGATAGATAGATGAGCTATATCAGTCTGTGCATATAAACTATACCACTTGAATCACATCTTCTATCTATTTCGTATTCTGTGTGGGTTGCAGGTGTCCGTTGTGAATGCCTTGGACATGCAGGTTGTGGTCTCTAATGTGCCGCCCACTGTGGTGGAGGAGAATAAGGAGCAGCTGATTAGGTGAGAATTCCTTTCCTCGTTGTGTTTCTCTGCTTTCCCACTTGCTTTTATTTAAATGGCCATCCAAATTGGTAAAACAGAACCGGGCTCAATTGGCAAAATTCAGTGAGCAAAATAAAGCTACTTTTCTCAGTAGATTGCAGCATAAACTTAATAAAAGACAAAATGACCGCTTTATTAATGCTAGTCAGGTGTATATATTTCAAACCGAAGATATGACAATGCTATTCATTCAATTTATGTAATACTTGTTTTGTATGTTTTACAAATACGCTATAGGAGGAAAAAGAGAAATGTATGCATATCGGGGATGATAGGGAGAAATGCAAACTTAAAAGGAAGATTTTGAGTTTTGTGAATATTGTCATCATGCAATTTCTTTATTCTTTGACAAAAAGTGATGCGTTTGGTTTATTAAGATTACCTGTAAAGTACATGTATTAGAAATGAAGTTGGTGGGTTTTGCATTTTAACATTTGAGGAAGATAAAGTCATTTCATATACTATATTTTTTCAGTATTTTGGAGCGCTATGTGCAAGATCAGATCCCTGGTGCTAAAGTGATAGTGGAATCGATCGGCCCACGGCGGCATGGAGAAGGTTATGAACTTGAAGACTACTCCAAATCAGACCTGCAGGTGTACGCCATCGACCCTCTCACCAACAGAGCAATCTCCAGACAAGAGCTCTTCAAGTAAGCCAAACACACAGCCACTCCTGACACCTTTAACAAACAGTCTAGTTTATTTCCAACATTTGGAAATAGAAGTCAGAGCCTTGTCCTGTGTGCTCTGACTGTGGTGTTCATGTGACATTGCTAATTTAAATCTGGCTTGCCACAATTTCAGATCCCCTTTCCTCCTAATTTCACCATCGCTGCCTGTTCTTGCTCTTCTGTGCAAAACAGCATATTTTCAAAATCATCTAGTCAGTGGGTTGTATAAACAGCTAGTCAACTAATTGGTCTTAAGCCCTGAGTAATAAGGCAAATTTAAATCAACCAAAAAGGGAAATACATAAAGAGAGAGAAGTGCAAAAAATGGCAAGACTTACTATGTTAAAGGTACAGTTCAACCAAAAATGAAAATTCTGTTATCATTTACTCACCTTCATGTTGTTTCAAACCTGCATGTGTTTCTTTTGTTCTGTCATACATTCTCTGATGAGTTTCAACGGTTGTAGTGGATAGTACACCAAAAAATGGCAATTCTGTCACCATTTACTCACCCTCAAGTTGTTCTAAACTTGTTTTAAGTTTATTTGTTTTGCTGAACACAAAAGAAGATATTTTAAATAATGTTGGTAACCAAACAGCTGATGGACCCCATTGACTATATAGTATACTATAGAGTATAATACTATGACCATACTTTTTCCCCATACTATGGAAGTCAATGGGTTCCATCAACTGTTTGCTTTCCAACATTCTTCAAAATATCTTCTTTTGTGTTCAGCAAAACGAAGAAACTTATAACAAGTTTAGAACAACTTGAGGGTGAGTAAATTATGACAGAATAACCATTTTTGGGTGTACTATCCACTACCTTTGAAACTCATCAGAGAATCAGTTCACCTTCTGAAAAGGGGCAAAGCTTAAAAGGCACAGAATAACACACAAAGTTTCTGCCAATGTTTATATTGAGTACCTATAGAGTTGTAGCAAATTAGCTCTATGAAATATTAATAACCAATCATACTTATGATTGATTATTAATATTTGGATCAGTTAATCAGATTAACATGATGTAGCTACATTAACATTACAACGAATTACTCAGTTCATCTTGTGAACCCTCAATATTGGTTATTAATTGATTAATAGAAATGTACATTTCCGGGGCATGGGAAATGTCTTTCCTACTAAGTACTACTAAGAGCAAGTAGTCAAAATCGATATGATTAGTGACTCCAGATATGAGCTTGAGACACGGACAACTTTTCGTGTGATATGAACAAGACTTTATTAACTAGACTAAACATTTAAACTACTCTAACATACACATACATACATGCATACAGTTTACCAAGGGAAAGAGAGCTGAAGCAGAATACAGGAAAGCAAGAAGTTATAGCATTGTTTGAAGTTCAGCAGATCAACAGCCTTGAGCAAACCATCAGTTTAGTTCTAACACCCCCTTCTTAAAAAGGGGTAAGGATACTTAATGTATCAAATAATGAGACTAAGTTTGATACTTGCATGTCTCGCCCATTTGAATTAAACTGTCCTGATGCAATTTGTTGAGGCTCCAGTTGATCTTTGCCAGAGCTGCCAACTCTCACGCATTGGCCGTGAGACACCCGCATTTGATTGGTTTCACACGCTCACACCCCCGATTTCTCACGCTGAAATGTCAACCCGGTCGGTCAAATGCCTGAAAGATGAGTTTATCTATAGATCTACCTGTTGAGCCACTCGTGATTGACTAGTTATGCCTTAAATGAGTTAAAATCTCCCGGAGTCTAGAGCGAGCGTGCATGCGAAACAGAGAAACCGCGTGGCGCGCGTACGGCAGAGAGGGAAAGCGAGCGAGAGCCCCTGTTGGAGAATGCCATCTCCTTTTAAGCGTGAAAATGTTACACCCTCTGGAGTTGTTTGACCCAATACGAAGTCTTTCCTTTGGAGGGAAAGTTTTACGACCCATTGTGTTCTAGAAGGCATTTGAATATGTAATTTCATATGGTGTTTAAGAGAAGAATCTTCAAGATTCTTATAATACTAATGCGTCACCAAGTTAGCAAAATATAATGTAAATTACCAAATGGGGGACGAAGTTTGGAGTTTATAGAGACCAAACATGCCACACATGATTTTTGGTTACCCATAGTGTGGCCAGGGGCATCAGGTACTTGAGGGAATTGTAAGAAGCACCAATGGTTATACTAATGTTCGACTACGCCACCCGGTACATACCGGGAACTACCAGCCCCAGAAAAGGGGGCGCACAGGTTTGTTACCGAATCTAGGTGAGTGAAGAGACATAGGCCAAGGAATACAAAAGATTGGGTAGCTTTAATCAAATACAACAAAAAAAAAGTTTAAAACCATCAATACATTAACATCAAGGGCACAATATTCACCGGTCAAAAAGAAACCAAACAAAAGAAACACTTTAAACAATTATATAAATAACTACAAACAAACAAAAGAAAGCTTTAAAGGAGGGAATGGCCTACTGTAACCCCCAATTCACACACACACCACACTTAATACCCACACACACCCACTCTGGTGAGGTCAATTCCAAGAAGCACAGCACTCAAGATGAACACCTGTAAATAGTAGCCAATTACCCCTCTCCGATACACTCTCCCCACAAATAATCCTAAACAGCTGGTACTAACCAGCCTCAAATAAAGCAAAAAAAAAAAAAATACTGTTCACAAACATCAAAACAAAGGAATTACAAAGATAATCTTCAGTTCAATCCCCCTTGTAACTCAAAACAAGTTTAGATCCACAGAATAATTGACATTACATACAATACTCAGTAAAAAAAATAAATATAACAAACAAAAAGAGAAGTATCCAATCATATTTCGCAACAAAACAGAAAACAAGAAAAGACAAAAAAAAAAAAACAGGGCCACGATCGCCGCGCACTCGATGGCAAGCCAGCCAGAAAACAGCCACGCTTCCCTTTCTCTCTCACTCCGCGGCGAGCAATCATGCCGGCCCGCTATTTTAAAACACTCAGACTTCACTCCACAAGCCAACGACCACAATAAGCCCAGGCAAGACAGCAGTGCGTTACAAAAAGACGCGCATCTCGTCCCACAAATCAGATGAAACCCTTGATTGTCACTCAACCTGTCGAACATAAAACAGAATAATTACTAACAAACCAAAATAAAAGAAAAACAAACTGCGCGAATGCCTCTTGTACATACCGAGAGATGTTGACAACGTGGTACTATACGTGGTCGTGGACCATAACATGCAGTTTGTTCATTGATGCGCTATACAAAAACTCGAGATAATAAACAAACATCCCATTAACAAGAAAATCCTTATCGTAAACGCACCAACCTCAAAGCCAGGGACAGCCCATGCACAGCAGCACAACGCAGTTACGTTCTTAACGCTTCATGCTCTGACGATTTGTGCTGCCTTGTCGAAAAATGCTACCGTAGCGCGAATCGATCACAGAATGTCGATTAATATTATATGAAATACAATTATAATACAATTCTAAGTTATGAGTAGCTACTGTATGGGCTACTGTAGACTAGGCTACTGTTTTTATTTTTAAAACGGTGTGAAAAGTAAAAATTATCATCAAAAATTCATCTTTGACTTATCAAAGCACACCTTTCCTTAGTAACTGAAACTTTCATTTATTCTTGTTCAGCTGGCTGACCGTACAAATATTCATATGGTAGTTAGCATTTTTTAAAGGGAAATTACATGATAACACGTGAAAATGTACCTTTTGTTAAAAAAAACTGTGAGTCTGCACATGCGCATAACCAGTAAGTAGCAAATCTCGATAGGTAGCATGAATCGTCAGAACAACGGCACTCCAGATACGATCTCATTCAGAAACAGCAACTTCCGGAAAGGGGTGGTATGGGTGACAATGAATCCCAAATGACAACAACCCTCCCCATTTTATACCCTGACATCTAACTGCCGATAGGTTCAATGTTTTTTACATGACACTGGCCAATAACCAACACTGATACACTTCACCCTGCTACAATAGTATGCAAAGTCTGAAACATTAACCCATTAGAGTTTACAAGAATACATAGGCCAAACCACATAAAAGGAAAATCATGAGATGGGGAAATTAGATACATGTTTATACATTTCTCAAGTGGTTATATATGTATTAACAGGATTAACAGGGTTTATTTCTCCTCCTCAGCTAGATTTAAGTGAGAGTCACCACTCTCTGGAGCTTCATTTGTGATGTTAGTTTTGGGGGAGTTTCATAGGCCTTTGTTGGGAGATTGAGTTTGCTGGATCATTCACTAAATATAATGAATAGTTAGTGCGTGTCTGATTGGTCCAGACGCTACAGAGTAGTATTGCATCCTTCATATCTCCGAAGAGTCTTTAGTTTTATCAGATTTAAAAAAGACAGATATGCTGTACCGTGTCTTTCTGAAAACAGCTGAGCTCCTGGAGGTGTGCCGTGCAGCGCTGCTGACGGCTTCCGTAACCCAAACAAAGCACGTTGATCGGCGTTGATCGGCGTGGCTCTTGCTCTCGCTCTTGTTGATGTGTGTGTGCGCACGCTCTTCCAGGAGAAGTGCCTACACAAGGAATTCGGCCCTTTATGACATCATACAGGACCATACTCGGAAAAAACGTTCCGAAACTTATACAAACCCTGAATAACTGTATTTGGCACAGAAATACTCCGTCATACGTCCAACTCGTTTTTTTTTTTTAACTTTAGGCCAAGTTTTGCATGAGAATCTCTTTCAAATTCTTTAATAGTGTAAATAAGTCAGAATGCATCAAATAATATTAGACATCCCCTTTAAGATCGCTTCTAAAGATCGATATAAATAGTTGCTTGCATTGTTTTTTTTTGGCTGAACAAGAGTTCTGGATGTGTGTAGAATACAGAGATTCAGACAAAGACGATTATTTTGATACCAAGCAAGATAGGATTGGAAAACATTAAAGGAGTGATACATCCTCACATCAGGATAGAAGCCTTTAGAGTTTCACTAACACAACTAAAGAGTGCTAGGCTAATGTAGCATAGGACACACATACATATATCATATACATTTTGGAATAGCTTGATTTTGGATCGAGTGTAGAGAATGTCTTTTTGTGTGTTATGTGTATGCAAGTGTGCGGGATTCGCTGGGCCACACAGGCTTTTGGTGCCTAGTGATGGGGGTCAATCTTTTCCTCATCGGAATGTTTTTGATGTTGGATGGGGAGACTCAAACTGATCTGTTTAGTGTCTTTTGTGTGGTAGGGGAGGACACCAAGATTTTAGCATCCATTTAGGTTTAAAATCTAGCCTGTCAGTGCCAGGTCTGTGATTTAAATTAAAAAGTCAAAAAGGGTCAAAGCTTTGCTGAGGCCTAGAGACCAATCGATCATTGTGATGCCATCCAGATGTTACTATTATTAATTAGATACTACCATTCAAAAGTTTAGGGTCAGTAACTTTTTTTATATATATTTTTTAAAAGTATTTTATGCTTCCTGAAACTGCATTCATTTGATCACAGTAAAAACTAATATTGTTAATAAGAACTGTTTTCAATTTTAATATATTTTAAATGTAATTTATTCCTGTGGGGACAAAGCCGACTTTTCATTATGATCACTTCAGTTTTCAGTGTCACGTGATCCTTCAGAAATCATTCTAATATGCTGATTTGATGCTCAAGAAACATTAATCTTTATTATCAATGTTAAAAACAATGGTTTAATAGTTTTGTGGAAACCATGACACCTTTTTTTTCTGGATTTCATAAGAACAAGCACAGTTCATATAGGCTACAATATTTTTTTATTCAATGGCAAGTCAGCATTTTACAATCATAAAATACTCAAAAAGCATTTGGTAAATGTTTTAGGACATGACAGGAGCAGCAAAAGCAGCCAATGGGAATATGTGGGAAGAAGACTGGTAGCAGTAGGCTGTTCCAGTTCATTAAATGGCAGTATATTAATGTTACATCAAGAAAAGTTTTACCCTGTGTCATCTCATCTGTCAGACATTCAAGCCGTAAAATGCATAGTGCAACCACAGCTGCGACGCTAGCGCACTAGATCAACAGCGCTCCTATTACAGTTAGTGGTATACGTGGCAACTTTTAGCGATGACATGTCATGTTTCAGCCCTGGTCACACATTCATTTTGCAGGAGGCGAATCTTCCATGTTGGCACCGGTGCGTCGATCGGCTAATGTTCCAAGTAGACGTTAGCTGTGACGTACGTGTAAACAAAAAAAGGTACAATTTGAGACTACAGACGTTTTCCTACTTCTACAGTAATCATTTGATTGGAGGACATCAGGACATTTTCTCTCAGAACAGAACACAAAATGACCATTGAAAATTAAATCAGTTTTATTATAGTATCAGAAAAAAAAATGTGGATATCATGACACATCTTTAGTCTAAAAAAATTGTGGCACAAATGCTGAAAGTGAAGTAGGAAAAAGGAAATTAATTGCGTTTGTAAACAGCTGTTCTAGAGGAAGCACCCGTCCTTTACAGCCGAGAGGAAAAAGACCCTGACGTCCAGACACAAACACAGCAATACACTCATTTGAGCTCTGCCGTGCCCCATGACTCAGCAGGGAGACACGTCTGTCACTGGGACCCAACACAAGTCATCAGGATTCTGTTCAAATATGTGTTTACTGAGCCAACACACACATCTCATTCATATTCACAAGCACAGGAGTTCACAGACCACCTGCCTTATTCTGCCTTTCTAGTCACACATCTTACCCTTATACACATTTTATTTTGTTCACCATGAGATGTGTTCTTGTTGTGTTTATATCCCTACCAAAGCAGAACATCTGCCCAGAATAAAATGTCATGGCTCAGAGGTTACTGGTATCATTCCTTTAGAGAAATAAAGACAAAAATAAAACAACCGTTGACAGAAATAATTAACAACAATTTGATAAAAAATTAGCTCAAATCTTTCCAAATTGGATTAAATTTGTTGAAATATAAACTAATTTAAGATTGCATGTGAGGGTCTCAGGAGAAAATCTGAGAAATAGAAGATTCATGCAGAGATGTCTCTCTTTGCTCTCCATTTTTATCTCCATTAAATTGTGTAAACGTTTTCAGAACTGAGATATTTAATGAATGGTTGTTTTAGTGTTAGTTGTTTACTCAAACACCGTAGCTCTAAAATCTCATTCAAACGTGCAGATTTGAACTGAGGATAGGTTGTATTGTTGTCGATGATATAAAAAAAAATAATAAAAAAAAAAAAAAAATCTGGTTCTTGCTATCAGGGTTGTTGCAGGATACTGAAGACGAGGGAACAGAATTTCAATGCAGCTGGTTTATTCACAAACTCAGATTACAGGAAAACAGAGGAACTCTGGAACACACAACCATACATCAACGACAATCAACAAACACTGAGGGAAAACACAGGGCTTAAATGAACAGGGACTAATAGGATGATTAACAGAACACAGGTGAAGGGAATTACTAATTAAACAGACCAGGAAACACTAACAGGACTAAACCAAAATCACAAAGACAGGGGGAAACCAGATCACAAAACAGAACTTAAACACATAGAAACGTGACTCTTGCTTGGCATGCATGCTCAACTGCAAATGAATTTTAAAAGCTAAAGTAAAATCATTGTTATTTTAGTATTATTTATGTACTATCATATTATTAACTAATATTTTGAATGAGCTATTTTTCAATTTCAGTTTTAATTTTAGTTTAGTTTTTAGTAATTTTATGTGCTTTTGTCATTTTTATTTTTAATATTTCAGCATTTTTAATACTTCTATACAGCTTTATTTTTTTGTTTTAGTAATTTTAGTACTACTTTAACACATTCAATTTCCGTTTAGTAAAACATTTAATAACATGTTATTTCAGCTTTATTTCAATTACATTTCAATTTTAATACCTTTTTTTCATTGCTCAAAGCTATTACATTTAAATTTTTCTTACAATGACTAGAAATGTTTATTTTAATGATTTTTTAATTTTTTGTATGGAGAACAGAATGGCATTCTTCTTTTGTGTTTTAATGGGGGGAAAAAACAAGTTTAGAATAACATGGATGTCACAGATTGACCTAGGATGAAGAGAAGGTACACAAAGAGGATCTCAAATGCTCCGTAACTTTATTAAATGAAACAAAAGAGAATCATTCAACAATGTAGACTAATCCAAAAGTGAATGCAACAGTGTTCTAGAGCACAGACAACACCAGACAATGAACTAAACAAACTGAGGGCGTTATATACACAGAGAACTAATGATCAAATTAGAAACAGATGTGAGTAAATCAATGAAACAATGAATAACCATGGCAACAGAAGAAAACCGAAGGCAAACTCAAGAAATTATGAATTGTAGATTTGAAAATCATGCTTTTCCCCATTTTTGTTGAATTATGGAAGCTACACCAGTTACTTTGCCAAGAGATCTCTATTTATTATTTTATACATGGCATAGAAGAATAAGGCTACATGAGAGGTGGTCTTCATTCCAGATTTCTCTGTTTCCTCTGTCCCCTCACACCATCATGCCAGCTGTAATGGTTTATCTGTGTTTCTCCTCCCTCACACCCTCATGCCTTTATGTTTCTCTACAGTCAATACAGTAAGGATTGAGCTTATATACACCACTCTGGGACTTACAACTTCCTTGTGAGGTAACAAAACATGTTGCTTATGTTTAAAAATGGAACGTATACCTCATGTTTACACATGGTACAATCCACTTTCCACATTAAGAAACTCTCCCTCGGTGTATACATTTTGGGTACATTTGCTTCAGTTTAATCATTCCTTTCCTTGTAAAGAACATGGCAACTGTACACATTTGAAGTATCATCATCATTGGAACATCTCTGCTCAGTGAACGTTGCATTGCACACAAACCTCTAAGCAAAATATATAAGTCATCCCATATCTCTCCTCAGCAAACATACTCTGACTCATAAAATACATTATGAAATTATTATGAAAATGAATATAGAAAAATAATTTTAAAAAAATAACACTAAACAGTACATTTTTAGTCTTCACGAATAACAAACTAAGGGTACGTTTGCACGACAACGATGTACTAAAAGTTTTTCCTTTGTGTTTTTTGCATACAAGATGACAATATTATCGAAATGATCCCTGTTTACACTGATCCGCGAAAACACCTAAAAACGCAGTATTATTCATGCCCGGCCAGTAGTTTGCAATGTCACTTTAAAACACTACGCTCCTATAGACTGAACACATAATACGCGTGCGCATGACGTCACCGTTTTAACAAATTTGATCATGTGGAAACCCGTTTTCAAAGTTTGCGTTTTCAGGCCCCCAAAACGTGTCGTCGTGTAAATGAACGGCCATAATGCATAAAAACACAGTTTTTAGTTGAAAACTGTCATTTAAACGGCCCCTTAAATTCCTTGAAAATGAAACCGAGAACGTAAAATTGTGATAGAGGGAGGCTAAATAATTAATTTTAATTTTTGACTGACCTGTCCCTTTAAAAAGTTCTCATTTGTGATTTTTCTTTATTACAGATGAGAATGTGCTTTTTTTTTTTCGTGTGTTTGTGTGGACATCTGTCTCCATTCGACTCGGTGTGTTCACACTTGTAGTTCGGTTCGCTATTTGGTCCGGACTAAAAAAGGCCTGGTCCACTTAGCGTTCACATTTTGGCATTTTAACACTAAATCTAAATATACCGAACCTAAAGGCATGGGGGGAAGCACTTTATTTTACAGTCCAATTTCCCTTGTACATAATATATACTTATTGTAGTAATTACAAAAACGGGGCAATAATTAGGTCCTGAACCTACCCCTAAACCTAATCTTATCCCATGTATCCCTTATCCCTTATACTCAGTACTTTCTTGGTAAGGACACAGTAAGTACATTGAAATTGCACGTATATACTGTAAAATAAAGTGCAACCGCATAGCGATACATTCACAACCTGATTGGTCGGCTTTTATTATGTATTTCGTGACAGAACTTACCAAACATCCAAAACAATACTGTGTGCTGGTCTAAATGCACTAGTTGTATGTGTGTTGCCTGCATATGATGGTATTTAGACCAGCTGAGAACTCTTGAAGAGTTCGTAAAATGTGTAAAGGTGTCAAAACAGTGTCAGGAATCCCTCCGTCACACACACAAACGAAAATCTGCTGCGATGAGACGTGGTTCTGATGCCTGTTCTGAACTGTGATGAGCTTCATCGCGAATATTACGAGAACAAACAGGTATGTTTGAGTTTTCTGTCCTTTTAGGGTCGCGTCTTGTGACATCATGTCTCGTTTTTGGTTTGTTTACATGTGTTTGGCCCGTGTTGCGTTCATATTTAATTCGAACCGCACGAGTTCGTTTGGAAGCGAACCGAGACCCATCTTTTCAGCAGTCTCTGTCCGTTTGTTTGGTGCGCACCAGGGTTCGGCTCAGCGTTTACACTTGAACTGCACTACAGAGCAATCGCACCAGGGTTTGTTTTAATTGAACCAAACATGCCAAGTGTGAACACACCATCAGTTATACGGGGACATACTGTTCTTTAGACTTTGTGTTTATTTGTGTGTACTGTATTTACCTTCCTGGCTGAGAACAGCAGACAGCAGATTTTTGCACATTTTTCCTTTTTATATGTTCTGCTGTAGACAAGGTTGTTTTCTTGTGTCTCAGGTCATAAAAATCTAAATCTGCTTCGCAAAGCTTCAGAGTCTGAGCTGCACCTCAGCGTTCACTAAAGTTCCTTTCACAAAACTAGATTATTTGTCCAGAATCCATCTGTTCTCTCTCAATATAGTGTTGAATGGTAAATCAAGTCATCCTGCTGGTTAGAAGCCCACTGACTCTGAAATACGATAAAGACAGTCCACCATGGTTGAGCACGTTCACACTGCATGTCTGTAACAGTGTGAGTGTTGTTTCTCTTCCTCCACAACAGGGACATGATTCAGAGAGATGAAGGACTTGTGAGTGAAATCACAGGTTAAATCGGGAATATAAAACATCCAGAAGCTTTCATTAAAAAAATAAACAAAAATATTGTCCCCATGTCATGAATGCTACTGTTCAGTTTGAGTTTGTTCCATTCTGTCTGCAGTTAGTGGAACATTTAGCATTTAAAGTTTTAATAATTAATTATTATTTAGGGGCCAAGCACCGAAGGTGCGTAGTCATCTATTGTAATCGTTGGCATTCTTATTATTCTTTTGCTTCTTTCTTTCGCTCTTGAGTCTATGCAACCCATAGAACCGCTTGTGGGAAAGTTATGAAATTTGGTACACAGATTGATGACAGTCTGAACTGTCACCATAGCAAATTTGGAGTCTCTAAGTCAATCGCTCTAGCAAAGTTTCAAAGTTTCCAAAGTTTCACTCATGTTTATGCTAATAACTTTTGAACCGTAAGGGCTAGAGATGAAATTGCGAGAGAGCTCATGGCGATTCGATTGCAGCCTATGACGTAATTTTCCGTCATGAAAAGTCATTTAGAATTTTGCTTTTTCAAACTCGTTCTAGACGGTTTGTCCAGTTTTCACCAATATTGAACCCGATCATCTTCAGACCATGCTGGCAAAAGGTTATAGAATTCAAGTTGATTCATTTAACTGTTTTTGATTGTCTCGCAAATAATTGTATGTAACGTTTGTGAAAATAGACATAAGGCTATATCTCCGCTGCGCTTCATCGTATTTAGACCAAACTTGGTAGAGGTCATCACAAACATGATCTGAGACGACATGCTGCGTTTTGGCGCAGCGCCACCTACTGGTCTGAAGATATGAAAAATGGCTATTTATGGTTCTGAACGGTTTGTACAAAAATCATAAAAGTGGTCCAATGATATCCAATATTGAATGATATCAAGCCGTTGAGCCGAATAAGCCGTTGATATCGGCCACTTTGAATGATGTAAAATGCTGTATTTTAAGAACGGATTAGCGTATCGTTACGAATCTCGGTGTGAGTCATCGGCACCATGCCTTGGAGGTACTCAAAAGGTTTCAAGACAGCGCCACCTTGTGGTCAAAATTTATAATGCATTTTCCAAAAATGCTAATAACTTTGGAATAAATTAGCCTATTGTAATGAAACTGGTCTTAATAGATTCATTGGGTCATGCAGACAACATAGATATCACATTTGCCATATTTGGATCAAACCTCCTTTTAGCATTTATATGTTTAATAATTAATTAAATTGAGCATTATTCTTTTTTCTATAGCCGCATGAAACCAACACTCATAATAATGGCTTTATTTTATTTTATTTTATTTTGTTATTTTTAATACTATCACCAATAAGATTTTCCTATATATTTCAATTGCATTACTAGTTGGGTTGCATTATCACTGGATGTTGTATATATATATATATATATATATATATATATATATATATATATATATATATATACCATTCAAGGATATTTATGAAGTTTCTGTAGATGCATTTATTATTGGAATATTTAACAAATTGGACATTTAGGACATACATGTATGTATTGTATTGCATAAAGTCACCATCATTTCTACCAGCTTCTTGTATGTTTCCTAAAGGTACACCAAGTAACTCATTCCACTTAAATGTGTGAGTCCAGTAATAAGCTTGGAAATGAAAAAGCTTTTTTTAATTTTTTTAATTTAATTTTAGATAAAAACGTGTTAAACTTATGGCAGTCTGAGCAAATAATGACCTGGTTTAAATCAGATATAAAGTTATATACTTCACAGAAAATGTAAAATTATGTCATAATTTATTCACCCTTGTTTCATTACAATCTTGTACGACTTACTTTCTTCTGCACAATACAGAAGAAGATATTATGAAGAATGTTTCAACTATTTTGGCAATAAAATTAAAGTCAATATGGACCAACATTATTTTTGGTATTTGGTATTATTTTGGGGTGTTTTTCAATACCTTCTTTTGTGTTCCACAGAAGAAAAGTTATACACAACAATAACAATAAGAGACAGTAAATGTTCTATCCCTTTAACAGCTTGATCTGATGGAATGTGGACAGCTCTAAATACAGGTGTAAGGTTGTAAATTCCAAATAGCAACAAAGTTACTTAGTGCACATTGACAAACAAAATCTATTCATCATTTCATTAAAGCTGAAAGAAAACTCCTCTGATGTTGTGACGCTCATGTGCATGGCGTTGCAGGTCTGTTTGACCACATAGATCAAACACATGCAGTCTTTCATCAGTCTTTAAACGTGGATCATCGATTGTGTTTCAACAGTCCTGTTTACTAGGTGCTTCTGTTGAAGTGTTCTGTTGCAGGAGGGCTAATTGGTCTGCCAGGGATACTTATGAAGTACTTAACAAGCAGGTCTATTTAAACATTATTGATCAGCAAAATGTCAACAAAGGCAATACTTTTTAGATTTTACATCAGCTGGGGAGAAAACTACTCTAGCTCTGCTTTGAAGTGGCTTTAATAATTAGCGCTAAATCAAGATATAAAATTATAATAACTCAGGTTGATACTAGCACATTCAAGCCACTGCAGAGGAGAATGAGTATTTCCACATTATGTTGCCTATAGTAACCCATAAGATGAACTGGAAAAGGCTAAATACTGCCGAGCGGATGCTTTCCAGGATTCTTGGCTCCTGCTTCTGTGCTGAGGATGCTTTGCATTGACACTGAATGTTGTCAGCATCTAGCTGTCAATCATCTCAAGGCTGTCCTAGTCAGTACAGTATAAACGTAATGTGTGGGTGAGCAGAAATGCACAGTATTGTTTCACCATGAAAGGGTGCTTACTGTACATAAACAGGTACATATTTGTGTATGGAACAGATTGAAATTACACATACCATATTTTTTTATTTATTTTTATTTTAGTACTGCCACAATTACGCTTTTCAATATACATTGCCTGAAAAAAAAGGTGCTTATGTTTCTAGCATGTTATGTTTGGCAACAGTTAAGTTAACAGTTTACATTTCTAACCCTAATTGGAGAATGTAGCTTTTCATTTCTTAAACAACCATGTAGGAAGACACATCATGACCATGTTCCAGGATAATAATGTCAAAATTCATCAGGCTCAAAGTGTGAAAGAATGTTTGGGAGGGAGCATGAAGAATCATTTTCTGAGTCCAGACCTTAAGTTCATTGAAAGTCTTCGGGATGTGCTGGAGTAGACTTTACAGAGTGATGAACTCTTGCACTGTAAATACAAGATCTTGACCAAAAAAGTATGCAGCTCTTGATGGAAATAACATCACAACATTTATTTCCATCAAGAGGTGCATACATTTTTGTTTTCGCAAAAATGAATGCACTGTTGCATATTATTGAGCTTGTGAATCTTGACATTGTCATCCTGGAATATGGCCATGATGTGTCTTCTTACATGGTTGTTTAAGAAAATAATAGCTACACACTCCATAAATTAGTGTTAGAATTTGCAGAACATATAACATGCTTGAAACAAAGTATTCATTGCAATAATGATCCAGTCATAGACTCTTAAGCATTTGCCTTAAATCATGATGTCATTAAATTTTATTTTATTATTTTTGGTTGGTTAGACAGTGTATTTCAACTGCATCACTACAGTTGCATTATTACTGAACCCACCTGAAAAGTTTGTGCTACTTTGTGTTTTTTTGTGCTCATGCTCTTTTATGTAAGTTTTTTTTGTGTGATTATGATGTGCTTACTGTACAGGTACATATATGTATGAGGAGCAGTTTGACATTTTAAGTATTCTCTAAAAAATGTAAATGTCTTTTAAATGAATATGACCAAACGTGTGTTTGACAGGTTCCTGGATGGGAAGATTCTGGACATCAATAAAGAGTTCCAGCCATACCTGGGCGAGGGCGGGCGGATTCTGGAGATCCGTTCTCCTGACATTGTGGCGAGTGTGAAGAAGGCTGCACAGGCGGTGGGCTACACAGAGGGGGCGCTGTTGGCGCTGGCTATAATCATCATTCTGTGCTGCATCCCTGCTATTCTTATCATTATGGTGACATACAAACAGTGAGTACAATATTCGTACTTTTCGAATGTCAGTCCTCTCAATGACAATCAGCCTCATAAGTCGCACTCTATTTATTGTTAATGCTAAACTTTGCAATTAAACCCGAGAATCACGTGCATTTCAACCCATGGTGCCTGGCCCGTACAGATCATGTGATTTTTACCATGCGTTCACACCGCCGCCGGCGAGAGCGTCAAAGTGGCCGGAAGCGAGCTCCGGCGAGGGCGGCGCGTCTTGGACGGCGAGAGCGGCGAGGAGAAGTTAAAGTCAGGTCAACTTTATGGTAATGACCTATGACGCGGTTCGGCGGTAACCAATCAGAATGTAGAAGTGCTCCGTTTGATAGGATTCCAGGGTACGCAGTCCTGTAATCTTTGGTTCCGACCAAATTAGTTCCCAAGCAAAATAGAGGAGTTTGATCATTTGAATTCGATAAGAAGGCGCGCAACACTATTTATAGGCAATATGCTCGTGATTAGATTAGCATTAGCACAAATTAGATTAGCACTTAACCATGAACACAAAAGCCACACCACACAAATGGCTTTTAATTGGTTTATTTAGTTAGCAAACATGTCACTATAATTGTTAAGTTCTTTCCATCGATCAATGTATTACTTTCACATTTAAAAGATTCCATGAGGTTAATTTATACCCTACTTTGTCAGTCGGCAAAAATAACGATTGACATGCATGTTTGCTTTGCGACCCCTTTAAATACAGTTTTAAAAAAGACCAAGCATTCGATCTACGTCAGAGCGTCCACGAATCTTTTCACGGCGTTATTGGCAGGGCGGCGTTTTCAAAGACGGGTTCCACTTGGAACAGGCTTCGCAAGGGTCATCAAAGAAGTTGAGTCCTCGTTCTGTGCGTTAGGTGTAGAAGCTGGCTTCAAAAAACAGATGCATGAGTGCTGCCAGCATTGCTTTAGAGGTTGCAGAATCAGAAGGTCAGCTTGTCAGTGCTCAGACCATACGCTGCACACTGCAACAAATCGGTTTGCATGGCCGTCGTCCTAGAAGGAAGCCTCTTCTGAAGCTGGCTCACAAGACAACCCGCAAACAGTTTGCTGAAAGCAACCTGTCCAAGAGCATGAATTACTGGAACCATGTCCTGTGGTCTGATGAGACTAAGATGGTGTCCAGCATGTGTGGCGATGCCCTGGTGAGGAGTACCAAGAAAATTTTGTCTTGCCTACAGTTGAGCATGGTGGTGAGTGGTAGCATCATGGTCTGGGGCTGCAAGAGTGCTGCTGGTACTGGGGAGCTGAGCTTCATTGAGAGAAACACGCATCCCAATATGGACTGTGACATTCTGAAACAGAACATGATGCCCTCCTTTCAGAAACTGGGCTGAAGAGCCCAAACACACCGCCAAGATGACAACTACCCTGCTGAGGAAGCTGAAGGTGATGGAGTGGTCAAGTATATCTCCAGACCTGAACCCTATTGAGCACCTGTGGGGCATCCTCTAGCGGAAGTTGGAGAAGCGCCATGTGTCCAATATCCAGCAGCTCCATCATGGAGGAGTGGAAGAGGATCCCAACAAAAATCTGTGCAGCTCTGGTGAATTCCATGCCTAGGAGGATCAAGGCAGTGCGAGATAACAATAGTGCTCACACAAAATGTTGAAACTTTGGACACAGCTTTGACATGTTCTCTTAGGGTGTACTCACTTTTGTTGCCAGCTATTTTGACAATAATGGCTGTATGTTGAGTTATTTTCAGAGGACAGTAAATATATACTGCTATACAAGCAGCACATTGACTACTCTAAACTATATCCAAGTTTCATTTCTAAAGTATTGTCCCTTGAGAAGATATACTAAACTGTTTGCTGAAATGTGAGGCTTGTACTCACTTTTGTGAGTATAAAATATAAAGACAGAATATGTCTTGTACGTACAGTTCTCTACAGTACATATCTATTTGTAACCTCTGAGGTTCAGAGAGCGTTGAGGACAGGCTGGAAAAACATACACAGTAGGTGAGGTAGATGGGTATTGGATGCCAGGTATTAAAATGGCTTTTTTTCAGTAATTAACCATGCTAACAGGCTAATCTCCCAGCCAGCTCTGTGTGAAAACAGATTAATTATAAGCGTTTGTGACATATCCCAGGCATTCGATCCACCCGTCACATCTCATGAAAGCCTAGCATATGGGCCTGCTCTCCACACACTGCTGCTCCTCTGAGATGGAGAGCGAGTGTGAGTGTGGTCCTGACCTTCTGCACACACCGATGAGTCCGTCATCAGCTATTGTGTAAATACATAACAGATGGATAATCACAGAGCGAACACAAACAGCTAAGCACACACATCTACTTGTGAAGCTCGCTCTCACACACGCACACCCGCATGCATAGCTGAATTCAGATGTTTTTACACATATTAAACAGTTTATATGGTGGTTAGACTCTTGTATTAAAGGTGAATTGACTTTTCTATGTAATTTAATTTGGTTGTTTGCAAAAGATTCGTAATGGGAGACACAGGTGTTAGCTTGTAAATCACAGCACAGCACTATCTTCTGAGTAATTGCATTCTGGTTAAATAAATAATATTGAGAGGGCCATGTTTTTGATAGCCTCCAGGAAGCCTATAGTCAGGACGAGAGTGTGTGTGTGTTTGGAAGAAATACAAAGATAGGAAGGAGAATAGAGTGTGGGGTTAATGCTGAGAGCCGTATTGTTTCTCTACTGTGGAGATGCAGGATAAACTGGGGTTATCCTGTACTCTTATCACATTTTACAGCATGAATTATGCACATCTGCAGCTACAATCACAACAATTTCAGTGGGCTGCATGATTCAACACTAGGAGCATTTTCTGGCCTGCAAAATAATAATTTGGACTGCCAATCAATTCAAAATGTATTAATTTGAAGAGATTACATTATTCTGGCAGAGCAGTAAAACAATAAGTATCCATTGTCCAAACTGCATGCCCTCTGTAGGGGTTGTCGGTTTTATTATATTCATATTATATCATATTTTGTTGAATTATTCCTGTGCCAAATTATCTAATAATTTGTATTTCCTCTTCCTCTTTCCCTGCCCTCTTGTTGCTGCATGTGGACTCTACACTCAGATTCAAAGAGTAAGTTCAAATTCCTCTTTTTGATGAATTATTTGCTGGAGACTGTGCTTTTATACCCTCGCTATACAGTTCAGTCCTTTAAAAAGGGAACATATGAGTAAAGTGCATGAATTGAGATGAGGAGCAAAGGACATGCTCACTCCAGCCCTCTCTGATCCAGCGCAATAGCGATGCCTTTGAAAGTGAACAGAAATGACTGGTTTCATGACCTCACAGAGAAAAAATTGAGCCAGGTTCAGTTCCCTCCTAATAAAACACCTCATCTCATTGTGAAAGGTGCTGAATAGCCCATGATATTTTGCAATGCATGAATAAAAAGGGCTGGAATAGATCAAATGAGAGTTGCCGGAGCTCCAGACCTCATATCCTCCAATAATAGAGCTGAAATAGAGCCCTTTGAAAGAAGGAAACTCACTCTTTGGGGGTGCTTTACAGGAGGCAGGCCGATTGTGCCAAAACTGCCCGGATCCAGATGTCACTTCCTACTGCCAAATCAACAGGAGGTGGCGCTCCGACCAATCTCTACGAGGAACTGGGAGACGGCGGCATGTAAGTCACCTGTCCTAAATAATACCTTCAACCTTCAGAAGAGACAGCAGAGAGATGGTTTACGAGATTTGTGTGTGCTTGTGAATATTTACAGAAAAGGAGAAACACGTTTTGGGTGAGTGTGTCTGTAGTATACTAGAGAATAGTTCACCCAAAAAAATACATTTCTGTCGTATATTTCAGTCATCATTACAAACTTGTATGACGTTCGTTCTTGGTCGAACTGTCACAGAAATATTTTGGACCAAAACAGGATCATAAAAGTAGTCCATTATGGAATGATTAGTCAAATTTGAAGGGTTTGTTCAGCCAGAAATGAAAATTCTGTCATTAGTTACTGACCCTCATGTCATTCCAAAACTGTAAGACTTTCATTCATCTTCGGAAACACAAATGATGATCTGTCTCCCTCCTTTGACAGTCTATGCAACTACCACTTTTGAACCCCAGAAAGGTAGTAAAGACATCATTAAAGTAATCCATGTGACTCCAGTGGTTAAAGCTCAATTTTATGAAGGTTATTTTTTATTTTATTTTTTATTTTATATGCTTTGTTTGTTCAAAAAAACATAATTTACCACTTTATTTACAAATTATTACTCCCCAACGCACGTTCACAAGAGCACCACGACGCATGCGTATTGTGTTGACACAAGAGCAGATGTTGTTGGAACTGAATATTTAGTAAATAAAGTGGTAAATTATGTTTAGGGATTTTTTTCCAATGCAAAGCTAAAGGCTGTTGTGAGTGGAATGAAATGTTAATAGATTAAAAGATTATAGCCACAGCACAGCATCTGCGTCCCTCAGGTAAAGGCTTTTAAAGTGCTTTTGATTTAATGCAATCAAAACAAATGCAGCTGCTAACCGAAATAGACAGCGAAAAAGACAAGGTTTTGTATTGAATTCATTATAATAGATGCTGAACTGCAGTTTAATATCATCAACAGAAAGGAACAAGACATAAGGGCAGGATTTGTTTGCTTGTTTATCTGGGCACACATTGTTCTTTTGTTGGGTATGAATAAAAACATAGCCTGTCAGCAACCTTACAAAATAATTTTCTCACACACACACACACACACAAACACATACATATGTACGGACCTATATAATAAACAAAATACATAATATTTTCTAAATTATATATTTTTTAAAGAAAATGAAGCCTAATTTAGAAAATAAAATGGGTATATCATGACATTCTATCTGATACATGTATTGATGGACATTTCCAAAAATAATGTGAACCAGTGTTATTTTAGTATCATTGAGAATTTTTTTTTATGAGATTGAAATATTTTTATCCAGATTTTTGGATTCTCTAATTTCATTTTAATTTCAGTTAAAGTTGCAGTATTTTTTGAAGTTGAAGTTATTGTCCATATAGTTTTATTTTTTATAGTTTTATTTTTGGCAATTTTAGTGCATCAAGATATTTAACTAAATGAAAATTATAAATGTTGCTTTTGTAACTTTGCTAAAATAAAATAAGTTTAAGTTTTGTTATATTTTATTTCAGGTAACTGTAATTTTAATTCAAGTAATGAAACATGTTTTTATGGTTTAGATTTAGTTTTCATTAACTAATAACCTTGCTGTGAACAATGCAAAAAACAACAACAACAACGACAATTAGACACATTATGGAAACAAGAAATTGTTTTGCAAGTACATCTTAATGGTCCTTAAATACTTGTCGTTTTCTTGATTTAATGTTATTTTTCAATTGATTTTGGGATGAAATGTGACCTGGAAATATTTTCTTTACATTGCCATTTCAAATTAAATGTTAGCCTTTTTAGTACATGTATCTTAATTCTCATTTCTTTACATGTGTAATGAATGTTTGAACGGATGAGTGGTTGCATTTCCTCTCTATTTGCCTTTGGTGTCTCTTGGGCCCCTTTGCATGGGATGTTAACAAGCATTCCATATTTAGAGAATATCTGGATATTATTTAGCTGGATTGCATTTATTTCTTGCACTTACAGTGTGAATACTTACGTATTACTTGCATAATTATACTATGTGTGAATAACAATAACACATTTGCATTGGTGTAAAAAGCATGATTCTGTGTGCATTTACATCTAGCTTTTAATGTGGTCAAGTTTCTGATTCAGTCACTGAAAATGCATTTTAATGCCAAATGTGAACAGGGCCTGCCTGTGTTAAATTGTTATCATATCCCTCTGTCTACATGTATTTTTCCTCTCATGTTTCATTCATTCTCATCTTCTCTCTGTATTTTCCAGGCTTGGACTACAGTGAGTAACATGAAACGCTGCATTTCCCTGCAATGTTCTTTCTTACAAATCTATTTTAAAATCCCTCTTGACTCACATTTGTGGTTTCTAGTCCCTGCGTAGCTGCTCTTGTAGTTTTCTTTACCATTTAATCTGTTATGCCTCAATTTATTTCAAATTGCATATTGAAAAGAACATTTTGATACTATTTACATTTAAAAAAAGAAAAAAAATTGAATGATGGCAACAACAACAACAAAATGCACAGATGTGTGTTGCTGCGTTGCAGATTAAAGCTTGAGTAGTTTAGCTAGATAAAGCCTTCACTTTGAGACTCGACGTTGTAACGGATCATCTTGATTGAAGTTTGAACAAAGATTATCTGAACAGATTTATGAGTGCTGGTATAGGATCTTTGCTCTTCATAGCTGGCAGTGCATGATTTTGGACACACTGATCCTGCTTGAATTCATCACATGAATTCTGCGTTACATACAAAGTCGGATGTAGGATATTCTCATCTCTGACCATGTCTCAGATGACGATGTATAAAGAAACAACATGGCAGTACAACTGGGCTAAAGGCACATCTAACAGGCCCCAGTATACTCATGGTATAGTATTAGTAGACTGTTAGGTTGAAGTTGGGTTCTGAGATAGTAGAGTAAGTTGACATGTAGTTGCAAAGTTACTTATAGTTAATATGTCTAGTGGACCATCAAAATAAAGTGTATATAATAAAATATATTTTGTAAAATATATTTCGTAATTTTAAATATTTTTATGTGCTACAGAAATCTATAGCATTTCAAAAGCATTAAATATTAGATCAACACAGATCATCTTGCATCAAGGATCATCTAAATTTCCAGGTGCATAGTGAACCGCGGACGTGGTTTAGAAGAAAATGTCTTTAGCCCCATTGTGCCCTATGATTATCAGCAAAACGATCATAGTAATTGTGTTTTAAGCATCTTTTCCTACAAAAGTTTGTTAAATGGGTTTAATCATCATTGCACTTTTCAGAGTAGAGAATTCTGGCTTTACGAATCAAACACAGCATAATGTCTCCTTAAGTTTTCATATGAATATTTGTCTCAAAAGCCATAAAATGAGAGTATTTGATTCAGCTTATTCAAAGCTCAGTGTAATACCGTGAGCAAATTTGTTTGGCTATGCTCTTTCAAAGTCCATTAAAGTGAAGGATTTTTATATAGTGGGTCATTAGAGTCCTGTCCTCCCATGGCTGCATGTTCTCTTCCCTCAATTCCTTCTTGTCTCTTTCCACACATTTCAATCTTGTCTCCTCTCCTTTAATTTTCTCTCGTGGCCCGCAGAAGGCGCCGAAAGTCTGTAATCGAGGAGGTGGATCGACAGAGTCTCATAAGAACCTTTGCCTCTCGTGTAATCGCAGTCTACAAACAGTGTGCCGGAAACGGAAGGTTGCGCAACAAGCTGCCCAAGGCAGAGAACACAGTCACCTTCCTCTCAGATGAACGGCCTCTCACCACACAAAATCCGCTTTTCCAGGATGGAGCATCCAGCAGTCCAGAGCCCAACTCTGAGGTGTACAGGGTTTCTGGATTTTTGGACAGTGACTCTCCGTCTCCAACAAGCCCTTGCAGCCAGATGACTTCTTGGTCCTTGCCGTCTCATTTTCGAGGGCGAGGGCTTTATGATGCTCTGCGCCGGAAGGGTCTCTGGGACCCCTCTGAATGGGAGGAGCAAGAGCTAAAGGCGGGGCTTAAGGAAAGCAGGGAAGAACTTGATGCAGATCTAGAACAGAGTGGCCGTAGCACAGAAACAAAGCTGTCTGTCAGAGAACAGGCTAGACAGTTTGAGCAGCAAGCTTTAGCCGAGCGGTCGCCCAGACAGAGCCGGGACTCTTATGCATCTCTGGATCCGGACGACCCGCTACTAACCGCCATCATGCTGTCGTCCAGTCCAATTTGTATCGGCAAAGACATCCCACCCTGCATTATCATCACCGGGGATGATGGCGAGACTCCTCCCCCACCCACGGCTCAGCGGCCAACTCCACCCGTCCTGAGGAAGTTCAGCTCCAGTATCTCCAATTACATGACTGTGGAGCCTTGTGAAATCACATTGGAATTCATTTCAGACTCTCCGGACAGCTCACCACCCCTTCTGCCTCTCCCACCCCGTTCTTTTCTTTCTTCTCCACCTGTGCAACAGGATTTAACCCCACCACCAAGCCCAGATACCATTCAGTCTCCTGAACTCCCAGTTCAGTCTCCGGCTCCTACACCCACACTAAGAGGGATCCTGAAGAACACGACCCGATCCACCGGCAGCCTGAAAGACGACTGCGGTTGCGAAGAAGAAAGTAAAGACTCCACGACTGTCGTGCTAAAAGAACCAGAATCTAAACGGGACCAAATATACGCCAGCCAATCAGAATCTGAATCTTCTACTCAGCTTTCAAACCAACCAATCCCAGAGGAATGAGAGACTTTGCCCACTTCAGCCCTTCATTTCTGAATGAATTCTGGAACTCTTTTCATATCTTCATTCCTAAACCTCCTCCAACTGTTTCATCATTTACTTTTACATGCATTATTTCGAGGGCACTTTCATTTGAGAGCACTTTATAATCTTCATTTCAAAGAAGGTCATAAGAGTATAGTTTCAGTGTGATTGAAAGGTGTTTTTTCCTCCGTGCATAACTTACATTTTGCTGTTTTTATATGTTATAATACAACAGTACTTCATAGAGTGGATTTCTGTCAGTCAAATAGAACACAACAGAGAAAGGGAGTGAAATAATTTTTATTTACAATTTTAATTCTTATATGAAATAAAAAAAATTGACAATGAAATCCTACATAAGCAAATAGAAATGTTTTTGTAAGAACAACTATAATGTAGTTTTATAAGAACAAATGTTTAACATTTATGTGTTGCTATAATCATATATATATATATATATATATATATATATATATATATATATATATATGAGATATAATATGAGATAATGTGTGTGTTCATGCAGAACATTCTTCTACCTCTAAGCAGTTTCTATTCATTATTATTTGTAATTAAGTGGTTTAAACTGTTCTGCTGCTTTCAAATTGCATACAAGCAGTTGTTTTGTTTTGATAATATATAAAGATATGTGCAATTAAACATACATACCCTTCCAAAATGTGGGCTTTTAAAGAAATAAATACTTTTGGTTTGCAAGGATGCATTGAATTGATCAAAAGTGACAATAAAGACAGTATCACATTTCTACACACAAAAAAAATGAAGTAGACCAACTGTTTTCAACATTGGTAATAATAAGAAATGTTTCTTGAGCAGCAAATCAGCAAATTAGAATGATTTCTGAAGGATCATGTGACACTGAATGACTCCTGGAAAATCAGCTTTGCCATTACGGGAATACATTACATTTTAAAATGATAAGAAAATTTTATTTTAATTATAATAATATTTCACAATATTACTGTATTTACTGAATATTTGGTGAGCATAAGAGACTTCTTTCTATCAAAGAATCGTACTGATCCCAAACTTTTGAGCAGTGATGTATATTTTTTACATATAAATTGTAAATTTGCATGAAAAAAGTACAGCATCCATTTATTTGCATGTTGGTATAGCAATCAGTTTGTACATTTTTAAGAAGGGCAAGTGAAACAATGTATTTCCAATAGAATATATTTTATAATAATGGACTTTTTATCAGATTAATCAAACTAATATTTGAACTGACCATCACTATTTATGAATATTTAATGTTTAACCGGTGACGTGCTTCTTCGCAGGCGGATGTTAGTGAGAAAAGCTGTTATCATGATCATGTGACCTTGAGAAGAGTGACAGAGATTGTAATCTAATTTGATGAGGATGGACCTTATAATTAAAGATCACATTTTGTTTAATCAATTTAGTTTGATCAGAAAAAAAGAATAAGAATTAATTAAATGATATTATCTAGTAGTCTGCACAGTCTAAGTGATGTCAATGGGAAAGGAAGGTCACTTCAGAGGAAGAGCAAGTTATTACCTTTTGATTAAAGATTAGGAAAATACATTTTTATTTGAATTATTGAGCACTGAAGAATCATTCACAATAAAACCAGGAATATGCATTAAGGAAGGCTAGAAACAGATCATTCTTTAGATGTCTTTCTCATTTATTCACAGTGTTGGGGAAAGTTACTTTTAAAAGTAATGTTACAATACTGCGTTACTCCCTAAAAAAGTAACTATTGGATTACTTTTTATGGAAAATAATGTTGTTACTTTTGCTGTACATTTTCTCACCTGGGCTTTTTTTTTTTTTTTTTTTTATAACAATTCACACCAAAAGTTAAATAAATAAGCCTCAGGCTGAAGGAAATGCAAATTCACGCCTGTACAGTAGAGGGCGCAGCTCAAACAAACCTTTCACAAACCATTCTGAATTGCAGAAGAATAGGACATGAGAAGAAAGTTCAACACTCTTACTTCAGCAATAAAAACAATGAAACACAAATGTGATGTTCATTGTAGCTTATTAGTATGTTGAATTGGATCATTGAAGGTCTAGAGCAAATACATTGTTTAATTTAGTGAGATTAAATAAAGTAATATGTGTTATTTTACATATTTAAGGTTTGTGTAATATTCTGAGTTTGCAATTCCCTGTTTTTATGCATTTTGAGGAATACTGAATCTGTTTTTGTGCAAGTGAGATGAGTAAATGCATGCTCACATTTAGTCTAGAATTATAATAACCATAATGTTTACATTACAACTCACGTTATTTGTAATGCGTTACCCCCATAGACAGTAAAAGAAAGGTTTTTTCTCCAACACACTCTCTCTCTCGGATGTTCCGAGTTCCAAACATCTTGCGGATGTTTTTTGCCCTTTCAGAAACTCAAGCAGTCAAGACTCACATAGAGATTAAACAATACAGCTAATCGTTGATGTGGCGCATGGCAGGGGGACGTTCACTCTTAATTCACCCCAGTCAATTGAGTGAACTGTCAGTCAACTGAACACCCAGTTCAGTCAATGTCTCTCCATTCAGACCAACTGCTACAATATAGATGGCGTCTCCCTCATCCGTATTGAAAAATCTGTTTGAAATCTGTCATCACCCATAAGAAAATGCACAGAGATGTACTAATGTCTCATCTTCAGTTCTGAGCACCTTTGAAATACACAAACATTGTGTTTGCAGCTGCACCAAGTAGTAAAAAAAAATGAATGAAATGAAATTCCACTTATTCTACCCACAACTATTCAATAGACAACAAAGGACAGAAAATATGATCAACGGTTACATATGTTGCGTTATTTATGTTCTGACTCTGAGGCAGAAGATTTATGTGTGAGCTGAATGGTACAGTATGTGTGTATGTGTCAGGGCTTGTTTGTAGGTCCAGAGGAACGGCTCTATATTTCACATGACCCGCTCATGAAAGCACAGACTGTGAGGTCTGGAGAAATGTAATTAATCAATCGATGAGTCTGCCATTGACATCACTAACCCTAATTCTCGCTTTCCTCTAATGTTTTTTCATGCCTTTTTCACGTCCTCCTTTCATATTACCTGCCCCACCACAAAATAAAATAAATCTCTCTTGCTCTATTAACTCTTTCCGCGCCAGCAGTTTAAAAGAAAAGTTGCCAGCCACTACCAGATATTCAGTTGTATTAATATCTGAACATGCAATATCAAAAGAAACAACAGACCCTCTGCTTTTAAACAAACAACACTTGAATGTGGGGTAAATCTATCTACACCCCCAAAGCTCGCAATCCTACAGCTCGTCCTGGGTCGACATTTCATTCAGTAACCTTAGGCAGTTTTGATTTAAATGCTGTTTAATGTTGATGATCATGTTATTTTACATATGTATTTATAATTACAAACGCTATCGCTTGTTTCTGCTTCTTCACAAGTGTTTTGATCAGGAGATACTGTACTCTTTCAGAAGATGTGTAACAGCGCCCCCTACTGTATAACAGTGATAACACAGAAAGCCGGAAATTTCCGTCAATGGTGGGGAAGCATTGACTCATAAATGATGCAAATTTCCGTCAGTGGCAGGGAAAGAGTTAAAAAAAACGAGAGTACATAAAAAAAAAGGATCTTACTATGTTTTTTCCATTTTTAATAGCAAATCATATAATGATATTGTTATTATATACAGTATTTGTATGTGTGCCTGTGTGTCTCAGATCATAGCACATCTCAATTCTTGCAAAGATGCATTCTGCATCATTTAAAGAGTCTAGATGGTTCTTTAAAGGTAGCCTGGCATAATGGTCTCTGCGAGAACACAAGTTTGTTCTTTGCATTTTTAGAATTGAGAAACTGACTTTTCTTCCAGAGGGACATTGAGAAAGACATCACGTTCCTCACACACACACACACAAACACACACACACACACACACACACACACACACACACACACACACACACACACACACACACACACACACACACACACACACACACATCCCACATCACTCATCTGTCACTCTCATTCATTATGTATGAGAGAGACATGTTTGTTTGACAGGGATATTTCATCATTTATTCAGGTAATGCCTCTTACACCACGCTTTATTTTATGGGGTAAATTTCATAAAACATGTTGTCCAGTGGCTTTTTATTTAATTTTATTTAATTTTATTGTAATAGGGTGTTTCTTCAGATGTATTCACTTCGAGCAACACATATGCTACTCATTTGTCACAAGTGGGTTTCACTCTTTGGCCCTTGAGAGCCCTCAAATGTAACTTTCCTGAATATTTTGTTTGTGTATAGGACCATTTATAGCTACAGCATAGGCTGTGAGAGTGTGTGTGTGTGTGTGTGTGTGAGTGTGTGTGTGCATGTGTTGGTTTACTATTTATCAGAAAATGACGGATTTCAAAAGTCAGATGAACATGTTTGTGAAGTCTTTGCTGTAGGTAAAATTGCTTGTGTCAGGACTATCTGCACCATTTCGCTGAGTGCATTCTTATCTTTCGAGTCCTTTCCCATTTGAACATAGTGTTTTCATTCTGGTCCAGCGATAAGCGAGTGTTGAAATGCTTTCTGTATGATAAAAGTGAGTCAGAATCCACGAAAACAGGTCTGAAATCACTTAGCTAGTCAACAGATGTCACAATTCCAGCTACATGTTATTCTTTCTAACACCTCTGTTTCTTTCTGCAGGCGTGGCATTGGCAGAGAGGTAAGTCATTCCTTTTTTTTCACTATTAATATCACTCATATTTAGAGTTAGGAATTTGAACAAAGCCCTAGTATTAAAAGTTTTCTGCATAAATATAAATAATACCTCATCACGTTAACACTGTGGTGAGTTGCATAGCACCTCTCATGGTTTCCTCAGACCATGTAAAAAATCAAGTTCTACTTATAGTTGATTTAATTTATGGGTATTTTCTTTAATAAGTCGAAGGTAAGAGTGCCTTTTCCCCTTGTCACTTCAGACCGCCAATAGTGCCTTGAGGGAGACTTTCACTAGAACCCTTAATGAGATGAGGGGAGCAATAGAAACTTTGCCATTAAACTTACATTTACACCTCACTAAGAAGTGTAAATTGAAGAGTCATGTCTAATCCTAGTTCTGCCTGCACACACATTTCGCAGCAAGAACATGTCACGTCAGTGTCTGAGTTAATGCATACAGACTGGCTATGCATGCTGTCAAACATGACATTTTCTGACCTTTTAAGCACTTTAGCTCTTAAAGTTTGGTCTACTTCTTAAGATGGAACATTTTCCCTCATCGGCATCTCTGTCATTATCTTTCTCACCAAGAGCTCGTTTTTTTTCCCCCTCCCACTCTTTCCTGCATCTTTTTGCTGTCATGTTCTCAGTCTGATCATTCATTTTAAATGTATGCAGCAACATCTTCTCTTGCTATTCTCTTTGTCTTTTATTCTGTGCTGCCTCTCATGTATTCTCTCTTAGTGTCAAATCTTTTTTCTCCCCTCGCTCTCTTTGTGACTGTGCCAGCAGCAGCTGTTGAGACCCTCTCTGCTCCGGCCTGAGGTAGCATCTCTGTTTTTCTGCATTCCTTTCCTTAGTTTTCTTGACAAACACTTTATTTCAACGGTCCCCTTTAGACATTCTGTTGACTATAATTAACCTTGCAACTACAAGCCAACTAACTGTCATTAGAGTTTTAGTTAACTGTCTGCTTAATATCTGCGAACAATTTATGTTGATGCTCCCCCAACAGACATTCCACTGACTATAAGTAACTTTACAAGAACATGTCATCTTATTCTACTAACCCTAACCCTACCCCTAATAGTATACTAATACTCAACTAATACTCTAATGAGAGTTAGTTGACATGTAGGTAAACATTACTTACAGTCAACAAAATGTCTAAAGGGTACCATCAAAATAAAGTGTAACCTTGACGGATCTTCTTATCGTTACTGCATATTTTAGATATCTCTTATTAAAGATCATCAGTTTATGTATGTTTATTTTGAGGATTTACATCAAGGAACAGCAACTGCATTCATCAAGCAAATTCATGGGGTCTTCAACTGATAAAGAATAACCTTTAAAGGGACATTTCCCAAAAATGCTGTAATTTTTTCTCACTCATGTTCATTCCTTTGTGTGATAAACAGGCCAAAATCTAATATTCATTATTTGCAAAAAATTATAAGGGTGAGTAAATTATTACTGGTGAAAAATCCCTTTAATATGCAAGATTCTTTCTTCTTCTCACTTACACTGCCACTAAAATAAAAATGAAGAAATGAATAGGCATACTCTTATTCGGCAAGGATATATTAAATTGGTCAAAAATTACACAAAAGATTTTAATATTGTTAGAAAATTAATTATATTGCAAATAAATACTGTTCTTCTAAACTTTCTCTTTATCCTGAAAAAAAAACACGGCTTCCACAAAAATATTAAGCAGAACAACTGCTTTCAGCATAGATAATAGTAATAAAAACAAATTAAATGTGCTTTCATTAGAATTATTTCTAAAGGCTCATGTGACTCTGAGGACTGGAGTAATGATACTGAAATTGGTATGAGCATAAGAGACTCCTTTCAAATACATAAAAAAAAAAACTTACCTACCTCAAACGTTGTAATGGTAGTGTAGCTAGACGTTCATTTGCATTCCCTGGTTAAATTAAGTTAAAGCAATCAGTGAATAAACACACTGTGTGCCAGAAATGTTATTGACTCACTAGATAGTAAATTGTGCACCAAACCCAAACTAATTTTTGTAGACTGTGTAAAGATGAAGTCTGACATCTGTCTTTATGTCTTTATTTTAGGCTCTCTCCATGGAATCGGGTATCGACCCTGGGCAGGATTACTATTCTCAAGACTACTACAGCTACGATCAAGGGTGAGTTGCATATATTCAAAGCTAGGGTGTATTTGTTACAGACTAGGTTTGTATATTTCAGATGCATTTTCTTCCGCTCTTGAAGATCAAGTATGTCATGTCTGCCCCCTTATACTAGATCCCATTCACTTTGTCTGTATCCTGTGTCCTTCGGTTTATCATCATCTTCGATCACTTCAATATTTCTCTTTTTTTCTCTATTACAATTTTCACAATCATTTTGATAACAAAACACCTAAGCACAAAAAGATCCATAGAGAAAAATAGAGACTGACTCTCCATGTGAATTCAGGCTAAAAGATTAAGATGCTTGTTGTGGGTACAATACATTAACTGAGCATCTTGTGTCTGCAAACAGAAGGAGACAGCAGAAGAGAGAGAAAAAGGGTGTAAACACTCTCAAATTGACAGATACTGTACCATTCGGAACAGATGCTGTTGCAAATGTTCAAATGTTGAACTGCATGGTTTAAAGTCAGCCCTTCTGAGGCTTTAATTAGATTAATGTACCCTTAACTCCACACTGCCGTCTTTAGCTGAGCTCAGTGGATTCATTAAGACGTGAGGCGCATGTTTTCTACTAAGACTTTCAGACATGAGTTCAGTGTTCAAAGTGTAATTGCATCCTCTATACGTTCGGTAGAGTAATTTGAATTTTCCAGCATGAGGAGCAGCAGATGGTCTCGAGGCCTCGGTAGTGCTCTGAGCATTAGCTTTGAGCACCACAGAACAGATGATTTACATTAACATCAAGATCAAGATCTCTAATGATAGAGGACTAGGGCTATTAATTGACATTTTAAAATGAATAGTACCAGTCCAGGATGTTGAATGGTCAATCCAGCATTCCAGTCATGCTAAAATACACATTATAGAGAAAGATATAATGAAAAACACCTGTTCACCTAGCACACCTATAGCGCTATAGCACTATTAATCTTAGCACTGTAAGTTTTCATATCAGGGACTGTATCTCATAGAAAGGGGGTTCCCAAACTTTTCCATCGTTGGTTCACGTTTGGAGCATTAGGAAATAGGCTATGTCCATAAAAAACATGATACAAGCTTGCTCCAGTCCAGATATAAACTGTGATCCGCGCTGCGAGTGTTGTCAAACTCATCGCAGTGTTTAGCACATAAAACGTTCTCATGCTCGTTCTGTTTGTACATGTGAAATGCTTTTTACAGACAAATTTTCTTTGTGTTGGATGTTGGTAGGTTTCCAAATGCACGAAAATGCAAAATACCATGCCTCTGAAAGACAACAGCATTGAGTTGAACAAAAATGACAGAGATTAATGAACAGACCTGCAACAGCCTTTCGTGACATTTGAATTATCCAATGTAATGCACACAAGTTGTTTTACGAGCACGCTTCACTATGAAACGCAACGCATATATTTATGTAATTAAATTGCAAGCAATAGTAAAAAGTAAGCAACATCGCAATTTCTATTCAATGCTGGTATATCATTGCAGCCCCAGACTAAACTGTCTTTGTGTGTGTATGTGTGTTATTCAACGAAACATAAATTTAGCTGCAGCCAAGTGGACTTTGCGTGACCACTTTTTCCCATTTTGCGACCCACAGTTTGAAAACCCCTGTCCTAGAAGAAGGTTGGCATTTAATGTATTTTCCAGTAATGGATTCCCCAGTAACATTTCTAAAAGCAATTTTATAAAATGAGCAATGCAATGAGAATTCCCTCAAAATGTTATCTGTTTGTGCAGTCTGGATGTCAAGGTTTTCTTTGTCCATAGTCAAGGCCTATGAGAAAGAAAGATTGCTTTGATTCCACAGACATCAAGGGACAGAGTGGGAAAGATAAGTGTTGCACTTCTGTCAGACTAAACGGCACCTGCTATTAGAAAGGCCCGTCCTGCTGAAGATCCAGGCCTATTTAGCTTAGGAATCTTTAATGGGTGTTTAGCCTTTAATCCCTTGATCACAGAGGCTGTTTATCCTGTGTGGGTGGAGCCGAACATGGACTGATGTTGATTTGGGTCATCTGAGGCATCTGATTTGCCTTTTCCCGTCTTGAATAAACACTTCAAACCTATTTTCAAACTTGTTGGAGATCTGACCTCCAAAGTTATATTAGAGCTTTGAATTAAAGGTGTTGAAAGGTTTTTTTTGGTTGTTTGTTTACTTATTGTTTAAAATGTACCACTAAATTAGGTGTCAATCACACCTGTCTCTGTGACAGCCAAGCAAGTTTTTTTTTTTGTTATTAAAAAAAATGAATTGAGGTAACAAACAGGATGCAGAATTGCTATTCAAATTTCAATGTAAGGTAGTAAAATGAACAATTAAACAGCATAGGAGTTTATACGTAATTTTGCCCAACACTTTAAGCCAGCTAGGAAACATGTTTAGGCTTGCTGACATCAGGTTGGATGAGATGTCTTTGGAGAGTAGGGTATAGGAGAGAAGGCATGTGGTTAAAGAGATCTAGTGGAAATTAGCAAAATTGAAATCACTTACAACACCTTTAATATTGTTCTGCACAGCACAATAATTCAAAGTTCACATGTTGTAACATTTCCATTCCTACATCCAGATATGATCCCTATCCGCCCTACGGCAGCCGCAGGAGGCTGATCACACCCATGTATGATGAGTATGGAGAGGCCATCGTGGAGGATGAAGGATATTACTATGGTGGACCAGAGGTAATCTTACACATTCATTCACAGACAACTTATGGTGCAGTTATGTTTTCTTTTGTTTTATTACTCATAATCTTGTCATCACCAATAGAACATCATTTTCATTTCATGCATTTTTTAAAAACAGGTTTGACAGTTTCATGTAAACTGTAAACTGTGATTAATGAGATTGTTTTAAAAGAATTGATGTCACAACAGGGTCGGGGAAGAGGGCGAGGTGGGCGAGGGAGAGGACGCGGGCGTGGAAAGCGTGTGGGATTCCAGGATTTCCCACCAGAGGATGAGATTGAACAGGCAGAATCTGAGGTTCCTGCTGAGGAGCCAGCAGAGTCTGAACCTGAACAATCCAAAGCTGCAAAGAGGCTGAAATCTGTCATGAAGCTCAGCAAGTTCCTCGCTGCTGGGAAGAAAACTGAACCTACCTCCCCATGGAAGAAGGCCAGGATCTTCCCAATGATGTTTGGGAAAGGGAAGAAAGACAAAGATTACGCCAAGCTGACATCTGCACGTCGTATCGGTAGTCAAGAGAGCTTGACCGGTGGGCTCAGCACCACTTCCATTGATGACACGTCCACTGCCAGGAGTCGGCTTGGGAAAGTCCTGAAACGCATTAATCTGGCAAACAAGTTACAAATTAGAAGGAAATCACAGAGCAGCATCAGTAGAAGCTCTGTGAGTGAGAAAGATGAGTCTGCAACCGAATCAGAGAGAGAAGAGAAGAAATCTAAAGTGTCCATCAGTGTCAGTGAGCCAGAGGCCAGCGGGAGTGGATCAGAGGCAGAGAGCCGAAAGAAAGGCTCAGACGAGGAGGAATCGTCCGATAGGAGCAGTGTAGGAGGCTCCACTGATGACAAAGATTATCTGAAAGTGGATCTGGACCGAGATGATGCCAATGAGAGCACAGTTGATTCTGAATCAGAGCCAGAAGAACCCGGTGATTCTGATGAGGAGAGTAAATCAAAATCTGGGACTGAAAAGTCAGGAACCGAAAAGGATTCTGAGGAAGAGTCAGCATCTGAGAAAGAATCTGAAACTGAGAAAGGGTCGGGTTCAGAGGAGGAATCCGGTTCGGAGGAAGAGTCAAGGTCTGGAAAGACCTCAGGAACAGAAAAAGAGTCTGGATCTGGGACTGAAAAATCAGGAACCGAGGAAGAGTCCAGTGCTGAGAAGAGTTCTGCCACAGAAAAGGAGTCTGAGGAAGAATCTGAAGAAGAGTCTAAAGGAACAGGAGAGTCCGGATCGGGAACAAAGCCGTCTTCTGCTCGCTCATCAATGAAATCCTCTGGTACAGTGGATTCCTCGGCACGTTCAAGTGCAGGAACTCAGAGCAGCAGAAGTGGAAGTGTTTCTGGTAGTGCAAGTGGTACTCCGAGTGGCAGTGGATCAAGTAGCTCTAAGGGGTCTTCAGCCCGGTCTTCAGTAAGGTCATCACGAGCATCAGTGTCTGGTGAGGAGAGCAGTGGTGAGATAGGGTCAGCGAGTGGCTCTGAAGAGGCATCCGAGGCAGAAATGAGCGGATCTGCTCCATCAGATGCCACTGTATCAGATGCTGTTTCTGTGTCCGATAGTGAGAGAAGCTCTACGAGCTCCAGATCAGCAGCAGGAAGCCGACGCTCTCGCAAGAGCATCATTACCCGATCATCCCACGACACCATTGATGAGGAGAGTGAAGAGGAGGAAGAGGCTTCTGAAGAAGAAGAGGATGAAATAGCAGATGAGAGCAGAGAGTCTGCCAGTGAGATGAGTGATGGATCAATGTCACGGAGGTCAAGTGTGATCTCAGCGGCAGGAAGTGGAGGCACACCGTACGCCACAGAGAACAGCGTGATGGAGAGTTCAGATGAAGCATTTGGAGGCCTCTCACCCATCACAGAGGTGGATGAGGATGCCATAACTTCCGGCAGTGGCTCAGCATCTGAAAGTGGCTCTATGATTCGCTCAAAGCAATCAGGAACTGAAGGAACCACCGAAGTAACAGATGCAGATTCCGAATCAGGAGATTCCACAGCTTTCTAAAAATGGGCCAAGTAAGACTTAACTGACTTCTGTCATGGAGTGAAGATATTCCAACTTTTCTCACAGTCTTTTCTCTTATTCTGGTGTGTTTTGGAACCATTCCAACTGCATGGAAGTGCTGAAAATGGCATGCCGTTCATGTTTTTTTTGGTGTGCTTCTGAAATTCCTTCTCTTGAGTGAACTTACATTAACACCATTGCTAAACTGAGTTTTCAGAGCATTTATTTGAATCATCTCATGTTTCCTTTCCCAAAAACCTTATCCCTTTGAGTGCTTTGATATGATATTGATACCATATGTGGGGCAGTCAGTTTGCTTCTCTTTTTGGGTTTAACACAAGATTCAGTTTGGTTACGATTGCAATTTTTCACTATTAGTCTCTACCATTCCCACCTGGGGGGTTTCGCTTTGATAGTTGATTTATGTTAGTAATTCTTCTCTCTAATCTACAGGCTGGCAAAAAAAAGAGGGTCAAACTGGTCTTGGACAGAGAGCACGACACAACTTCAACAGGAGAGGACAGTGGACCGGATGTCACACGTAATCGCATACCTAACGTCAGCAGCCACAGTAACATCAACGGATCAGTATACCTTGCCCAAAACGGTACCATCATCCGAACACGGAGGCCCCCTTATCCCAACAACTTAAAACTGGGCTCACCAACACGATTAGGCAAACAATTTAAAAAACTAGATAAGCTAGGTGTCACACACGAAGAGCATTTACCTTTAAATGGAACAGAAGACAATGGGTCTATTATCGGCACCACCACTGACCATTCCTATATTACTGATCACAACCTCAACTCCAAAGAGTGTAGTATAATGAGCCTTAACAGCACAGGGCCCAAATCCAACATTGATAAAGCCCGTTTGCAGCAGGATAGGGGGAACTGTGAGCAGGTGTCCTCAGTGGACAACAGGGAAATTAAAGAGTCGGTAGAATCTCCATGTGAACAAACATTGTCTGATGAAGAGGAACTCTGGATGGGTCCCTGGAACAACTTACACATACCAATGACGAAACTCTGATTTTTAGTTTTGATAATGCTGGTGGTACTGTTTCTATTTAGTTTCCTTTCTAGTCTTTTCTATGTTTTATTTGGGTTCTTTGAAAGATTTTGTTGTACACACACCAGACACCGACTAAGAAATGTGATTCTCTTATAAGGAATTGTTTTTTTTTTTCATGCAGTTGACTATATTTCACTTCTTATTTTAGTTTCAGATAAATTGTTGTGGAAGACAGGGCTATTCTGTACAAATTTCTTTGCCTCAAGTCAACTGTTTCCAAAATGTATAACTGTATAATTGAAATTATTAGATATTATCAAATACGATTTTACAAAGACAATACAAAGAAAATGTAGCCGATTTACACAATTTAGAACGCGTGTCAATTACAGCTTTGATTGAAGAGTATTTTTTATTAATGAGTCACGCAGCGGTTGCTAGAAAATTCCCTAAAAATCAGTATAACCAGTGATGGCTGTACATTCAATTATTCCTCATGTTTTTTAATGGATGTATTTTTTACATTGAGAATATATATATGGTTGTAATGGGCCTAATATTTTGAAAAATGATTTACATAGATCTATAAATGTATACTTAAATATAATTCAGTATGTATTTTGATATCTTTAATTGGTTTTTTTTTCTTCTTTTCATCAAAAAAAATCTAATTAAATTATCTTGTTTTTTTCTTCACTTTTGAGTTTTTTTTTTACTTGTCAGATTGTTTGAAGCTTTGATTTATTATTATCATGAATAAAATTGTGAACATAATCCAAACATGTTTGTCAATAAATTAGCTATTCACAGACGTTTTCCAAGTTTATGTTCATACAATGGAATATCACTACAGTAAATGTCTCCGTAAAGTGAGTTTTATATAGTGTGTATATATATATATATATATATATATATATATATATATATATATATATATATATATATATATATATATATATATATATATATACCTGCTGTGCTTTACTGGTCAGTATATATAACAGGTTTTTTCATATGAGAAATAAGTACACAGAGGCTTTCTCTGATGAATTACTGAGCATCAGTATTTATTCCAACAATCGTTCATCTGTCCATCAAAGGCTGACCGCTCTGTCAGATATGAATATTTGTCCATCCACATTATTACAGCTGCCTGGGGAAAAAGAGGAAAGTGTCTGAAAATTGAGAGTTCTGGAATGTTCCTTGATGCTTATGACGTGATGTGAAGATATCTTTACTACAGTAATAATAACAATTAACTGGACTCATAACTATTATTTCTTGTCTTCTTTTTTTCATTCTTAAAATGCTGTTACTTTCTAATTGCAGAGTACCGGAAACATCTGTTTGTGATAACAAAGGTTAAACTTCTATATTTGACTTCTTGTTTACCTCCAATCAAGTAAAAAAAGAAAAAGAAAAACCTTTTAAATGATTACAGCCTGCCTGTTTGGTTACAGCTTTTCTATTTTCCCTGCCATGTGTCGGCATTTTCCGCTATTTTTTAAACCTGGTTCTTGATTATTTGCATGATGCTGTGTGTATGCATTGTATGTGTTTGTGTAACATCATGCACATACAGATGTGAAGTGATGGACTTTTATCTGCAGAGTTGTAAGTTCACCAGCAGAGGGAGACACACTATTTACCCATCCACTCTTCTCAGAGCTCTCATCACTTTGATTATCAACGCAAATCGCACAGACAAGGAAAGGACAGATGCTTAAAATTTGTTTTGCTTTCTGAATTGAAATCATACTCTGATTACCTTGAGGAACATTTTTCTGAATAGATTCTTAAAGGTGAACTTAGATTTATTTATTTATTTAGCATGTTAAAATTCTCAATTTTATCCCAAGTTATTGTGCAGAGTCCAATTTGTAGCCAATGTCGACATCCTGAAGAACAAAAAAAAAGTGATTCTGTGGTGGATTTAAAACTTAAGAATGGAATTATCCCTTACTTCTTATTGAATACGGTGTAGTATAAACTGTATACTGATTGCTGTTTTTTTTTTTTTTTTTTTTTTTAATAGTATGTTAACCAGTAGCCATTATACAATGTTTGATAAAATAATAGGCTAGCTGTTGTTATCACACAAATTTAAAATATGGCTATTTTGCATTTTCCATTCCGTTTTGGGGAAAAAATTGTTACAAAAAAAAAATAAAACTTTAGCCAGTCTGATCAAATGCCAAGTCAAAATAAAGATGTTATAAATCTCATTGGTTCATCACACTGGAAAAGGAAGGTCATGACCGCAACATGTATCCATTTTTTATGTGGTGTATGTTGATATATATAAGTGTTATTGTATTCAGAGGCATACTTCCTTTTCTCATTTAAACAATTAAGAATATTTGAATGTGTCTTCAGTGTTGCTGAATAATTATAGTCAAGCATAGAATACGAAGGCCCACCTGTCCCCTTATTTTCCTTCCTGCACATGTGCTGCAGTGAGCTGTGTTTGACTCAAATGGGCTCTGACTGTGAGCTGCCTCCTCTGGCTCTGGGTGAGAGGCCTCTGGCAGATGCAGGTTAAGCATGCATGAGGAGAGAGTGTGTGCACATGCGTGACCGGATTGTGTTTGTCACGCAGGAAGGTTTGACATCACATAGAAAATGTGGCTGAAGATCACCTCCGAGTGTTAGCACAGATTTATATGTTTGGAATAGCATACTAAAATACTACCTCTAGAGAGTGTATACTGAGCATACAATAGTATGCAAGATTTCTGTAATACCTAGATGATATAGACCTACAGTTGACAAAATATGCAACATAACCTATACTAACATCCTAGCCTACTCTTTACTACTTCTGCAGTAGCCTACTAGGTATTTTGTGCACAATATTCACATTTTTGTGTATGGATTCTCCGGATGATGAAGTAGCCAACTACATTTGATAATATGAAACTTCATGGACTGTATCCCACAATCCGGTGCACTCAGTTTGACTTTCCATTTCCAGTGTGATGAATTAGGCTAAACGTTAGTAATTTCTAATCAATATTTTATGATAAATGACATACAGCATTTTTTTAACCCAAAATTATTGAATGCAATAATGCAAAAAATAAATACAAATCTGTATCCCAAAATGCAATGTGCCTGACTTCAACTTTCATTTGCGTCATGGCGAATGAGACAGAATTGTTTAGTCTCTCTCTGCACGGACAACAGTGCATGTGCATTTGGTTTGTGCACTCAAAGACAACAGGTCCACTAGGTAAGTGTGCATGATAATTTCCAATATATTAGTATGTTACATTATAATATTGATTATATTAGTATGTAAAACTAAAAACAGATTATGCTGTGATTCAAACTTTGTCGTCACATGATCATTATTAGTGTGATAGTGATATACAGTGATTCAAACTTTGTCAGTGTGGTATTGTTCTACACACTAATATATCACTAATAAAACGATCATGTGACGATAAAGTTTGAATATAATATAGATATATATCATAATGATCATATATATATATATATATATATATATATATATATATATATATATATATCATATTATATTAGTGTGTAAAACAAAACCAAACAGATTGTGTAGTGATTCAAACAGCAAATGTAGGCCTATGCTACATTTGTTTATTTGGAATTCACTAAACAGCCAAGTTCAATATTTCTAGAATATGGTTTTAATGGTTTTGTTCAAAATTTAAATAATGAGTCAATACATCATCCATCCTTCTTGCAATACATGTTTTTGTCTGATTCACTTTGGTAAGCCTATATGTTCGCGGGAAATTGCGTAGACAGGGCACTCGCACGTGTGTCTCGTTACATCCGGATCCGTAAAGAGATCCGGCTACTATGGTTGGGGATGGAAATAGTTAATGTTAGGTTAGTTGTCAACGAGCGAGAAAGGTTGACATGGAGCAGCTAATCTCAAACCTCTTGGAAATCAATCGATTAAAAAAAAAAAACGCAGAACAGAGGAGCATCTTTTGGCAAAATAGAACGCGACAGAGCTTGTAATAAAACGAGAAGAAACGTTGGCTTGGCTTCTTGGAGATGGCGAGAATTTAGGGATTTGAATGCTGGCCTAAAAGCGACTCGGAGATGGTGTTTTTATTGCTCAAGAGGTGAGTACGTGTTATGTATTTACTCTGATTTCAATGCATAGAAGTAGGCACTATTCATGTCTGTGTATTCATGTCTAACAGTTATGTATTCATGTCTGTGTTCGACACATGTTCAGTAAACAGAAGCATCGTAAACGTTACTGCGAGTCTGTGCTTCTTAAGAGTTATGTTAAGTGAATAAACGTAACAGTAAGGTATTTTATTGAATAGATAAACTGCCATATAGCTCTCTAACGGTTTATTGTAAAACATTTTCTATGTTGAGTCTTTCATTGTGCTGTGCTAATATGACTAAAGCTACAGTAAAGTCAGCTAGACCAGTCAGTCATCCGCACAGTCGCAGAGCCGAAGCACAGCCAGAACAATGTTCTTCCGCAAAATGCATTGTCGTTTTAACCGCTAAAGGGGTAAAGGGTACAGTATACCTTTAATATTTTAATGGTAAACATAATATATACATTTACATGATGTTGCATTTAAAAAAATGTATGTAGTCCAGTCCCATCATTGTCTCCCCCCCAGTATACCTTGATGTCTAGATCAAAACATTCCAATAAAACATTTTTTTCTGTGTGACTAACACATAGAGCCGCTCGCAGGCTCATGTGATAATAGGGCTTCCAGTAAGCGCGTGTGTTTTCAGCCAGCGCTATGTGAGGTTTGCGATCAGGTGCTGTAGTTCAAGTCTGAAGAGGCTGTTATCTCTCTCCTCTCAGATGAGCCTCTATTGCATGTTTCAGAGCTGCTATTACAGCTCTGGTTTATGATTCTAATTACCCAGATTATATAATTAGCTAGTCAATGTCTGCATCCTGCAGGGGTGAAGTGCGCACGCAGGTGTTTATGAAAGAGCTTGAGGTTGCGTGTGCTTTAGGACGAATTATCATCTTTTAGTAAGGCCTGTGACAGACAGACAGGCTGAACTGCTGCTTGTGAGGTGGTTAAGGGGTAATTGTGTGGTTTCGATGCTGCAAACTAATTTTCACTAGAGAAAACCACACTGCTGAAAAGAAGCGACTGTTCGAGCGTCAGACAGAAACTCTGTAGCCCCGGGACAGACAGGAGCTGTCAGCATGATTCTCCTGAGTCCTGTTTTTATTCATGTGTCAAGCATTCTCTTTTCAGACGGTGAGGTTATAGACTTTTCTGCAATAAATATGAAATAGATTTAGTCTTTTTTTTCTTTTTCTTTCTTTTTTATAAAGATCATTTGCAAAAAATACGAGCAAATAATAAAATGGGCATTGGGGATGAATATTTTACTCCATTTTATATCCCACAATTTAGACTTTCCTCAATTTTATATCTCACAATTTAGACTTTCCTAATAATTGCCTGGTTTATATCAAATTTCTGACTTTTTTTTTTGTTATAAACTCAGCTTTTCTATAAATCTCGTAATTGTGAGATAAAATGACGTCTGAATTCGATTCGGAATATCATCACAGTTGATGGACCCCATTGACTTCCATAGTATGTTTTTTTCCTACTGAAGTCAATTGCTGCTGTCAACTGTCTGGTTACCAACATTCTTTAAAATATGTTCTTTTGTGTTCAACAGAAGAAAGTAACTCTTACAGGTTTGGAACAACATGAGGGGTGAGTAAATAATGACAATTTTCTTTTTTTGGATGAACTATACTTTAAGGTGACCAGATTTCTGCAATGGAAACGGGGACATTTACTAGTTCAGTGGTCAAACTATAATTTAAATCTTACATGTTATTATCTATGAAGAAAGGGGGACAAAACATTTTTGTATGTTTTTTGTTTAATTGTTTTTTTAATTGTTGTAGGTTCCATATTCAATGAGTTTGTTCTTTTCTACAGATAACATTTTCTCACAAATGACAAATTCATTTTCACAATCTTTGTGTATAAAGTAGGGCTATAATTAAAACATTTTCAATTCAAATGCTATTTTTATGTTTGTGCTTTTAGAAATGGATCTTTATTATCCCTAATTATTATTATTATTATTTTAGGCTCATCTTGAGAACAAAATATGTGCTTTCTGCACATGCACTTGTTGCAAGTGTTGTTGGTTTCATACCTTGAAGTGCTTTTACCCACAAACTCTCGGGAATGTAGGCTATATTGTGTGCAAAACACTCCCACACCCTGCAGGCGCTGTTAGGCTATAGTATAGTATGCAAACACTAACTACTTTGATTTAACATGAATAGTTAGGCTATGTGACTACCTTAAAACCAATAAATGATTGATAATAATCAATTAATAATTGATTGATAACACAGATTTTTTTTAAAGGATTTTAATGATGAAATTGTTTGATGCTTTAAATCACAACTGCCAAGTGCATAGACTTTCTAGCACATTTTACACATACAAATACATACTACTAGGCTAAAGTGATGAGGTGTGTGTGTCACCAGTTGCAGTTCAGGCTGTTCTAACTTGCTTGCCGTAAATGTATTCCTCTGTTAAACGAGTGCGTGTTGCCTGTGAGTGAAGCGGTTGCAAAGAGTGTGTGTTCTATAGTAAAGCGACACAATGAATCACTTTTGGTAAAGGTGGAATCACTATAACCTCTCTGTATTCATGGTAAAACCACTGAAATCGTGTATCTAAGACATTTATATCTGGTTGTCTAAAACAGCTCTCTCATCTGTATTTGATCAGTTGCTTTTGGTTTCATGGTTGTAGTAGTGACAGGTTTGTTAACGGTCTGACAAACGGTCCAGACTTTTTTCCCACTTCAGAGGCTGCATCCTTCAAAAGCAGTGTTTGAGGGCTCCTTCAAATGCGGCCTCTATATGCGTCCTTCGGTTCCTGTGCAATGTAGCGTGGCCTTGCCTACCCCCTTTTTTTGAGAAGATGTCAGTTTCTAGGCCACAAGAATACTTGTCCGTAGGCTAGACCGTCCCATTTAACAACGCTCGATCCAACATTCAAAGCCTTCGAAGGATGCAGCTTCTGAATTGGGATACAGCTTTTGTGTTACATCATCGCCCCCTTTAGTTACTTCAGACACCCCCTTTCCAGTGCTCCACTGTCGCCGGCTCTGCACACCAAAACCTGGGACTGCCCCAGAAAAACCGATGTTAAATTCAGCCAATGACTTTTTCCAAACTGGTTTCCCCAAACACTCCTGTCTGCCTTTGGTTACTCAAACAGGCAATTCTGCCTTAAGCTCACGCCATTGGTTGAGGCAGCTGTTAATTAAATAGTCCAGTAATTTGATTGGCCCGAGCGGCTGCTATTTCGTACATTACCGAATATATATATTTTATGTACATTACACATACCGTTTATATTAACATATTCAATTACCATGGTATAGCAGCCCATATTATCGTGTCTGAAAGGTAGGCATAATATTGCTACCATATTTAATATTTCCATATGCATATAGCTAGTATTCCAGTCTGTACTTCAAAAATACCATGCTATTATGCATATCAATATCAAACCATGATATTGTCCATATGAAAAGAACATTGTGTACTTTTGTGTTAGTGTTACAGCCGTCATTTATTTGCTATGGAATGACATAACTGGTACCATAATACCATAACTGGTAACTGGCAAATAATTCATACTTTATTCCTCCAAACAACAGTATTTTAGGTTCAAATTTACTGAATGTGTGTTGCCTATATGTTCTGAAGCCAATGATAATTTCTTTTCTCTATTTTTTTAAAAATTATTTTTAAATAAAAACCTTTTTTTTGCAGTTCACTTGAATAGTTCTGTGCTGCGACAGATTAAAACTATTAACTTAAAACTGTTTCTCTCGTCTGGTGTCATTTGCAGAAAGAGATTGTGGCTGCTCTGTTTGTTAGGAAGGACATTATCTGAAAATGAGTTTGAGGGAACAGCGTAATGCCACACATGACTGATCTACTGCCCCCTGCTGACCAGCCACTGCCCCAACCAACCATAAACACTGCGCTCAGTACCGGCTCTAAACGTTTTCCTTTTGTCTCTAATCTTAGACCCATCAATCATTGCAGACATGGTTTTCAGCAGGAGAAAGCGTGTATAACTTTAATGCTCGATGTCTGGCCGTTCAGTAGCAGTCTAAGACAGTAATTTCTGAAGACTTCATGTTTGTTTTGACATTTGTGTACCTCTAATGTCCTCTGGGTTTATTTTTGGGCACCATTTGATGTTTTTTATTTTTCAAGGCAATTTAAAAAAAAAACATTTTTGGCAGCCTTAAGTATATATTGTTGGTTTTGGGCACTTATAATTTCTGTCTTGTACATGGTTATTTTTGAGATGTACTAGTGCCCAAATTACATTTAAACTGACAGACAATCACACTCGCAGAAAGACACGCAATAATGTGCAGGAGCTATTCATGGTTGCATCCCACCCGAAATGTTTTATTATTTCTGAAATACTGGGTGTGTTGAAAAATAGATAGTTCACAGTCTAGCACTTTTAATGAGTATGTGCTGCGCTCTCGGGTTTCTGTCGTGTGTATTTGTGTACGAACGGCTCTCAGCTATTGATGCTTTCATGCTGCATTTGACTGCTCTTCCAGGCTGCTATGACCTGGATTGAAATAATGCAGACACTTGTTCAATGTTTTCCTCCTCAGCAGGCACTCTCGGTCATTCCTGTTATGCAGTGCATTTTAAACTACCAACTTTTAAAAGAATGTATGCTTTGATGTTACTTTGAAGACGTATTGCTATAAAAAGACATATGATACTTTTTAGATAGATGATTTACACAGTGGCAACAGGATACTAATAAGGAGCTAAAAATTAGTAGGCCTAATTGTTCAGTGAGAGATTGTGAGTTACTGTAGCTTTCATGAGTGTCAACTTGGTTAATTGGTTTACAAATATATATTTTAATTTATTATATACTATGTTATATAATTATATATATTTATTTATTTCATTATTAAACTTTAAGAAACACGCTCTTTTCATTGTTTTTAATTATTTTGAATGTATTACTTTCCTTTGGCATCAGGATGACAAAGCGCTGAGTTAAATGTAAAACACTACTATATTTTGTCTTTTGCACGTGAGTGTACAGGGGTTTTTCATAGCACTTAAACATGCATGTATGTGCACAAACACTTTTGTTTCTCAAAACATTGAATTTTGATTTCGAAGTGATCAAATTGGGTAGGCTATATTTACACCATAAACAGAAATGCAAGGGTGTAAAAATAATGTATTTCTCAAAATACTGAATTTTGATTTCTAGGTGATCAAATTTGGTATATTTACAATCAATCAGTTTGAAATGATCAATCATTAATTGACTCTCAGCTGATCTACGTCTACATATAGGATTACGATGCCTATCACTAGAGGTCGACCGATAGTGGATTTTACCGATACCGATATTTAGGTTTGACCGTACATGCCGATAACCGATTATTTAACCGACATTTCTTTAATGGATACTGGGATTAAAACAAACTTAACACTCCAAGTAAAACAGTGCTGAACTGAAATGAGCTAAATGAAATAAATATATAAATATTAATATATTAAAATGAGAAGTTGTACAGAACGAACTCTACAGAAAATAATTTAAACATTTAAATATTACAGGTCAAATGTGTGTTTTTTAGCTATAATCTAGAAACATAGCCATATGTAAATTTCAAAGGTAACACTTTGCAAGTCCCATTTGTTAAGGATGTATTTGCTAGCTTTCATGAACTATATGCAATATACATTTTTACTGCATTTATGAATATTTGATCAATACAATTGAACCTTGATCATTCTTGTTAGTTTATATTAAGGTAATAACAGAAAATTAAAAATTAAACTCAATTTAAAATGTATAAGTAAATGTTGAAATAAAAAAAAACTAACAATGAATGATACTTCTACAACATTTATTAACCATATATAATGATAAAATTGTAATCTTATTGTAAAGTGTTACCATTTTATATGATTCATGCTTAAAGAAGATGGCCATATTTAAATATCTGCAAAGGCCAGAGCATTAAAATTACATAAATGTAGACCTATTATATGTACAGTCTCTCACTTTATTTGCTTCTATTTTAGAACACTTGATGATTATCTAATCAAAATAACAATATGTACTGTAGTGATAAAAAAGAACTGAAATCGATTGCGTTTCTGATTTGTGTATGTTTCTGTCGGCTGAACATGAATATCAATGTTGAGAAAGCAATCACGTCACTAGCTTTAAATATAACTTTGACCGGCTAATGAATGCATAAAAGTGACCAGCTGGATATAAACTAATACAAATAGATTGTAACAATTGTGACAAAAAAAACATTTGGGTCAGGTCTGCGTGTGTTTTTGTCACATTGCTTTAATCGCTTGAGGTAGCCGCGTTACTGTTATTCCTCTCAGACTCGACGGCAAACTTCTGTTCTTTCCTGATGCAGCATCTCGTCAAATTAATTACTTTATAATGATATGGCAATATGTACTTTAGTGTTCTGTATTCATACCATTGCACTGTCTGTTTTAAATGCGCATCTGAATTGTCAGCGCTCTTTGTGCTGCTTGTAATCTCCGTGCTCGCGCTGCCTCACATGTTAACGTAAACCACTCAGCCAGTGTAAGTTTGATATACTATAGAGGGCGCTCTCGCTCTGTATAATGCCAGCAGTCTCTTCAGCACTCTCCTACTTTGTAATGACTGCGCACACTTCTCAGCCGCTCCAGCAACGGACGCAACCCGGAAAAACTATCGGTGTGGATTGTTGCCGATAACGATAGTTCCACCAATGAATTATCGGCACCGATATATTGGCAAAACCGATGAATCGGTCAACCTCTACCTATCACAGCATCCATATAAGCTCCATATAAGCTCCATTAAGCATCCATATGCTCCTTCAGTATTATCAACCTCTATCATGTTTGTCAGGAGCTAATTACCCTCCTCCATCCCCAGCTCCTCCTCTCATCCAGTCAGGATTTGGCATTCTGTGCATTAAAATATTGATATTAATGAAATCTTTGCAATACATTCATGTTGGTTCCGTTCTGTACCTATACCCTAAGAGGGGTTATTGCTGCTCTCCCTGCTCTTATTCATGCTATGCTGCATGGATGCGCAGGGAGTTCTTGCACAGAACAGAACCATACTGCCAATCCAAACTGCATGCTAATTGTCAATCTTCTTTGACGATAGTGGTCCTGACAGAGCTATAAACAGAAATGCAAGGGGGTAAAAATAAATTTGGATTTCTAAGTGACTACATTTTGTACGTTTTTTTTTTTCCACACATGATTGTTGGGTGTAGGTAACGAGTATGGCATTTAAATGCCAGTGTTCCTCAAAGACCTGTTAGCCTTGAGTGATATGTCTAATGAAGGGAACTGTGTTAATCATTTTGCACAAAGTTTATTTTAAAATTGCAAACTGAGTGTAAAGCAGATAATGTGCTTGCAGTTTTGCAGACTTGGTCTGAAGATTAGGGACATGAGTGAATGGTTTCACTGAGTGGGCCTTAAGTACCACTTTCAGTGTGTAAGCAATTTAAAAAAAAAAATTAAACTCTAAGAATTACATGTAGGCTATATTACGGGGACATGAAAATGTACTGCATAACAAGAGGGACCGACTGATTTTGGGTCCTGGGTGCCCCAGTGTTTAATGTCAGCATCGCATGTGTGTGTCTGGACGGAGTGTGGCAGCAGCTGGCGTCTGTGGCACGGTCCACGATGGTGTGTGTGCAAGTGCTATTTCAGGTCGGTGTATGTGTGTGTGTCTGTTTCTCATAAAGCCAGACGTTTTCTGTTGCTGCTCACTTTACACATTCTGTGTGTGAGTTTGCACATTGACTCGACTACTCTGATGTGGTTTGATGCCTGTGTGGTCCCGAGAGGAGAGAAAGGAGAGCGAGCGGGAGGGAGGGTCACACTCAGCACTTATAGTATTACACATTATTAAAAGACAGTCAAACTCAGAGGAGAGTTTAAAGAAAGAGCGTCTGACTTTGACGCTACTGTTCTCTCAATCTACTGTTATTCCGGTAGAGAGAAAAATGAGGGAATGATTTCCAGACTCATATTTTCCAAACAGCTACAACGCTGCTGCTATTTCAGCACATGCCAAGTGCTAGAGAAAGACCAGAGATGGAGTTATAGAGAAGAAAGAGACAGGGAAACCACAGATCCGCACGTCTCGAGTCTCTTTTGCTGTGCTTCTCTGCCGAAGGTTGGAGGAATATTCAACCTTCCGAAAAATGACTACTTTGTCTTTTATTCACCCATGTGTCATTTCCACCCGTATTACTTTATTTCTTCCTTTGAAAGAACACAAAAGGTGATCACTTGTATGCACGTCGTATGATTGATTGCTTTGTCTTAGCTTTTACTTGTTGCGTTCAGGAGCCCAGGAGTCCATTTTCTATAAGGTCTTTCAAAACACATTTAGCCTAAATAATCCAAACTGGTTCCAAGCCATTTTTTCACTTAATTCCTGTAGATGCTACAAACAGTTAAAACTTAAAGAAATGTCATAATTTAATGTATTTACAAAAAATCATAGCTGACCTCATTATCCAGGAGGTGACATCTTTTTTGGAGGGAAAAATCCAATAAAAGTTGTCTAAAGTCTTCTGAGGCCACAGTGTTTTTTGTTTTGTTTTATTTATTAAAAATCTCTATAGCTCTCAAATCTCATTCAAACATGGTTCTTGCTCGTCTTGTGACTGCACATTGCAAATGCACATACACTCACCAGCCATGTTATTAGCTACTCCTTGCTAGTACTGGGTTTGACCCCCTTTTACCTTTTAGAACTGCCTTAATTCTTTGTGGCATAGATTCAACAAGGTGCTGAAAACATTCCTCTGAGATTTTTGTCCATATTGATGATAGCATTTTACAGCAGTTGCTGCAGATTGGTTGGCTGCACATCCATGATGTGAATCTTTCATTCCTCCACACCCCAATGGTGCTCTATTGGATTGAGATCTGGCGACTGTGGAGGCCATTTGAATATAGTGAACTCATTGGAAAACCAGCCAAGATAATTTGAGTTTTGTTGCATGCCGTGTTATCCTGTTGGAAGTAGCCATCGGAAGATGTGGTCATAAAGGGATGGACATCATGCTCAGAAACAATACTCAAGTTGGCTGTGGCGTTTAAACAATGCTCAATCAGTAATATGAGGCCCAAAGTGTGCCAAGAAAATATATATCACACATTACACCACTAACAGCTTGAACCTTTGAAATAAGGCAAGATGGAGCCATGCTTTCATGTTGTTTATGCTAATGTGACGGGTCCACCCGGGTCCTACTCACCCCGCTCTGTGCGGGCCTCGAACCCGGGTCTCCGGCGTGAGAGTCAGGTGGTCTAACAAGGAGGCTAAAGACTGCAGCCCCTAGCATCTGTTGATAGAGAGCCTTTTGAGATCAGAGGAGTGAGGTTTTACTTGCACAGCAACTACTAGCTGGCCTCCGTTACACTCACCCCCCTAAACCTCGCTCCCATCCGGGTCACGGCACCAATGTAACTGGTCCACCCGGGTCCTACTCGCCCCGCTCTGTGCGGGCCTCGAACCCGGGTCTCCGGCGTGAGAGTCAGGCACTCTAACAAGGAGGCTAAAGATCGCAGCCCCTAGCAGCCCCTAGCAGCCCCTAGCAGCCCCTAGCAGCCCCTAGCAGCCCCTAGCAGCCCCTAGCAGCCCCTAGCAGCCCCTAGCAGCCCCTAGCAGCCCCTAGCCTTTTGAGATCAGAGGAGTGAGGTTTTACTTGCACAGCAACTACTAGCTGGCCTCCGTTACACTAAATTCTTACGATCTGAATGTCCAGGCAGAAATCAAGACTCATCAGACCAGGAAACTTTTTTTCCAATCTTCTATTGTCCGATTTTGGCGAGCCTGTGCGAATTGTAGCCTCAGTTTCCTGTTCTTATCTGACAGGAGTAGCACCTGTTGTGGTGTTCTGCTGCTGTGGTCCATCTGCTTCAAGGTTCAACATGTTGTGCGTTCAGAGATGCTCTTCTGCAGACCTGTTTGTAACGAATGGTTATTTGAGTTACTGTTGCCTCTCTATCAACTCGAACAGGTTTGGCCATTCTCCTCTGACTTCTGGATATTTTCTCTTTTTCTGATCATTCTCTGTAAACCCTAGAGATGGTTGTGTGTGGAAATCCCAGTAGATCAGCAGTTTCTGAAATACTCTGACCAGCCCGTTTAGCACCAATAACCATGCCATGTTCAGAGTCACTTAAATCACCTTTCTTCCTTATGATCCTCAGTTTGGACTTTAGCATATCATCTTGACCTACACTTCTATATGTTGCTGCCATGTGATTGGCTGATTAGAAGTTTGCGTTGACAAGCAGTTGAACAGGATATACCTAATTATGTGGCCAGTGAATGTATAACATCCTAAATCTCATGCATGAGATCTCATCGATATGTTTACAACTTTATGCGTTTTAGCCGTTCATTTACACGACAAGAAAATTTTCGTGTTCGTTTATATATGCGGATTATGTGTTTGCGAGGTGTTTCAAAGTGACAACCCCAACTACTGGCCTGGACTGCGTTTCCCAAAAGCACTGTAAGCCCACTGTTAGGCTCACTATGCTTTTGTGAAATGCAGCTCAGGCATGCATAATACAGCCTTTTTATTTCTCAACTTGGTCAACTGTAGTCTTGTGAAAATGACTAAAATGTCTTGTCTTGCCAGTTTCCACCAGTTTTGTTTTAAACAAATTTTCCGCAAACAAATTTTTGTTGTTGTTGTTGAAAATGTCATCATGTGGATTTTCTTTCAGTTTAAATTGCCTACCGATGTATTCCTTTGTCTCAGCTTTTACTTGTGTTCAGGAGCCTGCTCATTTTCTGTAACATCTTAATAAAGACATTTAGCATTATCCAAACTGGTTTCAAGCCATTTCATGTACTCCTGTAGACGCTATAAAAAGTAGCCCTTCAAGAAAAGTCATTATTTGCTGTATTTACGAGACCCAGTAAGTATCAAAATGTCAACAAGTAATCCATTTTATAGTTTTGTTCGAACCTCATTATGGTTTGATTTCTATTCAGGCCGTCTCTGTTTAAAACATTTTCCAGCACTGACTCAGTTACTGTGTAACTTTGATGTGATGTTTTGGAGTGAACAAACCTCCTCCTTCAGATATGATGTCTAAGCATATATTTGTCAGAGGGTAAGTGGTTTGCACTTTGTTAACCAGTGTTGGCCAATAATGCATGTTGTGTGGGATAAACTTGTTTTTCTCAGAGTGAACGTTTAATTGCAGTGGAGGAAGCCCACACAGTAAGAGTGGCAGATATAACTGCTGCATTTACACAAACCTGCCATTTTAATGCAATGTGTGCTTGCTGTTCTATTACACATCATTGATTTGATGTTTCTGGAGACTGTCAGGTCAAATAAACTGACATGTGATTTCACACTCTGTTATTTACATATGTTTTATTTATGTAAATGAATGTATTTAGCAGTTATATGCACAAGAGGTTTCAGGAGACATAGATGTAGTAGTTTCAGTGTGCGCGTTTGGGCTTTTGTTTGCACTGTGAGGTAATGAACAGATGAATAATGAAACGCTCCACCTGGTGCTGTTTACTGAAGGTTGAGTCGTTGACGTGTTTAATTAGTCTCAAGTGGATGATGATTATTGTGAACAGTGTAATGACATGCTAAATATGACAAACATTAAAAACCGTCATTAGTTGAGGGAGAAGAACAGATGTGATGGCGGCCTGTCTTTCTGTTCTTTCATTTGCATACATTTAAATAGCCTTCAGCAATATTTATGGCCTAAAAACAGTGGATAACGTCATCTTGTTCCGCCCACTTAATTTAGCAAACAGTTTTTTGTCACATAACCTTATATTTAGAAAGGACCTATCATACAGCTGCCTGTGATTGAGAGGTGTTTTTTGCCTCAGAAGACAGCAAATTAATTCATTTCTAAAACTGCATTTTACATGTTGGCAATTTTATGTATTTTATCTAGCTAAAGATTAGCAATCAATTACATTCTCTTTAAATTTTTGTTGTTCTTAATATCCTTTCTCTTGGCCTAAGTCATTGTAAGTAAAAGTAGCAGTTTATCCCTCTTGTCCCCAATGATTCCTTAAAGTCAGGTCGATAAATCATTAGTAGTTCTGTATTTCTGACCCATTAAAACGAGAAGCTGGGATGATCAAGTGGTAAAAAAACCCCTCTGCATAAGAGGTTTTACCAATACCAACCCAACAACATATTTAAGTACATTATTGGAACAACACCTGTAGAAATCATGTAATGCCTCTGTTGAGCCACTAGAGGGGGGAAAGGGCCTTCAGTGCCGACGGTCACTGTTTACCAAACATTTACTACCATGATGGCAAAATTACAGTATTCTGCTGCCAGTGGTGTGTGTGTGGTTCAGGTATACCCTATGGGGCAAAATGTCCCCACAAAGATGGCAATAAAATCATTGTCCTTGTGGAAACCTTTTTTGGTCCCCATGAGGAAAACCACTTATAAATCATACTAAGTGATAGTTTTTGAAAATATATACATTTTTCTGTGACGGTTAGTTTTAGGGGATAGCATATCTTATGTAATGTCCTCATAAAACCCAATGTGTGTGTACCTACTTGACTATAGTTTAGAAGTGACCAAAAGCTGACAAAATCTCCATTTAGGGACGTCCTGGAATGGGCCGTTTAGTGTGTGTTGTGTGTAAAGCATTTTAGAACCCAAATGCATTTGTGCTTCAGAAGATCCCAAAGTGCTTTGGGAAATAATGGTTACGTGAAGATGTGTGCATGCACAAAAACATGGAATTTTATCACCATGTGTGCTCTGCCATGCTACCTGAAATTTTGAAATTACAAATTGGATTGCAAATTGAGCTTGGATCATCATAGAAGATCATAATTTGATTAATTATAGTATTTAAAGTAAGTTATTTCTAGAGGATGCTGTGAAGCTGTAAAGGAGACGCATGTTACTGGAGTCTGAGGAGAAAAATACAGTATGTTAGGCAGGAGATAAATTGAGATGCAATGTCTTCTCTTTGATGTACACTACTGTTCAAAAGGGTCAGTAAAAAGTATCTTATGCTCACCAAGGTTACATTTATTTGGTCAAAAAGTAAAACCAGTAGTATTGTGAAATATGACGATAAAAAAAATGTTTTACTTGAATACAATTTAAAATTCAATTTATTTCAGTGGTGGCAAAGCTGTATTTTCAGCATCATTACTCCAGTCTTCAGCGTCTCATGATCCTTCAGAAATCATTGTAATATGCTGATTTGGTGCTCAAGAAACATTTATTATTATCATTATTGAATAGTTTAATCCTCCTTAATATTTGCGTGAGATTTTCAATATCCTTGATCACACGATGAATGGAAAGTTTAAAATTTATTTGAAATGGAAATATTTTGTAAGATTCTAAATGTATTTTGTCCCTTTTGATCAATGTGTCCTTGCTGAGTAAATGTATTAAAGAAAAAAAAGAATTCTTACTATATAGATTTAAACAGATATAATTTTCTTTCCCTCTAGAATGTTGACTCCAGGGTTAACATGTATCTTTTAAAAGACACATAAAAAAAAACGTTTATGTTTTTGGTTGTTTATTGCTATTTATTTATTGATTTTCTTTTTAAGTAAAGAAACGGTTGTCAGGTGTAGGTTGTCAGTTTGCGTGTTTGTGACCCGTTGGTGATATCATACTTAAGCTTTGACAAAAAATAAATTACTTTGCAAATGACTTTACTGTTGTTAAATGTCCCATCTGGATTTGATTTATAAATAAATGAGAAAGTATCTCTATTGCCCACAAATTGTCACCAGGGAAGCTGCGTAATGAGTCTGTTATTCTCCCACAGCATTGCTATCATAATCAAAGGACACTTGATCATATTAATGGTAATTCAAAAGGATATCCCGTTTAATATGAGTTTGTTGTTGATGAAGGGGTACTTGAGCCGAACTGATGGCTCTGTGGAGGTTTGCGAGACATAAAAGGATGCAGAAGTCTTCCTGCTCTGGCTGTTTGGTCAGATTGTGTCCTGTGATTCATGTACAGGATGTCTGTGTGCTATAAGTCTGAGTGATAACTCTTACACAGCTGCCGTCCACATGAGACAATGACAAAGTGCCTTAATTTGAGACTTTTATCCTGTCAGCCTCTCTCTCTCTCTCTCTCTCTCTCTCTCTCTCTCTCTCTCTCTCTCTCTCTCTCTCTCTCTCTCTCTCTCTCTCTCTCTCTCTCTCTCTCTGTAGAGGTTCTCTCTCTCTCTCTCTCTCTGTAGAGGTTCTCTCTCTCTCTCTCTCTCTCTCTCTGTAGAGGTTCGTGACCCTGTGAGTCTTTTCAACATGGCTGCATGCTCTTCTATCTGTCTCTGTGCATGCGTCTGTCTGTCTCTCCCTGCCGTGTTCCGGCTCTAAACCATGTGGGTCATGTCTGGGTGTGGGAAGAGTGTCGCTGCGTTCCACAAAGCCGTGTTGTCTCCGATAGCTGGAATGCTTCAGTGATGCTGGAATGTTTTTCTCAGTGTCGTACAGTCGTATCTTCTTTTTGAACTTGAGGAGTGACTGTTGTGTTTTCACAGTCCGTAAATCAACAGGACAGCTTTCGTTAGCAATCCTCAAGCCCTGGCATTGTTAATGTCAATGTTAAACACTGTACGAACTTGTTTATTTTAATTTGAATAATTGTAATTTTTATTAATTTTGTAATTTTGTTTTTAGAATTTACATTTTGCTTTATATTTGTTTGAGTAATTTTATTTCTTAAACTTCAGCTTTTTCATCTAATATTAGAATTCATTGTTATTTGTGGTACTGGTACAAGAGACTGAACGTGATTCAATGCTCTGAAATACTCAATGAAGTTATTTTTTGTTCTTGGCTTAGAAGTAAAAAGAAGTTGTAAAATACCTTAGCAATATACTGCGAACAAACATCCCGTCACCGTCCACGCTGCTTAGAGCGACGTTTAGATGAATATATAAGTATGTGCTGCATGCTTTCCTCTTAATAACAAAATAAACAACTAAAATGACAAGCAAAAACGTCATTCACATATAAAACAAGTATCACAGGCTTTCATAGACAACCTAAGAAGTTGGGGAAGGTCTTGTTTTTTTTTTTAAATTCCGTTTCAAGCTGTTCACACTGGCAATACAAAAGTAATAAATACATGGAAATTCTTACATATAGCCCCTTTTATTTTTCAGGTTTATATTAAAGCTGCAGTCCTTTCCTTTTTTGGGTTCAAAATTATGAAAAAAAATTTGAGCAATTACATAACCAGCCAGTGTTCAAAACTATCTGCTTGCCGTAGCTCGATTCAAAATGGTAAGCGTGTAATAATGTTTTTAATTCCAGTGGTACTGGTGGATTTCCGCGGGAAATTCAAGCATGTCTTTGCGTCATTACATCACATCTGTACACATAATGAAGGTGTCTCGGCTTGTAGGCTATGTTGAGTATGAGGATGTTGGAGGTGGAGATTTATAGCCTTTTCTCACAGCACTTGATATAATTAAACTTTTCAATTTGATGGCAGATCCAGAAAGGTTTAAACGACAATCACCAGTGACAACTGGAGATTCACCCGATTGTAAAAAAAAAAAAAAAGACTTCGGAGTGGCTACAGAAAAAAAGAGACTGCAACCGGGACCTTACGAAAACAAGGATAAATATCTGAAGGGCATTTGAAAGGTGGCGCGAACTCCGTGTTTTGAAAACTTCAAAACGAATGCAGAGATGGCTTTTTTTTTTTCTGCTGGACCGGGAAGACATTTAATGGTTCATTTATGTAACATTAGCACACTTGTTCGCTTAATTCATACAGTTACGGAGTAGGCTACTGAACTACACATTAAATGTAGTCATGCAATGCTGATATTGTTAACATTGTTAACAATTTGAGAACAAAATATAATTTGCACGGTTTGACGTGATATGATAAGCGATCGTTAGATTTAGTCAGCGTGATTTACTGGAATACTATTTTCCCCTTAGTTTGTCAGTACAAAAGTGGATGTTACTCATTCAGATTACATTTTCTGGTGAAAAGTCTTATGTTGGTCATACTTCCAAAAAGTAGAATCTGTGATTCTGAATAACAGTATCCACACCGGCGCGGCGACTGACAGCCGCACATTGTCCTCAAAACATTGGATTCATCCACACTGTGCCGTGCCGAGGCACAACCCACGTAAAGTTGACAATTCCGCGAATAACTGCAATGGACAGAGCAAGTTATGTTATGATTTAAAGATTTTTTTTTTATATAAAAATTATTTATTTGATGAATGTTAACTGAATAGTTTCTGATTTGTGATGTACTGCCAACATTTTTTGGTTTATCATTTCAAGAACGTTTGCAGTTTCACATCAAGTAAGTTTATTTGTATAGCACCTTTCACAGATAAAAATCACAAAGTGCTTCACAATAAAATGTGATAGAATAAAACAAGGTACAATACAATACATGAAAACATTTGAAACCAAATACAAAACATAGAAACAAAATCCATAAAAATCTCACAGCAAATTAAAAAAGCCAACGTGCTCAACGGATCACTTTCCATATAAGATCAAGAATCGGAGCTGTGCTTTCGAGTCAATGAAGACCTGTAACCTCTTGTTTGAACCAGTCTGTACCCATACAATTTTCCCCACACTGTTTAAGGTCACTGTAAATAACCTGCCGACCCCCACCTTATTTTTTGAGAAATATTAACATGGCTACTGTACCTGATATTTACCAAATTAATCCATCAAGATCGGAATCGCCATTCTTGTCGTAGCGTTGTCACGTAACTTAATGAAATTCTGTTTAGTTACCAAATTCTTCGACAACCACAGTACACTTATTTTCATAATTCATATTTTTTCATAATTCTCACTCTAAGCTAAACTCAGAAGTCGGCAACGATGTCATAGTTTTAGCTTTCAAATGCTACTTGCAGAATGACACACTTACCACAAAGTCTGGTCCGTGGAGATTGTGTCTCCTGAAGAACTGACCTCTGAATGATGGACTTTAACTGGTTAGAGTAGCTCAGTGCAAATGACCTATGGTTGCCTTACCATATATTCCCAGTTTATGAAATGTTTTAGAAACCGAACCCATGCCCACTAATTAATTGGATCATTATTAAATGGTTACTTATTTATGATGCAATGACTATTTTCCATACTGACACTTTCCACAACTCGCAGAGAGAGCGCGGCTGAAAAAAAAAAAGATCTGGTTTTGATTATTTAAACGGAGCCGCTAAAGCTCCACGCATGTGGAGGCCAATTTGTGGTGGGTGAAAAGTGGAGCCTATTTTTTTTTTTTATAGAGTTGTAGACTCGACAGGTCCTGTTATCACTCATACAGAAAAAAGGGGGGTGGTCTTCTGGGATACTATACAGCTTTTTTGTTGTTGTTTGATTGTGTTCTTTAAATTATATTTTGATGAACAAATGCATTTTTGTGTAAAGCTGATTTAAAATGGCATTTAAGATTTTCAAATTTTTTCTCCCATTTAAAGTGAAACAAACTTTTGTTTAGGCTACACAAGCTGAAGTTTCCATCTGCGCTTCGAGCAAGACTGAGTCAGCATTCGTAAAGTCCAGCTCAGTCAAACTTGGCTCTCAGCACAGATAGGTCAAAGATGGCTCTCCACAGAGATGCTTCCAGGACAGGAATAATTGTTGTGGATTTCACCCTCCAACCCCCACCCCCCCAAGAAAAAAAAATCTGTGATTGATCTGTGGGGAAAGAAATGTTGGAAACACGACTTTTCTGTATCTAGTGTTCAGAAATGTCTCAAGGCGAACAGTTCTTTAATTGATTGTTTTCCTAAGGATGATAACGATTAAGATATAATCCTAAAAATCGTTCTAAATCTAAAATAAAAGCTGAGTCCACAACACAACTATAACAATAATGGTGGAGAGAAACTATATCTTTAAAATGACCTTAACAACTATTTTTTTCCCCCAGCTGATAAAAACATTGACAGCCAATCAGAATCCATCCTGCTTTAAAGAGCTTGAGCATTTAAAGCAGTAGACAACAAAACTGCAGTATGTGCTTATAATTAACAGTTAATGTTATTTAACAGTTAGGCTAAATAACCTTATTATACAGCTCTGTTGAATACTTGATTCTGATTGGTCGCACCATCCAGCGGTATGTTATTTCTCAATAACAACCAGTAAAAACTGATAACAACTGAAGTCAGCGCTACGCTTGCTAGGAACGTTTTATCTTTGAAATTTTGCATTTGGTGAGCTAATAAAATATAAACTAAAATCAATATTTTGTGCACACTTAATGAATGTAATCCAGAATTGCGGACTCGCTCTCGTTTCATACAAACATAGCTGCTGCCATTTTGCAATGATTGTTTTGTACACTGTAATGGATTAGGGTATACAATGACAAACGGATACGATTTAAAAATGGTTTCATCTCAGATCAGTATCTCTTATCCCCGTAATTATTAGGGGTGGGAATTGGCAACAATGTGACGATTCGATAGTATTGCGATATTTGGGCCACGATTAAATATTATTGCGATTCTCAATATATTGCAACACAAGCAATATATTGCGATTCATGTTCCCCATTTTATTCAAAGACGTCACAAAAAATGAGCAAAATAAGACTGCTCAACTCACTTTAATTAAATGTCACACTTAATTCTGTAAACATTATCTTCTACACATTAACTGAAGTGCAAAAACTTGTTCTTGAACATTCAGGACACAGGACAGGACGTAATTATTCTCTGAATAGGAGACCTCTCACATGAATGTTGAGCTCCAGGCTTGGTACGATAGTCGGTGTTACCGGTGTTACGTGTTCAGTCGCAACACCGGTTTCATCACTTGCCCACCGCGGCAACGCAAGAACAGACTTTTTTTTTTTAATGCAATTACGCAGTATCAGTTCAATCCTGCCTGTATTACACACACACACACACACACACACACACACAGACAGAACAAACTTTTCTTTTAATGCAATTACGCAGTATCCGTTCAATCCTGCCTGTATTACACACACACACATACAGACACAGACACACATATAGAACAGATGCGCGTCAGTATCAAGTTCTCTTTCGGGCTTGAACAAATCATTACACACACAAATTATGCCAAAATGTCCGTTTTGTCAAATGTCCTCATAAGAGCTGTCTAAAATGATTTAAATAAAGTCTTTAATGAACATTTGTGAGAAAATGGGACGCGTGTCAGATCGCGTCTCTCTCCCACATTGCACTGCATTAACGTGTAGCCTACAGCTTACGCTCAACGGCTGTCCGAATTCACTCACTCGTTTTCATCCACTCCTTCAAGTGAACAGTATTAGTGGACTAAGGGAATAAGCCTAACTTAGTGAATGATTGTTTAGGGGGCGATTTCAGATTCAACCTATTTTCTCAAGCAGTGAAAAATAGAGAAACCAAAGGAGGAAACCGGAAAGTAAAACAGATAATTTTTAGTGCTGGGCAGCGATTAAATTTTTTAATCGCGATTAATCGCATAATTTTCTTGCGATTAATCGCATTGTTGTGCGAAAAATTGAATAATGAATTCTAAAGTAGTGTATTGCGCACTTTTGATTTAAATGTACTGTTATATACACAAAAGTGCAATAACGTGGTTTGCAAAAACTTTAAACAAATAAGGTGCTTTTATACCAGCAGTATTCCCTTTACAGTATCAATAAAATATTTATTGTAAATCTCAACCTAAACATCAAAGTAATCAAATCAAATATTTAAACAAAGCTATTTGCCACTGCCAGGGCATTACCTTTTATCTAGCTTGTTAAAACGAGTCCAGTTTTCTTGGTTTTTTTTTCTGAACAGGTATCAACAGATATCTTGTATCAGGGAGCAGCAGAAACAGTCTATGTAGTCAGAGGTCATGATCACTACTACAGATATAAGTCGACCAATGTTACTTCTCTGATAGTAGCTTAGGTTTGATCAATATGGTTTCCCACGTAAGATTACATTAAACAGAGTGAGGTGAAGTGGTCGAGCACATGGTGCAGCGTCAAGCGGGTGCGTTCCTGTGAAACTGTTGCGGTCATGCTCGCCTCACGCACGCGCCCGCCCATTGCCGAAGTTCAATTGTCTATTTTTGTACACGACGAGCAGCACAAATCATTGGAAGAGACTGATCGTCGGCTCGCTGTTTGTGAGTTTCCAGAATCTAAATAGTTATCTATAGGTTTTATAGGTACTATATTAAGCACCTGTCATTCACTCGCGGAGCGCTGTCTCCCTTTCTGTTCACCTGAGAACCTGCCAAAGCCTCTCCACTGCTGGTTTGGGTGGGTTATATATCCCACCCCTCCTGTGATCATGGTTTGACTGTAGGCCTATGTGTATTCAGAGCCAGTGAGCAACGAACTTTCAAAATGAAAAAAAACTGCGTTAACGTGCGATTAAAAAATTGTCGGCATTAATTAATAAATGCGTTAACGCGATAACGCGTTAACTTGTCCAGCACTAATAATTTTATAATACGCAAAAAAAGATTGATACTTGCCGCCCGTGTATCGATACAGTATTGCCACAGAAAATATTGCGATACTGTGCTGTATCGATTTTCCCCCCACCCCTAATAATTATGTATGTGGTGTAATGCAGTGTAATAAGTTGTATGACTGTACCGAACCCCTTAAAGGTCTGTCTAGTTTAAACTTGCCGCTTGCTAGCAGCAGCTCTCTCCGTGGAACCGTTGCTTTTCAAGACCTATTTAAATATTTCAACTCAAGTTGATATTTCGTGTCTAATTATGTACGTCCAGCCGGTTATTGCAGAATAAACCTCTTCAGAATCACTCTGGATTCGCGTCAGGGTCCTGATATAACTGGGTTTATTCCGAGAAAACAACTAGATGTAGTTGATGTAGATGTACATCATCGCTTGCTTATCGTCCACTGTTGTAAACACTAATATAGTTATCGTTTTTGGTGTGAACTAGCCTTAAGTCGTGAGAGGCTGTGTGTTACTGTTGGGATTTTTATGACAGGTCTCGCTTGTTAAAAAAAAAAAAAACACAAATACAAAAAAATACTACAAATAATACATTAATATATACCTATACATTGTTTTTGAGAAGGAAACGCATCTATGAAATTCTTTGACGATAGATCTTTTCATTCCTGTTTAAAGTCTCAAATGTCAATACTCAGAACAAATTTGTTCTCAGAACAAATAATGTGTGTTTTTGCCCATGCATGTTGTTCCTCAGCGCTGCGAGGAGTCTCTGGTTGCGGCCGCTCTGTGGCGTCACTGGGAATGAAGCTGTAATTTCACAGTCTTTGATGTGCTGTGTAGCATTACCTGTAGACTGCAGTCGTCTCTCGTTCTGTTCATTTATCTGTCTCTTCTCTTCTTCCTGTCATTCTTTCCAGCTCCTTCTTCCTCTGCACACGGGAGTCTTTGATGTCCTCTGTGGCGTGACCTGTAAACTGTTGTAGTCCATCTCTTTTTCTGCTCTTTCTGTTACTCTTTTCTTGTTTCTCGTAGCTTTGATGTTTTGTGTCATTACCTGCAGTTGTTTTCATTCTCGTTGTTCCTGTCTGTCTGCTCCATACCACCTATAAGACATAAAATAATGATGTGTAATTACTCTGTTTTGTAAGGCATAGTGGAGACTGTGTGTGTGTGTGTGTGAGAGAGAGACAGTGAGGAACACAAATGCCCCAGGGAACATTTTTAGTGCTTTGAGTCTCCTGAGCGATGAATGAGCAACCTCTGTTACAGTTTTCTTTCCTGCGTCAACCTATGTCCCATTTAAAAGGAAGTTAAGGTGGGACAAGTCCCCCTTTTATTAAGACCGAGATCATTTGATTGGCTGCCAAAGGAATATTCTTTTTTTTGTTGTTGTTGTTGTCCATTGTCATTTAGATCCCATCCTCTCCTCCCTTTATTCTGACCTCTGACCTCTAAGTACCACACAACAAGACCCCTAGATGACCTCAGTCCAATTTCAAACATGCACACAAAGACAAACAAACAGCAGATGTTAATTTTCATGGCTCCATTACCACAACAGGATGAGGTCACCTGTTTTCTTACAACAAACGAGTTTCCGATTACGTCATATGACTTTAATTTGGCCCCTGTTCCAGTCATACAACATTTAAGGTGACTCTTCAAGAGCATTTAATACTATTTAAATCAGAGTGTGTGTGTTTGTGCATGTTGTGTAACGCTCATGGATACGAGACATTGCTCAGATGCTGATGCTCCTGTCTTCCTCTGAGTCACCTGAATATTTCAGATGTCTGAGAAAGGGAGAGTGCAGGAAATGACAGTGTGAAGGGAAAACTAATGTGGAGAAAGGGTTTGTGCTAACGTCACGCTGTCGACCAGCCCGGTATCCACAGGAGGTGTGTCGTTTTCAGGCCACAATCAGAAAGTATTTTGGAACAGTCAGACAAAATGTATGCTATCTCAGACAATAAACAAAACACATTTGTGGTATGTAAATAATAATAAAGTTACTTACTTAGTATTCCGTTACCATACAATGCTGATCCTCATTGAAAACAATCAAAAGGACTGTTGCTGTTGTTACCTCTAGTGAACAAAACTTCTTTAAACGTCTAGTGTACTCTGACTGTACAACAGGAACTGTACTGCACTAATTACCATTACGATGCCAACCGTATCAGAGGGTCGATTACCACATTTTGATGTCCAATGACTACGAGAGTAATGAAGAGCAAGCAGTTGTACTAAATTGTACTATTTTACTCTTAAGAATGTTGAAAAACAATAATCAAATACACTGTGTACATATTACCGTCAAAGGATTACACAAATGAAAAGAAAATGTACATATGAAGAGCGTAGGCCTGCGCAAAATAATAAACAAAATAAACAATGAATTATTTCAACAGATTTGAATTTCAAGGATACAGATGTTAGCTGGTCTTGTGATTAGGCAGTGAAACAAAGATTGCAACAGTCCGTGTAGTCTCTACAGTTCTTTAAGATGTTCAGATGTCCAAATAGCTTTGTGATGTTGGTCGTCGAGCTGCAGTCTCAGGCCCTGATGTATGGTGAATCCTCCGCGATGATAAATGCAAGTGTATAATCTAGGATGTGTTATACTGAATATTTATCTCGCTGATGTATGACTCTCAAATAATGTAATCTGTAACATAAAACTGTATAGATGTGCAATTAACATGGCAGAAATGCTGAGACATTACAGCTCTATATAATGGCTGATCACATCTGCCACTATTAACATATTTCACACAATCAGGTAACCGCACTCTCATATAACATAAAATATAATGTAGCAGCCGTACATCAATCTAAACAGTGAATAAGTGACACAATAATAATATAATGAATACTCAAATGTAACTCACAATCTTCAATGACGCACATTCAAGAATCGTCACTATGGAAACTTCAGCGCAAAGTTTAATCAAGAGCACAAATATTCTATTCTGCAGTTCACAAAGTGAAGGCGCTGCAGAAAGAGATTTTAATCTTATTTTACTGCTTTACAGGTAAGATTGCAGGACCTCAGCTTTCCCTCAGGATCCGAACGGAAAAATATGATCCGCTTTCGTGCGATCTCAAATTAAGCCACACCTCCTCACATTCAAATCAATGCCCAACATAATAGCTGCAAAGCCCTTATAATAAATGAACACAAACTGAACAAGGGCTTTTTTACACTGACTAACTTGTACGCTATGTGATTACTATGTTAAAAAAAAACAACTATTGAAATAAATGAAAATAAAATCACATTTATGAGGGTTTCAAAGATTTACAATGTAAGTTTGGCATTAATTTAGGTCCGTATTCAAAAAGGCTAATTTGTGATAATTTGACCATGTAACCTTTTTTCTTCAGATGGTCAGATGTTCTTGCTTCCATTGAAGAACCGCAAACACAAAACAAAAGCATGAACATTACTGGCAGATTGTTCAAAGTGCTCAGCCAAAAATAAACATATAAAGTCTGCACGCCATGGCTCCAAAAAGACAGAAATATATTAACTCTTTCACCGTCACTGTTTTTTTAATTATTATTTTGCCAGCCACTGCCAGCTTTTTTAAAATCATTTTCACAAACGTCTCATGACCCCCAGAATATTTTGTTGTATGAATATCTGAACATGCAATATATAGAACAGAGCCTCTGATTTTATTTGACTATTTATTGAAAATTATTGTAATATGCAAAACTGTTACCCAATCATAGCAATGGGCGTTTACTTCCAAGAATGTGGCACGCCTGTCAAAACGAAGCGGTTCAAAGAGAGGGTCAAACACAGGGTAGAAACTAGCCTATTACATCTAAATTGTTGTTTTCTGTTTGTTGGAGTGTTTTAATTGTCTAATGAAGAGCCTGTGTGGTCAAAGTCACCTTTGTGAAAGGCTGTTAAAAATTTCTATATTTTTGGAGCTGTGGTGTGCAGACTTTATTTATTGTTCCATTGAAGAACAACACTCTCTTTGGATCAATCTCAAATCATGATCGTTAGGTTTTGCTTATGAACTAAGTTTAAGTTTCTATTTGCATCAATTGATCTTTATTTTCCTGTTTATCACTGCTTTGAAAAAAGCGGTAATGTGTAAGGCTATCAATTGGCTTGACTCGGATAGTACGGTGATCGGGAGGGGACATGTTCTGTGTTTAGTTATAGTTACGACATATTAATTTGTGGGGCAACGTGATATTCCATGGCCACAAGATCATTTTGTCGAGGTAATGACATTATCTTGCGCCCACGAACTGTGAAGGCCATAAATTGTGTTAGGGAACAATAATGCACAAACAAACATGCTTGAAGTCAACCATAGCACCATGAAATAACCAGAAATGGACATTTATTAATAAATTAATGTTTTATTTTTAAATAAAAATGACACAAAAGACTGTGCTGCATTAATAAATGGCTATGAAATGTGATATGTTTTATTAAATTATATTATAAAATACTTTTATATAAAAGAATTTGGGATGAGAAATAAAATTGTCATAATATAATATAGCGATGTCTTAATGCTGCTGTCTTTTGTGTCATTCTTAATTTAAAATAAAAAGTTCATTTCTTGGTTAATGTCATTTATTTATTTATTTATTATTAACCCAGTTTGGGTTAGGATGTCGTTACCAGGACAAAATGGTCTCGTGGCCTTGACATATCACGTTTCCACAAGTTCATATGTTATGGCCATGACAAAACTAAGTGAACTGAACATGTTCCCTTCCGGTCAATGTAGAATAGAGAGAGACAAACCAATACATTCTCATTACATTCCTATTACATGTTCAATTCATCTTTAGGTGGTTTGAAACTTAACTGGTCAGTAAGACTCCCCCAAACTCCCCATAATTTGCACAGTGAACGTCGCCTGGTATTCCCTATGCAGGGCCAAATGTCCCCACAGTAATTTTGGTCACACTTCACAATAAGGTGCATTCGTTAACATTAGTAACTACCTTTGTTAACATGAACAAAGAATAAACCATACTTCTTCAGCATTTATTAATCGTACTTAATATTAATTTCAACATTTACTAATACATTATTTAAATAAAAGGTTGTATTTGTTAACATTAGTTAATGCACTGTGAACCCACATGAGCAAACAATGAACAGCTGATTTTTTGTTAACTAATATTAACAAAGATTAATAAATGCTGTAACAAATGTATTGCTCATTGTTAGTTCATGTTAGTTAATACATTAACTAATGTTAACTAATGAACCTTATTGTAAAGTGTTACCCTAATTTTTAACCTTGTGGGGGAGGTTTTTTTTCTTTCTTTTTTTTACTGCTCCCTATGAGGAAAACAGCTTATAACTCAAACAAAATGTTTTTTTGAAAATGTAAAAATGCAGAAAGTTTGTCTTTGGAAAGTCCACATAAAACAGAAACCTGTGTGTGTGTACAGGTTTAGGGTGCTTTCACACCTGTAGTTCGGTTAATTTGGTCCGGACTAAGGGCGAAAAATTATACTTTATCATTTTCAGGCATTTTGGTTCCTTTTCACACCAGACAGTTTGCTCTGGTCCGAATCAGATAATGAGTTGATGAAACGAACCAAACTGCAGTCACGTGACAACAACCACATCACTCTTTGGCCAGAGGTAACTGCACTTCGATTGGTCAGAATTAGCATGCAGGAAAAATCCAGAGAATCCCGGGAGTAAACAAAGAGGAGGAAAATTCGGCAGACAGCTTTTTACTGTGGAGAGACGACTGTGTGGGCTGATTGTATCCCTGGTCATAGTGTATTATATAGTTTGTCAATACAATAACATTTGAGAATGAAGCGAGGATGCGGCTTGAAAATAATGTTTTACTGCACTGCACGCGGCAAAGTAGGCGCGCATTAATGTTGCTAATCATTGACATGTCCAGTGACATGTCCGCGAGCTGCCATGCTAGTGCAAACTGTCAACAAACATTAACGTTAGTCCTCATCCCATAATGCACAGTGCAGCTGACTACGGCAGCTAGTTTAGTCCAAAAATGCGCAGTTCTTTAGCAGTTGGGTCTGTTCGAGGTCGGATCACGTTCTCACCACAAACGAACCGCTCCAGAGTTCGTTTGAAAGCGTACCGACTTGTTTGGTCCGCTTTTGGTTCGCACTCGAGTGCGATTGCTGCTTTCACACCTGCCCAAACGAACCGTACCAAGGGGGAAAACGAACTCTAGTGCGATTCAACCGAACTAAATGAGGCAGGTGTGAAAGCACATATAAGGGATATTACATTGTGGGGAGTGGGGACCAAATGTCCCCACAAGGATAGTAAAACCTGAGATCACCTACATTGTGGGGACTAGCCAGGGAAGGGAGGGAAATGGATGAATAAACATGCAGAATTATGTTGTTTTTTTTGAAAATGTAAAAATGCAGTATGTTACCATTACTCCTATAGTGTCCCTCCAAAGATAGCGAAACAGAGTTTGTGTGAGTGTAAGTGTGTGTTGTAGCAAACCTCTCCATCCCCAGCTCTCTGTCCCATTTTAATCTCTGTTTCTTTAGTCTTCCTTCATATTCTTCCCTCCCTCCCTCTCTGTCCGTCTCTCTGATGCGGATGGTGCCGGAGGGTCTGTCTGGAGGCCTTGTGATGCCACACAGACTGAGGGGAGAGTTTCCGCTGTGGCGTTTGCACTCTGAATTTGTAGGAAAGCCACCACTGCTTGTGTCTTTACGACTTGAGTTAAATGTCCACTAAATGATCTCTCAGCCAGTAAAAATAACTTTATGAAGATGTCTGGAGAAAGGCTTGGGCTTTTGAATGTAGTGCCTGTCCTTGCATGCATCAGTTGTTTGTTGCTGAAGGACGTTTACTATGAGTCAGTAATGATTTGTCTCTATATTTTGTATCTTTTTTGCATGTGTTTGATGAAACAATGATGTAGGTCATTGTAGGTCACGTATTCGATTACGAGAAGTGCGTTTTGTCTAATGTACATTTTTAGAGACGCTGATTTGTGTTGGAGAGCGTGCTTCTGTCCCGTGCTGAACAATATTGTCACTGTTATCACTGTTTGCACGAACTGGACGTGGACAGTGGAGATGGTAGGGAGAATTTGTTGTTAATCTCTCGCTAATCGTTCTTAGTTGAATTAAGTGCACGCCCTCGAATCGCTAGTCTGTATTTGAGAGTGTGGCCTAATCTATTTCCTCTCTCAGCGTGAAAACCTGATGCAGTGATTGGCTTGCCGTTTCTCTGCACTGTTCCTTGCCAGAGACGTTTCCACTGTCCTTTAGATAAATCATTGACTAAATTTCTCGACGATCGGTAGGTATTATTTTTATGTGTACGTCTGTCAGGTTGAAGGAGAATGGATCTAGCGGAGTAACTGTCTCATTTTGTTTATAGGTTCGTGATGGCCCATTCCTGCATTCATGTCCGGGTGCTTCACGTTCATTCACGGCGGCAGTGCTGTTTTCTGTTTTCAAAATAATTTGGGTTTTCAGTTGATTGTGAATTAACATGCAAGTTGAAGCAGGTGAGGTCATGTGACAACAGTATTGTATATGACTGTTTAAAATATTTGTTCAAAAATGCGCACTTTCACATACTATTTTTAAAAAAATGCTATTATGTAATTGTACCAAGCAATAGGCTCATTTTGTACGCTATATGGCCTATTTTTTTCTAGTTTCTGTGAACTACATAATGTTGCTAAGATGTCTCTATCCCTTAAGACATTGCTGTTTATTAGTTCTTAAACTATCAGTTGTATTTATATTCTGTTTTTGTTTTCATTTGACTTTGCTGACACAATTAATGATTCCCTGCCGTTGCTCTCATTACACAAGGCCACTAAAATGACGACAAATTAGCTACAGGCAGCTTAACACAAAGAGAGAGCAAGGCATGTGAAATCCATTATCATGAGCTCTCTGTGGTTTGTCCTGTGAGAAGCCTGGCTGCTCACTCTTCCATTATCGCTATGATGAAACGTCTTTCAACTTTTCCAGATCCCAAATCACTCATGCTGCCTTCCCTCTTAATTTACTTTACCCTTCTTTTTTCACTTCCCTAATTGTAAGGTTTCTTCAAATCCGTCTGCTTTCATTGAATTTTTCCTCAGAGATCAATAAAACATTTGTATTTTATTATTGTGTGAATTACACAGATCGTGGCCTATTCGAACACGTCTCAGAGCTTTAGCAGTTCTGCTTCATCTGGAAATGGAATCATACACAACATGGCTGCAAATGTGATCAATAATCTAATTGCCCATGATTAGAAATTACCAAAGAAAAAATATTGGTTCAGAGTATTTTTATCATGATGTGTGCTTGTGTTCTGGGTGGTTGATGGGTGTTTGCTTACTGGCACGTCTTTATAATATACTATTCACTATACATTCTGTCTTGGGATTTTTGTCAATAATGTGAAAATCCTAATTCTGTATAGCACACTTGTTCTCTACAAGATGCATGATTTGAGGTGTCATTTTAAGGGGTCATCGGATGCAAAATTTACTTTTATATAGTATTTGCATAAAAATCCAGCATATTTCCACCTTCAGCCATTGTGTCTTGTGTGAGAACTTTGTGTAACCCCCACCCCCCATCCCCCTGTGGCACCCCATCCCATGTGACCCCCCCCCCCCCCCCCCCATGGAAGAGAGGGGTAGGGTGAGCAGTTGCTCATTATCATTTTAAGAGACATGCATTGAAACAGGTCGCTGTCAACAGAGCTGTTTTTGAGCAAGTAAAGAGGGTGTTGTTTTACACAACCATTGAGGAATTTGAGGCAATTTTTCACAAGTTTACATGAAGAACCTAAAGAATCATACCAACTTGTGAAAAATGGCCATCCGGTGACCCCTTTGAGTCTGAATTAAAATAAAATTTAAAGTGTCGGTTCACCCAAAAATGAAAATTCATTAATTACTCCCCTCTTGTCAATCCAAACGCTTCATTTGTGTTTTGAAGATGAACATAAGTCTTATGGTTATGGAATGACGTTGCCCTACCGTCGGCTTGGAGTGTCCCGGCCTTAAGTATGAGGCAAAGTAATGGTGCTGTTAGCAAGCCCTACTAATATAAATACAGGTATGCTGATAATGCTCAGAGCTTCTGCTGAATATTTAGGACAAAGATCAAGTTGTTCTGGTCGCTCGAGACACCACAGACGGCACTGATGCTGCATTGCGTGCAGAGTTAAGCATCAGTCAGTTGTTTGCCAAGGGTCACAGCGGACCGCTTTCAACACACTGTTGAGGAGACATGTGCGTGACAGGAAATGATAATTGACTTTTCAAAGAGAAAGTTAGTTACACTACACAGAGACGAAAGGAGGGACACTCATATGGATGCAGGGAAAGCACTGCCCACTGTCCCACTGTGTAAAGTGCTGTCTTTTAGGGAACGACTTTTTCAAGATGAGCGTAAAATCTTGTCAGTTTTAAGGCAGATTTGTGAGAATCAATAGCAAATAGCTACATTTTTTCTCCCAGACGAGATCACTCTCAATATGGTCGCTCTAGGGAAATTGTTGGTGAAATTTCGCAAGCAAAAAGTCCGTTAAGTATTATGATGAATAAATCACCCCTCGCAGTCACTTTCACTCCAAGCAGTTTTCTGTTTGTCAATGCGCCAAACTGTTGTTACCAACTTGAACTCGAGGCAAATGCTATATGCGAAAATCTTTCACCGCCTTGAGAAATTCGAAATTCTGAGCGGTTAAATAACATGACCTTAATATTTCCTTGGGTTCAAGTGAATAATGGTGTGAATTGTGTTTGTGAACAGGTGACCACTGATCATCGACTGTGTTTGGTTTTCCCTTGAGTGTTGTGAATCACAGCATTGTTCTCCAGTAATGTAATACACTAGTGTAAAAGCTATTGTCTTGTAAATGGCACTCAAACATAATGAGCTGTTATCAGATTCTCTATAAAGTGTAAATGTTGTTTTTAATGGTGTGTTAACTGGAAAGGGTGTTGTTGATTAAAATGAAAACCACATGCTGTTGATGTGGTGGGTGCAGCAGGTTGTATAAAAGGGAGGATGACTGAAAAGGTAAACAGCCCTGGCGTCAACTCTTTAATCATTTTAATGGATTAGTTTTAATGGCTTAGTTCACCATTTTAATATCGAGTCTCAGATGGTTCTCCTAAAATTCATTGGGAAGTGTATTATAGCATTATTGATATGCTACCATAGTATTGATTTTGTTAATATTTTGCATTCACTTTTAATTTTGTGCTTTTGTTTTTTATATATATATTTCTATATAAACTTTATTTGCATTTTAGTTATTTCAGTTTTTCTTTAGTCTAAGTTTATCTAATGTTTTTATTGTATTTCAGCTTTGTTTAAATCACCCAATTTTTTTTTAGAATTTTAGTCAACATGTTTTGGGAGAGAGGCAAAGACATAGCCTAAATGAGACAATTGATGACATTAAGTGTACAGTAATTACAGCAAGTGAATAGATCTACAATAAGTACATTAAGTGTATAGATCTATAAATACGGAGAGCTTTCATAATTTGGTTTTAGAATAATTTATTAAGAAATTGAGTGCATATTGAAATATCGAAGACATTGTGTATCTTGGCATATCGGAGAATGATTTGAGACATTGTTTAGATCTGTAATGAGACCCAAAAGAGTTGAGATTTCTCTGGTCTTTTTCTTTTTTCACAATGTTCACAATTTGGTGTACACTATCAATTTGGTGTAAATTAGCCACTTTGAATCTGGATGTGACAGGATATTTATCCTATCAGTGAACGATCAGGTTGGCAGAAGAGCACGATTGGACGGGGTCCGCCTCGACCTCCCTTGGGCTGTCTGTTCCGCTCTCTGACTGGAGCATGTGTGATTGCGCAGGGTCAAGAGGGCAGGATTTAAATGAAAACTTTAAATAACTGCCAGGCTCTGTCATTACGAAGTATTACTGGCCATGTGCGAGCGGGGCCCGAGCCACAGTAATGACTACATCTCCTCCATGTGCCTCTGCCTCAGAGGAGACAGCACTGGCCTTTTAATAGAACTTCTGTAATTACACTGCGTCAGGAGAGCAATGCCATGCTAACAGTCGCATCCTCCAGAGAAACATGGAAATCAACCCCTGTTTCTCCAAAACTGAGCCTATTACCCGTTTTCTGCCCTCTTCACAACGGTTTAAGAATATTATCTCTCCATTTCATAAATTAGATTGATAGATGTTAAATTTCTGTGTAGCTAATGTTAGACTATTGCCAATAAGATAAGCAAAACTAGGGCTGGGCGATAAAACGATAACGATAGTTATCCCGATATAATTTTTCTCGATAAAACGATATCAAGAGTTCGATAAATGTTCGATAATGTTTATGATTCCAAGACAGTTCAGCGCGCTTGGCTCGGTGTTCATGATCTTGGAATCTCATACAGTTCAGCGCAATTGGCTCGGCATTCATGATTCGACTGGTCAAGACTGTTTTACAAAGATGGCTCCTGCCTGTATACGCGAAGTGGACTGTCTTTATAAAATATCTTCTTATTAAACTGTCTGTACACTTACAACGTTATCAATGCTTCGGTGTGCATGTAGGGACCCTCATTTATGGTACCGTGTTAGTGTTACTTGGGCTATTTTGAGCCTTGTTAGTGGTATTAACTAGCGATTTTATTTTGAGTAATCTATGCCCTATATACTAGCGTTATAAGCTAAACAGTTTTTAGAGATAAAACTCTTTACATTCGATAATCATGAAAAAAAATCTCAGAGAACGGTTGACTATGTACCAATGTGTAATTAGACCAAAGGTTCATTTTGCGCCGGTGTTGTCCTTTAATGTTTTCAAGCCATGCAACGGATTAGGTAGGCTAGCTGTTTATTTCGAAACATAATTAACCGAGGGTCCAAAAAACCTTCAAAACAAAGGATTTTACTGAACATAAGAACTACCCACTTGTTTAAATGATCACTCCGTGATCTACACATTGTCTTATGTTGATGCTTGTTCTAGACCACCGGTTTTAAATAAAAATATGCAATCTACTATTGTTTACTGTTGTGCAAAGTTACAAACCGAAACGTGGCCGAAAGCATCATATAGGCTATAGTCTATACCTATATTGTACATGCATCAGCGGCTCTATTTCATATGCATACTTGGTATATTTTTCAGTGATATACAGTATGACAATTCTATCTGTTATGTACTATGATTTCATTTCAGAAGATCACATTTTCATTTTAAAGCAGTTATTTATTTCACGCTATGAAAAAAGAGCACTTCTAATATGTCAGCTTTAGATTTAAGAGGTTAAGCTTAACGATTAATTGATTCATTTATCATTAATTTTATCAACGATCAATTATGGGAATTTATGTAAATTGACTTCCATAGTTACCAAAAACATAGTCTCAGCCTCAGATGTCAGATGCATATTGCACAATGTTCTGGAAACACTTCAGGAGTTTCAAGTCGCGATCTGATTTGTTGAATTCTACAGGATGTCCAGGAGACGTGTGTGTTGCGTTCTTTATCTGTCAGCCTGGAAACAAATGCCATGATGCAAAAACCCCTCATGAAAGAAGAAAGCCGTTGTTTACAACTGTGACAATGAGCACTTACCAGGATCAAATTACTGTAAGGCTGAATTTCCAAAAGTATTCATTCACAACGTTGTGCAAGTTTACGGCAACAATGCTGTGAACTTCACATAATTTATTAGATGCACACCAGTGTGTTATTGTAGGGACATCGACATTTATTTTGTCACGGCCCTAAACATGATGCGGAACAAAACTAATTGATTTGTTGCGTTACATGTCAGTCAAACGGCCTCTTGGGCGGTCTTTGGGCTAGAAAAGCTGCGAGAGTCCAGACCTTCTGCCGACAGTCTGAAGGTCTGGAAACGCGAGACTATCAAAAAGAGACTACCTTCTGAGTGGGTAATTTATTTTCTACTAGTATTTTCTCATTATTTTTATGTTTGTAATTTTAATTGTTTAAAATTTAACTTCAAAATATTTTGTTTCATTTAATAACAGCAACTGTATAGGGGAAAAAATTATTTAGCTTTTGTTTTAATCTCATCATAATGAGACAATTTTCATAGATTTATTTCACTGAAATGTTTTAAGTTGTGTAAAGTTTAATCAGTTAAATTTTGATAGTGTGTTTCAAAATACGTATCGTTTCAAATTAGCTTAGAAGATCATGGCTTAAAGGCCCACTGAAGTGCCTTGCAACGCACAGTATTATTCCACTGAAACGGGAAGACGGGGTGGGACATATTGAACAGGTCCTCCCATTTTTTTAAAATAGCCAACAGCCTTTTGTTTACATCACAGACAGCTCGGCCAGAGCCGTTGAGCTCGGCAAAGCCTCCTAATCTCTAACTTTCTCTACTCCTTGCTTTACAATATAGCAGAATTCAATGGGTCCGATACGTTCTGTGGTCTGCGCTGAATTGATCATATGATCCGCTCTGTGCTATCATGTCTCTGGACTGGAGCAGATTGTGTGCGCTATTTGCGTGACTCTAACACGAAACCAGACTTAATTCGCCTCAATGGAAAGCATATTTATACTGTCTGATTCGTTCCCTATCCCCTATCCCCCTATGTGCCATTCACCATGTAGAAAATGGTAATGTGTGAACAAGGGACAGATTTCAGCCGTCTGAAAGCATCTATTTATAATGTTGGGGGAGGGTCGATTTAGTTTCTAGAGAGCATTTGATTGGACAGAAAATCTGATAAGAAGCGTAGTTTAGAGTGATGTCATCAAAATGTATCTATATTGGCGAAAGTGAGAGACTATACATTTTCAATGCTTATCTTCGAAATGTGAATTTCATCATTGTTTTGGAGCACACTAGTTTATAGATGACCATAAAGATAACATTCTTATTAAAAGCCAAAAAAAAATAAATTTTGATTTCATGGGGACTTTAATGCCCATATTCATCCAGCCAAAGAGTGGTGTGGAAACTGGAAAGAAAAAAAAGCCTTTAGAGTAAGGCCATCTTTCTTTAGTAAAGCACACATTACAATAATCTAGTTACTTAATGTGTATTGCTTTTTGTAAATATTGTATAGGCCATCAAAGTCTGTGTCCAATCTAATGTTATGGTATTTTAAGTCAAGTCAAGTCACCTTAATTTATATAGCGCTTTTTACAATACAGATTGTTTAAAATCAGCCTTACATAGTGGAACAGGAAAATAATGTTGTAATAATATTGTTAAATATAAATTATTTTTTTTAACACAAAATCATGTCACGCAATAATATGGCTAATACTATAGCCATTATAAAGTGACAGGTGATTCTGTGCTAAAATACCATAACATTTGATATTTTTTCCCTAAGAATATGGGAAACATTTTCTTGTCCCTTCTAAGAGCTGACACAGCCTATTTATTTTGTTTGCATAACTATGCACTATTATATGGTTAGTTGCATTTTATTATTCACCTTGTTTTTTGCTGCTGTCCACAACCCTATCAGAACAGATCTTGGACACATTTTTGGGTCACAACCCGCCAGTTGAGAACAAAAAAGTAGTTGGAATAGAGCACAGCAGGAGCCATAAGTGCCGCTCTGAGACACAACGGCAGTGGATTAAAAAATGCCTTGACCAAAGAAGCATTTGAGCCAAAGTCTCTCGCATGATTCTCAGCGCTGTGGTCGTCCCACCGAGCCATCCAGCCCCACTTCACATTTGCATGAGTGACTGTTCAGTTTTCTGACACAATGACAGTGGTTATTTCACAGGCATGGGGTTTGCTGAGATTTGAGATTGCTTCAGCTGTCGTCGTTATCGGTTTAACTCATCTATTTATAATGTGTGAAGTGCATGATGTCAAATCTTTAGGTTTGGTTAATACTTTATCTCTGCTGTCTGTTGGTTAGAAATTAGCCATGGCTTTGGGCAGAGATGCCACCGAAAGGGGAAAAAAATTGACTAAAAAAATTGGAGATGGTCTGGCTGCAGACTTGCACTTGCATTCTCAGACTTGCATTCTCAGTCAGATGCACTTCCTCGGTAAGTGATGTCACTTGCAATCATCTCCTGCATTCTCCGCTGCCTGCGGCTGCGTCCGAAAACTTAGGCTGCTGATTTGTTGACTTAGACTTTGCAGGCAGCGTTTGTGCATGAAGGCACCTCACAAAACCGATTTCAGAAAGACTTTTGAGGCAGCGTAACGGTTTAATGGTCTACAGCAAAATGGAGAGAGCTTTGGTGAAAACTAGGCGAATATTTAATAACTACATCGTAATTTCTCGCTAAAAATGACATCAAAAGTGGAAAACGTTGCACTCTAAAACCCGATAAATTCAGATTTGATTTAATGGTCAAGTGCACTGTACTTAAAACTATTGTTTATCATAAGTAATGTTTTCATTTTTCAATTATTTTAAAATTGCACTAAAGCAGTGACTCTATTGCAGGGTTCCTCAATTAATTTTTACCAAGGGCCAAATTCTGCCGACAATACAGAGCCACCAACCACAATGTTATGACCTCAATGTTTGCTCTGCTATTTTTGTTGTTGTTGTTTTGTTAAAAGAGTCACAAATCACAATATAATTATTCTGATTTTATTTATTTTTATTTTCTTGTTCTCATGAGTCTGTTTTATTCAAGCAATCTTGAGCATTTTTTTGTATTCAGATACAGAAAACTTAAGAACTTTGCATGGTGGATATTGAAAAATAAACAATCAACAACTCTGGATCTCCATGTCTGCATGGGAGTCGACTGATCCTGCTCATCACCACACTGGATCTCTTCTCTAGCCTGGCTAACGCCAGACCCAATTCTCGTTGAGACTTGGGTCTGGGAACCACATGTACATTTTCTCGTATTTGAGGCGTGGTTTACGATTGCCTGGCGCCGTTTATTGGGTGCTAAGCATGTCTGTCCAATGCGCCTGTACGTAGCTCATATGCAATCGTTTCAATTATACCAGATGACGTATGTAGAGCGACAGAAATTAGACAAGGAAGAAGACGATGGGTAAGATATTTTTGTGTAAACAATGACGTTCAGCGACTATTGCCGTTTGTGCAAGATAAACATGCGGTAGCTTCGCGTCTGCTGCCATGTTGAATCCATTGATATAAACAAACTGCTTCGGTGTGCATAGATGTCGTCATCGTCTTGCTCCCTCCCCGTTCTGTGATTGGTTCCCTAAATGAGGCGAAAATCTGGCCCATGGTATCCATACTGCCTTTCAGAGTGAATAAAATCGCGCTGCGGGAAAGCAGCATGAGGAAACCCAGACTATCTCTTCTCATCAATTTCCCTAATAGCAGATTAAATTATTAGACCTATCAGCCTTAATATTTTATTGTTCTTACTTGGATCAAACTAAAAGTATTAACTGGCATGTACTCACCATTCAATGAGAGAAGTGACAGCGAGAGGCTGAAGCAATACCTCTGATGTTAGGGCTATATTCTGTATATTCTGAGACACTGATCAAGATGCACACTGTACAGTCTGTTTCTATCCTGGTTCTTGATGATGTTCATTATAGAAAACAATGACTCACAGAAGTAAGTGGATGGGAACATTGAAAGAAGGAACATTGCAATAATTCTGCTGTTCTTGAATTTAACTTGAGAAACCACTTTTGTCCAAAAGTCGATCACACTAGCCTCCTTGTGTTGCTCTCTGATCAAATCAGACTTTGACATTTCCAAAATCTCCAGCTGCAAAGATGCTTCATCTAAGGATGAAACCAGGCGTTTGGCCTCAGCAGTCCATTGCCCGCAGTACTTGAGCGAGCTCTTAACGCATTATAGTCCTTCACGTCTATTGCGATCTCAAAATTCGGCCCAGTTGATAATACCTAGAATATCAAAATCGACTGCTGGCGGTAGATCCTTTTCCTATTTAGCACCAAAACTTTGGAACAGTCTTCCTACCATTGTCCGGGAAGCAGACACACTCTGTCAGTTCAAAGCTAGACTAAAAACATCTCTTTGACCTAGCATACACATTATATATTATAGACTTCTATAATTCAATGTTAGGCTGCATAGATTAGGTCAGCCGGAACTGGGAACACTTCCCTTAAATCCTGATGTACTCATTACATCATAAGAAGAATGGCATCTACGCTAATTTTAGTGTCTTTTGTTTATCCCGAGGTTTTCCCGCAGCCTACCTGATCCAGGCCGTATCCAGATCTGACTAGGAGCTTTGCCTGGACCCAATGACAACGCAGTGCTGAAGTGCCAACTAGCCTCTCCCTATGGAGGATCCCTTTCCCACTCTACAGATAAAACGTTTTGATTCTGGTTCGCGTACCCACCCCGAAGTGTTAAAATAAAACAAAATTCTGTATCAAATTACAGTTGCTTTAAATCCGGCCTCTAGTTCATAAACGCCAGAGGAGAACTGGCCCCCGACTGAGCCTGGGTTCTCCCAAGGTTTTTTTTTTCTCTCCATTAAGTCACCTGATGGAGTTTTAGGACACCAGTAGGTCACTTGATGGAGTTTTTCGGTTCCTTGCCACTGTTGCCTTTGGCTTGCTCAGTTGGGGATATTCAAATTAATTAACCAAGCATTAATACCATTGATCAGCCCTACCAAACGTGGATGTTTTTTCCACTAAGAAACAAACATTTTGTTATTTGATTGATACTGTGAAGCTGCTTTGATGCAATTTATATTGTGAAAAGCGCTAATTGTGCAAATTAAGCTGATTTAGGTGAGACATGATATCGCATAAAAAATGCACGAATGCCATTTCTGTGTTGTCTTTCAAAAACCTCAGAAATGTCTCTGCCTTTTGGCTTTGAAGGCTGCTTAAAAATGACCAAAGTTCATTTTGAAGTTCACACACTCTTTCCAGCACACGGCCCTTGCTCAGCCATCGGACATCATTGTGCAGCAAAAGATCATGCCGTTCTGCAGACATTTCCTCCAGCAAGGCTCGGAAAAGGCGATGTTGCAGACCAGAACTCGCGCGAATAAAGTTTACCAGCCTCATCACAGTATCCATTGTCTCTTTCACTTTTCCAGACAATTTGGCGCATAACACCAATTTATGAATAATGCAGTGAAATGTTATGAGATTTGGATTGACAGCAGCTAGCCTGCTTATCAGGCCTCTGTGATGTCCAACCATTGACGGAGCCCCGTCAGTAACAACTGACACAACTTTGCTTAAATCTAATCCATTTGTTTCAAAGAATTGCATCAGTTCGTTAAATTATTTCTCCTGTTGCTCGTCCCTGTATTGGCAACAAACAAAGCTGCTCTTCTCTGAAAACCTTCCCATCAAAAAATCTAACGAACACTGACAGCTGCTCAATGTCGGTTCGTTCGCAAGACGAGTCTATTGCAAGTGACATGACTTCAGCTTTCTTTATGTCGGATAAAAGATTGGACAGACACTCACCCGCCAGTGCCTCTACTCTTCTTGTTGCTGTGCAATCGGATAATGGCACCTTCTGTAATAGCTCCACAACCATTTTCTTCGTTTTCTCATCGTGGTTTAAAACTTCATCCACCATGTCAATCGCACAGGCTTTAATAAATTCTGCATCCGTGAACGTCTTTTTGGCCTTTGCCAGGTTCCAAGCCACACGTAAGGATGCTGTTGTGGCATTCCCCTGAATGGATGTGGTTTTATGAATAACAGCAACTAATTGCTTGTAAGCTGCTACCAATTGTGTTACCTTCTGTTTGCGACTCTCAGAATGTTCAGGAAAATTGCTGTTAAAATTGCTGTGCAATGAGATAAAATGGCGTTTGATATTATCAGACTTACAGACAGCCACGGTCTGCGTGCATAACAAACACGTTGGCTTTGCGTTGTGGTGGTCAGGCAAAATAAAACAAAATTGTTCAGTCCATTCAGATTTGAATCATCTATTTTCTGTGTCCACTTTTCTTTGCTTAACACTTCCCATATTTTCGTTTTGCGCGAATGCTTTCAGATACTGGGTTTGTATTTTTGCTTACGCTGATGTTACCATGACAACCTCGAAACCGGGCAGCCTATTGAGGAACCCTGCTCTATAGGGATGGGTACCAAAACCCGGTGCTGAATTTTGAAAGACCACTGCTACGATAAGCTCAGACATTATCGGTTCTCCTGTCGGTACTGGAGAAATTAAGAAAGTACACGTGCTATTTATTAGGCTTGTAGCGGCGCGTCGAATAACGTCGAAAAATTACGCTGACGTCATATTTTTGCGTCGACACTTCTTTATTTATAAATAATAATAGTGTGACGCAGGTGCGCAGCGTGAAAAGTTTAGTTTTATTTATTTTAGAAGGAATGGCGGAAGGCAGTGAGCATGCTCGGAGATTTTTCAGCCTTTTAAGAGGACCATATCTGAGGTGTGGTCATATTTTGGCTTCGACAAAAGTCTTGAGGGAAACTTAATCGAGGATGGGTCAGCCTGTCTGCAGAACATGCACAAAAAAAGTCACTGCATTACACTTCAAATCTGCCGATCGTCTTGTGTGACAATCACCCACTGTTAGCGAACCCAAGGCAAGTTAACTTTGACCTCAATACCAAAACTACGTCTGGGAAATAATTGGGCACAATGTTATTTTGAGTTGAAATATTTTATCTCACTCACTTGAAATAAACGATAAGAATACCGTTAAAGTACCGGATCGATAAGCAGTATCCATAAGAGTTGTAATACCTTTACAACCTTAACGATACCCCTCCCTACTTAAATAGAATTCAAAACACTGGGGAAATGCCACGCTTTAACCGCACTGCGTAAAACAGCATTTCCCAAGAATGAAAACATTCAAAAAGCAAATAAGAAATGTTCACAGATGTTTTGATTTTACTTGCAGGTTGTTCCATTTTAAGTTTGCTCTGGTCACTTACGAGTGTCCGCCGTTTTGAATGGATTCTTCTGATAACGTCGGTTAGAGCAATGACATGATGTGGATGACGTCATTTTATGTCGCTCAGTAAACTTAAAAATAATCATTTAAATAGGAGCATTTACTCAAAAATGTTGAGCCACACAAAAATAAAAATAAATTCCTCGTTCATAAAATTTAATTGTTTTAAGTTACATCAACTATGTAACAGACTTTAATTGCAGTGTTCTTTAGTGTTCTTTATAATTAAGTAGTACTGTTTGGGTTTACAGTGTTGTCAAAAATGTACATTTACACAAACTGACCACCAACTGCACCTTTTAGATGCAATCTATTTTTTTTTTTTAGCTCATCTCTCACAGAATGCAAAGTACATGATTGTGGGATATCAGAGAGAGGCACAGGAAAAATTATTTTTGGTCTCAGTTTAAAATCTGTGTAAATGATTTGATAGATTGACTTGTAGTAATAAAAAAGAATTGAAATTCATTATTTTTTCATAAAGTTTAATAAAGTACAATATAATCAGTTTGCAAAAAGTGAAGTGACTGCGTTACACGCCACTGCTGAGATTGGTGGGTGTTAATGTCAAGCCCTGCTCTGTAAAAAGTAATGCCTAAATCTAACTTATAAAAAAAGTGTGTTTTAGGTTGAGTCAACTTGCAGCCTTTTTTAAGTATATTGAACACTTTAACATTACTTAATATGAACGCAATAAAATCAAGTTGAGTTAACTAATAATACTAGTATTACTCAGTTAGATAAACCTACTTTTCTTGGTACAGGTAATGTATTTATGGTTTGCTACAAGTAACTTGCACTCATTTTAATTAGGTTTTATGAACTTTATTTTCTTAGTAAAATTAACCTAATCATATGTGAATAAACATTTTAATTGAGTCCTGGATATAACTTAAGAAAATAAATTTAAATGTCTATAAGCACTACAGTGATTCACTTTACATAAACAGAATTTGTCAATAACAATTACAAATTTAATTGAAGAAAAATATGAGAAGATAGATTGAAGACAATAACATTTATTCAATATTAACCAGTGTCACTTTTAACAGTGACTACAAAACAGCAAATAAATGTGGCCGCACATGTACAGTATAATATAAAACAAACACTGTAGTAGTGTATTTTCAACCTGTTCTGAACAGTACAGTGAAATATCCAAACTGCCCATTCTGAAATGTTTGCATAAAGGTAAATGTAAGCCATAACATCACATTGTATCACACTGGAACTGCAATGTCAAAAATGATTACAGTATTTCTATATTTTGAACAAAATTGTGCATAATGTTGAGAATATACCTATGAGGCAATGATTGGCACAGAACACAGTCCAAAGTCCACATTAATTAAGGCACTGAACAATGAACACAAGGAAATAATCTGAGTAACTTGTACCTGTCAAATGAGTCTTAAAGGAACACTAACATTTTTTTTGAAAATAGGCTGATTTTACAACTCCCCCAGAGTTAAACAGTTGAGCTTTACTGTTTTAGAATCCATTCAGCCGTTCTCCGGGTCTGGCGGTACCACTTTTAGCATAGCTTAGCACAGATCATTGAATCGGATTAGACCATTAGCATCTCTCTTAAAAAAATCACCAAAGTTTCGATGTTTTTCCGATGTTTTTCCTTTTTAAAACTTGACTCTTCTGTAGTTACATCATGTACTAAGACCGACGGAATATGTAAAGTTGCAATTTTCTAAGTCGATATGGCTAGGAACTATACTCTCATTCCTGTGTAATAATTAAAGAACTTTGCTCCAAGATGCTTTGCCGACTTTGCCGTACCATGTATGCAGCCGGCACAATGATATAACGCAGCGCCTGAAAAAGTCCACAGCTGCCTAATATCATTGCGCCGGCAGAGTTTAAATTTTAAATAAAAAAAGAAGATTATGCTAATCTCTAAAATCTGACAGACTACTAAACATACATCTCTGCAGTGTAATCTGAGCATCTGCTTTAGTAATGCAAAAGTACATAATCTCTGATTCCAGAGTCCTGTCAAAGACACACGGCTACCTTGTTTTGCCTGCTGTCCATAAAACACCATCTTACTTTCCCTTATTTGCCCGTTCTGTTGCCCGAAGGCTTGAAATTGCGACCGTTTTGATCGCCTATGATCCCGAAATTTAATCTTTGCAATCTAAAAATATAACAGGGCATTTGTGCAACTAATTATTGCCTACATATCTGCGTTTTTAAACACGTCCATCCTAAATGTTGTTACAGTGGCGATGATGTTAGCAGGCACTGCTAGAAATAAATGGTAAATGTTAAATGGACTGCATTTATATAGCGCTTTTCACAGACCCAATGGCCACTAAAACGCTTTACATTTTGCCTCACATTCACCCATTCGCTCACTCATTCATACACCGACTCCCTAGCACTGTGCAGCCATCTTAGCTTGCCATGTGTGCAGGATAGCTAGCTATTACAGTACAATTTGCAAACTTAACCTCAGCTCTTTGCAGTAAGTGATTTTGCGTGACTTTACATCACCAGTCATCAGTCACCAGTCATCACCAGTCAACTTACCTTGTTATTCAGATCCGCTGCAGCAAACAAACCGCTGAAGTGCCGATACTGCTTGATGCTGCATCTGCCTGGGAAAGTCCGCGCCAATGAAAAAGCGAGATGCCAACTTATAAAAAAATTCAAATATTTATGTTTGATGAACGCACCTGCCACATCGACAGCTGCTCAAATAAATTGTGTATGGCAACTCACTTTTATAACATTTCTTGTACACAATAACCACATACAAATAACTACCGAAATTATTTGCATTGGTTTTATTTAAAATATATGGTTATATAAAAACTTCTATATTTTAAGTAAAGGAAGTATTTTGATACTTTTTAGTATAAAACTAATAAAATAAACTAGATTACAACTATTTAAAGTATATAAAACCTACTTTGTGGTTGTAGCACTTTTTTACAGGCTTACAGATCATTGCTACTGTACCTTTATTTTTATGTATCCTAATAATATTGAAAACATTTGACTAATTGCCAGACATAATTGGATTTATTGCTGTCCAATTAAAATTTAAGTGACAATATTATTTGTCTATTTTAATACAAGCCTAGTACATAGATTACTTCCAAAAAGTGATACTTAAATACTTTAAAATCAACATGAGCCTGTTGTGCTTAGTAAAAAAACTGATTGTTTCAATGCAGCGTTACAGTGATAAACAACATAAACATTTTGTTCTGCAAACAGAATAAAATTCCACTGTAAAGCAGCTCTGAAAGAAAATAGTAAGCAGTCATTATTCAGTTGAAATCGTTTATGTGGGCTATTCTGAGTGGTATCTATACAGCAACCATGCATCTATTTTAAACAAAAAGAGCAGCAGTTAGTAAATCAATATAACTTTTAAATATTGCATATCAGCAATTAACAGTCTGACAAAAAAATAGTATACATGCAGCAATGATTCTTGAACTTCGATGGAAGTAATTCTAATCGGACATGAGCTGCAGTGCAGGTGGAGTCACAGGCAGCGGAGTATGCAAGTGGACATTACAAGTGAGGTCACTTGTAGAGGAAGTGCAAGTGACAGACTGCAAGTCTGAGAGCGACCGTGCAAGTCTGCAGCCAGACCCTATTGGAGAATTCCTTCGTAGTTCACAGTTTAATCAGTATAATGTTACATAGGGTGAATTCCAGATGCCGTTTTTCCTTCCAAATGAAAGTGAATAACTCTTCACGAAGGACCCTTCCACAAGTCTGTAAGTGAAGGGTACATGCGATGGAAGTAATTTGATCTTTTATGGTCATATGACCCAAGGTGGCCAGTTCTTAGGAGGGTTTGAGTTATATAAACAGAATAAATTTGTTGTGAACTTGATATGTTACACACATCTGCATATGAAGTGTATATACGTGTCAGGTGTTTAATAGTTAATGTTGTCATGCCAACATTTCAGGTGAAGATATTTGTGGAAATTACATTGGCTTTCCTTTCTCCCTTCCCTAAGGCTGTGGTTTTTGTCAATCCGATCACAAGTGGATGACACTAAAAACAGGCCTAAACAGGGTCTAAAACGTTTTGAGCTTTTCCACTTTCGCCCTCTTGGGAGTCTACGAAAGCAATCCGGTTGAATGCGTTTGTGTAAACGCTCATGTGGTCGAATGTGTTTAAACAGCCACAAAAGACTGCCTTCTCTCTGCACTAGCCAGATGGGATTTGAACTTTTGATTAGTTAATCATGAAGACCTATGATTAGTTTGAAGACAAAAAACATACCAAGCACAACATTCCTGATTTCTAACAGGCACTCAGCACGTTTGACTTGGTCTTGTGGCTGTCAGAGCAGAAGTGAAAGCTGCTGCTCATCCATTAGATCAAAAGATCATACATTTACCCACCCATAGACCCTCCCCTTGAAGAAATCAGGATAGAAGTGGTCGAAAGTGGACAAAACAGACAGATTAAAACACCAGGTGTAAATGGAAATGTGTCTCCTTCGTCTAGTTATCCGATCGACCTATACCCATCTGTAAACGGGGTGTAAAGTATGTTCCAAAATGTAACATTATGGCATACCAGTGTCCTGCTCCCTCCAAGGTCCCCATTTAAAGGGCTCTAGAGGGCATAGGGATGCTCACAAGATTGGAATAGGCCCATAGTTCTGCAACATCGTGTGCATCGTCATCAAATGCTTTTTTACCATAATTGTTTCAATTTGGAATTTCAGTTAACTGATTCAATTGACAATCAAGTAAGTAGATATGGCTTGGTTTTATGTTATTAGAAAGCTAAAATGTCCTCATAAAGGTACAAATGTTTGTGAAAGATGGCAAATTGGTAGTAAAAAGAGGATTTGTGTGAGGGCATCAGATCAGGTTCCCTCCGCCTTCATATTTAAACCTGCCTCCGCAAGTCTGCATACACACATTTAGTTTATATTCTCCATCTGTTGTGTGAAGTTCTGTTTGTTGTTGAAATTGAAAGAGGCATGCTTCACTGGCTATGAGGAGAGAGGGTAAAATGTCTCTCTCCCTCTCTCAATTCCATATACGCATTTAATTCCCATTGAGGGAAGTTATTTCTCTAAATGAGTCCCACTCACTGCTGTTGCATATCCTCCATGATAAGGAGAAAAACAAAAGGGCCCTTTATTCTGACACAGAGGCTTCAAACAGAATCATCCACGTCGCCTCCGATAAAAGACACTGGAGTGTTACATGCAAGCATATTTCTGCTGCCTCATTCTCAATGAGAGACAGAACAATAGACAGAAATGCCACATAGGCCTACTCTACGTCCACTTTTCCTTACTCATGTCACTGCAAAATATATAGATATATATATATATATTTTAATCATTTATCTATACACTGTAAGCAGAGGTGGGTAGTAACAAAGTACATTTACTTCGTTACATTTACTTGAGTTTTTTTTGTTGAAAATGTGTACTTTTAAAAGTAGATTTAATTGTGGGTAGGCTACTTTTACTTTAACTCGAGTACATTTCTAATGAAAAAAACTGTACTTTTACTTTGTTACTTTGGGCGACGTTCCTCTCGTTACTGTACAGGAAGATTTAAGAACATCAAGAGCTTTAGATGAAGTGGCCGTGGACCTATACAACATTCTTGAAAGCAAATCTGCAAATGTATCATATTTTTGTGTATCATCATTCTTCGTAAGCTGTCTGTGAATGAATGATTCCACAGGACGATATACTTCGATTTCATTTCATTCAGGTAATACATTTTACAACCAAACAGATTATTACGCCATGATAGCACTACCAGTTTAAACATGCTTGCAGAAATGTACATTTAAATACATTTTGGAGAACAGACAGAAGAAGATCCGTCGATGTGCATTTGAACGTTGTTTGTGTTCAGATGTTCAGTAGCGGTCATGAGCTCGAGCACGTGAAGAGTTTTAACTCTTTTAACACGTGTCTATGTGTCAATGGTTCACTTTACATGCCTTTGAATGAAAAACTCTGCAGAGTCACTTTATTTCGACATTTTCTAATAATCCAAATGTAGTTGTATAAGTTACTTTTATACAAACCAAAGGACAGGCAATGGTTTTCGGGCTACAGATATAATACAGTATATATACAGATATACAGAAATAATGCTGGTCTCTTCTGTTTTTGTTGCAAAGATAGCCTATCTAATTATGATTATAATAGTAATTTAAATAAAAAAATATCTAAATAATATCATGTTTTATATTATATAGAGGCCTATGTGATCCGAAGTAACTAGTAACTAACTACTTGAGTAGTTTTTTCATTTGACACGTTTTACTCTTACTCAAGTAACTATTAAGATTATTACTTTTACTTAGAGTAAATATTTCTATAAGTACTTGTACTTTTACTTTAGTACAGTTGTTGGATACTCGACCCACCTCTGACTGTAAGCATAAAAATCCATAGAAAGTAATATAGAAATGTATCAGTACGTTTTCCGTTTAGGGACATTTCCGTCAACTCTGAAACTCAACACAATGCAATGCATATTTCAAAATACAGATAAAACATGGTCCAAAATCGGTTTGAAAAATTCCTTCATATTCACATTTGGCCATTTATACATCATGACTTTAAACAAAAATGATATAAATTGAATTAACTTGATCTTTAGTAGATGGATGAATAATCAAGAATGATTATGTTTGCTTGTAGACAGTCTTATAAACCCTGTTAAAAAAAAAATTAACATTAATTTCTGAAGGCATAATTATATTTCAACATTTAGGACTAGTAAAATAATTTAGCTTGATGTAGACATTTACTACCCCTTAAAGAAATTTGTCTGATGCATGTTTAAATCTAGCAAAATGTCCTGTAGAAATTCTTATGAAACTGGAAAAAGCGCCTGATTCAATTCATCATACAATTTCTGTTAATTTATTCTGCTCAGCATCGCATTCTAAGTGAAAGTATAAATACAGAGTATGTCAGATAAATGCCTCACTCCGTTAGCACATTTGTAAATGCGTTCCAGAGTGCGGTTCTGGGCAAGGTCCACATCACACTGGTATGCCTGAAATTATCCTGGTAATTGGTGTGTGAAAATGAGAGGGGAGAAAACGAGCGAGGGCAGGTCACATTCTGATTTCCAGAAATGCTGATTCGAAGCCCAGAGTGAAAACATTGACTTTGCAGTTTTCATAATGTCAGTTTACGGAGCGCGCACACACACTCAACATGGGGCCGAGGTAACAAATTTTAAGTACATCAACTCAACTGAATCACATGCAGAGAGAAAGAAACAATGCTGGAGCGCTGGCATTCACCATCGTTTTAGAAAGCTGCTTTGTGGCTTTCTTGGATAGCTAACAACTAAGTGTTCAGTAAAAAATACAGCCCTGGTATTTAGACCCAAACAATTAGTGTTGAACTGAGGCAGCTGTATTGGTCTGGATGGATCCCAAACAGGATTGCTGGAGAAATGTTTGCTCCTCTTGGAAAGGATAAGAAGTGTGTAAACGTGAATTTGTGACACCTGTAAACAAGCGACGAGTGCAAAGTTATGTTGTAGTTTTTTTGTGTGTAAATGCTCCATGCATTATTTCCATAATTTACATGCTCAATATTATGAGATATGTAAATGCAATAGCTTTCTTAATCACAATGAGCAACTGGTATTGAATATTAAGTTGCTCTCAGAATCCACTGCAAGCTCAATAAAGCAGCTTTATTATTCATAAACCCCCAAAAATGTGCTATACGGTTCTCACATATATATGGTTTCCATTAAAATGTCCAGGATGCTTGTGGTGCACAAGTAAGAAGCTGAAAACCACTTAGCAGAGCAAAACAAATCTTTTTTTTTTTTTTACCCAGACAGAGTTACTGGCAGCTGAGAGACCATCAGTGGCATATTAGTAATTACCCTTCAACAGAATGGACTGCGTCAGGTGACCACACATCAGAATTCTGTTCGCTCAGCTGTTGGACGATTACAGGAGCAAACCACGACTTTCACACCTCTGAACTCACTGATTATTCCGTCTATTTCAGTGTATATGAAAAACTTAACAGTGGCCCAAATAAGTACTGAAGCCACTCTTTATATTAATGTATACCATTCAAAAGTTTGAGGTCAGTAAGTTTTTTGGTTTTTGAAAGAAATAAATACTTTTATTCAGCAAGGATGCATTAGTTGATAAGTTAACTTTTTGTTATTTTCTATTTCAAATAAATGCTGTTCTTTTGAACTTTCTATTCATCAAATAATCTGTCACTGTTTTCATAAAAATTAAGCGGCATAACTGTTTTCAACATTAATAAGAAATATTTCTTGAGCAGCATATCAGAATTTTAATATTTCTGAAGGATTGTGAAACTCGTGAAAAATAGGTCTCTCACGAAAGTCAGTACACCCCTTACATTTCAGCAAACATTTTTGTATATCTTCTCAAGAGACAATACTATAGAAATTAAACTTGGATATATTTTTGAGTAGTCAATGTGCTGCTTGTATAGCAGTATATATTTACTGTCCTCTGAAAATAACTCAACATACACAGCCATTATTGTCAAAATAGCTGGCAACAAAAGTAGTACACTCTGAGTGATAATTGCTGTACGTCGTTTTAACCATGCAAAGTCACATATCCTATTCATCATGTTCATGTTTTTGTCTGCTTGACAGGACCATACAAATTGTTGTATCTTTTGTTAGAGCAGTTCAAATTTGTGCTTTGGGTACACTTCTCTCATACTGACCACTGGATGTTCAACATGGCACCTCATGGCAAAGAACTCTCTAAGGATTTGAGAATTAGAATTGTTCCTCTCCTCAAAGTTGACCTTGTCTATAAGAAGATTGGTAACACCCTGAAACTGAGATACAGTACAGTGAACAAGGTCATACAGAGGTTTTCAAAGACGGGTTCCACTTGGAACAGGCTTCGCAAGGGTCAATCAAAGAAGTTGAGTCCTCGTTCTGTGCGTTAGGTGTAGAAGCTGGCTTCAAAAAACAGATGCATGAGTGCTGCCAGCATTGCTTTAGAGGTTGCAGAAGCAGAAGGTCATCTTGTCAGTGCTCAGACCATACGCTGCTCACTGCAACAAATCGGTTTGCATGGCCGTCGTCCCAGAAGGAAGCCTCTTCTGAAGCTGGCTCACAAGACTAAGATGTGAGACTGAGATGGTGTCCAGCATGTGTGGCTATGCCCTGGTGAGGAGTACCAAGAAAATTGTGTCTTGCCTACAATCAAGCATGGTGGTGAGTGGTAGCATCATGGTCTGGGGCTGCAAGAGTGCTGCTGGTACTGGGGAGCTGAGCTTCATTGATGGATTCCAACATGTAATGTGACATTCTGAAACAGAACATGATGCCCTCCCTTCAGAAACTGGGGCAAACGGCATGATAACGACCCCAAACACACCGCCAATATGAAAACTGCCTTGCTGCTGAAGCTGAAGGTGAAGGTGATGGAGTGGCCAAGTATGTCTCCAGACCTGAACCCCTTTGAGCACCTGTGGGGCATCCTCTAGCGGAAGGTGGGGAAGCTTCATGATGTCATTATGGAGGAGTGGAAGATGATCCCAGCAACAACCTGTGGAGCTCTGGTGAATTCAATGCCTAGGAGGATTAAGGCAGTGCTAGATAACAATGGTGCTCACACAAAATATTGACACTTTGGGCAGAGTTCTGACATGTTCACTTAGGGTGTACAATATCTGTTCTTATCTTAGGTCAACTTGCTGTCCTCGCTGAGATTGGACTATGTTTGGGGTGTGCTCAACAAAATTTAAATTCTGTTTTAATGACCATAACAGCACATAATTAATACTTATACAAGACGATTAGTAAACGGTGAATTATTTTCAAAACTAGAACACAGAACAGTGTTAGTCTTAAAATGTTAAATGACAATGCTGCTGATAACTGATCTTTTGAAAAATTGTGATCTTATCTAGATCTTGATGACAGTCCAACATATCTTTCAGCCACAAACTTATTTCAGACATAAAAGCAGAATGTTAAAAAGTGAAGCACTGTCGCCTCACAGCAAGAAGCTCCCCAGTCCTTTTTGTGTGGAGTTTGCATGTTCTCCCTGTGTTAGTGTGGGTTTCCCCCACAGTCCAAAGACATGCACGTTTGGTGGATTGTCAAATTGTAGTAGTGTGAATGTGTCCCAGCAGTCTCAGTGCTGGGATGTGTCAGGAAGGGCATCTGGTGTAAAACCTGTGCCTAATCAAAATGTGTGTATGAAACAAACCCTGCAATTGAGTGGGAATAATGGGATGATGAAGATGATGATGAAGATGATGATGAAGATGATGATGATGAAGATGATGATGATGATGATGATGATGATGATGATGACTGTACTGGTGAAGAAAGTGAACTTAGAACAAAATTGAGATCTGATCTAGATGTTTATGATGATCCGACATACTACTTTGTTCTTCTATTGTGTTTCACTCCTTCATCCCATTTTCCTACGAGCTTCTTCACAGCGTGCTCTGCTGAAAAAACCTTATGGGAATGTCTTGGACCTTCATTCATATATATTATATTTTATTCTATTAATCCTGAAGACCTTGACTAGCTATTTATTTGATTATGGTTTGAACTAAACTCTGCAGAAAAAAAAGTGGGCCTTGAGGGCCTTAGTTGAGAGCCCCTATTATATTTAACTAATTGGTCACATAGTGATTTTTAATGTACTCTATGTGAAGTCAGTTACCCTAAATCCTAGTTTTTCAGATTTTTATTTTAACTACAATACACCTGAATATACATATTAAAGTCCTAAATTAAATCTAACTGGTCATTATATAAAGTGATTAAATCTTTTCAGAAAATTTGAAGACACCTTTCCGATCTCTTTGTGAACTTTTTGAAGTGTCAAAGTGGTAGTAGTGTAGCTGTAAATGGAGGGACCGAAAGCTCAGATTTCATCAAAAAATCCTAATTTGTGTTCCAAAGATGAACGAAAGTCTTAAGGGTTTGTAATGACATGAGGGTGAGTAATTAATAACAATTTTCATGGTTCGGTCAACTATCCCTAACAACTAGTTGCTTGTTTTGGTGAAACATCGCATTTTGTATCTGTCAAAATGTATCTACCACTCTACCACTACCATGCTAAAATAAAAAAATATGTTTCTATTTTCTGGAGGTACTTGGTTTAAACACTTCTCCAAGTGTAACCAAGTAGTTTAACCAGATGTTTGTGGGTGTCTTAAAAGGCATGGATTGGGAAAAAAAAAAAAAAAGTATATGTATGTATTAGTGCTGTCAAACGATTAAAATATTTAATCGTGATTAATCGCATTAATGTCATAGTTAACTCGCGATTAATCGCAAATAATCGCACATTTTTATTTATTCGAAATATCTCTTGATTTCTTTTTGTCCCATTATTTATTTTTTTCTCATTTTAATGCTCTTATCAACATGGAAAAGTGGATCGGCTTGTTTTGTGCAAATGTTTTTTTTTTTTTTTATTGAAAACAACTTTGGCATATACTGTGTTCAATTTCACACTAACATTCTCACTTGGAGCAAATAATCTCTCACACGATGTAACGCTGTCCATCAATAAAAGGGTTAAAGAAATACTGACGAGGTCCTGATATTGACGAGGGGGCGGAGAATTTGCGTCGTGTGTGTGTGTGTGTGTGTGGCCGTGTGTGGCCGTCAAGTGATATTTCAGACTGGACGTGCTGCGATGATAGCTCAGTTCACAACGACAAAACACACAGATCACTTTGGTCTTGTCAATGGAACCATTTGGCAACTTTTTAAAAGTAAACTTTCCATTCAGAATCTTATTGCCATCCATTTCGGCGTCTCGCGCTCGTCATCCACTCAAAATGTAACGTTAACCCAGCCTACTTCTCCTTGGCCGGATCGCAAGCCCAAACAAGTGTGTGCGCGTGCCTGTTGTTTTCGATCTAGCTAGATCCGGTGTGGTGTTGTAGTTTAACTTTCAGACAGGACGAAGAATGCGCAGCGTCAAAAGTTGAACTATCTCGAACTTTGACCGTGGCGTGCGCGCCACTGCGCTTGCGCTTTGGTTGACAAAGCAACAAAATGTCCTCGCGCGGCGCAACTTAAGCCATTGAAATCATGATTGAAATGAATGGGTTTCATAGCGCAGCGCCGCCCATGCCGCATCCTGTTGCAAAAGCATGTAAAAAAAACTACAAAGTTTGCTAGGCCAAAAAGAATGTTAATCTGGCGATAAAAAAATTGACGCCGTTAAAATGGGTTTGCGTTAACGCCGTTAATAACGCGTTTAACTGACAGCCCTAGTATGTATATGTATGTATGTATATGTGTGTGTGTGTGTGTATATGTATGTATATATATATATATATATATATATATATATATATATATATATATATATATATGTATATATATATATATGTATAATAAAACTAGTCTAGACAACAGAGTCTGCTAATTTTTTGAGAAGGACCTGTATATGTATATATATGTGTATATGTATGTATGTATATATGTATGTATGTGTATATGTATGTGTGTGTATGTATATATATATATATATATATATATATATATATATATATATATATAAAATATATAATAATTTTTTTTTTCAATCCCCTCTAAAACCATCCAACCACCCTGACCGGGCTGGAACACCAGCTAAGACAATTAAACCAGTTTAGTTTGGTTTAGGGTGTATTGTCATTTTGTGTTATTTTAATGATTTAAAAAAAAAAACTTGTTCTATTTGCTTATCGCTCTCTTTCCCCCTCCAAATTTCACTCTATGTTGGACATGTACAACATGATCAGTCGTGTCTGATGCTCTAGGGAAGAGCAAACAAAAGAACCAATCTGTCTGGCAAGTGTTTCCATATGGACACTGAGAGGGGCACATTCCTGTGGAAATGAAGGCAGTTTCTTTCATCACAAAGACATGATCATTTCATGATAAGGATGCCAGGAGCACTACAAAGTGAGGGAAGAGAGAGATAAAGAAATAGAGGAAGGGAGGGATGAGGAAAGATTAAAAAAGGGGGCTTGAAGTATGTAGACAGAGGGACAGTGAAAGCGAATAAGTGGAGGATTGAGGAGATACTTGAGGGAAGGATGCAGAGAGCGAGAGAACAGGAAGACAGAAATTGGCAGTGTAAAGAGAGGGCACACAGATGTGAATTAAAACATTATGCAGCAAGTTTCCCTCTAATCAGGAGATGCCATCAGGCCCTGAGGTCACTTCCTTTGAGGCCAGATTCTCTCTGTCGAGTGATCATCACTTTATCAGGAAGGAATGCAAATTGCAGTAAAGATCTACAATGGCACTGCTGTGGTATGATAATCACGGACAGCAGCGTGTCATGAGCGTTCCTCGGGATCAAGAGAGCTTTTTCACGACAACTCCAAACACCACAGCCTCACTGATGGAAATGAGTAAATTCATGGCTGAATAAACTTAGTTCACGCAAAAATGAAAATTCTGTCATTACTCGTGCTCATGTCGTTCCACACCCATAAGACTTTCGCTCATCAGCGGAACACAAATGAAGATCTTTTTAAAGAACTGAGAGGGTTCTGTCCCTCCATTGGCCGCTACACGACTAGAAGTTTGACGCTTCAAAAAGTTCATAAAGAGATCATAAAACTAATCCATATGAATCGAGCGGTTTAGTCCAAATTTTCTAAAGAGACTCGATCGCTTTATATGATGAACAGATTGAATTTAGGCTTTTATACAAAACAAACATTAATCAACTCTCACATCAGTTGTGGTTAACGGAAGTTCAGTACATTTGACGTGCGATTGTGTGATTGTCTTTCTGAAAATGTATGGGCCACACTTAACGCGTCACAGGAGATATATAATTCAGCCACCCAGGATGACAGAACACACACAGGCAACAAAACCTCAATACGGAGGGACACACACAGACCTCCGCCTCAACCCCCCACATAGCATTAGACATTTACTCATCACATTCAGTTATAAGACCCAGCCAGACAACAGCTGGTGCTCCTGGATCTCTGGGAATTTTCTCAAAGCATGTTCAGCCACATTTCTGCATTATTGACTGGGTCTCATCTTGAGGCCAGTTCTGGGAATAAACATCCAACTGTACTTTCTGGGAGGTAATTTTTATGTGTTTTCTTGGTTGAATACCTCAGTGTTTGTCTTCAGGACAGGAAGCACGACTTTTCGGCTGGCATTTCTCGCTATCTGACCCATATTTAATGAAGTAAAATGCCCTCTTGCTGTTGAATGTGTCTCCAGACTCATATGAACTTGTGGTGCCTTCTAATAGTCTCTGATCACGGCTGACAGGGGCTGTTAGCCAGGTATTTCTAAAGCAGGTGTGAATGAGCAAATGTTTTTACAGCATGATGAGATGGCGATAGCCTTTCAGCAGATAAATGCTTTTGATTTAACCTCTGGCTTCACTCTGTGGATGAGTGAAAGAAATCCAATCGGCTCTTTGTGGAGATCAAAGCCGGCTTGTGCCTGTCATTCTTCTTGCTGCTCAGACTTGTCAAACAAAAGGCAGCTAATTTTGTGGACGGAGCTGAGCATTATGATGTAATGAAGAGCTTAAATGTAATGACTGATGAGAGAGTGAAATGTTCCTAATTAAACGTCATCAGTCGACACGATTACTTAACAAATGCCAGCTCATCAGGTGAGGAAGCTGTTCACTCCTAGAAGAAAAGGTTCTATAGATCCTTAAAGGGTTCTGTCAGGCACTTCATAAATACAACCGTACAATCTATTTTTTTGGCTTTAGTTTTAAATTAATATTTTATATTCGTTTAAACTTTTCCAAAGCATAAACAAAAAGCATTCACCCATAACAACCCTTTCTGTCGGAATAATTGAAGATACACAATTAATCGTGTTTTAATCATTTTTTTATTTGAATTACATTTTATGTATTAAACAGCTCATAAATATACTTTGTCACTTTGTTGTCTGCTGATTTAAATCCTCGCTCTTTAAGGCAGGGTGAATTTTGATTGGCTGTCAATGTTTTTATCATTTATCAGCTGGAAAAATATTGTTCTGAAAGGGATTCCAACAATATAGTTTCTCTGTGCTGTTATTGTTATAGTTCTGGTGTGAACTCTCTGCATGTTTATTTCATGCTGTAACATGTAAAAGAGGAAGAGATGATCAGTTCACGTGTCATTTGAACTGAGGTGCTTCAGCGATCTGTCACACCACATTAAAGAGCGCCAAAACAGTATTTGTTTGAATTTCATTATAAAATGTGAAATCTGAGAATTTTTCATATCAAAAATAAGAATGCTCAAAGCTTTATGCGATTTATTGGATAAGAGGCACGCTGCAAATGTTTGGTGAAGTTTTGTTCACGCATCACCTGAAGACATCATAGATGTCTTGCAATTTAAGAATCGATTAAAACCGAGAAATGAGTATTTACCCAGCCCTACTAAAATGTAATGCTTCTCGTTTCCCTAGCACAAATTATGAACAGTATTTCCAATATTAAATACCACTTATAAACGAATCCATTTGAAAAGGTGCAGCAAACTGTTGCTTTTCTATTAGGAATGTATTTTGCCCCCCTTTTACCTAGTGAAAAACCTCTTTTGTGCTGGAAGATCTCAATCCATATCACTGATGACACATGGAATTTGAAGACAGATGAATTCCATAATCAACCGCCTTGCGCTCCTCGCTCAGTTAAATGTTTGGATGAAGTTTTGGATCTAATGTGAATTTTTGACATTTTTGTAACTGCTGAAATTATACATATATAAAGAAAAATTTCAGCACATAAACCAACAGCACCATGTGTCTCATTGTAGATTTATTTTCGATTTTGTCAAAATCAGAGTAGAAGGAGCTCTGGAGGGAATTAACTGTATTGAAATGGGTTTTTTGTAAGAAACATGATGCATATATTCACGCGTGCACACACAAATAGATGCAGTTTAAGGCATCATGTTCTTGCGTCCAATGCAAAGAATATTCCAAAAGGACAACAGCAATATTATACTGGCTTATTGTTTTTGCCAAATTTTAAGGCAGCATGCTATTTATCATTTGCAGGTAAAGAATGCCTTGCAACAAGTAGAAAAAATCAGATAAGTCAAAAGAAATTTGATGATGAAAAAATTATTATTACCCAGCAGGAACATGTTAGCTGGTCTCCAGCTTATACAGGTCCTTCTCAAAAATTTAGCATATTGTGATAAAGTTCATTATTTTCCATAATGTAATGATAAAGTTAAACTTTCATACATTTTATTCATTGCATACAAACTGAAATATTTTAGGTCTTTTATTGTTTTAATACTGATGATTTTGGCATACAGCTCATGAAAACCCCAAATTCCTATCTCAAAAAATTAGCATATCATGAAAAGTTTTTTAAAACGAGCTATTAACCTAATCATCTGAATCAACTAATTAACCCTGAACACCTGCAAAAGATTCCTGAGGCTTTTAAAAACTCCCAGCCTGTTTCATTACTCAAAACCGCAATCATGGGTAAGACTGCCGACCTGACTGCTGTCCAGAAGGCCATCATTGACACCCTCAAGCAAGAGGGTAAGACATCGAAAGAAATTTCTGAACAAATAGGCTGTTCCCAGAGTGCTGTATCAAGGCACCTCAGTGGGAAGTCTGTGGGAAGGAAAAAGTGTGGCAAAAAACCCTGCACAACGAGAAGAGGTGACCAGACCCTGAGAAAGATTGTGGAGAAGGACCGATTCCAGACCTTGGGGGACCTGCGGAAGCAGTGGACTGAGTCTGGAGTAGAAACATCCAGAGCCACCGTGCACAGGCGTGTGCAGGAAATGTGCTTAAGGTGCCGCATTCCCCAGGTCAAACCACTTTTGAACCAGAAACAGCGGCAGAAGCGCCTGACCTGGGCTACAGAGAAGCAGCACTGGACTGTTGCTCAGTGGTTGCATGTCATTCGGAAATCAAGGTGCCAGAGCCTGGAGGAAGACTGGGGAGAAGGAAATGCCAAAATGCCTGAAGTCCAGTGTCAAGTACCCACAGTCAGTGATGGTCTGGGGTGCCATGTCAGCTGCTGGTGTTGGTCCACTGTGTTTTATCAAGGGCAGGGTCAATGCAGCTATCTATCAGGAGATTTTGGAGCACTTCATGCTTCCACCTGCTGAAAAGCTTTATGGAGATGACGATTTCATTTTTCAGCACGACCTGGCACCTGCTCACAGTGCCAAAACCACTGGTAAATGGTTTACTGACCATGGTATTACTGTGCTCAATTGGCCTGCCAACTCTCCTGACCTGAACCCCATAGAGAATCTGTGGGATATTGTGAAGAGAAAGTTGAGAGACGCAAGACCCAACACTCTGGATGAACTTAAGGCCGCTCTCGAAGCATTCTGGGCCTCCATAACACCTCAGCAGTGCCACCGGCTGATTGCCTCCATGCCACGCCGCATTGAAGCAGTCATTTCTGCAAAAGGATTCCCGACCAAGTATTGAGTGCATAACTGAACATAATTATTTGAAGGTTGACTTTTTTATTTATTCATTAAAAACACTTATTTTATTGGTCAGATGGAATATGCTAATTTTTTGAGACATGAATTTTGGGTTTTCATGAGCTGTATGCCAAAATCATCAGTATTAAAAGAATAAAAGACCTGAAATATTTCAGTTGGTGTGCAATGAAACTAAAATATATGAAAGTTTAATTTTTATCATTACATTATGGAAAATAATGAACTTTATCACAATATGCAAATTTTTTGAGAAGGACCTGTATTTTCTCTTGAAAGGCATCTTTCAAACACACCCCTGTGTGTTCAGTGTTCAGGCCACTACAGCCCAAGCACCAGGAGTGCATCTCCCAGGATTTGGTTATGTACTGCTTAGTAATAGACATAAATGTGTCTGCAGCTCTGCTTGTCCACAGATCCGTTGTCCAGAAATAAAATGGTCTCTCTTTGAGATGCTTTGAAATGAGGTCTATGTATTTGGGGATCTCTGTACCATGCAATATTTATTAAAACCATTAACATAAAGAACAATTATTTAAACCAGTAACATTAGCCTACATTTTGTTGACTGGACACTAGTGATAGTAGTAGTTATATCTGCGGATGCTGAAGATAATCCGAGTGCAAGTAATAAAAATTAACATTCCAAAAATTGCGGGTGGATAAGAGATCATTAATGTGTTGATTTTAATAAAGACACGGAATTGTCATTTCATGGTAAAACGTAATGAACGTGAACAAGCTGTAAGCTGTCAGTTAGTAACTTTTGTATGTGCGTGATGCGCAGGGCTCGTGCTTTCAGAGCTGTGCGCTTTCATTGTCTTGCGTAATTTCAATCTCACACAATCATATTTATAGCTCCTAATTTAATAAAAACAAGCTGTGTTACTATGATTAATGATTACCTCAAAATGTAGATCTGTACGTGCGTGCAACGTACTTTTATGAATTAAATAGCCTACATACACATCTCTCACTTGATTGATTGCAATTACACTCCGTGCCATATATAGGGCTGGGTATCGTTCAAAAATGTTCAATACCGATACCATGACTTTGATACCGGTTCTATACTATTACGATACTATTTTCGATACCAATCGAAATATGAACAGATAATGTTATAGCAGAGGCTGTAACATGAATGTGGTGAGGTAAAAATAACAAGAAAGCGAAACTGTTAATGCAGCTAATCTTAAGGATAAGCACTCGTTACAAGATTTCTAGTTTAATGTGAGTTAATTCTGTTTTTCCCGTTAAAATTCTTCTGGATTCCGTTTTTCCCCCCTTTTAAATTTTTCTGGATTGTTAAATGAAATTGTATTAATCACAAAGCATGTGTAATTTAATTTAAATCATGAAACGTGTTCAATTTAACAGTAATTTATTAACAGTTTATTCCATTTTATTTTTACCCAGTTCTGTGCTTTCCATTTTAATTTCAACCATTTTGATTGTTTAATCAAAAACATATCTAATTAATTGAATTCATAAAAACAACTTAAGTTATTAATTTGTATAAAATATGGCCCTATGAATTATTTATTTTTTAAATTGTGTGGATTTAATTTTAATTATTTTTCTGGTAATCAAATGAAGGCACAACACATTAATTTATCTTTTAATCTGAAAATTAAACAAACTCTTTAATTTGTTGGCTTTTTTGGAGGTTTACTGTTCAAATATAACATGGTAGAGTAGTAGTAGTCAAACCATTTAAGTTTTATTTTGACGGGTTGATGTCTAGACCTTCTTCTGTGATGTGATAATTTATCTCAAACTAAATGTTGGCAAAGTGAGAATATTAAACATTTACTACACACAGCACACGTGACGCATGCGGTGCTTGTCTGTGCCATTCATTGCATTGCGGTGATCACGCCCTGTTGCCGTCAAGCTGACGTAAACTAGTGTTTTTCCTTGATGCCTCGCCACAGCCAGCACTTGATTTGGGCACATCATACATACTTTATGCTTATTGTTTCACTGACGTTGACAAGATTAACCCCTCAGGTAATGAAATTTGGTATATGCAAAATACTGCCATATACGACTCTTAGCACCTTTCTCGCCAACGAGTCGGGATGGAGCTGAAACTCTTCGCGATTTTCCATGTGTAGCTCTGCCGTTTGTTTGTAAGTGTGTGCTTGTTCCTTAAAGGGACACTCCACCCATTTGCATTAAGCTTTCCATTGTTAGAAACCCAGTAATACTATTGAATGGTCCTGAAAAAAATCTTTCATTGTCCCCTGAGACGAGAGAAATCCACTATTTACCTTTTTCACTTCCGCCTACAATGACGCAAAAATCGTCAATTTGCGTCATTGTAGGAGGAAGTGTAGGAATGGGGTATTTCTATAAAGACTACAAGCACTAGTTCCCACCCTTTCCAACCCGCCCATTGGGGGATGGACCTAATGCGCTAACAGACCTATCACAGATCAGTGCCAGTGGCGAAACTTTTTGAAAAAATGGACGCCGAAGGTTCTGAAAACGAAGACGGATACATTATGGAGGATTGGGATTTTAATATGGCAGAAACAGATGTTCGTGGCTACCTTTATGAGCCTGAGTACAGCGACGAGCAGCTGAGGGCTATGGAGGAACAGGAGGCGGCTGAACCTGCTTCCACCACAGCCGATCTGCCTGCCGCGGACGAGGAGCCCGCAATGCCTCGAGCTGGGATAGATTGGTGGTGCCTGTGCTCTCACTGTGAGCCAATGGACACAGAAGAAGAGTCAGTCTGCTGCCGCGAATTCCAGCGGTGCGAATTTCTCCTGTATGAAATTATATATTCGGAGGATGACACGGACGTGTGTGTGGTTGATCACCCGAGTTTCGCACCACATATCGATAGCGGCGTCCTGGAGACCTACTTTCGAATCCCTAAGGTCAACTGGAAACGCCAGCCAAAGCCTACAGGGTCCAATGGTCGTCTATCTGTAAAGTAAGTTTATTTTCATTTTGTTAACACACTAACGTTGCAGGTTTATTACACAAATATCTTGCAGTTATGCTAGCTACTGTGGCACGCTAGGTTCAAAGACCATCACTCAATTTGTGCTCAATGTTTTGTCCAGACAATTTCGCCTAACAGCCTACCGGCACTTTCTTGGAGGGTCCTGCAAGGAGAGAGATTGGGCAGAGGGCGTCGTGTCGTGTTACCAGCTTGTGTTGTGCAGGCTATCCGTCAGAAATATCCAGCTCCAGACGGCCAGTACTGCGGGCACCAAGAAGCGGACGACGCTCAGGAGGAGCTGTAGTTTCTTTTTTTGTATATATACTTTCAATTGTTGTATTTATTGTATATACGAATTCAATAAAAATGTTTAAAATTTACTTTGTTGTACTTCTTTATTAGTATTAGTATTTTTTAAATGACCAACTTTTCAAAACTAGAACTACCTAGCTACTGTTGACTTAGATGACAAAGATAACATAATGGTGATTATACCCATAATTTCTATTAATTATAACGTTTTACAAGTAAACATTGCATTATAATTTAGTTGCAAATCAATAATTGGGTCGAAAAATAACTTGTCAGTACCAATTGTGTAAAGTAGTTTCCAGGCAGTAGCGCAAGCGCAGTGGAGCTCAACTGTAGTCTACGTCGATGGGCGGAGTAGTGGGAGTGGCCTGTGGAGCTGAGCATTGCAATGCACTATGGGGATTGTTGTCTATAATCCACAAGCACTAAAAAGTCATTTTCGGCATTTTATTGGACAGGAAGGAACAAAATTTAAAATTTCTGCTACTATTCTACTACACATATTACCCACTTTCAATACACATTCATGTCAAAATCGGTGGATTGACCCTTTAAGAATTTCAGCCACTCTACCTTTGGTTCCATTGGTAGCATCGATTCTTAAGCTACTGTAGAAAAACGAGTACCCTCAGGATTTGAAAATGTTGATACTGAATTGGTACAGAAGTATCGATTCTCATGACATCCCTAATCCCAACTGATTCTCAGTCTGCAGAGTTCCTGTAATATGTTTTTCACAGGCAGACTCCCTGGTGATATGATCCCCAATGGATTGTACACTGAGCTGATCATAGACTGAATTAATTTTCATATTGGGGGTCTGTTTTGGATGACAACTCTAAATTTGAAGCAGTCGGACTGGATGCACCATTGTACCCCTAATGCTCTTTCAATGGGAAGTGATATTGACATATTCGTATATTGATCCAAATCAAGGTCTTTCACTTTTTTGGCCCTTTCTTCTTTAGGAAATTGTGCCAACGTAGCAGTACTGTTGCTGATCCGTTTTGTTAATTTGAAGCCCCCGCATTGCTTATGGCTGTTAGATCATGGTACAGAGAAATGGCTTAATCAACAGAACTGACAGATTTCAGGCAGTTGACAACATAAAAGTTGTGTATTATGGTACTTACTACGACTGCATCAAATTGTTAACATTGTCATCTGCAAATTGTCTCAGGGCATAGTTTGCACAGCTTGGTGATGTTGTGCCAAACAGATAAACTCTAAAGCATGGCTAAGGTCATCATCAGCCCATCACAAGAATTTGAGCTAGTCAGCATCTTCAGAGGGTACTTTTACCTGGTGGAACATTGCTTACACATCTGCCATAATTGTCATAGGCTCTTGAAATCTCATGATAACTCCAATTAGAGTACTGATCATGCCTGGTCCTTTAAGAGGTTGTTCTTTTAGTGTATTTCCCTGAGCCTCACAGTCAAATACCACATGAATTTTATGCTTGGTGGGATGGTACACTCAATAGTGTGGAAGGTACCATACTTTCCCATCATTATGACTGAGGTTTGTAACCTTCACTGCCCTTGGTGACTACATTATTCATGACATCAACATAGTCATGATGAAACAATGGATTCTTGAGGATTTTTTTTTTTCAGGTTTAATGCATGCTTTTTCAAGTCTACAGGTGGATTATATTGGATATTAACATTACCATATTCAATAACCTTCTAAAACTATTTCAAGAGTTGTCACATTTGAACTGTAGTTAGATAATGCGATCCTTCTTTGATTCATCAGTCATCACGAACGGAACAACTTTGATCAATATATTTCAGAATACAAAGTCATTTTGACTATGTCATAAAACTTAGTTTCCTGTCATACAATTGTATATTCTCATGACGACAGATCACAATTTCTCTTCATTACTTCTGCTTAACATCACACCTCAGACAGCATCTATGGCAGCTAACAGCAAGCCAGCTTTCCAGGTTTTGGAACAGAGCTGCTGTGTGAAATTAAGCTGAATTTTTTGTGGGTTTTCTAAAGCTGGGATGGGCTCTTAAAGCACTAAATGTTGCCCTGCTCTTGGCCAAGCCAAAACAAATGGGAAAGCGTACTAATTCACAACAGGCCTGGTAGCAGCGGACCCCGGGAGTTCTTCATATGTTCTGTTTAGTCTGGCAGCCACTCCAGATGCAGAATATTGTTTTGTTATTTCGGTAAACAATGGGCAGATTTTTGCAGGGAATAAAGATGCCAACACAACCATGCCCCATGCACCAGACTTACCTGAGGACAACAGGTGGGTCAGTGTCTATGTTGGAGCCCTGGGAATAAATCCTGGATGGATGCAGCGGCTCCAGAAAGTAATTGGACGCTTAAAACGCACTATAATGTTTGAGTCTGCGTAATATTTATACATTTTGAAGTCTGGCTGAAGTGTCTAAATGCTTTTTGCCCATATAAATCTTACAATCCACAATACTTGTGGAAAATGTATCCTAGTTTTAATATTCATGATTACACATAAAAAGAAGAAAGTGATGTTTTGTTTTATGGTACATGACAGGGAAAAATGAATAAGTGTGTTTGTATGTGTGGATACATCAGACAGGGACACCGGCATGGATCAAACCAGCAGTCGGCTTTTGTCCCAGCAAGAGCTCTGTTGTCTGTCTGTCTGCCTCCTGGATGCCATATGAGGGTCTCGTATCTCAGACGCCCTCCAGACTGACATTCCACCATGACGTCTGCTCAGCGTGGAGTGTGAGTTAGGTATGATCATTAAGGGATGATCAGTAAAAATGACTTACAGTACAACAACCAGTGTGCTCACATTTTAAGGATAGAAAAAGTTAACATCACAATTGTTTGCAGTGATATTAAATGAGGGCAATTGGTAAATCGCCCACTTTTTAGGTGTTTTTCCAGAAGAATATACCCATTTTAATGGTAACGTATTCTCTGACATCTTTAGCTTTGCTAAGATCTGCCAAAGTCTGCGACGTTAACCATGTACGTTATTTAACCATGCAAAGCCACATGTCCTAATTCATCATGTTCATGTTTTTGTCTGCTTGACAGGACCATACAGATTTGTGTATTTTGTATTAGAGCAGTTACAATTTGTGCAATTCTCTCAACATGGCACCTCATGTCAAAGAACTCTCTAAGGATTTGAGAATTAGAATTGTTGCTCTACACAAAGATGGCCTATGCTTTAAGAAGATTAACACCCTGAAACTGAGATACAGTACAGTGGCCAGGGTTATACAGAGGTTTTCAAAGACTGGTTCTACTTGGAACAGGCTTCGCAAGGGTCAATCAAAGAAGTTGAGTCCTCGTTCTGTGCGTTAGGTGTAGAAGCTGGCTTAAAAAAAAACAGATGCATGAGTGCTGCCAGCATTGCTTTAGAGGTTGCAGAAGGTCAGCTTGTCAGTGCTCAGACCATACGCCGCACACTGCAACAAATCGGTTTTCATGGAAGAGGATGCCAGCAACAACCCGTGCAGCTCTGGTGAATTCCATGCCTAAGAGGATCAAGGCAGTGCGAGATAATAATGGTGCTCACACAAAATGTTGAAACTTTGGACACAGCTTTGACATGTTCTCTTAGGGTGTACTCACTTTTGTTGACAGCTATTTTGACAATAATGGCTGTATGTTGAGTTATTTTCAGAGGACAGTAAATATATACTGCTATACAAGCAGCACATTGACTACTCTAAACTATATCCAAGTTTCATTTCTACTGTATAGTATTGTCCCTTGAGAAGATATACTAAACTGTTTGCTGAAATGTAAGGGTGTGTGTGTGTGTGTGTGTGTGTGTGTTAGTAGTCAATATTTGAAGTGGATAAAGTTCATCAAAGTTGTCCTAAGACAAGAACGGGTATTCATGTATAACATTGATGAAAGGTTTTGATCCAATCAAATGTTGACTACTGTATATACACACATATTATATGAACAAAAATATTTAACCACTATTTTTTACACTTTAAAGTAAATTGAATTGAAGTTATATTTTTACTTCTTTTTTACAGAAATTGACTGTAAAAAAATGTGGGTAGTAGTGTATGGCATATTGGCATACCTGTGTATTATACAACTTATAACCACATTTCATTAATTGGTATAATGTTAAAATAATAATGTACTTGAACTGCTAAAATCTGCTTTTTACCTTATGATGAATGGCACATGATGAATCATAGTAAGGTTATAGTAAGTCGCCTGTCATTAAAACATGATCAATACTGTATTTAGACATGTATAGGTAACTTATTAACATTTAATCAATTAACAGGTTTTTTTGTGTGTGCGTGTGTGTGTGTGCGCACGGTCTTTACTCTGTTGTTAAATTTATTGTCAAACCTAAAGAGCTGTATGAGGTCATAAGAGGACTAATCTTATTGCACATGCACCTCGTACACATGTAGTGTTGATTTATTTAAATATAAAATTAAATAAAGAAAGTGTATATATAAGACCTAAATTAATGTTATATAAATAACATGAAAACAGAAGTAGTGTATATATGCAGTATATAACAACACATGAATGATACATTTGTTTGTAATATTTTCTTTGTTTTTTATATAATATTCATTATTTATACATAGTATTATTATTATTATTATTTAATTTATATTTAACTAAAGCAACGCTACATAGCCTATATGCATGCATGGATGGATGGATGGATGGATACTTCCATTTTTTTTTTTTAAAGCAGTGAGTTTGGAAAAACATGATGGTTAAGAAATAATAAATTAAGAAGCAGTTTTAGTCATTTTCTGTGAAAATTACCCTCAAATAATTTTAAGTCCATAGATTCCAGTAATATTATGATTTTTGTCTTCCTAAAGTCTCAAACTGTGCCAAGATACTTAAGTCAAATATAGTTTTCTGGTCTCAAACATTTCTCATCAAAGTCCTCCAAGACCAGAATCTGAGCTATTCAATGCACATGGACTTTATATCTCTTTATTCTTACTGTATGCCAGCAGTAGTTTAATTCTGTTTTTAATATATTCTAATGAATTTTAGGAGAAACATCTGAGACTTTGTTGATACTTAAATTTGGTATGAAATTGAAGTTGTGACCGTTTTTTCTTCCCAATTGTGACATCTGAGTAAAACCGCTTCTCGAACAAGAAAATATTTAGGCTAGGAATTGACTGGATCGTTGGATGGTTGTGGTTGCTATTGGTCGATCTCATGTGAATGACAGGTTGTCCTGCCCTCGCGGCAGTAAACGCGTCATCAGAGAAGAAATGTCACTGTAAGCTGGAGCTGAAGCTATTTTGATTAAAGTCTATAATACTAGCCTGACAAGCCAGACCCACATCAAGATGAACACCATTGGCAGGGCTCAATCCGAGGGGTGGGATAAACGGTTGTCTTTCAAATTCCTTCTGCACGCAATAGGATAGCGCTACAACCAACCAGAGCAATGAAGAAGGTGACGTAGTCAGAGCGACGGACTTCAGTGCCGTTCTTTGTTCTTTTCTCAAAGAAAAGCTTAACTCCAAGTCTTTCAGAGTCGCGACCAAAGCCGATTTGAAAGACCGCTGTTCGCCAACAACAGCTGCCATCCTCTGTTTTCAAGTAGCAGGGCATTCACAAGGAACGGTCGCAACTCTGACGTCATTGTTAAGCCCGCCAACCGACTATACAGGAGTATAAATTTATGACAATAAATTTGTTGCCACTAGGGTGCGTCTAGATTTCTAGGCTACTATAATACTGCAATATTCCATAATTTTTTATTTTTTTTTAAAGTAAATTGATTTCATGTTAACTTTAACCGAAACAGCTATTATAAGTGATATAATTTTCCTCTGGGAACGCATCTTTCCCAGGTTACTCAAAAGTACACCTGAGGCTCTGAGTTGGTTTACTGTTCACTCATAACAAATGTCTTTTTACTTGTTTGTTTTGATAGGTTAGCTCAGCTAGCTGCAGAATGAAAGGGTTTCATTAGTGATGCCAGTTCTCACTTTGCGCAAACGCTTTCCTTTACCTCCTCTGACCGTCACCGAGTGTGCGGCACAAAGATGAATGGAGCATATTGTTTACGACCAGATCTACTGGGTGTAAGGATTGACACCCGTTCTAAGACTGTTTAGATAAGCGTGGTAAAACACTTGTGCCAGGTGAGAAGCTGCTTTGAAGTCTCTAATGAACACCGACATTCCCACCGAGAACAAGGCCCGCTTCTTCTGTCGTACATTGTTTGTTTGTTGAAACCAATCACAGTGAATTGCCATGCACCTGTGCCAAAGAAATCAACCGTGAAATCAGTTATTCAGGGACGTGCGAGACGTTTGTTGCAACACTATCACTAAAATCAACCATCATCTTTGTAATTTCAGCAGCACTGTATGTAGGCAACACAAACAACCCCGCCGTGTTTCGCGGTCAGAGAGGTGATGTAATTCTGTTTTGCTCTCCAACATTTGTGGAAAAATATGTGCTGTGGACATGAATGAGATAATTGTCGTCACGCAGACATTGAGTATGATTTCGTTGTCAGTCACATCTCTGCTTCAGCTCTGTTGTGTTCTGGCATATTTGGGAGACAGATCCATCCCCTCTATGCCATCACCACACACACACACACACACACACACACACACACACACACACACACACATGCCTGTGGCTAGCAGAGGTTTGTGGTCAGCCCAATAATGAGCGGTTCAGCGTAAACACGGTTTCTAGACTGCCCCAAACCCCAGAACCCTCTGCTTCTGAAATATTACTCACAAAGCTGTCACTGCCAGTGTGTGTTTGTGTTCGTACAAAACACTAGACTTACTAATAGACATGAAAATATTTAAAACACAACGTTGAGCAAAAACAGATTTCTTCAAATGCCAGTTTTGTTTGTCACCTTTTTTCTTGACTCTTTCTTGATTTATTTGTTGTCAAAACTAAAGAGGACTGTAATTTTATACAAGATGCTTACTGTACTTGCATCTCTTAGACGTACTGTTAATTTATTAAATGTAAAATAAAATAAAAAAGTGTGTGTGTGTATATATATTTTTATATATATATATATATATATATATATATATATATATATATATATATATATATATATATATATATATATATATATATATATATATAAACTGAAATACAGGCCGATTGAAGATTTTATACACACACACACACACACACACACACACACACATATATACACACACACACATATATATACATATATACACATTTATATATATATGTGTGTGTGTATATATGTGTGTGTATGTGTGTATATATATATATATATATATATATATATATATATATATATATATATATATATATATACACAGTATATATGTGTGTGTGTGTATATGTGTATGTATGTATATGTGTGTGTGTGTATGTATGTATATATATATATATATATATATATATATATATATATATATATATATATATATATATATATAATTTATAAAAACAAATCTTGTATTGTAATGTATTTCGGTTTTTCGACGCAGGCCACAACAACTTCGCCAGGCTTTTCGGTCCCTGGCCAGACCCATCCAGTCTCTGCCGATGTCGTCTGAGCGAATCCCGTCAATCGGGTTGCGGGGCAGCCGAGTGGTCTTTTGATGTCGAATGGCACGCGTCCATTGCCCGTCCGACCTCCTGTCCACGTATTCGTCCAGCGCTTCTTGGCCCATTCGGCCTGGTTGACGGCGTCCTTGACCTTCCGCGTCTTCCTGAGTAGCTCGTTGCTAATGTGGTCTGTCCTCTTGACGCCGTCATCCGCCGCTCAAGGGCGCGTTCGGTCACTGCCAGCTTCTGCCTGTTGGCCACGGTCAGCGACCAGGTCTTGGGCCCGTAGAGCATGGCCGATAGGACTGTGCTGTTGAACAGGCTGGCGCGCAGGGGTGTGTAGGCCGTGTTGGTGACCACCTCTGCTATGGACGCATAGCTGACCCAGGCGGCCCTCCGTCTGCGTGCCAGCTCGCGGTTGTTCTTGTGCCCAACAGTCAGTTCCTGGTCGAACGTAGCTATCGACCTTAATCACACACACACACACACACACCTGAGCAAAACATAAAGGGCCAAAATGTTTAGTTTTTTAATGGTCTTTTTAATCACAAGTCAGGAAATATGCATGAATTTCACAAATACTGTAGATAAAGTAACTTGGCATGGAACAGCCTTCCCCAACTTGCAGACAGCTTTTTTCAGGAAGAGTCAGTGTTGTTCCACTCAGTGTTAATGGCTTTAGACTGTTTGTGAGTAGTCGAAAAATATGAGACCAAATATTCACAATAGGGTTGAAATGAGCCTGATGGACTTGTACTCAAGCCACTTCTTGGTTGTCTTTGCACTTTGAGCAGGAGCATTGTATTGTTGAAAAATAACATATGATCATTCCTCTTTAGATACAAACTTTTCTTTTGTGGGAAGCAAGCCATTCTGCAATATTCTCCTGTACTCCAAAGCATTGTATGTATTTTCACAGTGAAGTAGCTCACCAACACCAGCAGCTAAAAGGCTCCCCACACAATGACACTCTTTCTCCATGCTTTACTGTGGTGGAGATGCTTTTATTATTATATTTCTCACCAGATTTTCAAAGATACCAATCTGGAGCATCACCACATAACTCGTGTTTCATTGTGATTCATCACTCCACAACTCTGCTGAACCACTCTGATTCAAACTTCCCATATTCTGCCAAAAACCTCATTCTGTCTTTGATGGTTTTCCGAGACAGCAATGGCTTTTTAAATAATAGTGCATTTGCTTACAATTTAGCTAATTTCCTAATCTCCGTCCCTTGACCAATAATGACCAATTATGACCAATTATTTTATGGTTAAGACAATTAAAAGCTTAGTGTTTAGCCATTTTGGGCTTTTTTGGGTGAACTGTCCCTTTAAAAGGAGCGTATCCAAACAGTAAAAAAATATATCTTACATGAAACGGCACACAAAAATATTCACACATGCACACACAATTGGCAAGATTGAACTGCAGTGGAAAAAAAAAAATGCTTTTCTGCGGTTTTGTTTGGACTTGTTTCTGAGTAATTTGCTCATTTGGCTGAGATAGTAGGTGAGCAACTCTGACAGTTACTCAGAAGAACAGCTCAGAAAACCAAAACTACACATTGAGAGAGAGAGAGAGAGAGAGAGAGAGTGTGTGTGTGTGTGTGTGTGTGTGTGTGTGTGTGTGTGTGTGTGTGTGTGTTTGAGAAGGCCGTCTCCTCTAGTCTCAATGCGCACAGTTAAAATAGTCAGTTTTCGTGAGCCCTCAAATCTGTGACGCCTGACATCATTAAACAGATCTGCCTGTCTGTAATTTTCAGCCACAGTGTCTGTCACCAGAGAGAGACAGACTGAAGGAGAGCGAGACAGGAGGGTCAAGGGACGGAGAGAAAGGTTATGTTTTGCCGTAAGAGCGCGAAGGAGTGGAAAATTCACTCTTTTATGACCCTACTAATGCAGTCTTGTTCTGAGATTTGCCAGCTGCTGCAGAGATGTGAACAGCCCTGATCTTGTTATTTTGATTTGTCAAAAGCTGTCCCAAAATAACACTGACAGCATGACACACTTTGACAAATTAATGTTGCATTATATAACAAACTGTAGAACATTTTTTGTCTGCAAACAAATGGCTTTAAAACGGCAAACAAATATTAATATTTTGTGCGAAAAAAAAAGAAAAGAAATCACTTCATAAAATTGAGATTTAACCACTGGTGTCACATGGATTACTTTAATTATGTCAAACTTTCTGGGGCTTAAAAATGGTAGGTGTGTAGAATGTCAATGGAGGGACAGAAATCTCTCAGATTCCATTAAAAATATCTTCATTTGTGTTCCAAAGATGAACGAAAGTCTTACGGGTTTGGAACGACATGAGGGTGAGTAATTAATGACAGAATTTTTTATTTTTGGGAGAACTATCCCTTTAAGTGTTTCAGACAAACATTTCATCATTGCTGCGTCCCAATTCGCATACTATCCGTCCTAAATAGTATTCAAAATGCGAATTATTGTGTCCCAAATCGTATTATGTTGAAATGAGTATTCCAAAGATACACAGATGGTCTAATTTTTCTGGTCAGAATCTGAAGTGCAGATCCGTGCTCACTCTTAACAGTTAATATTGCCCACAACCCATTGCGTGTTCGACGGGGATTCCATTAGAACTACAAACATGGCAGATGTGAATCCGACGGTTAGGCCTATGTAGAGAAGTTTGGACAAAGGGGTTTGAATGATTAATCATAAGTATAACCTAACAAAAAAAATGTATTCAATGCTATCCACGTTATATTTACTTTTAAATGCATCACTATTTAAACACATAGTCTATGCAAATAACATCCACAACTGGCAGATCAATGTGCTTCACATTCAATTTAATTTAATTTCCTAACTTTTCGGAGAGAAATGTAGGAGGATTTTAACTGTGACAAGATTATTGACAGGGCAGTTTAAACTGTGACAGGATGCACGTAACCAAAGTCCCTTTAAGACAATTCATTTCACTCTGCGGCCATCTTTGAAACGCCTCAGGCATGCAAGTGCAGCTCCTTTCTCTTTGAATGGGGAAACATCAAATTCTCCAAAACTGTTCGCCAAGCTAACGATTAAATTTCATATTTAAAGGGGCTATATATAGTTTTTAGCGGCCTCTAGCGTTGATGTTTCAGATTGCAACCAATTTTTACAAGAGCACTCGTGCTCGAACTCATAGGCAATACCGTCTATTACGCAAATATCTTGGCGAATACTCGAGCACTGAGCTCGTTGGAATCGTCTAGTCGAGCTGAAAAGAACCATATAAGTTTCATAATTTTTGGTGGTGTTTTCGCGGAGATATTAGCCGAAAACAATAGGGCGCGCTGCAAAATTGCGGGCGCCGGTGACGTCATGAGCTCAGAAGAAAATCTCTCGTATCTCTGGAACGCGAAGACCCAGAAAGCTCGAATTCGGGGGAGGAGGAGTCTTAGGAATATTCATCAAAGATTGACCGAGATATAAACCGGAAAACGTGCCTTTGACTGGACGTAAGAGGCTCGGGAGCGCGCATGCACGTCACATCCGATGGATTTAGCACGGTAAATCCGACCCGGAGCCTTTACATAGAAATAGGAATACTGGCCTTCAGAGGTAATAGCAAAACTCGACAAGTGGATCATTGTAATGTGTGATTACAACCCCTTCACACACAGGCAATACAAAAAGGATTCGTTTTAGTAGAAAAGTTAGCACCTTTAAAATCATCAATGAAAAGTGACAACAACTGTCTCATAAGTGGTGTTTCTAAATGCTCGAATCATGACGAAATCATGCAGAAAAATACCCTTTTCAGGCTGGATCAAGCTAATGTGCAGTGGAAGCATGCGTCAGACTGTTTCTATGGGAATGGGAACCGGAGCTTCTAACGGCAGCTGCAGATGGCTTTACCCATCGCCAATTGGCTCTTATTAGAAGGCGGGACTTATTCTGCTATATTGAGCGTTGTACTTTTCCCCATTTAAAACAATACGAGTGACGTGTCTTGTTATTCCATAATCTTTGACGGAACTATGCGACAGAGCTGTCCGTTAAAGACACAATTATGACGAAGTATATCCCAAAGCTGTATACTTTTTCTTCACTAAAACAGTACATACTATGCCCTAAAAGTAGGCGAAAACTATACCTTCCTAAATAGCTTCAGATCAAGCAAATATATTGATCATATGCAAACCATTAATGACATCAACTACAGACTGCACAAATAAAGTTTCTTATCTATGGGAACTCCGAACTCTCTCTAAACTGCACCTATATGCTGTGTGCGTGCCAAAAAGGCTGCATAATAAAGTAATTAAAGGGTCAGATATCTCTATGATTAACCTGCAATTCAGGCCTGACTGCAGGGCTAATTAGAAGTTAACCAGACACACCAAAGGTTTGTTGCTGCTGATCCTCTTGTACTTCCTCGGGATTCTTCACGTTTGATATCCTCCTGTCAGCTTTGTGCTTCCCTGCTGTTTGGGCCCATTCAGGCTTTCATGTGGTCAGGTGTTTTTCTGCAGACAGGGATATGGCCACAAAAAGGATTACGGCTCTTTAGCAGAGCTCCGAGCTTGTTTATTCGCCATGATAACTTCTGCTATGAGGTCACAAAGCAGGCAAGTGCATCAGGAACATGAGTTAGATAATATTTTATGTGAAAGGCCCCTGAAATCAAAAAGGTTTTTTTTTTTTTGTATGAATATGTTAGCCTTGCCCTTAAGGTTATGAATAAGCTGGTGTGTTCCACAGCAATAACATAATTTGCATTTAGGAGATATAAGCATTCAAAATTAGCCTCTCACATCTGCTAAAATGGATCACCGATTTGTATGACATCACCGCGGACTTCAGTTTCTCACCACATCTTCTGTCCAATCAAATGCTCTCTAGAATCTAAAGCGTCCCGCCCCCTATGCTATATATACCACCTGGCCAAAGCGACCGTTGATACGTCACGAAGCAATATGGGTTGGAGATGTGTGTTCGTTTGCTCAAATGCTCGAGATTTATTCAGTTTTCCAATTGTACGTTAGTTAAGAATGAAATAGCTAGAATTTATTCACACCTCTACTATTGAATCCAACGTCAGCGCTCGGATTCACTTCCGACTTGCAGTCTGTGAGGAAAACTAAACGCTATTGGCTATTTGAAAAGGGGGAGGCGCCATTCAATATGTCCCGCCTTAGCTTCCTGTTTCAGTGGAAATTACATCAACGCACTTCAGTGGGCCTTAAGAGTATTGTTTTTATTTTATTTTTTTTATATTCTGTCCACCTGACCTTACAATCATGTAAATATGTAGAAGTGCAAATAAGTGCACTTGTTTTTTTGTTTGATGTAGTACAAGTTGAAATGATATTCTGCGGTGATCGATCAAGCAGACATGGACAGCATTTGTTTTTACCTAAGCTCTATGCATGAAATTAGGACACTCACATTTACGTTTACATTTATTAATTTAGAAACGTGTTTTATCCCAAGCAACTTTGCTACACACAATATATTGCATATTTTGCTAAGTCGAAGTTTGTGGATGCTGCTGGAAGCGTATAAAGCAAGCAGTGTATGCCATTATGAAAACATCCCTCAGTGGTTTCTTTAGGTGGCAGTATGAATTGTAAAAGTCCATTATTGTTCCATTTATAGATTTTAATCAGACAAATATCTATACACTTTGCTTAGAATAAAAATAGTACTGTTAACCATCTAAATCATATGACTGGCACATTTACAATATCGTGTGAATCACAAAATGCTACTTTTACAGTGTTAAGTGCAATTTCTGACTACGTATTTACAATACAGTAATTTACTGCAAGAAGAATAAGAAGTTCCTTATAAAGGGAAACAAAAGCAATCTGCCTTTTGTGATGACCCAGGGGAAAAAGTCTTAAATAGCAGAGTGTACAACAGAAACATCTGTACAGTGCAGTTTCTCTGCATCCGTCCAGGAAATACGATCAGTCCTTTTAATGGCGCATCCTTCCGTGCAATCAGTTTTCCTTTGCCGCCACTGCATGTGTGTCTGCATGCGTGCGCGTGCTGTGTGTGTGGAGCAGAGAGCGGTTCTGCGGGGTCAGCGCGGTTGGCAGGTGTGGAGGTTTCGGCTTTCTGCTCCAGGTTTCTCTCTCTGGCCTCGGCAGGACAGGCCGGAGCCGCAGTCGCAGCGCTGAAAGATCTCCAGACCGTGAGCCCCTTTCCTCCGGTGGCGCGTGCACACCTGTCCCTCCGTCAGCACGGGCTTACAGATCCGGGACCAGAAGTGTCGGGCGCAGCACAGCCCTTCCAAACAGTCCGAAGACCTCAGACACGTCTCGCCCTCGCCACCTGACAAGATTATACATCACATCAGCATTCACACCTCCAGAGTCATGGGATGGCAGCATGTAGAAGAGGAGGAGGTTTTAAAATCAGATCTAGTTGCAGAGACTAGACGAAAAGCAAGTTTTGATATGAAGAGACTAGATGAAAAAAAAAAGAGACGAGATAAGAGACCAGTTTTCTCATGTCATCCATTCTTTTCTGGTCTCTTCTCATCTAGTCTCTGTTCTGAAATAAAAAAAATCCCTAATTGATCTAGCTTGCCTTTTTATCTCGTATTGTCTCGTTTCCAGTTTTCTAATCTCACCTGTTCTTTTATGGAGACGAGACAATATGATATGAAAAAAGGCCTTAAGGCACATCAGTGAATGAATTTATTTCAGAGGAAAGGATTAAAGATGTGGAGAGGCGAGGTGAAAAGAGAAAACCGAGTCTGAGAAAAGATGAGCTAAGATGAGAAAAGGAAAGATGAGACAAAGAAAGATCCAATAAGGTTAAAAAGTCAGATAAATAAAGGAGAATTTCATGAGAAGAGGAAACATGAAAAGAAACTAAAAGAGAAGAGAGAAGAGAAGATGAGAATAGGAAAAGAAAAAAAGAAGAAACAGGAGACAATGTGATACCTTTCAGTGGCTGCTGTTGTTTTGGTAGGATGGTGGTTCTTTTGGGATGTGTGAAGTTCTGCCCACGTGTTACAGTTATACTTTGCTCCTCCGTTTTGCCAACCGGTTGATCGCCGTCTACCGTGACGACAGCTTCTGCATCCGCGGGTTGACACACACCTGTGAGAGAAACACGATTTGGGAAAATGAGTCTTCACACAAACCATGAAACCATAAGACGCTCTGTGGTTTGTTTGTACCGTTGATACATCGGTTTCCAGTGCAGCACATCCCGTCACGAGCGCAGCGCTTTCTCCGCCTGCGGCACGAGAGACAAACTCCCCGAGAGCCGTTACAAAACTCACCGGGCCCACACTCAGCATCAGCGGCGCAGTTCGGCGACTGTGGAAGAGCAAATCATAATGATACACTTTATTTAAAGCGCTCCTTTAAAAGCACACATATGCCATACAACTCCAAAAGAATTAAAAATATATATATAATATCAAAGTCTAAATGTAACAGTCCTGTTAAATCCTCTGTGCGTTTCAGCACCCAGTGAACACGTACCGCCGGAGCGTCGCTGTCTGCGGTGCCGGTCACGCGCGGGCTCGCGCTCACCGCGTAATTCGGACTGGATGCTGCGGGAAGATGCCTGATGGAGTTCCGTAACACAGGTCCGACCTGAGCATCTGCAGTGATTCCTCCCCAAACCGCGAGATAAACAGTCACAACGGTGAGTAGTGAGAGCATGTTCCTCATGTTCTTCTCTGCCAGTATGTCACGCATAATGTCCAAACTCCACAGGACTTCATGTGTCTCCAAGAGTTTTATACATGCGGGACTGTTTGTATATTCCCGCCCCTTTTAAATTACTGTACCTAAAGTGCATCAAACACTCTCCACCAGTCCACCTCCCCTCTCATCGCCTGCGCAGACGCGCTGTGTGAACTCATGTCTGCGCAGGCGATCGGAGTAGCTACTTCTGCCTAGAGGCGCGCAGCATCCCCGGCTCATGAATATTAATGACCATCCATGTACCGATCGATTGCGTAACCTAATGAATATTCAGAAGCCACGCCCTCGTCGTCACAGGGATTGGTGAAATTTCGCTTCTTTCGCAATAGTTGTGTTATTACCTTCGCGCCCCCTCAGAAACAGCCTGACAACTTAGTGCTTAAAGTGGAATTTGAGGGATATCATTATACAGACAGTACCTGTCAGCAGACCTCTGTTAACTAGGGCTAGAGCCTTAACCATATAATTTTTCTGTCAGCACATAAAATTATGCACGTTAATGTTTCGCACGTTTATCTAACTTACGGCAATAAAAACAGATCTTCCTCTTCATTGAAACAACTATAAGTGCATCTTCTGTGGGTACAAAATACGGGGTTTAATTGAGTTCAGGATTCACTAAACTTACATGCAGTGCTTGTTGCCTACATTAGTTCAGGACATATCACGAGTCCCACTATTATCATAACAATTATGTTAAATAATGTACATTTAAAATTAGGCCTATACCAGTTTGAATTGCAAGTGATACTAAATCAAGAGAAAAACTTTTCATTGAAATAAATTAAAGTGTAATAATTTAATATAGCATCAATAAAGACTCATTATATTTGCCAATCAATCAGATTTAGCTGTCAAATACATTGTAGAAAACACATGTAAATACTTTTCTGATCTATTTATTAATATTAAAGATACAAATCTTCATTCTATTTTTTTTCAGCAGTATGTTGATTTAATCGCTTTTTTCCCCATAATTTAGTAATTACAGAACATAAACGGGAACATAAAAGTGTCACTCTGTTCAGTTACATATTTTTCATAGTTTTATAGAATTACATTGACTGAGTCTGTGTAAGATTAGGCTGTAACAGACAGACTGATTGTGGTCTTCAAATGAATGTGTAGTATTGCTGGCATTGTTCTGAAATTAAACGGTGAACTGGTGCCCCCTACAGATCACGAGACTTCATTGAGGAAATCATTAAAAAATCTTGTAGGGGATTTGAAAAAAAAAAAGAAATTGTTGAAAAAGATCTGTATTAATATAGAAATGAGGTTCAGAGTTTTTAAAGAGACTTCTCTGTATTTCAGCAGCATATTTTTAGTAGAGGCACTGCATGTGACCTTATAGAAGGAATATAAATGGCAGATGAATGAAGGCAAATATGTGTATCACCATATAGGGGAGAAAATAGAAATAAATAACACAGCAAAAAAAGTATTTTTGCCATGTTATTTAAATTTTTTATGAAACTTTATTTTTCTCCACTACATCGCAAAGCATAATACCAGACTTTTTACCTCCATTTTACCTCATTACTCAGATCATCATAGAATCGACTGATCGGTTGCTCCTGTCTGCCTTGCTGCTGATTGATTGCTCCTGTCTGCCTCGCTGCTGGTTTGTGTATCAAGCTCCGTATAGCTTTCTGTTTTTAATATCTATATACTATCATTCCTTTTCTGTTTATATTGCTAAATATAACTTACTCATCAAAATATATTAATTAGATGTAGTCTATTGTCTAAGACCGACAATCTCGCTAACTCTCTTCCAAGCTTCATTTTTCCTGCTGACGTTTCTGTATGATTCCAGAGTAATATCATAAAGAATGGGGCATTCCGTGACCGCGACAATCAACTTCTCTCCCATGTTGCCGCGTACGATCATAATGAAAGTTACATGCGACTAATACTAGGGGGCGAAATACGACAATCGTATGCGAATGTCGTGTGCAGTGGAAAGGCGGCTTTACGATGCTGATCCACTTGTCCGACGCGACTGTCGCGTGGTGTCGTAACGCCTCCCCACATTTGTACGTTGATGGCATAGACAGTAAAAGAAATGGACATAGCGACCCCGTTGATTTCAACGGGGAAGACTGAAGCCCGATTATTGCACTTCCTGTCTGATGGCTGAGCGACTGCGCAGGCTCAAACTGAGCGTGACGACAGTCTCACAGTTGTAAATCTTCTAGAGGCTGTGGCAAGACAAATCTGAATCACCTAGTTCCTCAAAAACGTTGTTGAAATATTTTGTCCCGTTGCTTTTATGGACTCTCTATCTATGGGCTTCTCCCTTGACTTTATGCCTCAATTTCCCCCCGATTGCCTCATAGACAGTAACAGATTGCCTGCGAGCTTCTCCTCCTGTCTCTACGGTAATGTCTATATTGTGCAACAGAAAGTCGCGTGGTTATGACGCAATCGTTAGCCTATTTTTTACAAAAACAGCTTCTACGGGGCCATAGCGTAAGATACAAAGTAATGGAGCCTTTTATACATTGTCGTGTTTCTTTAGAAATAAATGATGGACAAATGAAGTCTTTTGGACGCCTCAGATGTAAAGTTATTCGCTGTCAAAGTGACGCCAAAAAGAATGGGAGTCAATGGCTGACAGCAGGTGAAGTTCTGCTACAATGGCGGCTCCCGGAAGGCTTCAACTTCCGGCTGATGGATTACCCCCTTGGTTGATGGGCGTTCTTCTGTGTACCGCTATGGGCGTGGTTTTGATCGAGCGGGAATGTTGCGTATTTCAAACATTTGTTCGAATAAACGTGTATATGGCATATTGATATGCCCATTTTCAAATGGTTAGATCTGTCATGAGTTATGTATTTATTTATTTTTGTCCATCAGAAGTCCATCAGAATCTCTCTGCCTACCACTTACCTGCTATCATAAGTACTTCTAGCCTATGAGAACCCGTTTCTGCAGATGCACAGATGCTGTCTGCTAGCATTACAACTCATCGGTTGAATTAACATATTATTTAACACAGTTCAAACTCATAAAACCCACCAGGGACTCCAACGACATCTGCCACCTTTCTCCAGGCAGAATTTCGTTGATCGTTGTCCCTATAGGACAACAAAGATAAGTCGTATAAATTGGGGAAACCTGCTACCACCAAAAATCAATTTGTCCTCCATTTTCTACTCTGAACTAAAGTTTTCAGGGCATTTTTGTATTAGGATGTCTAGAACAGAGGGCGAGAGACCCACCATCTGCGAGAGACCCACCATCCCCATCCCCATATGCTCTACTTCTATTGGATAGATGCGTCGCGCTCAACGGAATTCATTTGCATAAAGATGGGCATCGGCCAGCTTTTTGACACGCAGCATTTTTCCAAATGAAGCGTCGCCTTCCCCGAATGCTATGCGGGCACATCAAAGTCACCCATAGGAATAAAGCAGAGTGCGGCGCGACAGAAGTGTCGCACGGACAAGTGAATCAGCACCGTAATTTACACAGTGGTGCATTACGGCTCCGACAAGGTTTTATTCCGTCCTCCACGTGGTGTCAACTCGCACCAGGAGCATTTCAGAAGCGAAGCGACTGGATGCGTGAGACCACATGATTTGCCTGTCCGACGTGGTTTTTCTTGATTTTTGGGTTTCTACCTTAGTCTATGGTTCCTACCAAGGATATATTGGTGTGCAATACAATTGGGAGTCTACACAGGGTGTTTATTTTGACAGTTTTTTTAGACTTTTTTTTTGTATTTACGGTGCGACTCCAGAGTGACATATATATATTTATCCAGAGTGACTTGCAGAATATCTTCAGGTATCAATCTAGAAACCTTTGGATTTCCAGGCCTGGGGCCTCATTTATAAAATGTTAAGTAGAAACCGTCCTGTATTTGAGCCAGGGAAAAGTGTGTACACCTGCTTAGAACCTGACGTGGTGCTAGGCACTTTTCTACGTCAAAGAGCTGAATGTTGGTGTGGATTTTAGCATACGCACACTCTAAGATTAAATCTGTGTACGTACGTTTTATAGATAGAGTCGCTGAACCTTAGTCACTACAATCATGCACCTCTAAAAGTGCAGTCAGAATGAAGCACACTGCATGTTTTAAAAAACAAATGAACAGCCTGAAGTAGTGTTGTGTTGTTGAGAATGAATCAGAGTTGAATTGTTCTGCCACGGAGGGCATTATAGCACACCGCTTTACAGAACAGTTCACCCAAAAGTTAAAATATCATTTGGGTGAACGAGGGTGAATAAATAGGACAGAATTTTTATATTTGGATCAAAATAATAAATTAAACAGAACAAACATTTCAGATGTATAAAAGACAGCTGAAGATCATGTGAGGATACAGGGAGTGTCTAAAACAGTCGCTTTATTGTGTAAAAAAAAAAGAACTAGACAGATGGACAGCAGCGGGCTGAAGGGATCGTATTCTGACATGCAGCATGAGGAGCGTAGCAGAATGCCATTGATTTAAGGCACTAATACTGTTCATGATCTGACACGGCTGAATCTCTGGACAAATCAGGATTCTGTTGTACCTGCAGTCGAATTAGTCAGGTTTAAGAAATGGCCATGAAAGGAAAACCAATCCCAGGTCCGTTACTGTTTAAAATCTGTCCGTTCACAGTGGTCAGTACTTACCTCATCATCATTATAAATCTGAGACAATAAATACAGTACACCATCAATGGAGCTATGAATTTGAGGCACATCATTTCATGGGATACAGTTTGAGAAAACCAGCGCTGGGCTCGAATATCATAACCTGTAATGGCCGACTGGCACAATAATAAATTAACAGCAAAGAGAGGCGAGAAGATGCGTCTATAATGTCTGTGTGTTTGAAGAGGGTGAAACTAAGTCTTACGATTGACCTATTATGATACACATTAGCGACAAACCGATAAATGTGAGGAACGCCAGCGTACGTGTGAGTTTTTCAGGGTAGTGATATTATGCTGTTATGTACATGTGATATTATGCTGTTATGTACATGTGCTAAAAGGAATATGTATTACTTTAAGAGCAACATTCAGGTCTGACGGGACTCCTGCGGCATACAGTGTGGTCTTCTTTAGAGTAGTCTGCACAACGGATTGATGAAGAGTTTACAGCCAATCAGGGAGAAGAACAAATCACTGAGGTCACAGCCTTTTCCCTAAATGGACTGTCTCCTCAGTTATCTCACAGTAAAGGTGGTTATTAAGGGTCAAAGGTGAACACGCACACAGACACGCTCGCGCAAGACACACTTTTTGTCTCCGGGTCTTGAGTCACTTCATTTCATGATGGGATAAAATCCATCTTCCTCTTCTCCCTCAGTCCATTTGGTAGGTCAGCATGTGTATCCCAGGCTGACGTTGTGTGTCTGTGTATGTGTGTTTGGGCCTGTTTAGAAGTCTATATCCCAGCCTGAATTATCATCAGGCGGTGGGTCTTCATTGTCCTCTGGGAAGCTGTCAAAGTTACTGGTGTCCGTGGATGATGTTAGCTGCATGTGCACAAAAAATGGGAGAACCGGTTAGCTTGCGAGTTATACAGAACATAGTAATCCACATGGACCAAAACAAAAGAGAATAATTCCCATTGGATTGTTTATGAAACGTCTCATGTTCTCCAAGGCTGGATTTATTTGATCAAAAATACATTAAAACAGCAATATTGTGAAACATTAATAACAAACTGTCTGATGTTAAAATATGTATTATATTATATTTATGATGTTAATAATATTTTTTTTATTAATGTGATTTTTTTTATTTTTTTTATTTTTTTTACAGAATTCAAATGAGTCAATACATCATTAATCCTTCCAGAATCTGTCTGTACCAATGGCCGATGACTTAAGAAAATTTACCAGCGATAAATATTTTTTTTACGAGCCATGAAAGTTATGACTCAAATTGTAGATACAAGTGAAAATTCAGAATTCTCCATTCCAATTTTGATACCACAGCTAAAACTACCATCCTAATATAAATGTAAAACATTATTTAAGAAAAGTAAACAGTCCGTAATAAAATGAGAACAAATAATCAAATTACAAGTAATAGTACAAATAAATACAGTAGAAAAGAGACACAAATGAAATAAACAGTGGTTTTAGGTTTTAGGTAGGCCTAGATCTTACAGTTGTTTTCTACAGAAATTTAAATTTAATTTAAATGTAAAATAACACTGCTTATAATCTTAACTGTATAAATTTACAAAAGTTGTGTAAAATGTATTAATTCAAGAGCAATTGTGTTTTTTTTTCTTTGTCCTTTGTTGTTTTGTTAACACTAAAAACACAGACAGCAGGAATATTGGGCTGCTGATCCAATAGACTTCTACTAATACACATGTTTTCTTTTTAAACTCTTTACATTCACTTAAGACATAACCAACTATGTTTACTTGGAAAATCGCAGAGATGGTCATTTTTTTTTGTGTGAATTTGTCCGCTCAAGCGCTGGAAGACGTGAAGGTGAGCTTAATCCAGTAGTCTGTTCTTAAGACCAGGTGATGTTCTGTGAGAGAACAGGTCCTGTAGTCGCTAGACCTCTGTAATCGTTTGAGAGGCAAGTGCAGTAACTCGTGTTTATTGTAAAAGGGTTTTTGTTTGTTTTTTTCTTTCTTTTTATAAATACTTTGGTTTACCTCAATTGGGTTGACATTTGCTTTACTTTCGTAACCCCATTCTATGGAAATAAACCCCTACGTGTTTGCAGTAGCCTGCTTCCTCCATGTTCTTTTCCCTTTACTGGTCACATCTATCACACCGGCCAACTGGCGATTGATTCATATACTCGCCAATGCAGACTTTTACTCTCATTTGGTGCTTGGCCAATGTTAATTTTAGGCCCTGATTGTAAGTGTTGTGATGGTTTTCATGTGAGAAAGGTAAGTCACCTTGAGATCCTTTCCATCTAAACTGGTTATATCTCTGAAGCCAAGTGGTGAATGTTTTATGAGCAGTAGGAACCATATTAATCTGCAGTGTCGCACAGAACCAAAACACCCAAAACAATGATCTTACACAAAATGCATGGAGATTTGTTTTTTAAATGCTAGAAGGCCAAAATATACAAAGTGTACCTTTAATGTATTGTTAATATATATTAAATGGAATGGTAACACTTTACAATAAAGTCCCATTAGTTAATGTTAGTTAATGCATTACCTAATATTAACTAACATTGGACAATAAATTTGCTACAGTATTTATTCGTTAGTTAATTCCAAGTTTGCAAATGATTTGTATGTATTGTAGTCTCTACATTAATAGGCTATATACAGACAGTGAGTTCTTCATTCACTGTCACTGTAATTAACAAAATAAATGTTTAATTATTAGCTCATATGTAAATAGTTAAATGTTATTAATGCTTTAACAACTTCTAAACCATACAAGTGATGCACATTTTAAACCAGTAGTAAAGGAGCTGGTTATGGTTATTAGGAGTAAATAGTTTAGATTAGGTTAAAAAAAAGCAGAAAATGTCATTAAGTGCTTTAAACCAACCTTTATTGGACATTAATTGCATTCATATTAAGTGTTCCTTTTAATTTTTACAAATTCATTTAGCTCTCGCTCTCTCTCACACACTGGGTTTCCATGTTTTATTGGGACTATACATTTTGTACAGTATAAAAAAATCATTATTGTATTCCCTTATCCTAGCTGATGTATTTTAATGTGATCTCGTGATGAGTATTTGTATGTATGTTTCTATCTCACAAATGTTTAATTATTTGCATAGATTAAAAGAATACAGTATTGACAAATTGACAGCATTGTTACTTATTATTATTATTATTTACAACAGTGGTTATGTTTTGCTTTGGGAGTAAGGTATATATATATTGTGTGTGTGTGTGTGTACACGGTGAATGCAACCTGAATGCACTCAGACTAATGGGGACTCATGTCACCATGAGGAAACAGGCTTATAAATCATACTTTTTTTATTATGTAGAAAGTTTTCTTTGATGGGTAGGATTATGGCTCTAGAATATACATCTTGTACAGTATAAAAACCATCATCTATGAAGAGTCCCCACAAAGATAGTAAACCAGACGTGTGTTTCTGTCATGACAACTCGGCATTGCACGCAGCGTGAGTATTTGAAATGGAAATCATCCTTCTGTCTGCGAGTTTCATATTTTTAATATCTAAGCCCACTGTATTTAAAACTACATAAATAATGCCTTCGTAGAGTATTTGTAAGGAAAATACTGGCAGCCTGCGCAATGAAGCCTGCAAATCTCCTTAATTCACTTCAACTTAATGAAAGATTTGAGTGGTGTGTTTGTGAAGAATTGGAAACAATCGTCATCACTCATCTGTGTTTTAAAAACAAAGCTCAGAATCGTTGGAGAGAGAATCTTTTACTATTGTATAGAATGACCGACACAAATATTATATAAATTAAACAAACTGTTCTTTCCTGTATACCAGGCCTATATGCATAGCGTGCCAAATTGCAGACTGATTTACACTCACGTGTTACATGACCAGTGTAATCGAACCCCCTTACGGTTATAAAAATCACATTTTATCATATCGTGATATCGCAAATGCAATAAATTTGCCTGGCCCTTTAGTTTTATTTGAGTATAAGAAATGGGGCATATGCTTGGTCCTTGCAGGCTAGATCTGCCTACGCATTATTCCTCCATGCAGATCTAGCCGTTAGACGTGGGCTGCCATGAGGTGCATATAAAACGCATGAAGCAGCTTGCAGTGTGGCCCTATGTGTAGTATTGTACACCTCCTCGACTATGTGTGCCTGGGCCTGCTTTGCTGAATGGCTTAATGCTAGTGGTCAATGCTATGTGTGCCTGGCTCTAACAAGTGAATATAAGGTCGCATGCTGATAGAGGCGAGAAAATAAACCCCTAGCAGCCACCTGAGCAAATAGTATGGTAATTTAGTATAATTTGGTAATTATAAGTCAAAACCCTCTATCCTCCTATTTAATAGTTGTTTATAACAATAGATGAATAACGGAGCGTGACTGCCACTGCGTGCATCTGAAATCAGCCTGAATGCCAGGCGTAAAAAAACTAAACAAATTTACTCCTACTTTCAAACTTAAGTACAAAGCAAGTTATCAAATTTCTTAACCTAAGAATCACTCTTACTCTCCCAGTTATTTAAGACAGCTCGAGAGGTCTCTTAAGTGGTTAAGAGTTGCTAGTAAACGTTTGTGATGGCACTGAGGAGACCGAGATGTGTGCAAATCTTTCTGGAGAGAAAGAACGTTTTTTAAATGTTTGACGACGAGCAGTTAATCAAACGGTATTGTTTGGATCAAGCAGGCAAAATCATCTTTGTCAACGCTGGTTAATGTTGGACTGAACTTGCCTTTTATAACATGTTACCACTGTTTGAATAATTCAGCAACCAGTAGCGCTTCCTCCCGCCAGCTCGGTTTTCTTTTAGAATCCCTGGTGACTGATTATATCATAAAATCTAAGATATATATGGTCAGTTATCAGCAACACCCGTTTAAAATTTTAAGACATGGTGGAAAACATGTTTGTTTCATTTCCAATCTGTAAAAAAATCTGAAAATTATTTAGTCAAATGTGTGTTAAATGTAAACAACTCTTTGGAATTACACCATTCAGTGATTGGTCATGCCTATGTTTTCATCCAAAATTCCGTTTGTGGCACACCAAAGTGTCGTGGATCATCTCTAATTTGGAATGAATTAAGTTTCAGAACTGATGACATTTTATATTAAAAGCTCAAGGAAAATTTGATTTCTCAATTCATGACCCCTTTAAAAATTGTTTTAAAGAGTTTGATTAATTTTAATGCTATTAAAACACTATTCTGCTGATTTGTTAATGGCATTATCAGTAATTAATTAATTTGGGGCATAACACTCTGATGTGCACTCCACGTTCAACTTTAAAGGGTAACTAAACCATAAACCAACTTTTTTTAGTTAATGATCTGTAAGACTGGGGCTTTATTATTGTTGTTCATTGATTCGAGTAACTTTTGACATTTGGGTATAAAGTGTTTTAATTCTACAATATATGGTATAAAAACGTCTGGGTGCTGGCCTCTTCAGGTTGAACGGTGGCTACTGCAGTTGAATTTTCCTATTGGATGTTTGCGGTGGTTTATGACGTAAGCGGTTGTTGGTGACGCAAGCAGGTTCCAGCTCACCACGCCCTTTGTACAAGCTATCACGCCCGTGGCAGTATAAAAAACATCTTGTTTCATCAAAACCACTGTAGCGAGTCAGGAGTTGGAATTGCTAGTATTGAAAACGATCAGGATAGAGTATTTTAGCATCTATTTAGCATAGCATTTATATAGTTATTTAGATTATTTTGTGTAGCCTAGGTAGTTAATTAGCATAGTTGTTAGTGTAGTATTGTTAGAAGCATAGTTAGTTAGTAGTTTAGTATTGCATCGGTTAGGATAGCTTCAAGTTAGCGTAGATTTATCTGTATTACAGTGGTCAGGATGGTAATGCAGTAGAGGTGGAAATGGGCTTCTCCACACAGCTGGCGCTGAAAAGCAACACAGTACCAAACGCTGCTCCTCCTGCATGGACTCCACCACCGCAGCGGCGTCTTGATGTGAGTGATAAGGTATATTTTAATCACAATTTATGGTTAGGCTCAAGTTAATCCTCTGGGGTCGACAAACGCGCCGGCTCATTTTGCTGTTTTTTTTTTCACATAGCGGCAGAATATGAATATGTCTACAGAGAGCGTGCGCTATTGACATCAAGTCGACAAAACTCATCAGATGTCGATCGCGATGCGGGAGTTAAGACCGCAGTTTGAGCCAGTGGCTCGAAATGATATGGCCCTGTGTCCACAGACAATTCACCCTCCTCCACTTCAGGTGAAGGTGGGGGAGAAAAGTCCTCGACTTCAAATGACCGCTATGTTGCAAAGCTACTTGCGTCACTCCAGTCACTCTCCATTTTAAAGTCTGACAGCAGCTGTCAATTAATCCGTCACTGCGGGTCTCAGGTGCTCTTTAATGTTCACATTGCATGATCAACGTTAGCCAGCGGATGATGACTCTCACTCAATTCAAGCTTTTTTTATACTTGTAACATGTTGATGATGATAATATATGTACTAAGAGCTGCTTTAAGCTCCATTGATGCTAGAGCTGTCGCGATAGTCAATTTATCAACTTATCGCACGATATATGGAAATGAGTGCGATCATTTTTGGTGCCGCAACTGATAATTTGTTTTATTATTAAAAATAATAATTAGATTCATTTTTACATTAAAATGAATGTCACCAACATTTTAGTTGATCGCGCTGCCTCTGTCATCTTGTCTGCACTCTGTGTCGGAGGCAGGGCTCAGGGAGCGTGTCCACACACACACACACACACACACACACACACAGAGAGAGAGAGGGCGGACACCGTCAGGTGAAGAGAAGGCGTGAACCAACTGCATTTTAAAGTGTTCTGTTTCTTGACATCTACAGCGAGCCAGTTAGGAAGAACAAGTCCAACATGGAATTGATTTCAAAGCCGCAATCTTCAGCTCCGGTGTGGGAACATTTTGTCGACTGTGTTTTAAAACAGTAGCAAAGAAAAGAGGCAACACAACAAACTTAAAATCGCGCCTAAAACATAACCATCCCACCCAGTTTTTCAACTTGGGAGCAACAACTGCAGCTGGAGTTGGAGAGGGGCCTTCTTTCAGACAGTTATCTGTTGCAGATACCTTTTCCCGACAGTGCAAATATAAACGTGACGCGCGAAATGGCGCACACTCACGGATAGCCTAACTCGCTATATAGCCAAAGAGATGCAGCTATTATACACGGTCGAAAAACCTACATTTAAAAATATCCTGCAAACTTTTGACAAACAGAACGAATTGCCAAAGAAAACGTACATCTCCCAAACTGCCATTCCATCCTTGTACAATAAAGTAAAAGACGATATTCTGAAGGAGATCAAATATATCTCCTTTTACTCTGCCACTACAGATATGTGGTCAAGCTCAAATATGACACCTTATATGAGCTTGACCATACACTACATAACTGCTGACTGGACTCTGCAGTCAAAGTGTTTAGAGACCAGATACATAACCCAGAACCACACAGCGGATGTGCTTGCTGAAGCCCTTCAGTTTGCTTTAGCAGACTGGGAATTGGATTAGCGCAAAATGGCCTATATAACTACAGACAATGGTGCTAACATTGTGGCTGCAATACGTAATCTTGGCTGGCCATGGCTCAATTGCTTTGGACACAACCTCCATTTGGCTGTTTCCCATGGACTGGACAGTGACAAGGATCGCACAGCACATGCCATGGGACTTTGTAGGAATCTTGTCAACACCTTCAACCTGAGCTGGCTAAAGAAGAGAGACCTGAGGAAGGCACAGACTGAAACCAATGTCCCCCAACACAATCTAGTACTGGTGAGTGATGATACTGGTAACTTGTTATACAACACACAATATTTAGGGTTTATATAAACTTAATTTAAAAGGTTTTTATTATTTGTTACTTACTTTGGGGCCTGTTTGTATGTATTAAATAATTGGTTACATTATAATAATAATATGGTTATTTGTGAAAGTACTACTACACTATTTAGTGTACTACTACACTAAAATTTAGTTAATACAATGAAGCAGATTGATTTAACCATCAGAAACTCAAACTATTATGTTATCTGAACCACATAAATTATCTAAGTTGATTTGACAAAAGAAAAAATGTGATTACAATTTTTTTTACAGTGTAGTAAAAGTAGCATTTATTAAATAATGTTAGACAAAAAAAAAAATATATATATATATATATTATATTTTCCACAAGATGTACCTACACGATGGGGTACCAAGCACAAAATGATCGAGAGAGTGCTAGAGCAACTCCCAGCCATAAGACGTGTCCTGGTTGAAGATCGAAAACGTGGCCACCTCAACCCAACCTGGCAGGATGTTTCTGTGTTGGAATCCATTAATGCAGCAATGAAGCAATGAAGCCAGTGGCTGATTTCACGGATGTCCTCTCAGGGGAAAAATATGTCACTGTGTCCTCAGTAAAGCCTGTGTTGGAACTTCTTAAAGGTGAACTTTTATCTCCAGACCCCAATGACACTGGACTGACAGCAAACATAAAGGCAAACATGTGCAGGGGTTGAAGGAGAAATACAGCCCACCTTCTGACAAAGGCCACCATCTTGGATCCAAGGTATCGTGGTACCATGGAGGATGCGTAGGTCTTGGATGATGTAAAAGAAAAGCTATTGCAAGAACTACTAGACATGAACTAGGAAGAAGGAAAAGGAGAATGTGCCAGTGGTGAGAACTGCGTTGAAGCTGCAGGAGGAAATGAAGGATCTGAATCTGGATCTCCAGCAAGCAAGAAGAGGCTGTGTGACCTTCTCCAGCACAGAAGAAACCTACTTGCAAGTCACCAGACTCAGGCATCGGTTCCAAAAAGAGTGCAGGCTGATGTGGAGCTGACTAGGTTCCTCCAGGAAGAACCAGTTCATGCATCATCTGATCCCTTAATGTGGTGGCGTGATAACCACAGAAGATTTCCCCTAGTAGCCAAGTTAGCACAAAAATACATGTGCATTTGTGCAACAATCACCAGCTCAGAAAGACTGTTTAGCACAGCTGGTAACATTGTTACCCCAGTAAGATCCTGCCCTAAGCCCCACAAGGTAAACATGTTGGTGTTCCTTTCTCGGAATCTGCCTAACAATTAAAAAACTAATCTGGCAGCAGAAATGTCCTGTTGATGCATCTGTGCCTTTGTGTGAGACACTTTAAAAGTCTAAATTGACGTATTACTTTGTTTTGATCTAGTTCTTGATACCTTGCACTTTTTTGTTAATGAAAGTGTATTTATTTACTTGTTTTATTTATTTGGGATATATTTTTTCACATTTCATAATGTCTAAATATTGAATAGAATAAGAATAAAATGTTCTTTGAAACAGTGTACTTGCATTATTTTGCTATTATATTGTCATTATGTAATCAGTGGCATAAAATGGTCTGAAAATTACAATAATATCATTTATCGCAATTCATTTTGGTGCAATATATATCGCACAACAAAAAGTAGTTATTGTGACAGCTCTAATTGATGCGGTACGAAACAGAATGCCTATTTCACATGCCAGCAAAGCTTTGTCACTGTATCCTCAAAGCTACTACACTGTCTGCTTGCTGCTGCTGTATAAACGCAATATTACATATACACTAGCTGCTAATGTGTAGTAATTCACTTAAAACAGGACTGTTAACATGACACATGATTTTAAGCTTTGTGTATGGTTACTGCATAGTGATATAACATAAGAAAGACTGTTCACTTATCTTAGATGTTGAATTTCAGAGGAATTCTGAAAGTGCACTGCAACTGCTACAGCAAATACTGACCAAGTATTTGAGGGTTGAGCAGCAAGCTCATTGGCTACTGATACAGCAAGAACCAATCAGCTGTGCCCTATAGAGAATGATGTGATTGCAAGCAGATTGAATTAAGGACCTATCAGCCTGCACCATCTAGTGGTTCATGACAGAACTTTGTATATAATGTCAGGAGTATGTTTAGTTTCTTTTCTTTTTTTTTGTTCCCATTTTGCCTGTGCCCTGGTCGTTATTAGTTTCTAATCTATCACGCACCTTTCTTTTCCAGTTAATGACCTAACCGTATTCAAGCCCTTAGATCCTCTGTTCTTTGTTCAGTCTTGCTTTGTCTACACATGACATATGCTTAATGTATTTTGTAAACATTTAAATGAACACTTAATACTAATGCAATTAATGTCCAATAAAGGTTGATTTAAACGACATTTTCTATAGCACGTCTAAAGTGAGAACTATTTACGGTTAAGAAGTTAAAGCATCTAACTTTAAATATTTTGTTAATTACAGTGACAATGAATGAAGAACTCACTATTTATATATAGTCCATTAACTATAGTTTGCAAATTATTTGTAAAGTATTATATTACTGTATACTCGTTAGTATAAAGTGTTACCATTGCTAGCTATGAAGCTTTATTACTGTAATGTCAACTGTGAATTTTCAGTATCATTACTCTAATCTTCAGTGTCACATGATCCTTCAGAAATCATTCTAATATGCTGCTCAAGACATATTTCTTATTATTTTCAATGTTTAAACTGCTTAATATTTCTGTTAAAACCATGATAAATATTTTTAAAGGGTTCCTTTGTTTATATTACTTTGTCAATTTAATGCATCCATGCTGAATAAAAGCATCAATTTTTATTTTTTACATTTTAAACCGTAATGTACTATAGCATAGTTATTCAACCATGTGTCTACGTAGAATGTTTATCAGTGCAAATTTTCTGAGGAGTATGTGTAATCAAACGCTAGCTTGTTTTCACACACTAAAGCTTTTCAAGATGATTCGGAACAATTCAAATGTCATTTTTCAAAGCTATTGTGGGCTGCTTATTTTCCCTGTCATGACAATAGTTGTTCTGAAAAAGCAATGTTCGAAGAGTGCAAAGCAAGTTTGCTAATAACTAGCTATCCGAATAACATCTTCAGTTAAATGTCAGAGACATTTTAAGATTGGTAAGCAACACGGTACTTGTGCATACAGTACACTCTTTTAAAAAAAAGGTTCAATATGGTTCTATATGGAACCCTTTGGCTCTTGACTTTGAGAAATTGTTTAAATGATTGCTTAATACTTTCATGTGTTTTATAGTGAAATTATGTTTACAAGCTGCTTAATTCATAAAATGTAATTAAAATTAAAAATGAATTAAAATAAATTATATATGTGAAGCACCTGACAGAACCGTTTAAGGTTCTATATACAACCTTTTTTTCTAAGAGTGTACTTGCATAGAATATGTTTCTGGCCTTACATTAGTGTAAAATCTATCTTGCATGAGCGTAAGCACTTACATTAGGGATGATAGGGGGCGTCAGTGTCCCCTTCCTCAATCCGTCCCAGTTAAACCCCTCAAACCATCTGTGGACATTCATTACATGAGATTATTCATAAAACTGTATCAGCTCATTCTTCAAGCTAATGTTTTAAAGCGAATGTCAAACTTACTTGTGCTTCTGGATGTCTTTAACACCGTTTTTCAAGTTTCCTAGTCTTTCAGAAGGTGTGTCTCTGAGAGAAAAAAAATCTGCATGGGAAAACAGCAGATTGACAGCGAATGTGTTTTTATAGTGTGATGGATACATACCTGCATAGCTTTTTGATTAGATTGGCAGCATTTTTGGTTATTTTTTGGGGGAATTCTATCATGTCAATGCCTCTTAGAATGATGTTGTATGTTTTCATTGGATCTGGTCCTGAAAAAGGAGGACTGAAAAATGGAGGAAATGAAAAGATTTAAAGAAAACGTTACTTTTGCATGTGTAGTATGAATTAAAAATCGTAATATAAAAAAATGAATACAATGTTTAAATGAACCAGTGTTGTCAAACTCATGGGGCTCTGTGTCTCACCTGCCGGTCAGTAGCTCGTACATGAGGATGCCGAGAGACCAGTAATCTGCAGAGATGTCATGTCCTTTATTCAAGATGATCTCTGGTGCCACATACTCTGGAGTACCACAGAATGTCCATGTCTTCTTCCCAAAGCCGATCTTCTTAGCAAAGCCAAAATCCACCTTTAAAAGATTTACACAAGATTTTAGGTTTAATGCTCGAGTCTTCTTTAACAGAAGCAACGTCTGAACTCTTTAAAGGCATACTTCATCCAAGAATGAAAGTTCTGTCGTCATTTACTCACCCTCATGTTGTTTCCAAAACTGTATGACTTCCTTTCTCTTGCAGAACACAAAATAACATATTTTGAAGAATGCTGACATTTCTCAAAATATATATTTTATATTCTTCAGAAAAAAGCAGTTTGGGACGACATGAGGGAGAGTAAATGATGACATAATTTAAATTTTTGGTTGAACTATACCTTTAAGTGGACCAAAAAGTGAACGGAGAAAAAGCATTCAGTAGATTTTGTATTCTCCCTGTCCCTGGCCTTGAAAGTCCCTTTGGTCCACTTTGAGTGTGTGCAGTTGATTTTTTTTTTTTTTTTACTATGCCTCTGATTCTGTCATATCTTTTATGCAAAGATTACAAAGTGAACGTGCAGCATTTTGTTCAAAATGCAAATTGATAAACTTTCAAATTACTTTTTGTCCTAATTTTAAACAGTGTTTATTTTTCTGAAAGTTTGCTTGAAATGCAAGTGGTGCACACTGCAGAGCCAAACGACGTCCAGACCTAATTGGAGGAGTTATGTTTAGCGATAGGGTTATATAGGTGGACCATTGGCTCTGCAGTAAGCAGCCTCTCAAAATGTGTTTTATCTTTTTTTTATTATACCAATTGGTTTGATATTTTGTTTTCTAATGCAATAAAATTCAAACCCTCTTAAGTGTAGATTCAGTTTACAAAATATATATTTTTTAAGTACTGTACTTTAAAGGAGCGCAATTTTCTAGATGGTTATTATTGTCCTTTCATCCTCATGAAACTACTAGAAGGTGTCTTTATGGCATCCTATATTCACCAGTTTGGCGTAGCCTCTGTGGTCTAGTATCAGGTTCTCTGGTTTGAGGTCTCTATATATGATGCCTTTGGAATGCAGGTAAGCGAACGCCTCCACCACACATGCCGTGTAAAACCGCGTGGTTGAATCATCAAAGTTTCCTCTGTGATTAGGAAAGAAACAGGACTGTTTTGTTGTTGAAATCCAGACAGCAACCATACAAGAAAACAAAAAGTGAATAGAAGTGTCACCTGTCTCGGAGGATAGTCCACAGTTCTCCACCTAAACACGCCTCCATTAACATATAGAGGTATTTACTGTCCTTAAATGTCCTATAGAGTCTACGAAAACAAGAGCAACAGTGTCAAAATGCAATTTTAAAAATGCAAGGGTTGAAATACATCTACATGGTGTCACATGTCTGATGTCAAAGCAAAAACTACCAACATTATATTTGATATAGACAGGGTTATTATTGTTAATTTTAACTAAAACCATAAAAAAACATTTTCATTACATGAAATAAAGAAGCCAATGGAACATTTCTCATTTTTGCTTAAAGTTGAGGTACTTAAATAAACAAACTTAATTAAAACTATATATTGACATTCACAAAAAATAAAAAAGAATAAAATCACAAGAATGCACAAAAAAATTACTAAAACTTTAAATAAAATGAAAACAGAAAATATAAAATTAACAAAATTTATTTTCAAAATATTAACAAAAACTATAATAGTATATCAATGATACTAAAATAGCACTGCATATAAACCCCTTCAGTCATTAAAACCGCAGTTTAATGTAGTATGTGCCTGGCCACAAGAGGTACCTGACTATAAAATCTGAATGCGCCTCCTGCATTATTAATTTCTCTGATCGGATGTGCTCCTGCTGTCTCGTGTCCACGATGTGCCGCTTCTTTAGGATCTTCATTGCAAATGTCTTCACCTCATCACTCTTGAGCTGCACCTAAGAATAAAACAAGCAAAGATAGTGTATTGTCACACACACAAATCTAATCTGAATGAATGACTATGACGACCTATTATAATGAAATACTCTATATGTTAAAAAAAAACATTTGGAGAAAAAAGTGCACACTTTTACATAATAAACATAAATATTGGATTGAAAACATGATGTTCTGTTACCAGTTCAACACGCCCAAATCCTCCAACTCCAAGAGTGTCGATGATGTTGAAGTCAGACAGGTTGAGGTTGGAGAAGAAAGCGTTCTCTACCTCATATCTGCATTTCAAAATCAGAAGAAAAAGGATGAATGGAAGAAAAGATGCACAATTATTCCCTCTGTCAGTAGCAGGACAACCTGCAAATCAAAACTCAAACCCCATGTCATTTTCATCTTCAAAGTCGCAATCCTCTGTCTGGAAACAGCTAAGAACCTGATCAATGTTTCAATAACAAGTATAAGGGGAGGGTGAAAAGGAAACTGATTGTGACTCTCCATAAATTTGCTGTGCAAATGCAATCAACAGGGTTTTAACTGGTAAGAGATCAAGGATGAGTTTGTATCAGTTCACTTCCATAAAAATGTTTTTGTTCACCACTGAGATTTGCATTCTAATTCCTTAAATGTCCAAATGGCAAACGGACTGTAACATTGCAAATACAACTGTCATACGGTCATATTTTCCTCCTTACGATGAGTGCTTATGATACAGAACTGGCCAATCAAATCCCTTTGCTTGAGACTTGGCCATTGACACAATTGAGCTGCTATTTGGCTTGGCAGAAACTGCTTTGTAATGTCACAGAGAGGTTAAGATTTTCCATGTAGACTGCCAGGGGTCCTAAAAACCAGCCCGTGCACATGAAGTGTGCTTCACTTATTATTCAATCCCTTTCACATGATCAGTTATTAGGCTTGCAGGGTCAGGCTACAGAACAGCCGTTTGGGAAAGAGGCAAGGATACAAGCTAAATATCCTTGTTAAAACTGTAAACAGAAGAAATTAATTCCTAAGATGAAAGCTAGAGTGTCTCACACCACTTTCACAGAAAGAACAGCAGGAGAATCAAAGACATGGCCTGTAAAATATAAAATAAAGAAATAAAATATGCCAAATATATAGAAGTTTCTAAACAAATTAATTGATAAAACAGGTTTTGCTCTGAAGATAAAGAATCAGATTAATTTAAATAATATCTACTGATTTGAAGTCTACTATGGCAAAATCATCTCGTCATACACAAAAGCTTGCCCTCTGAAAGTGACATTTGTGACATTGGTGCTAGCTTCCAGTCATAATTTTGCTCATGCACACTAATAAAAGCAACATTGCCATGGATTTCATATTTCTGCTGGACAATTTACTGATATTTTATGCCCCAGGAATCAACAAAATCAATTTTAAAATGTCTTCGATTACAATATAAACCTTGGAGGCACTGCTGATTAAGCACATGTGATGCTGCTTCTGGCTAATGGTTCCTGGGATTCATTACAGGTCAACTACAGAGTGGATTGTTGATTGACAACAAGGTGGTAATATGGAGCTTTATGGGTTCTCTATGGTCAGCATCCATTTTGCAATGCCTTGATTTCCAGTGAACATATGTTACTGAAACATTCAAAGGAACACGCCGACTTTTTGGGACTTTAGCTTATTCACCGTATTCCCCAGAGTTAGATGAGTCCATACATACCCTTTTCATCTCCGTGCGTGCTGTAACTCTGTCTGACGCACCCACCGCTAGCTTAGCTTAGCATAAAGACTGGAAGTAAATGGCTCCAGCTAGCGTACTCCTCCCAATAGAGTGCCGAAGTTATGACGTCACGTTGTAGGCCAAAACGCGGAAGTGAGTTAGCATTTTAGCACTTCCGGTTCCCTCGCCCTAAAGTCTATAGGTTTTTAAATGGGTTTTTGCTAAATCGCCTGAAATAAGGTCCGTGGTTAACAAAGCCTCTAAATATTTTCACCTTTTGATCTATGACATAAAACACACGTTATAACCTGCTTGTGGTTTTTTAAACTTTATTGTGTCTTAATCTTATATCTGACGGCTTTATTTAGGCTTCATAATGTATAAATTTTGTATTAACTTGTAAAGATTATCTTGATAGACAAAACGTGTAAGGGTCACAACTCTTTGTTGAACACAGATCTTATTTTTTGCGATTTTCCAAAAGTCTATGGGGAAAATGCATAGCTTTTCAATCGAGGGAACCCATGCGCCGCTAACTTCCGATTTGTCCTACAAAGTGACGTCATAACTTCGGCACTCTATAAGTGAGAAAATAACACCAACATTTTACTATTTATATGTTGTGATTTGTATAGTCACAGTGTGTACAAATAACAAGGTCATATGAGACACAGCCATCTTTTAACCGTATACATACTGGGAACTATATTCTCAGAAGGCGAAGCACTGCTACTTGGGTGGCGTGATTCGCCCAACACTCTGCTCTTCACCATGGGATTCTCAGGTGCTGCGAGCAAATCACTCCGCAGAAGTAGCAGTGCTTCGCCTTCTGAGAATATAGTTCCCAGTATATACGGTTAAAAGATGGCTGTGTCTCATATGACCTTGTTATTTGTACACACTGTGACTATACCAGTGATGCGCGGGTTGATCCAAAATGAGCTGGTGCCTGCGGTCACCCGTGGTTACCCGCAGTTACGAGTCATCCAAAAATAGTTTTAATGATATTCGGCTCGCGGTCGGTCGGGTCGTTTGAAATAAAGATGCCAATTAAACCTTTGTATATAGTACTAGACACAATTTTCTATGTAATACAAAGGCCTACACTTTATTGGCTGAATAACTGGCACGAAGATAACGCACAAGCTTGGTCTCGGTTCTGTACTGGTGGGATCCGAGAACTGTACCTGTGCGTTCGGAAGCACGCGGATGCGCAGTATCAGCTGCCCGTGCTCATCACTTCTCTCAGCAGTGGCACCAACATGTCTCAGTTTAGTGAACTGTTGGAGTTACTGGAGTAAAATATACTCCGGGATATTGGTTTATTTCGATTCGGAGGGACTGTCAGGCATGTCTGAAAGTGAGTAACTTTAGTAACTTGTGGATTAAGCACTGACGCAAGACACGAACTGTTTCGAACGATTCAGTCCGGTTCGACCGGTTCACTAAAAAGAACCGGTTCAAAAGAACGATTCGTTCATGAACCGGCCATCACTACAGTCTGCAGGAGAGATGGAGGCGGCAAGAGAAAAGGTGAAGACTGAGGAGTGGAAGCTCCGCAAATATCTACACACATATAAAGAGCAAAGTGTGGGAGACATTTGCCGAAATAATGAAAGATGATGACCAAAGTGCTGGCTTTGTCATGTGTACTTCTTGCGATGCTATTTAAACATTTGTGTTAGACGTCTATGGCCCAATGACGCTACGATGAGCATTTACTACTTTTAAAAAATGCGGATCAGGAAGCGGGTCGGGTACAATATTTTCTTTCTTTTTTTTTTTTTTTGCGGTCCGAGTTGCGGGCGGGTTAGTTGAAAACGTCGGTCGGGTGCGGGTTGTTTATACATTGACCCGCGCATTACTGGACTATACAAATCACAACATATAAATAGGAAAATGTTGGTGTTATTTTGTCACTTATTGGGAGCAGTACGCTAGCTGGAGCCATTTACTTCCAGTCTTTGTGCTAAGCTAAGCTAGCGGTGGGTGCTTCAGACAGAGTTACAGCACGCACGGAGATGAAAAGGGTATGTATGGACTCATCTAACTCTGGAGATACGGTGAATAAGCTAAAGTCCCAAAAAGTCGTCCTGTTCATTTAAATGAAAATGTATTTTTTTAACTTAAGGATAAGTACAAATTATTTGTATTATGGTTAATAATAATAATGTTCCTGTGAGTGTTCGTGTATGTATGTGTATTATTTATGTATACAGCAGTTCATTCTAGTTTTTTATTCTGATTGGCTGAGAGCCTTTTCCAGCCATACAATATTCTACCAGTATCACTACAGGAACCGTTTCACCATTGGTATCACTCCGATTGCAGCATTTCTCTCACAGCGAGTGTCATGGCGGATGAGCAAACATTCAGCCATGCTGATATAGAACGATATTGCATGGTTACAGTTGTAATCAAAATGATTCAACCCCATTGCAAATCTGGTTTACTGGCTAAATTTACAGACTTTCAGCTCTTTGCAATGAACAAATCAAACAAAAGTAATTAAATAGCTTAACACAACAAATGTTTCAAGTGGTTTCCGCAAATTCAACTGAAAATGCAACTTTTAATAACTAGGGCTGCTCGATTATGGAAAAAATCATAATCATGATTATTTTGGTCAGTATTGAAATCACGATTATGTAACACGGTTATTTCACATGACTTTAGGAACGTGTTGCTTTTATTAAAAAGACACCTTTCAACAATTCTTAAAATTTTTTTGAACATTTATTGTACATTAACTATTCAAATAAATAATAACAGATAATACTTCAATAAGTATTTTAATAATTCCCGCAGGTCTACCACTTATAATGTGGGAAATTCCCCCAGAAACATTGATTCATGTACATGTGCATGTAGATTGTATGAGTAGCCTAAATGAATCCACACAGATTATAAAATCAAATCATTTTAAAACTTTCTCCACGACGCAATTTCACAAATCGCGTGTTCAGCGGTGCTGCGTCTTCTCTCTCTGTCTCTCAAAATGGGTTGGACAACGCAAGAGTCGAAACTACATTCTCGCGTTTAGGAGTCTGGGCGTGACGGAATTGTCACTTGCACAATCGGGCCAGCATTGCAACATAACTAAAGTTGATCATTTTCACTTATTTTTAAGTCTTATCAGTTTAAACCATTAAGCTGAGAGAGTTCATGGCTTCGGGAGGGCCGGATGTGCGCGTGCCATTCAGAACACGACAAAATAAGAGTGTTCTTGCAAAACAACATGGCAAAATAATCATTTTTACTCGATTGTACTACTTTTAGTGCCTTTTTGTATACTGCTCCTTGTTTGTGAAGGGCGATGATATGATAAGAGTGAAGGTTGAATTAGCTGAGCAATAGCACAGTTGTGCATACAATATTACAATCCACACAACATAATGGAAGACATATCAGCCCAACTTACTGCAGAACTAAATGTGCACCTCGACTTTGGTTTCCACCAAAACTGCTCGTCGGGAGCACCACAGAATCAATGGTTATGGTCGGGCTGCTATAGCCAAACCTTTGGTCACTCGTGTCAATGCCAAATGTCGTTTTATTGGTACCAACGATGCACATCTGTGGGAGATACAGAGTGGTAAAGCCCCAACGAGGCTTAACACCCGGACTGTTGCGTGCCCAGAGTAAAGCACTGGGGTTTATCAGTGATGGTTTGGGCTGCAATATCATGGCATTCCCTACTGTGCTACTGTCCATGTCACTGCCAAGGACTACCGAGCCATTCTGGAGGACCATGTGCACCTAATGGTTCAAATATTGTACCCTGAAGGTGGTGCCGTGTATCAGAATGATAATGCACCAATTCACAGAGCAAGACTTTTGACAGAATAGTTTGATGAACATAAATGTGAAGTGATCTGTATAGTCACCAGATCTAAATCTTTTTGAGCCACTTTGGGGTGTTTTGAAGGAGCAAGTCAGAAAACGCTTTCCTCCACCAGCATCATGTTCTGGAAGAGTAATCTCTCTGGCCACTGACCAGGACTTGTATCTGTCATTCCCAAGACAAACTGATGCTTTATTGGCACCAAAAGGAGTCCCTACACTATACTAAGAGTTTATTAGCGTCTAAAACCAGCTGTTTCAGTTTCATTGGCCAACCCCTGTATAAATGTATGTGTATATAATATATATTATACCCGTTTTCGTGTATGTGTGTGTGTGCATACACACACACACACACACACACACACACGAAAACGGGTACACTGATTTTATACTATAAATATGGATTTTAGGGTGCATGGAGAGGTGGAGTTTGTCATTTTATCCCATTGGCAGCACCAAATAAAAACGCAATCTGTTTTGTTTTAGTGGTCCAAATGGGTCAAACATAACATTAGCTCAGGCACCTGTACCTGTTTAGCTGAACAATGAAGGACAGGGAGTGTGTCTTGATTGTTACTTGATTGTTAACAGTCATCATTTTCTGTTTGGTGCCACTAGTAATGCAGAAATGACACGTATAAGAGAGTTTAACGCACTCGTCTCATTGAGTGTTCTCTATCTGTCAGTGTGGCAGCTGGAGATTTATTTACAGGTTTGTAGTTTACATAATTGGGTACGCAGTGCAGGAGGTGACAGTTGTAGATGTGTCTTAAACTTTAATCTATGACAGTCACACAGACTACAGGCACCTCTTCATTATTCATCAGCAATCATTTACATTGCAGATGAGCAGATAAGAGAAAGAAAAGTTTCTATTTCGGTCCAGATATGACACTGAATTAATTTTTGAAGTGGGAAATTAGTTTCTGAGCTATCCCAGAATCCCTTGTTTTCTCTCTGTATGATATTCTCTCTGAAATGTGATAAGGTTTCACATTTTTCTGAGCAGATTATTTTCACATCGCCACACAATGATTGCATCACTTTCTCACCTTGTTTCTTCTGCTTATGAACAGTTGCTGGTTCTTATATAACATGTCTTCTGCATACGAGCACAGTGTAGTGAACAGCACATTCCAGGGCCCAGTTTACGGCCAAGCCCCTCTCTGTCCGTAACAGTGGACAAAGGTTTGCTACATTTTGAATGTTTCTTGGTGGACTAACACAAACAAACTGTCCATCAGATAAAAATGCTAGGACAACAGCCAGACAAATAAATCACTACAACAGACTTCTTATTTTACAGTTCTAGAGTTACAGTAAATATCCTTGAGCTGCCCTTTGACAATTGCACTGTAATGGTTGCCATTACTTGGTTGGCATTACTTCACTCACTTAGAGAAGAAGGGGCTATCACACATGTGATGTGACCTACCATTTTTCACTGTTCAATGTTGTTTGAAATTAATCCTGCTTTTTTGAACTTCATATTCATTAAATAATAGGAAGGAAGGTATTTTACTTTGTGTACATTCCTTTTTCCAGAATTATTTAGTAAAATGCAATAAAATCAACAATCTGTGATGTGTCATTTCTCTTGAACCTTTAAGTAAATATAGATACATTTTTATTTTGATGGCTGCAACACACTCCAAAAAAAACTTGGCATGTTTACCACTGTGTCACATCATCTTTACTTTTATTTAAACTTTTTAATCAGTTGGGAGTTTTGCCCAATCTTGCCTGACACAAGACTTCAGCTGCTCTGCAGTTTGTGGTCATTGTTGACTGATTCTCCTTTTCATTATGGGCCACACATTCTGAGTAAGAGACAGATCTGGAGTGTCTTCAAAACCACTCTGTTGTAGTACGTGCAGAATGAGGCCTGGCATTGTCTTGCTTACCAGGAAAGATGCCATCTTGATGACAGTATAAGTCTCTGTACAATCCCAGTATCTGCATCCACTTCAATGGTACCTTCACACGTATGCAAGTCACCCATGCTGCTTGCACTCATACCATTACAGATGTTTGCTTTTGTTCCTGTCACTGATGAAAGTCTGTATCGTCCCTTTCGTCTTTGGGACTGAGAACACAATGTTGAAATTTCTTTAGGATCATCTGAGATGAGCTCAGGCCCAGAGAACTCTGTGGCATCTGTGCATAGAAATTATGTATAGATTTCTCCTTGCGTAGCAGAGATTTGCGTTTCATTTCTTGATGCAGCATCAAACTTTGTTAAGTGACAACAATGGTGCAAAGTGGTGAGCCTTGACCCATCTTTGCTAAGACTGAGATGCTCCTTCTATACCCAATCATTATACCTTCGTCTATTAACAATTCACCTACTTATTGTGGACGGTTTCAAAACAGTTTAATTTAAATATTCTGTAATCTTTTCACTCTTATTTAACATCTGTCCCAACTTTTCTGGAGAGTTTTGCAGCCATCAAAATCAAAATGTGTTCATAATTACAAAAGAAAAACAAAAAACATTAAGCTGGTCAGTGAAAACACTTTCACCTACTTTGCTTTTGCCTCTGCATCTTCACAGCCTTTGTTGGATAAGTCTTCCAGAACTCCAATCAGGTGTTTGTATGAGCTGGAAAGATTGGTAACAACAACATACTTAGAAAGATTTCTTCTTTATGACAAATGTTGAGGTTGGTATGATTTTTTTATGTTTCTAAAAGAAGTCTCTTCTGCTCACCAAGGCTGTGTTTATTTGATTAAAAATACAGTATAAACAGTAATATTGTGAACTATTACTACAATTTAAAATTAAAATGTAATTTATTCCTGTGATGTAAAGCTGAATTTTCAGCATCATTACTCAGCAAAATAATTTTAATATGCTGATTTGGTGCCCAATAATAATTTCTTAATATGATCAATGTTGAAAACAGTTGTGCTGCTTAATCATTTTTGTGGAAACCATGATTTTCAGGATTCTTTGATGAATAGAATTTTCTAACATTATACATTTCTTTACTGCCACTTTTGACCAATTTAATGTGTCCTTGCTGAATAAAAGTATTACATTCTTTTTAAAAGAAGAAATGACCCCAAACTTGTGAACGGTAGAGTAGATTTATCAAAGGCGGCATTTTATTTATTCAGACTTCCCTTTGAGGTTTACAGCGTGAGGTCTGTATGAGAATAAGTTAATCTAAATACTATTCTCCACTCAAAAAGCAGTGTGACAGTTGCATGATGTCCTTATTGGGCTTACAACTGAAAACAGGTCTACATATCACCACAATATATCTTTCAAAAATGAACAAATTTTAAGTTGAAGAGTGACTCTAATGACTCTGAATAATTGCATGTCTCTTTCATTATTTAGAAAGTCAATCCTAAATTATAGTGAAAATGTATATCTAAATAAAATACTGCTTATTAAAATGTAACAATCAACTGTCACACAGATGGCTGATGATTTGAGTTTCTCTCTCTCTCTAGTTTATTGATACACGTGACGTGACACTTTAGCTATTTAGGCTGAGCTTAATTTATTGACTTTCAGGCAGTAGATAAGAACTTCAAACCCATAGATTATGTGTTCCTCACACACACACACAAATAGAACAATCAATGTAAAATCCACAGATGTTCAACGAACTGGAAAACTTGGACTGAATTACTGCTGACTGCTGCAATGACACGTGTGAAGGTTTAAGCAGCGTATATAAGGAAACACTTTTTTCCACAGGATAAACGTTGCATATACTCACTCTCTGTCAATCACAAGGCAGGTGACAGTCTCTGCTGCGATGACATTAGCTGTTCTGATGTCCTCCCTGTTCAAAAGACACAGACGCAATACAGAGGAACGTCATTTTATGATGCTCCGATACGTTCAAAATCAGTATAAGAATTATAAATATAAACTAGATAAGTAAAGGAAACAAACTTTGATGTTGGCTTGTTGACAAAGCCTTGTCTGAAAGTTTGAAATAACTTTGAAAAGCTTGTTTAGAATTTTTTTACTTGAAGTCAATAGAGTTGTTAATGTTATAAAATGAATTAGAATGTTGTTAGCATAATTAGCACATTGCTAGCATGATCTTAGCATGTATTAACAGATTGATGATAGGGATGTGATGGTGAGGATATTTTCCCACTGGTTAATCGGCGTGTGACAACACTGGTAATATCGGTATCACCGACGGGGGCTTTTAAATCGGTAATTTGCAAATGAAAGTAAAATGCGCACGTCCGCACTTGCATTCATAACGGTGTGGAGCAGAGCGAACATTTTCAATTAATTCCTATGGAAGTTGAGCTTCCATAGAAATGAACTGAAAACGGAATCATAATTCCATTTTAAACATTGCTAGCATGAATTAGCATTCTGCTAACATGTTTTAAGATGTTGCTAGCATTAATTAGCATGTTACTAACATGAATTAACACATTGCTAACGTGATTTAGCAGGTTGCCATGTTTTAACACATTTTTAGCACGATTTAACATGTAAACATGAATTATCACATTGCTAGCATGAATTAGTAGCCTACATTGATAACATGAATTAGCATGTTGCTAGCATCTCCTAAGCTAGTTATTAGGCTTGGCTAGTGATAGATACTTGATGGACGAAGCTTAAATACTCTATTGAAGTTATTGTATTAAATGTTTTGACTCAAAGTCGTAGTTTTTAGTTTTGATGTTTAGTAGTTTTAGATCGTCCGTTTAACGAAAATCGTGAGTCTGATCAGTTAGAAAAGAGATGGCAACCTGAGACAGAACTAGGTCTGACCCGAGTTTGGTGGTTGTAGCTTTAAGCTCTAGAAGGAGATACTGTTTCAAATTATTCTCAGAAGAACAAGAGTAAGAAAGAGCTTAAATAGTAGATCAGTATCCCAACAAAATAATGACAAATATATTAAATAAAAATAATGTTTACATATTAAAATATTAATGTAAACTATTTATTGTAATAAAACTGCACAAATAATAACCCAAATGGAAGTATTTATGTGGTGAATTATGCAGCGACCAAATTAACGACGAGTAAGATGAAATTCACATATATGCTGGACAATCTGGTAAAAATAATCCATTTATAAATAATTATAATAATAATAACAATTATAATATTAATATATATATATATATATATATATATATATATATATATATAGCATAAACCAGTAGGTTACTAGAATCACTAGCGATTTCAACTCTGTTAAAGAATTAAGCCAGCGTGCCTCAGAGTTTGCTGATTGTCCTCTTCTTCACTTTTGCTCCAGTCGCAGTCATCAGAGTCTGAATCCCACTCTGATCTCATGATGCTTTGCATTATTCTCTTACTGTCTGACCTGAGCACAGCTACACGTGCACATATACCACTACAGTACAGCACACTTCTATTGAGACTAAAACAATCACTGTGTGTCACACACGACTCTCTGAAAGCAAGAAGGGCTGGACACTGAACGCTAAACACACACGTCTGCTCCTGGATTCAACTGCAAAAAATTGCCGGACACCGCACACACACACGCTGCCGGATCCATTTCCAATGAAACACGCTTGCAGAGGGTGAGAATTCTTTACAACATATCGTCTCTAAAGCTGTCACAGCACAAATACACAATAACGCTTCTGCAAAGGTCACAGCTGCTGCACTGAACACAGAGGGAAATCTGTCAGCATTTACGCACCCTAAATGATGTTCTGAAACTTATGTATTTCGTTCTTCTGTGGAACACACACAAAAAATTTTTTGCAGAATGTTGAAATTGCATTTTTTCTTAAAACTGCTACACAACGGGACATAAAGTACCATTCAGAAGAATAATGAGAATTATGGAATGATTTTATATTGGTTTTGTCATTTTTTTAAGGAGTCAGACTGTACAGATCCCTATTTATGTTTGCTGTATGGAAAAGAGAAGTTTGGAAACTTCTAAACTTGTCTTTTTGTTCTTTATGAAAATTCATACAGAATTTTCATTCATGTAATTGTAAGGCATTTTGCCTTAAGTGGGACACATCCACCTGCTTAAAGAAACACAGCATGAAAAATAGACAAATCATAGCTGCCAAATGTGTTTGTGAACCAATCAGGTGCCAAATGCTTCAGAATTCACATACACACACACTTGAATTTAATCCCGGCTCCAAGAGATTCCTTTATCAAATTCTGGACGCTGTTAAGTAGCTCGTAAACTTACCCACCCACATGCTGTCTACAAGGGCGCTGTGAGCTCTAACAGAAGAGCATTTAATTGATCTCTAAGGGATCACAGTGACCGCGTGCAATGTTCTGATTTCCAAAACCGTGGCCTAAATTTCACCTCCGGTCACACTTCGCAGCAGGACACCTGATACACAGCGGAGCAATATCAACACTCTCTCAGGATCACTGTTTCCTAGTAACACAACCAAACGCAGGATTATAATCAGGAGTAAACATTCCCCTTAAAATAGACACCAGAATAGAATATAATAAAAATAAAGTACAATAGAATAAAACGGATTTTGTATGATTAGCATAAATAGAATAAACAGAACACAGCATAAATAGATTTGAAAATAGTATAGGTAATAAGCATGTTAAACCAGAATAGAACATAATTGAATAAACTGGAGCATAATAGAATAAAACTGAACTGATTAGCATGAGCAGAATAGAACAAAAAACAGGATGAATAGAATATAATGGAAAATAATAGATATAAATAAGCATGTTAAACCAGAATAGAATAGCATGTTAAACCATAATAGAATAGAATAAAATAGAATAGAAACTCCAAGAACGCATAATAATAACTGATGATATCTGTCTATAGTCGCATACCTTCTATATTCTTTCCTTGTGTACTTTAGACCCTTATTCCCTGTTCTAACCAAAATTAATTTTACTGTGTTCCACTATTGTTGGCAGCTAGTAGGTTTTCCTGCTATGGGATGCTCTAATGCATAATTGGTCATAACCTTTAAAAAACTGATAAGTAAGATCTAAAAGATTTATATAACGTTTCGATTCATACAGTTGACGGCTGCTCATATTGCCAAGCCCACCATAACAGGAAATCGAAATCTGGAGAAGGTCATTTTTACACATTAAGCAGTTCATTTAGGAACTGGAAAGCTCACTGGTAGAAAACACTAGATTCTGCGTAATATAATTCCTGAATTAGCCTGTTCTTACTCGGTCGTAAGAGTGTGAGAAAACAGTGCTTTTAAATAATATATAAATGTAATGTCATGTTTGCCAGTGCAGCAACTCAAAACAGTATATGAATCAAATACTTTTTTAAATTCCATTAATGCTTCTTGTCAGCCGCCACAAGATGTCATCACATCCTTTAAAAACTAATGGGGTGAATGAATCTCACAAGAACAAAATAAAGCAATAAAACCATTAAGATTTTGTAATAATTACCCTTATTCTCAATAGTCATTTTATCCAGTTCTCACCACTGTAATACACTGTAATTATTTATAATAATCTATAAACAGAATAGAAACTCATATCTTGTTTTATTAAAGAGAATGAGATTTTCTGCATTACAGTGATGAGAATTTGAAGGGTATAAATGTTAATTTAGGCAAAATATATTTCTCATGATCTTGGGTGAACACTGAACATGTTCTTTGCAGGTTTTGAGAGATTCACGTTCCTGTTTCTGATTTTAGTTTAAGTTTTGTATTAAATCTGACAGTAGTATACAGTACAATCTCACCCTTGTAGGGCTTTTTCCCCAAATGAGTCTCCTTTCCCCATTGAGCGCAAGTAGACGGGCTCCTGACCCGGACATTCCTCTCGAGTCATCGTCACCTGGACAGGAGGGAAAAGAAGAGAGAGATTTACATGCGTTCATCTTCACAGCATCACTGCTTGCACTTTGCACTGAAATAGACTTGCCTGTCCTTTACTGATAATGAAGAATGTGTCTCCTCTTGCCCCCTGGCGAATGATGTAGTCGCCATCCCCATAGTGTGTCTATAAGACAAAGAAAATTGGTTTGAGGATGTGGAAAAAGATGATGGAAAAAACACAGCTATTTTCTATGAAGAGGGTAAGAATAGAGGATGTGCAGACATAAGACCCACAAGATTTCAAAACAGAAGAGGCAACAGAACATCTCTCTCACCCTCAGACAGTGTGCTCTCTAAGACCTTGACCTCCACACACATCAGTCTGAAATCTGATATGACCAGCTGAAGCCCAGAAAGACTGACACAAGCAAACACTTTGTTCCAATATTACCTAGAGTCTGACCTCCAACAAAACACCCACATTTGCACTGGCAGTGATAAGAGACAGGTTTTTGACTTATTATCCAGATTAAAATGAAAAAAAAAAAAAATCTAAAAGTTAACAAATACTATATATATAAATAAAAAAATACTATCATGATTTATACTTAAGATTGCAAATATACTACAATAATGTTATATATATATATATATATATATATATATATATATATATATATATATATATATATATATATATATATATATTATTTTTTATTATGTCCTTTTCATGAATATATTAAAACTAGCATATTTTGCAGTTTTAATGCAGTTTTGGCTTTTTCTCCACGTTTTCACTTACAGTGGTCCTAAAAGTATTGCATAACATAACATTCCACTAGCATTAGAGAACCAGAAATAAATTATTTTTGTCTTCAAATACATCATTTTATCATTAAATAACTTTTTGCTTGAGTGTGCCTTTATTTGATGCAACTTGGTTTGATGTTCATACATTTTGAGTGTAGCTTAAGTGCCACAGTAGCTAGACCATTTGAGATAAGTGAATACTTCTAAATGGAAAGCACTCAAGTCAGTTTGAATATAAGATGCAGATATGGCTGGACTCTAAATTGAGGCAAATACCAAGGAAGGACAGATTCCATCCATGTGGCCAGATTTTCATTCCCCAGAGCATTTAAGTTAAAAAACCTTCAACAAATTTCAGTTTCTCATTTAAGGTCAATTATTAGATAAAGAGACTCCCTTCACTCTAGCTGACAATTATTTCACAAATCACGTCACAACATTTTTCAAGGAAGGACTGGAATGAGAGTTGGACCTGCTGATACTCACTTAGATACCATGATTGACAGGTTGACAGGTGAGTCATTTTAATGACACAGAGCTCACAGTGCCAATAGATGATTTCATATTTTATGCTACTTCCACAATTTTGCGCTTCTGTTGTTGTTTTGTTAATGAACATAACAGATTAACATTATGAACATTAGTCTAAACAAATGGGTCGAGGTTTGCCCCTGCTGGTAGATGCTGTAAATACACATTTCCGTTGCCAAAAATACATCTTTCGCCATTGAAGGCCATTTAAAAGTTATGGAAGCTTGTTTTCGCCACTGCAATTACAAATTTTTATCTCAGAATTCGGAGAATTTTTCTCGCAATTGCAAGTTTACATTTCACAATTCAGAATTGCAAGATATAAACTTGCAACTGCAAGTCAAAGTCAGAATTGCGCAAAATTATAATCCAATTGCAAGTAAGTTATAAACTCGCAATTGTAAGAAAAGAAAATTTTAAAAAAATTATGCCGTGGTGGAAACAAGCTTCCATACAAAGAAGCTGTTTCGATAGACATAAAAATATTAGCAAGGAGTGTTGTTATCGTTAACTATAACTGTTTATTATTGTTTTAGGTAATTGAAATAAAGCTGAAAGAAATAAAATATAAATATCATTTGAAAAACTTACACTTAGTGTTAGAAGTGAAAATTAGAAGTGTTGCCTTGGCAAACTAACTGAAATAAATGTTTACTTTGAAGTACTAACATTACCAAAACAATAATAAAAAATACAAAATCACATACAATTACTAATACATATGGCAAGCAACCTAAAAACAGTGAATATTCCCTTTTATTAGAGGTTTCACCAGTGACCAACATTATAATGTGCAAGTCTAACCAGTACAAATCTGTATTACACATATATGTAATTAATTATATGAGCCAAACCAATTTCTATGTGTTGTGTTATTGTTGTGCTTTGTGTAACCGTGTATTATCAAAGGCAGACCACAGCAACTGCAAGATTATCAACAAATCCACACAGAATGTAAAATGACAATATTTCACCCCTAAACAAAGGGAACTGTGGGTCTCCAATGATAGACTGACTGATGACTAATGACAATGACATTCACAATGTTTACGGCTCATCTTTTCATACTATTATTGGATAAAAACATTGATTTTTCTCTTTTGATGCTTAGTGCAAAGTCAGTGGATCTCAGAGAATAAGTTATTCTCCATCTTATACAGAAAGGGTAAACAACTTCATGATTCACTCTACTACAACTTATTGAACCACTAAAACACAAGAACGTTAGGGAAATGCTCCCTAAATTATTGATGAAATAAATGAAGAGCTTGTTGTGAGGCTTTTTTGCTGCTAAAAAATTGATTTTCCACATTTTCTGTGTTTGAAAGTCTCACAATGTGAATGAATAAATATTTCAGAATAAATTAATATGTTTTCTTGTCAGGTGTTTTCTTAAAGAGTGTGATTTCTCCAGTGTAAAATACTTTAATATCCTTGACAGCACACAACAGGTTAAAGGCAGAAACAGAGGATGAACTTATGTGTGGGGTTTAACTGAATGAGATTGTGATCACAAGAATGCAGATGAGTGAATAAGTGGACACAGAATTATAGAATACACTTGGCTTGAAAATTAACTGATGTTCAATTCTTGAACGATTCCTTATTTTAAGCATGTAACCGTCCACCCAGATGGGTTATTAAACCAAAGAAATGAAGGAAACACCCCTCAGGCAGAGTTTATCCGTGGACATTTTCAACAGTTAGAAGACTCATTCGGTTCGTTTTGAGTCTGTTCTTTTTGTATTCGTTCTGGTTATTCTTTGTTTCAATAACCAGTTTGCTTTTTGTAAAACATTTCTCCATTTGTTTTTGAGGAATCTTATGAACTTCTAGCTCAACCAACAGCATAGGATGAGTTAGAAAAAGTAATACATTAAATAGTTAAAAAAAAATGTGATTTACTATTGTTCGGATTTAAAGCAAAGATTCAGAAGAAATGCAAATCTTTATTCTGTCACAAACAGAGTAATTAGCTTAAACGTTAAGTTGATTTTTGTAGTGCCATTTTGTGACTGATTTTCACAAAAATTGCTACACATAATTTTCACAAGATAATAATAATAATAATAGTAATTCATTACATTTATATAGCTCTTTTCTGGGTACTCAAAGCGCTTTACATGGAAGGGGTAATCTCCTCAACCATGTACAAATATATCAATTTTTGTAACAGTAGGCCATTCAGAATTTATGTTATTAGCTGCTGAAATTTGATTGGCTGCTATGTTTTGTCAAGTATCCAATAAGGGTTGCACAGACGCTGATCATGGCCTAGAGGGCAACAGGATAAGAAATCTTTGAACTCCACTTTTAAGTTAAAATGACAAATAAATTCATACTCAGAGAGTGTTCAAGTTATGTAAGGAATTATTGACGACAGGCCGGTGAATTATTAGAAAAAAAATGCACACTCGGGGTGGTAATGCAGTCACGACACGAAGCGGAGTGATTATACCATCTCGATGCTCAAAATTGTTCGGAATGCATGTTTTAAACAGCTTATTGTACACTTAAGTTAATCACCGTTTTAAACTAATGTGCTGCAGCATTGTACACACACAGCTAGCACATCACACGCATTCAGGAGCTCAGAAATATATTTTCAACACTGTTCTGTGATTTATCAATAAAATAGCTCAGAAACTGAAAAGTTCTAGCATATATTTCTTAGTGACTAAAACACACAGCTTCACCATTAGTAGAAAGACGCTGCCAGGTAGAAATTCACACGCAATCGCTCTCTCACTAATGCATTCATATAAATGCAATCTTTACTGAGCTACTTGACCTGCATCTGATTTAGAACGCGCAGAAATCTGTGAGAAATATAACGACCCAAAGACAAAAGAACTGATAAAAATAAGCTGTTATGTAGTATCAATAGCCTTGTGCACTGTGTCAAATGCCATAGCACAAGGGGACCCACGTTCAAGTCTCATCTTGAGGTTGAGGCTCATTTGATCATTAATGATGTCATCAGCTACTAGTCAACATCGACTCAAATGCCGACTTAAAAGAATCTGATGTCAGTCAACTCATAGTATCAGAGTTATATTAGGGGATATGTTAGGACGTCCACCACCAAAAGAGAAACCCATTTTTAACTTCATGGATTATATGGTTGCAGAGTTATAAAAAAATGTTTTATTGTAGCACCCCCTATTGGCCGAATTTTATGAAACTTGGAGAACGTCCTCAGAATGTCATGTTGTCTTTGTGTGTCAAGTTTTGTTAAACTTGGACATTGAGTTCAGCAGCTATAGGTCAAATTGTAAAAACGCCTAACCAATTAATTAACTTGTAACTTTGCAAATACTTTGACAAATCAAAATTATTTTGATAACTTTTTGCGACCAGCACCACTAGTTGCTGAGTGCCTATTTTGTTGAAGATCGGACCAACGGCCAAGGAGGAGTTTGAAAAGGTACCTTTTATGAAAATTCTAAATGACGGAAAAATGTTGGCAGAGATATACATTTTGTGTATGTGTGTGTGGGTGTTGTCTGATGGTGCTTGGAACACTAAAAATATAAGTTACTTAAATAATACTATAATAGTATATCTAATACTAACAAGTGTAATACTATAATACTAAAATGACACTGGAAAGCAACATAATTATGGTAGTTGTTGCATCATTGGATCATTTCTGGGAAGGAAATTACACACTTTTTAAGGCAACTTGCAAAGAAAGAACACTGTGTGGAGACAGTGACTTTGCTAACACAGACATGAAACCAAGGGTTACTAATAAGAACAAGGTGTCCAAAAGATCATACTGCAGGAAAATGCAAGGTGCTTGCTTGTCCATTTAAATGATCAAAATGAGAAGGGGTGTGTGCGTGTGTGTGTGTGTGTGCGTTTCTTAAAAATCTCTTACCTCCTCAAGGACATCAGCCAGCTTGCTCAATATTTCTTCTGGAAGACCTCGGAAAGTCAGGACACTGTCAGTGAGAGACAACTTACATCATTATGTTGTAATAAAAGAAACAATCATCTGTTATGTGTGATGGAAGAGATCCTTATCTAAGGCTGAATGGTCTTTTGGTCTTTGTAAATGTTATGTAACTTCAGTGTTTATTTCCTCAAAATAACACAAATATTTCATATACTGAATATCACTGTACATTTCTTTCTTATCTGCCCTGAGATGGTTCAAACAGGTGGTCACCATCACACATTGAAATAACCCCAGAGCTGCTCTCTGCCACGGAAACAACAATAATATCCCTCTATCACTATAATACAACACTTCTAAACATATCTGGTCATGTGTTGCGTAATGGAGGAAAAGGTTTGTGTCTGGCTAATTTGTATACGCTGAGCTCATTAGCCAAAAAGCCAAGGCATTATCTAGATTATGTAATAAAAGCTGTAATTTATCTAAATCTAAATGAATCATGTTTAGCATGAGATGGCAGGAGAGGCCGTCCGATAGTAGATTGTTCCTGATGAGATCTGTGCATCTTTGTCTTGTTGCATTAGCAAACGCACACACGTTTACAGGGACGGGCTGCATCCACGTTTTACTGCTGTGTGTCATGAGATGATCATACATCAATAACAGCTCCTGCATAAATATTTCACATGCCATAAAAAATTCAACGGGCCATTAAAGTCTCCTATTACAGTTTAGCACAAGACTGCAGTGGAGAAATCTAAAGGTTTTATGGACAGGCCATTCTGAGCAAACATTTGTGTCTGAAAATTACAGGATTTTATATTCTTTGTCATTTCTTTTAAAAAGGTTGCTGATGAACTTTCAAGAAATCCTATTTTCCCATCTGAGATTCAAAGTATCATGGCTGTAACCATCATAAGACATTTGGGAAGCAGCATAGGGGGATATACCTACCTAATATTCAACAAATGTGAATAAGCCTTACAAAATACCTGCATTCAATTGTACTAATATTTTTACTTTATATATATGTTATTTGAAATACTGTAATGGAATAGATTCTGACAGTATTCACTTTGTAAAAAAATAATTAAAAAAATACATAAATAACCCATGAATGTTCTCTTTTTGTTTTATGCCAATCATGTTACATTTAAAATGCATTTGTCTTAAATGTAAAATGTACATTTAAAGGTTAGTACAAAAATGGATAATGACAGACTTAGCTGGCATGTGCCATCACACCACACCACATTATTCTTTATTATTCTTGAGCTTTGTACCAAAAAAAAACATCACATGATTTTTCACCATGAATAGTACCATAGTTTCACCACCATAGAAGTAAAACTTAGTGCTATTTGAACCATGTGGTAGCAAAAACGGGGTCATTCACTTAAATATTATGTCAGAAGCATCAAATTATTATTTTTAAAATGACTGTTTGAGGGTGTGTTCACTAGATAAATAGAAAAGTGATACATCTAGCCCTGGCTCGCTTAGCATTCACACTGTCATTTTTTACATCAAGCCTAAATATACAAAACAACAAACAAACAAAACAGCTTTTATGGCGTATTTTGCAACTGAACTTAGCAAACATACCAAACAATGTTGTGTGTTGGGATAAATGCGCTCGTTGTATGTGCGTACATATGATGGTATTTTTACCAAACTCACAAAGAGTTTATAAAATGTGTAAAGGAGTCAAAACAGTGGCAGAAATTCCTCTGTTGCACACAAACGATGATCTCCAGCAAGAAGACATGGTTCCGATCCCTGTACTGAACTGCAATGGGCAATATCATGACTATGATAAGAAAAACCAGAGCTGCGTCCGGAATTACATACTCTCTTGACTAATTTTGAACAAGTGCTTACTTTGCGACCACTAAAAAAAGTGTGTTCTATATAGTATGAATGTGTGTAGTATGACTGTATCCCAGACACCTGTGCAATGTTGTCATGATCATGTGACCAATAGCATCAGATGCGTCGGTTTACTGCCATTCACAAATCCTCTCTCGTGGCCTCATGGGAGAAGTATCCATTGTATTCACACTTCAGAATCTCACCAGAAAAGTAGGACATCCAGGTATTTTTTGACTACTCTTTAATGAATATTGTGAACTCAACACTGCATTATGGATTGAAGCTATGTGGAACGCCATCAGCATGACTTGAGTCTGAAGCAAATGTTAACACACCAATAGACCAATGGCAGACTGGCATATCTCACATTTTGATGGCCCCAATGGTGGATACTAGGTGAACAAACTAGATGGGCAGTATTTTCCCTCCCTTTTTTCACTTCCCTCCCCAACTACGGTTGGGTCTTTAAGTAGGGATAACACTCCCCTTGGAATGGCCCTGGTTTGTCAATGCTAATAAGTAGAAGAAGTTCGCGTGCGGGCTGTCCCTCCTTGTTTTCTGTCTCTCACGATGGTCATCACGACGGCCATTACTTAGCTACCCTCTTTGGGGTTAATACAAAACAAATAAGAATGGTAGGGCATTACATCCCCTCTATTTTGTTTGCTTCCCAACTACTGTTGGGTCTATAAGAAGTGGCGGAGGAGTGGGTCTTTAGACACATCTAGCTGGCCTTATTTTTCTAATACGGCAATGCTAACGAATTGAGGAAGTTCACCTAGTCCCACCTTGTTATCTGTAAAAAAAAAAGAAAAAATTTAAAAAATTGGTAAATAAATAAATAACTAGGCGCTGGCTAAAGCAGGTCCTAGACCTAGATGAATGTTCTACCAATAAGTGTAAGTTAGCGTCCCTTGCTCCGCTCGAAAAGCAGGGTTCCTCCCCCAGACTTCAGGGGTCTTGAAGGCTAGGCTGTGGCTGCCTTGGGGTTAAGTCTCCCTTCCATTGAGGCTCCCCCTTGGAGAGGCAGAAACATCACAAATGGTAGCCGTTGAGTTTAACAACATCACGGGTTCCCTTTTGTAAGCTGCCCTTTGAGCTGTAGATTTGAGTGAGGTGTTTTACTCCCTCTCCACTATCTTGGGTATTACAGCCGTACCGTGTAGCAGCTGCTTTGACACGATTATCAAGTTAAATGACTTGTAACGTGTGCAAAAGCGAACAACCTCCCGAGTGTCCGAACTCGCACAGTGTACGCCCACCTTTAGTAGAGCTACAGCTCCCCTTCATTTTCCAGAGGGGTTGAGTTTATTGAAAGAATCTGTTGCATCTAAGAATATGTGCCATTCTTACACTACATCCTTTTGTATGTTAATCAAGGTTGCATCTCCCCCCAACGGTAGTGTTAATGGCCAAGGTCGCAGTTAAAAAAATTCATTTCAGTTCTTAGGAAATTTCAATCATTCCCTGATTTCTGACGTCAATGGTGAATTCAGGACATGCAAATTAGCTGGCATTCAGTTGAAAAACAATATATATATATACTTATATACATTTTGCATTCCGAACTAAACAGAGATAAATCTATCAAATAATCCAAGTATTTATTATCAGGTTAAGTAGCCAATAGTAAATAGCCAAGTAGTAAATCATGGGATCACACACACTATGTTGCTTAGTAGACATGACCCTGGATTAGCTCAGGACTAAATATGAAACCTAAAGATATATATCTATAAACAATATCTGTTTATAGATATTGGTCTATAAACCAGAACCGTAAAATGCACAAGTTCTCCTCAGCATCTAATGCATTAACATGCACTCTGCTTTTGTGTGTTAATGGCTGTAGGTTCAAAGCATAATTGACAAAATTAGGTCTAATTATTCAAATAATAAATACAGCTGCAGGGATGGGGTAATATCATTAACATTAGATGAAACCACATTAGATGATTCATTAAAAAAATTGCATTACTATTCATTTTTCACGTTAATACATAAAATGGGGAGATTGGGAGCTATAGAGAGTTTCTTTGGCAATGAATTCTGTGGCTTCCAAGAAACTTCTCTGTTCTGCCTCAGTGTCTTTAAAGTCTTTGATGAAGACTTCTTTCATCCAGTTTGGCTCAGGAGCCCAACAATGCAGAATTGAGAATTCTGTCTTTAATATGTAAAATATGCCCCATGGTCTCTTCTCTGGGTGACATTATGCAAATTAAGATGTCAGATGATAAAGAAAGAGATGCACTTCCATGACAAGACAGCTGCTCACCTTTTCAATAACTCCATGTACTCTGCATGTTTGATGAGTCCTGTCCTCATCATGATGGTCTGGAAGCACTGTCTGTCGATGGCCCATAACTTCACACTGGTTACAGCTGAAACACATCAGAAAACACGGCATCAGTTTGTGAACGTAATCATAATCAGCACCCAAAGCTTTTCTTACAATATGAACATGAAATGTAGACGTTTAATTGTCAAACAAGTAATTCTGATTATCGATATAATTGTCTGTTCTGTTCATGGCACTTAAAGTGCACACTAAATATAAACAGAGCTTCAGAAGAAGTCTTTATGTAAAGAATAATTGACGACAGGCCGTTGAATTACTAGAAAAAAATTATGCTCACTCGAGGTTGTAATGTGGCCACGATGCAAAGTAAAGTGTCTTTGTGGGTTTTGGCTCATTCGCTGTGGGCTGTAAGGAACTTTTGAATTAACTAAAATCATTTGGCGAAGTGATATGGAACTGTAATGTGGTCAAGATCTCCCTGGAACTACTTTAGCTGTGCATTTACTAGAAAATAGTTGCACACCTTAGAACGTTCATCAACCAACCAGAATCAAGCATTCAGCCTGGTAGTATTATCATATTTAACTTTCATACACAGAATAATTTAAGGCATAAGGCACAATGAGAATGACATGAATACTAGAATTTAAGCACTAAAATATTTATAGATTATTTTTTGGTCCATTTTAAAATCATTATGCAATATGTTGTTATCTTATTATTATTATTTTATACAAAATGAATAATATAAATAAATAAAGTTAAACTTATTCACAATGCATGGGTAAGTAATCTGTGCAGTATTTATTTGGCTCAAAATCATTGACGACCTCTAACTTACACATAAATTTACACTAAATACAACAAACATTATATAACTGCGGAATCCAAACCATAATGATGAACAGCATTAAATGACTAAATATTTAGAAATAGTGCAGTAGACTGTTGGATATTTCTTCATCAAAGTGTGGACTCAAGGAGGAATGCTGGGGCTGAAGGGATTGATTATTGCCTCTTGGTCTACGGAACTCTGATTCCTGCAGGAATGTGCACTTCTTTAAGACACTCAGGTGAGTTATGATGGATCAACAGCTGTCAGTGAAACAATAACTTCTGTATGATGGTAGAAAACTTCAATGATATATTGAACCCATGTTGTTTATCTAAGAGCGCCAGACTGCTGTCAAAATAACAAACAGGTTTTTTGTATATTATAGACATTGCTAAAGCAATAAAAACAAGGTGACATTGATGTATGTGAAAGTGACTTTTTTGGAAAATTATGCCTCATTTTGTTCGAATGTGTTTATTATTGATTTTCACACAATAACATACTGAAGTGCTTCAAACTGCACTGACAGTAAAAATGTCCAGCAGTGATGAAAAATAATCAGAAAACACTGAAGCATAAATAAACCGTGATCTGAATACAGCCACTGACTTAGGCAGAGGAATTCATCTGAATTTATGATGGGCTCCAATCTTTTAATAGCCTCTGATAACAACATGAAATAAACAGCCTTTCGATTTTTTTTTTGTTATTATATATTTTTTTTAATTTATTTATCAGGGACAACGTACAAAATACATTAATCTTACGAAGAGATGTTTTGTACCAGAGTTAGCCAAAGCTAATTTTCATCTGCAGTCCCCGGGCAGGTACACACAATATTTACAACATTACATTACAAAATAACTATCAATATTACTTAGCAAGTACATATAATATTAGTCCAACAATGGTCATTTAAAAACAATTCGATGTTCAAGATGAAAGAACTAATCAAAAGACCATCACAGCCTATAATATATACAACAAATTCAAAAACATTTACTTTAAAAATAACATTTGTACATTTTAAATATGCTGATGCTGACACAGCTGGTTATCAAGAATGTGTTTCTTTAAGTTTTGAGAAAAATTATTTAAATCTACAGACAACTTTAGATTGTTAGGAAGTTGATTCCATTGTTTAATACTTTTAAATGAATAAGCTGTCTGTGCAAAGGCGGAGGATCTTTTCGGAATAGCACAATTTCTGTGAGCAGTGGATGTTCGGTTTGTTTGTTCAGAATGAAGTTTTATGTTTTTTTTCATTAAGAAAAATACCTACTCGGCACATTTTTTTTTTTTTTTATCATGTGAAGTGCATTTATTATTTATCACACCAAGACACACACCCAAGTATAAGAACAACAGCATTTAGAAGAACAGTTAGTTATTAGATAGAGCATGGATGTAGATTCCAGATGTGAAAATCATTATTTTAAAGTTGGCATGAAATCAAAATTCACCATCTAAAATGTAAATGCAATGGCAGACAGATTATGAAGGTCTGAGATTAAGTTATAGATTCATTCTAGTTTCATTCTGTAGAAGCTACAATTTTCAGCTTTAAAAAAATAAATAATTGTATAATAGTTAAATGTTAAATTTAACTCAGCAACAACCTACTACTCACTAAGTATTACGAATCATGTACAGTATATTTGCAATTTAATGTGTATTGAATACTTTTAAATAAAAAAGTATAAAAAAATTAAATGCAACAAATATATATATGATAAGAATCAGTGACTGCAAATCAATAATTTATATTGCACCAAGTTCTCTGTTTGTAAAAAAAGTAAGAAAAAAACTAAACTTAAAAGTACAGTAACTGAACAAGCACAAATGGGCATTTTGGAAATGCTACAACTGTATTCAACTGTTGTCCAGGGTGAGTGTGTTTATTTGAATAAACAGTGTATCAAACATTTGAACATTCATATGCTGCCTGATACGTTGTAATACGTGACAGGAATCAGTGGGAAATGTCACAGGCATTCAATTTTTTTGATCATTCATCCTTCATTTGCAATGAATATTTACAGACCCATCTACCGTTATCAAGGTGTTTAAGTGGATGAGATTTCTGAAGAGCTTGCTTGAATGCATGCGTTCACTTATGCAAACTATTTTGCACAATTGACAGTGTTTGCCAGCATCGGTTGAAAAATATTGGTTTAAAAACATATGACAGGAAACAACTAATGCAAAGTAAATGAATAGCCTGGGAAAAAAAAGTCTGATTTTGTGCAAATCAACTGCTTTGTGCATTTAAAAGTTCTGGTGTGACTATGTAAATTCAATGCATTCATATAGCTCAAACAAAAGAGCAATGCCAAGGTCATAGGTTCCATTCTCAGGGAATACCTAGTTCTGGCATGAAACTCTAGATGGTGCAAGCTGATAGGTCTGATTCATTTGGTAGCGATCACATAATTATCTACATAGCACAGCTGATTGGTTGGAGCATCATTAGCCAATGGGCTATAGTGTAGCTGTTAGCAATCTGCAGCACGCTTTCAGAAACCATCCACCTTCCCCAGCTCCACCTGTATAGATCTCCTATGGGGGTTAATTTGTGTATGTTACATGTGCAGCAGCAGCAGCATGTCTTACATGCTCATAGCAATGTCTGTGAATGTATTGGCAGTAGCAAATCTTGGTACTCGCTCTGCAGCAGCAGCAGCAGCAGCATAGCAGATCTATTCCACCAATACCAAATACATTAAAGGGGTGGTAAAATGCCATTTTCACAAGATGTAAAATAAATCTCTGATGTCCCCAGTGTGTGTGTGTGAAGTTTTAGCACAAAATACCACAGATATGCACAGATATTTTTATATAGCATGTTAAAGTTGTCACTTTTTGAGGATTTGCAAAAACGCATCGTTTTGTGCCTGGCCCTTTAAATGCAAATGAGCTGCTGCAGATGGTGGGGTTTCAAGAGCTGGTGTGTGTTAGCAGCTGCAATTACCTGACGCAGACACACACTAAAATGACAGAAACTGTTCTGCCTTTAATGTTAAAATGGAGCTAGACAAAGATGAAGAGACTCAAGTAGAAGGTGACAACATGTAGAATGCAACAGGACGTCTCTGAATGGTTAGTTGATGAATTTATGTTGCTGATGTGGAGTTAACGATCTTCAATTAGCATATTCTGTCATGGTAATCTATAAATCGCTCGTATAGGAACTGTTGCACACAGAGTGACTTTCTATTGCATGTGAAAAGATGGATGCTAAAGTTTGAGCTGACTCACAAATGTACTCTAATACAACAACTTTTCCTCTTCTCTTACATTTTAGGGTTAGTGATGTCGCTAACCCGGGAGGAATGTCGTGTAGTCCCTACCAGCTGTTTGTTGTAGTCCTTTTCTTTAAAAGCAAATATCTTCCTTTGCTTTGAACTTTGAACGGTGTAACTCAGATGTTGTTTATACTCAAACAGCAACATTACACACTAACTAAAGTTAGAAAAGTGAAATCATACTTAACCACCCCTTTAACATTGCCATATCCATTTTCCATGCCAATCTCTATTACCATACCAATCTCCCGAGAGTTTTCATGACAGAAATGCATGCACTGATCAAATGTGTACCATAAATAAATGCAACATAAGTCACTTTAGATAAAAGTGTCTGCAAAACACACAAATGTAAATGGTGCTTCAGTACCGTATAAATCACTGTTCACATGAACGTTGGCTGTGCATTAGAATTATACCATGATTAGGATGCCTGAGTAAGTGCATGTGCCACAGATGTTGCTTCCGATCAGTGCATGACATCAAATTACAGCGAGAGCGATAAGAGAGCCGACAGCTCCGTATGCTTTCGAATCGCTCTCGCGGTACTTTGATGTAATGCATCAATCAGTCTGTGTAGCGCAGCTTCAAGTCGAACACACCTATAGTACTAATTTGCCTGATTGTGTTCACCTGTTCCTTGTGTTTTTCACGCCTCACCCACCTACTAGTCTTGTCAATAAATTGTCACTACTTCTGGATCCTATCTCACACAGATCTTAACAGCTGCTGTTGGTGATGATTTATAAAAACTTACTAGAACACCCAACAATCTTTTTGGCTCTGTTGGATCGGCTTCTCTTCCTCTAGTCACAGCAATCAGAGTTTCTTTGGACATCCCTGCAATTAACTACAACACTGCTGATATTATGAAAAAGATGATTGAGAGTGTCCTATATCAATAAAATATAAACAGATCGTTTTTAATAAAAAAATAACAAAAGTTCTATTTTTAGCAAATGTAAACCTCACCAAAAGTGAAATAAATAAGCCTAATTCACGCCTGTACAGTAGAGGGCGCTGCTCAAACAAATATGTTCTGCCATTCTGGATTGCAGAAGAATACGACACAAGAGAAGAAAGTTTAACACTGCTACTTAAAGCTCCAGATGGTAAGTCTGGCAGATTGAGTGGACTTAGGCAAAATTTTGAATTTTACAACTCTGATGCCCCTACCCCACTATCAACGAATACCCTCCCACTGAGTTTGTGCTCGTCAGTGCGTGTGCACCACGAACCTGCCCAACAAGTGCTAACGTTAGCTATCCATACCAACACATTTGGGCAAACATACTTAGATTACTAACATAACACTAAGAAAGTAACTGGTTGATAAAGCACAATTACCTGTCGAGAAGAAATGTAGCAAGCTCTGCATCCAGCTTGAACCCAATTAAATCACGTAAATCTCTCCACCTTTCAAATACGGATCCGATGTTGATCCTGGTTTTATTACGGGCACGGTCACTTTCTTTCTTTACTTTTTTCTTTTCAGCAGGTGTTCTCTTTTCCTGTGTTGTTTTTGACCTCCTAGCTCTTGAGGTTAACCGAGGAATTTGAATCTTTTCCGCCATCACTCTTCGTTACTGCGTGAACTTCAGGCATGTGCATGTGATTGTAACGTGATTGACAGTCAGATCTCACACCCCCCCTGCACTGATTGGACCCGATGATCCGGCAGTGGTGGATTTTTGCAAAACAAATAACACGCTCCAGGTGGAGTTAGAAGCTTGGGTTTTTTTTCTAAAACCACTTTATTGATGTTGTTCTGTAGGATTATAGTGTCGCTTTCACTGAATATGATCAAAAAATGTTGCCGACGGCAGCTTTAATAAAAACAAAAACAAAAAATAAACACAAATGTGATCTTCATCTAAAGTCATTTTTGCTTATTAGTATGGTTGAATTGGATCATTGAAGGTCGGGAACAAAGACCACTGGTTAATAAAGTAAGTGAGATTAAATACAAAGAATATTAGTGTTAATTAACATTTAATTATTATGGTTTTGCATAATATTCTGAGTTTGCATTTCAATGTTTTTATTCATTTTGAGGAATACGAGATCTGTTTTTGTCTAAGTGAGATGGGTAAATGCATGCTCACATTTGATTCTGAATTATAATAACCATCATGTTTACACAGCGCATACAACACCTCTGCACTTACTCCTGATTTCTCTTTCTGCTATTCTCTTTAATAGCAAATCCAAAATAACACGCAGGAGAATACAGGAACAAGAATGAAAAAGCACTAAGAAAAATGAAGATGACTTGACTTGACTAACCTAACATGAAAACGATGAGGAGAGATGAGGAACCTAAATGAACAACAAAAAGGTGAACGTAATCGGTAAACAAGGGAACTAACTGGCACAAACTGAGAAATTAGGTCAACTTACAATGACAGGGAACACAGGCAAACAGGAAGAGGAAGAACCAAAACAGAATGAAACTTAACAGAACACACATGTTACAGTTATCTGGTCTTAAATAATGTTCACAAAATGTTAGCAAAAAAAATATTTAAACACCATTCATGTTTTTTTTCTGCAACGTTTTAGTTGGATGGTCTTTAATGTTTTTTTTTAAATGTTTCAGAATATTCAGAGAACATTCAAAAGTAATATTCCCATACTGTTTGCAAAATTATAAAATGGAATGTCCCCTTAACGTTCATATTACTCAAAAAAATGTTTTTAAACCATTAATGCAACGTTCAGAGAACTTCAGAATGTTCTTAAAACATATTTTTTTGCTGGTGTGTTGATTAGCGCACCCCAGCAAACAAATAATAATGTCCAAGCTTTGTTTTGTTTCCAAAACTAAAAGTATAACACTATCATAGAGAAGAAACTCCAGAGAAGTCTTTTTCCTCCCCTGAAAAAAATAAATAAAAATACAAATTTTGAAAAGCAAGAGACACTCATCTCAGTTGCTTTCCAATGAATTCTGTTAGTCTACAAAAAAAAACATTTAGTCATTTGTGATTTTTCTTTTCCTAGATATGCTACAGCTTTGCAGATGAGTTAGATGCATGTTCATCCGACAGATAAAGTATAAACAGAATTCTGTCTATTACATCTATCACAAGAGGCATTGCTAAGACTGAGTTCAGTTTTGTGCCTGACTGACTTCATCGGGTCTAAGCTAAATACTTCAGACTTTCATCTGACACCTATTTTTTTTCTGCCTGGGAGGAGAGAAAAGAGAATAAGAGAGAGAGCAAGTAACAAAAAGAGAGGTATGAGCAACTCAATATAGAGACAGACAATCCTGGCAGATTTTTTTATGAAGTGCAAAACAGCCGTTATGCAGGCAGTGACTTTCCTGTTTTAAACACCCACTCTCTGGTGTGTATTAGAGAGAGAGAGAGAGAGAGAGAGAGAGAGAGAGAGAGAGAAATCAGCTCCTGTTTGGATCCATAATGACATTCAGCCCTGTGGCAGATCAGAATTCATCAGATATACACAACAATTTAACAGCATCCACCTACACAACCGCCAACATATGTTCATGAACAAACATTACTTGTGCTGCATTTCAAATTTACTCCATATTTACCTAAATCTAAATGTATTAATCAAATGTATATTTAACAAAACCCAGCACAGCTTCCATCCTCTGATTTATGCGTACTTAGACACCAGAGCAAATGGTGATGGCTAAACCTAGACTCAGATCTCATTTCTGATCATATAGGTCTGCACAACATATGGAATATTCCCAATATCCACCTTTTCTCTGAGTAAATGATGAGCGGCGCCATAATGGATGCTAACTTCTATTTGGATGATGTCCTGTTACGGTCTCCATAGGAACCCATTGGTAAAACGGAGTAAAAAGAGCGACTGAATTAAACCTAATTAAACAGAAACTTTCTGAACATTATTAAAAATTAAAATGAGCACAGGTAAGCTGCGCTGTTGTTGACTGCCAGAACAACAGCAATAAACTGAAGAAATTGCTGGAAAGTATTTGCATATTATTATAATTATTATTATTACTATTATATGTAGTCATATAAATATTATTATTAAATTAAAAATAGCTGAAACTTTAAGTACCCATAAAACAACATGCAATAGATTACAACAATAAAACATTAAAACAATCAGACCAATAACCAATAACAGACCAATAACTGATGAGAATGTAAATATGTACCTTGAAATGTAATGTAAGTCGTTTTGGATAAAAGCGTCTGCCAAATGCATAAATGTAAAATGTAACAAACAAGCTTTAAGAAAATTTTTCATAAATAGTAGTGTATGTATTATTATTATTATTATTACAATAGTAAGTTGTTTTTCTAGCAAATTTCCATCTTTGTTTTGGGCTATATCTAACAGGTTAATTTACACATTTCTGAGTTGAGAATGAATGGCTGTTATTCAAAAAGGTGAAGTACCAAAAATAAACATTATATAAATGTTGTTATTGGGTTTATAGAGAATCTCCAATTTATGCACATATGATCATATTTTTTACTTAAATAACCTATGATATAGCAAAAAAAAAAAAGATATGAGCAGGTTGATATGAGAAGGTTTTGAGCAGAACAGTTTCCCTGCAGGCCATCAACACCCAGAGATTCTTCCCAGCAGCGCTGATAAAAATGATGTCCACAATTAACATGTAGATAGAAGCTATGTGGTCAGAGGCAACGCACGTCCCAGCATGCTCTCAGATAGCACATGAGTTAATATTATTCACGAGGGAGAGGAAAAGCATAACTACCAAACTTGCCCTGACACGACCCTTTCACTTTCAACCCAACATTTACCAGATTCATCTCCCCATACAGCCATATTTTGAAAGTGACAAACATACCATACACACATACTTTTTCATTTACAGAGAAAACAAGACCAATCAGACATGCGAAAACTATATACACAGATGAGCCAAAATATTATGACCACCTGCCTAATATACTATTGGTCCTCTGTGTGCTGTCAAAACAGCGGCGACATGTACTCTACAAGACCCCTGAAGGTGTTCTGAGGTATCTGGCACCAAGACGTTAGCAAGAAATCAACATGTTGGTCTGGCACATCCCTCAGATGCTCAATTGGGTTGAGATCTGGGGAATTTGGAGGCCATGGCAACACCTTTAACTCTTCACCATGTTCCTCAAACCATTCCTGAACACTGTAGACATTATCCTGCTGAAAGAGACCATGAATGGCCAGATGCAGGGTTTCCCGGCAGAACATTGCTCAGAGCATCACACTCCCTCCACCGGCTTCTAGTTGTCCCACAGTGCATCCTGGTGCCATCACTTCCCAAGGTAATACACAGGCGTCCACATGATGTAAAAGAAAACCGGACTCATGAGACCAGGTGACCTTTTTCCACTGCTCCAAGGTCCAGTTTTGACGCTCGCATGCCCATTGTAGGCTTTTAATGGTGGACATGCACTCTGATTTGTCTACACGGTCCCATATTCAGCAGAGTGTGATGCACTGTGTGTTGATACATTCCTCCTATAACCATCATTAAAATTGTGTATGACCTGTGCCACAGTAGACCTTCTGTTGACTTGGACCAGGTGGAATAGCTTTTGTTGTCATCGTGCATCGATGAGACTTAGGCGCCCAATACCCTGTTGCTGTTTTGGGGTTTGTCCCTCCTCAGACCACTGTTGGTGAATTCTCACCACTGCTGACCAGGAGCAACACGCAAGCCTTGCTGTTTCAGAGATACTCTGACCCAGTCGCCTCGCCATAACAATTCGGTTCTTGTCAAAGTCGCTCAGATCTTTATTTCTCCTTTTTCTCATTTCTCCTGCATCCAACACATTGATTATGAGAACTGATTGTTGACTCACCATCTAATCTACCCAGACCTTAATATGTGGCCATGTTTGGAGATTATCAATGATATTCACTTCACCTGTGACTGGTTATAATGCTTTGGCTCATCAGTGTAATTTGACTACACTTGCAATTCCTGAAGGAGATGCTAGCGTTTGGAGGGTAGCAAAAAAAAATTAGCATTAAAATGTAAATGTTAAATGACTGATTGTGAGAAACTTTGAGACTGATATTGTGTTCTCTCACCTCTTGCCTCTATCCACTTTTCAGAATTCCACAACAACTTTTTTTTAAAGCTGTAGTTAGAACTGATCTGTGCCATTGTTTTTTTTGTTTTGTTTTTTTCACGGTTCACACTTACATTTAACTAAATAGAGTAAAGGTTATGCATATTTGGCGTTATCCAAAGAGAGGGCTCAGACTTTGGCCCAAACCCAGAGTACTCCCCCGATCCAAGGTTGGGTTAGAATTAATTAGAAATGAGGAGATGGGGTGGTGGAGGGATGCTGGAAAACTGTCAAGGAACAGAGGTAAGACTGCTGTATATATATATTCTCAAAACACGGATGCACTGCAACTAATATAAACAGCAGTATCCAGGAAACTGAGTAGAGATTTCCATTTCTGCTATTTCTCTAGAGAAATGGTGCCATCATTTAAAATTTTCTCAAGGACAATTCCTTTTTATTTCAACGATAAGAACAACAAATATATGCAGTCTAAATCTGAAAATGAAAGGGGGTCAGCGGGAATAAAAAAAAAGTTAAAAAAAAAAGTTTTTTCAGAAAGATAGGTAGGTGGCAGGTGAACACACTAAAGGCTGTTTTGCTATTTTGTGGCCGCTACAGTTAGAACATTATGTTCTATTATTATCTCAAACATGTTCTTTTCAAAAACAAAAAGGATCAAATATAGCTGCAAGCTGCAATTATGGGCCAGTCAACCCAATGACACAACGCACGTCTGAGCAGTTTCTTTAGATTTGTTCAACACCACCAGTGGCATAGCCGCCTTATACAGTTCCTCCTGAACCAAATAACAAGCTTTTGCTGTGTTCACGCCATGTCATAACCGCAATTACAAGATGGCAACGTTCTACCTGGAGCGGTGCGCGTCCTGAGACCACTGAATGGATTGGTCATCGTGTTCTAAACTGCCGTCAAATGGTGGAAATGTTTGAGCGGCCATCTAACCATCCCCTACCGACAGAGGGCATCATTGCCTTACAGCCAAAATAGTCGTACATGAATAGTTTTAAAGATATGGTACATTAATTGATACTTCAAAAGTTATCTGCTAATGTTTATGGTCTTTTCGGGTAGGATAAGCAATATATAGAAATCGTTAAGATGGGTGTGTCTACTGCACACTGCCGACAGAGGTATCTGAACTAACATGAAATAGATTTCTTTATGTACATAATTATGCAGAAAATATTAAGCATGAACATATCTGGGATTATTAGCAGAAATTGATTTGAATACACATTAAACATTACAATACATACAATCCCCTATACTAAATCGCACTATATTATATTAAAAAGGTTTACCATGCATCATGCTCGGAGTGACTATAAATCCATGGAAATAAAGCTTCATGTCTTAAAATCCATTCACAGTCAGCGTCATTTCTCTAAATAAGTTGTGAAGCATGCATATTAAATCCTGATGTCTTTTTTGTTAACCAACATCCTCTTCAGATTCTTGGAGATAGTTAAAAAGCCACAGGTCAGCTCAAATTCTACGGCTTTTCACTAGCATGAAAGTTTGCATTTGAATTAAGTGTTTTTTGTATATATTGTTACAATTGGTAATTCTTCATTTAACCATGTTTAAGTCGTTATCTTTACTGCTTCGAAATACATGCTGTTCACGAAAACACTATTAATCATTTACAGTTATTGTACGAATAAAAACAGTAGCCTATTACACTGTTTAAACAAATAACAATTTAAATGTTTAGGACATTTGGGTTGTAAGAATGTACACGGAGACTTTAGATTAAAAACATTGAATCGTTAGGTAATGTTTTCGCATTAAAATCAGATGATGTCATATTAACCCTTTCAAAACATAAGTTTAAAATATTCAGGCCCCAACCTGAGTTTTTCAAGGCAACCGTTATTTAGAGCGTATCACTTTATTGTTTGGTGACACATCATTGCTTGTCACATGACACCGCAGCCACAATAGCGCTGAATGACTGACTTAATTTTTCATTTGTTCTTCAAAATATTCACAAATTTGCTAACCATAACACGAAATATCTGATATTCCGTTAGTTGAGCTATATGCGCAATGGGCGTCACCATGTTAGTTTGTGCCGCAGTTCAGAGAATCAGATCTGTTTGTGATACGTGAATTCATCCACTTCTCCTGAAGTACATGAAAATAAGTGGCCGGTGAACTGGAAGAATAGAGTAAACTTCAAAGTTACCTACACAACGTGTATCTGATATGAATAAAACGTGTCGTCTAATTATAATGAAAATTATTATTATTGCCGATTCCACTGACATCAGTGTGTATTCTATTTTACAAACTCTAAATGTACTATTGTTTTGTTAGTACTTATGTAAATTTAAATGTCTGAAATCTAAAATAAACATTATGTGGTTAAAATGATGCTTTTTCACTTTTTCAAATTTAATTGGTCTGTAACGTTGCTGTTTGAGCATAAAGATCTGCAATGTTACACAGTTTAAAGTCCACTCCAAAGGGAGATATTTTATTTAACAGTCCTCGTTTGGACTACAATTTTTTGCGATTTTTCTGGATCTTATGAAGTCAAAATGTTCCTCATTTAAATACATAAAAAAGTTGGCGAGGCCTGGTTGAGCTGCGCTAGAGATGAAGAGTGTTGTCGCTGTTTTTTCCACCACGGAAGAAGTTTGTCCAAAGGCTGACAAACTTTTTTTTTCTTTTTTTTTGTGCGCAGCACATTTTACAGAGAACAGCAGACAGACAGGGTAATGCAGGCTATACGAACAAAAGATCCTCCTGAAAGACGCAACCATTCCCAATTTGTCAGTACACTCCACTAGCCTGCTAACTAACATCACAGTACTGAGATTTTGTAAGACTGTTCACCGCCCCTTAGGAAAATTATCCATAATTTTGTGATTGATTGCTGTTTTTATTACCATAGTTTTCCAACAAATATGATTAAATGGTGGATAACATTGTATCTAAGTAGAAGAAAAAAAACACCTCTCTGAAACGTCCTGTGAAATCTGTGCTTGCAAAGTCTGTTCTTGAAATCCGTTCTGCACGATCCTCTTGTTCGTTAACATTATCAGGGTCTGAATCGGACTCGAAATGGTTTGAAATTGACGCCATCTTTAATATTTACATCTGAATAGAGCTTGCAGTTATGAAGGTGCATGACATCTCCCGAACACGCGCTAAAGCAGTGCCAATCACAACACACTGGGCCAGCTAACCAATCACAGCACCTGCATGACATCATTTACCAACTTAGTTGAACAATATATTTGTGACAGTACAGTTTTGAGAAACATTCATGAGTGGCTACCTAGTTGATTTCTTCAATGATGCATTGTACTCTGGTAGTTAAGTCTTTGTTAACACACCTCACATAGAACTGGTGATTTGTGTGCAGTATGCATTAGGTGGTGAATCGAGATGGCACTACAGGGCTATTGGCTTATTAGGTAAATGTTTTTTGAGCAAACAAAACTGTTTTTATCTCAGTTGGATGGCTGCACAAAAAATACCTCAGAAAGTAAATCTCATTTTTGTTCCTCACTGCTAAATTGTTTGTGCCAAAGCAAGTTGTGTACGAAATGCTAAATTCTCGCTACTGGGTATGTTTTCCACAATCAAAACACATAACAGAGCAAAAATTCCTGCTGTTATATCAAGTTTTCATCAGACTGCTGGAGGGCCACAGTTTGACAACTAATGTCTACACATCAAGGTTTTGTGCAGGAGCTCATTCAGCAAATTTGCATCATGATTTAAGCTTCTTGAATGGAAGTCAATAGACTTCAAATATATTCTAGCTAAATAGCAAGTGGGGTTCTCAACTGCCTCCTGATTTCCTCCTGACGTGGAACAGAGATGATTCTGCTACATACACAAACATACACACCATCCAGTGTGTAAGTGATTTTACCATTCAAAAAGACTAGAAAGATAGCAGCTTTTGTTTTAAATACTTTTAAATGGGTCATTTTTGCCCATCTTCTAGCTCTCTTGTACCCACTGAAAATATTCCTTCATTCTAAAATTTGATAAGCCTGATCATCACAATCTTGCCATCTCTCTCACTATATAAAATAAGGTAAAAAAGATACAAATCTTTGGGGTCTGTAAGATTATAATTTTTTTAAAGTCTTTTATGTTCACCAAGTTTGCATTTATAACCTTGCAACCTTGCATTTATAACCTTTTCAAGATGGCGTAACGTGCGAGGCATATGTTCAGTCTGTCTCGTCCTGTCCGTGTGGAGTATATTGCCTTTGTTGTATCTTTTAAAGTTTTATAACATCTAAATCATCATAATTACTTTTAACTAAGCCACATCCAGACGCAAAATCTCCGATCACATGCCTTTACCATTGTTGGGACTAATATAGCCTTATGTGAGTTTACCTTTCGCCGAGCCGAGGAGGGGATCCAGCTCCAGGACGTCTGCTGCTGTCGTTGGCGACTAGAAAACTGACGCACAAACCAACTGCATTGCCGACATATTCCTTGGATGTGTCCTGACAACGGCGGGATTTACAGCGCGATGAGGTCGTCGTGAGTAATCTCGCCGATTTGGTCGGACTCGCTTGATACTACCCTTGGTTTCGGTTAGGGTTAGAACAGTCAGCTGGTTAGCGAATCTGCGGCTGTACAGCAGTACAAGGCTGCAGCTGTCAACGGCAGGCTAGCTCTGGTGGCTAACCCTGCCTCAACCTCAGCTTTCGAGACCTAGCTAGTCATAGTCACCTAGTCATTTTGTCACTCAGACTGCATATACTGAACGAGTTTACTGGGGTCTACTGGATTACTCATAGCGGCGAAATTGCTTCACCAGACCTGTGCTGTGTAGAGAGAGACGCGTTTGCAGCTTGTTGCCGTGGGCCCCCGTGTGCGTGCGTGTGCGCCGGGTCGGGTGCTTCTCCGGTCGTTGATTGCTGTTACGTCCTGGAGACGTATTATATAAAGTGTTTTTGATGTGTATTTTACTTTGTTAAAATGTTGTGTTTGTTGTGCTCTGTCAGTCTCTCCCTCACTCTGATTGCCTTACAGATAATTAACCACACCTGAGGCTCGTAAGGAGAGTTGCAGAGCTGCACCATAAGAGATCAGAGTGAACACTGCTTGAGGAGGTTCACTTCTCCCCTGCACCAGACTTGTGTGTTGTCGCAACTATAAGAGTGAAACTGGTGTGTTGTCCCTGTGTGGTACAGTTGAGCTTGTTTTTGGTGTGCTTTGTGTGATAAAGCAATCTCTTTTTTTTTCTCTTCTTTATAACTTTGTTTGGTAACTAAAAGGTATTGTATAGCAACTTTTTGTTTGTTTGTTTTGGAAGGCAGTAGGGAGATTGAGTCACCACCTTTTTCTTTTTATATATTAATCCTTGTTTTTGGTTAGTCAGTGAGTGGAGGGAAGCATATGTTGTTTATTTATTTTCTTTTACCTGTGTAGGTTATTTAGTTTTCCTTCCAAAAGTAAGCTTCCTCTTTTGTTTGTTGCTTTGGTCTGACCTTCTCCTGAAGATCTAAAGCTTCCATTTTCTTTGTTTAAATACAATAAATCATTTTACTTTTGCATCAAGTGTTGGCTCACATTTCTGGGGCAGAGGACTGAAGGGAACCCTCCACACTTACGTTTGTGTTCTTTTTTTAAAATGTAAGTTTATTACCCTCTCCTAACCCTAGACTGGGAGTAGGTCGTAACAATTGCACTGGTTCGAATGATTAATTTTGCCAACCACAATATCAACATGTCTCCTTTATATTTGTTGCTGTTATTTACTATTGCTTCTCTTCACTGTAAATCTCCAACTCATCATGTACCAGGGTCCTTTGTTCATTTAATTCCTCTCTTCTCTGTAACTTCATCTGATTTAATTGTTTCTTCTAGAGATACAATTGCCTTTACGGTCACACAATGCTTAGGTTTGACTCAATTTCATATTCAGACTGCAATATCATTTTTTTTTCATAAAGTTCTGAATATATTTTACAATGTACATAACCCCATCCCTTTATTTTACTTTCCCAAGTGTACCAAACGGCCAGTCTTCACAGCCATTAGCCGGGCTTTTATTCTTCTCCTTTTATTTTCCTCAGGAGATGTTCAGTTAAATTCAGGCCCTTTAACCCTTGCTGACAACCAAATGTCTTATACATTGACATTTAATGACTTTTGTAATCGTAAAAGTTTTGGTTTTATGCACATTAACATTAGAAGTCTCCTCCCTAAAATTGACTTAGTCACTGCTCTGACACATTCAGCTAAACCGGACATTTTAGCTGTGTCTGAATCCTGGCTCAAGAAATCTATTCAAAACTCAGAAATATCTATTCCAAATTACAACGTTTTTCGCCAAGATAGACATGCAAAAGGGGGCGGAGTTGGAATTTACTGCAGAGAAAACCTACAATGTTCCGTTCTTCTATCCAGGTCTGAACCAAAAATGTTCGAGCTCTTTTAAAAATTAATTTATCCAAAGATAAGCCACTTACAGTAGCTGCTTGTTATAGACCGCCTTCAGCCCCTAGTTGTGCTTTAGATACACTATGTGAATTGATTGCTCCACACTTATCCTCCGAGTTCTTACTGATGGGAGACTTAAATCTAGACATGCTAAACGCCTCAACAAACCTACTGTTTAAGCTGGACGCTCTCAATCTCACACAAATGATTAACGAACCAACAAGATACAATTTAAAATTTGTAAACAAAGGCACTTTAATTGACATAGCTCTGACTAACATGCCCTCAAAATACATTCCAGCGGTCTTCAGTCAAGACCTCAGTGATCACTGCCTCATTGCTTGTGTCCGTAACGGAGCTGTAGTTAAAAGGCCGCCCCTCATCTCTGTTAAACGCTTTTTAAAACATTTCAGTGAACAAGCCTTTTTAACGGATCTCGCTCAGGTATCCTGGAAGGACATTGACCTGATACCACACGTGGAGGACGCTTGGTCTTTTTTTAAGGATGCCTTCATCACCATCCTGAACAAGCATGCTCCTTTTAAAAAGCAGAGAATAAAAAAGATATAGTCCTTGGTTTACGCCGGAACTGACAGCCCTCAGCAAGAGTAAAAATATTCTGTGGCGGACTGCACTGGCCTCAAATAATCCTCACGATCTGCAGCTTTTTAGGGAAACCAGAAACAGGTACACACAGGTAGTTAGGGAAGCTAAGACTTGTTTTTATAAACACAAATTCACGTCTTGCAGTTCCAATTATAAAAAGTTCTGGGACACAGTCAAATCAATGGAGAATCATAACATCTCCGCCCAACTGCCTGCCATTTTAAAGCTGGGAGACACTGTCATTACCAACAAGACCGTTATAATAGAGGCCTTTAACAAGCACTTCGCTTTGGGTGACCATGTGATCCATCTGGCTACCTCCACCCAACGCAACAACACAGTATCTTCTGTAGCATCTGGCCCTAGCCCTCCACAATTCTCATTCACCAAAATCCAAACTGAAGATGTCCTGAGAGAACTACAACATCTTGATCCATATAAATAAGCTGGACTTGACAAACTGGACCCTTTCTTCTTGAAAATGTCTGCTAACATTATTGCCTCTCCCATTACTAGCCTTTTTAACCTCTCTCTTATCTCATCAGAGATACCTAAAGACTGGAAAGCTGCTGCAGTTGTCCCTATATTCAAAGGAGGGGACACTTCAGACCCAAATTGTTACAGACCCATCTCCATCCTGTCCTGCCTATCAAAAATCTTTGAAATTCAAATTAATAAACAGCTACTAGGTCATCTTGAATCCCACCATAGCCTGTCTGACATGCAATCTGGCTTTCGTGCTGGACATGGTTGTACCTCAGCATCACTTAAGGTTTTAAATGATATCATAACAGCTATCGATCAAAGAAAACACTGTGCTGCTGTCTTTATTGACCTGGCTAAGGCTTTTGACTCTGTAAATCACAGCATCCTCATTGGCAGACTCAGAGGGCTGGGCCTCTCAAACGAGTGCCTTGCCTGGATCTCGCATTATTTTTCTGACAGATCGCAGTGTGTTAAGTCCGAGGGCTTGTTGTCCGGGCCTCTGGCTGTCTCTGCGGGGGTGCCCCAGGGTTCGATCCTCGGCCCGACACTATTTTCCATTTATGTTAATGATGTCGCTCTTGCTGCGGGCAATTCTCTCATCCATCTTTATGCAGACGACACTGTTCTATATACTACACTGGAAATTGTGCTGGAAACCCTCCAAAAGAGCTTTGAAGATCTGCAATTTGCTTTCTGTGACCTCCAACTGTCTTTAAACTCTGGTAAGACAAAATGCATGATTTTCAATCGGTCACAGACATCACCACCCTGGACGGGTCAAAATTGGAATATGTGGAGAAATATAAATACCTAGGGGTCTGGCTGGACCCCTCGCTCTCCTTCCAAACACACATAAACCATCTCCAGTCTAAGATTAAATCAAGGATTGGGTTTCTATTTCGAAACAAGGCTTCTTTTACTTTTTCTGCAAAACATGCCCTTGTGAAAATGACCATCGTCCCAATGCTTGACTTTAGTGATGTAGTCTACAGAACTGCTTCAAGCTCTCTCCTCAAGAAACTGGATGTTGTTTACCACAGTGCTATTCGTTTTGTAATCAACGCCCCATATAACACCCATCACTGTACCCTTTATTCACTAGTTGGATGGCCTTCATTACACACCCGGCGCCTAAGCCACTGGTATCATCTAATCTACAAGTCCTTATTAGGCAAAACACCATCTTACCTAAGATCTTTAATACCTGTAGCAGTACCTACACACAACCTGCGCTCGAGTAGATACATCTTTCTAGTTGCTAAAAAAGCCCGTACCTCATTCGGCCGCCTTTCTTTCCAATTTTCTGCTGCAAACGATTGGAACAATTTACAAAAAACTCTCAAACTAGAATCCTTCATTCCTATCACTACTTTTAAAGCAACACTTTATAAACTACTAACGGACCACTGTACATGTTTATATTACATCTGGTGCATTTTCAGCTGAACAGCTATGTTTGAAATAACTTACACCGCACCATGTTAGTCATGCTATCTCAGGATATCTATCCTCCAGCTATACTGCTTGTGTTCTCATTTATTACTTCAAATTTATTTTTAATTTTTGTAATCTGTTCTGCATTTTAATTGAACCTGAAAATTTGTATGTGTGATTATACACTTGAATGTTGTACACAAAGTGTAATTTTATGTTGCCTTGCACTTTTAGCCTTGTCTTGGCCAGGTCGCGGTTGCAAATGAGAACTTGTTCTCAACCGATTAACCTGGTTAAATAAAGGTGAAATAAAAAAAAATGTATTTAGTCAAAAAACAGTAACATTTTGTAGTAATATTGTGAAATAATACAAGTTGTTAAAATAACGGTTCCCAACCTGTGAGTCACTATGACGTTATGTCGACTGACAAATGGGGTCTCACTTGGGAGCCCCAATCACCAATCAGTTTTTTGAAAACCAGCCAATGGAATTGCAGAGTGGAATTTGCATGCCAGGCCACTCCCCCACACATACGGGTATATTAAATGGCGGCATGCCTCCAATCATTAGGTTTTTCTTCAGAGCCGAGTGTCTGTGGTACAGAAATCACTCTTCCATTCACCTCTAAAAGAGCTGATAAAAAGAATGCATTGAGGACTTCCCTATGGCTGGAATTGTATGGCGCATTCAGCAGTGTTTCGTCAGCCACTGTTTGCACGGTTAAGTGCAGCGATTCCCACCCAGGACGCTTCGGCATAAAAGAGCAGATTTCCCTAAAAGCGCAAGCACTGGCAGTGAACGTCTTTTTAAAGATGCCTTTCCGTCCATATGTTTCTGGATGCGGTCATTTCCTGGCTTTGTCTGACAGCCACTATCTCTGTCTCTGTCCCATTCAGGATGATTGGTTCCTGGGTGCACCGCACAGTTCACAGCCGTGTCCTGCCACAGTGCCTGCCAATCGGCTAGTTGAACTGAAAAGAACGATATAAGTTTCAGAATTTTTGGTGGTGTTTTCGCAGAGATATTAGCCAAAAAACATCGGAAACGCTTCAACCATATTCAGCACGAATAAAATGTTTATTGTAAGTTAGATGTCCCTCTAGTGGACAGAACGTGTAACAACCACCACATGCTATAGTGGCATTGGCGATCCATAAGCCTGTGCAATGTCATAAATATTAATAATAGGATGAATTTGAGCATTTAATATTCTAATATTATTCAAATATTAAATAAAATAAGGAATGGAATTCGAATAGTATTATAGAGGAAGATTGACAGCCCTAGCGGTTTCCCGTCTGCCTGAGTGGATTGCGTTTGTAGCTCTGTATAGCTTTGTTTTTAATCTCTATTTTCTATCTTTCCTTGTGGTTTATATTGTTAAATAAAACTTAGACAATATTAGATAATATCAGATATATCGTGATTATCACATTAATCTGACATCGCTAACAAAATGTGTTAGGATTTCTTTAGCCTGTTAACCTACCATCCCATGCTTAGTCTTTTTTTCTCTCTCACACACCTTTTACGAGTCCATCAAACAACTGTGGGGAGTCTGATCAGTCAACAAACACTGTATGTCACATGTATAGCATAACCTTCTCTGTCAGCGGTGAGGGTTTCACATTTCATAAAAGCAGGGAGATAGACAGGTAGATGGAGAAGATTTCAGAATTAGAGACACGCATCCAAACTTTAATCGAGGAAAGAAATAATGGAAGTGCTTTAGATACTGCTATGGGTGCGACTAGCTTAGCGAGCCCTGTACATTGTTGTTCTGTTGGGCCGATCGTTGGGTTGTTCTGTTGGGCTGTTCGGCCATTGTTGGGCCGATCTGCTGTTCACTGATCGATTGCTCCTGTCTGCCTTCCTGCCTGCTGTGAGTTTGTTTGCGTCGAGGCTGTAAGCTCTACGCCTCGTATTAGCTTTGTATTTCTTTCTGTTTTGAACCATCATTTACTATCATTCCTAGTTGTTTATATTACTAAATATAGTTTACCCACCATCTCAGATTAACCTTACATCGCTAGCTTCCGTTATTGTTAGCACAGAACGCTTTTGAACGCTTCAAAAGTAGAGGTATTTCGGATTTCATGGAAAGAGAGCTCGATTGCTTACAGAGAGGCTTTAAAAGCTGCTAGATCTGCTTATTTTTCAACCCTATTAGAAGAAAATAAACATAATCCTAGGTATTTATTTGAAACAGTGGCTAAACTAACGAAAAAGAAAGCTTTAAGCACAGAAGTTTCCAAGCAACACAGCAGTAATGACTTTATGAACTTCTTCACTTATAAGATTGATAATATCAGGGACAAAATTATAACTATGCAACCGTCTACTACAGTATCGCATCAGGGAGTGCATTGTAGTCTCCCTGAGGAAAAATTGTTTTCATTTGTTGCTATAGGAGAGGAAGATTTCTGCAAACTCGTTAATTCATCTAAATCGACAACTTGTATGTTAGACCCTATACCGACTAAGCTACTGAAAGAGATGCTTCCAGAGATCATAGATCCTCTTCTTAATATCATTAATTCGTCTTTGTCTCTAGGATATGTACCAAAAACCTTTAAGCTGGCTATGATAAAACCGCTTGTTAAAAAACCGCAACTTGATCCTTCAGAATTAGTCAATTACAGGCCGATCTCAAATCTGCCTTTTCTGTCAAAGATATTAGAAAAAGCAGTATCCTCACAACTGTGTTCCTTTCTTGAAAGAAATGATATCTGCGAGGATTTTCAGTCAGGATTTAGACCGCACCATAGTACTGAGACAGCTCTCATTAGAGTTACAAATGATTTACTTTTATCATCCGATCGTGGTTGTATCTCTCTATTAGTGTTACTTGATCTTAGTGCTGCATTTGACACAATTGACCACAACATTCTTTTAAATAGACTGGAAAACTATGTTGGCATTAGTGGAATTGCACTAGCATGGTTTAAATCATACTTATCTGACCGTTATCAGTTTGTAGCAGTAAATGAAGAGATGTCTTATCGATCACAAGTTCAGTATGGCGTACCACAAGGCTCAGTACTAGGACCGCTGCTGTTCACTCTGTACATGCTACCATTAGGACATATCATTAGGAAACATGGAATTAGCTTTCATTGTTATGCCGATGATACTCAGCTGTATATTTCTTCAAAACCTAACGAAACTTACCAATTCACAAAATTAACGGAATGTATAGCTGATATAAAAAATTGGATGACTAGTAATTTCCTACTACTAAACTCTGAAAAAACAGAGATTCTAATTATTGGACAAAAAACTTCCACACGTAATAACCTAGAATACTGTCTAACCCTTGATGGCTGCTCTGTTAAGTCTTCGTCGTCGGTTAGGAACCTGGGTGTGCTCTTTGATAGCAATCTTTCATTTGAAAGTCATGTGTCTAGTATCTGTAAAACCGCATTTTTCCATCTTAAAAATATATCTAAATTACGACATATGCTCTCATTAACAAATGCGGAACAATTAGTTCATGCTTTCATGACAACAAGACTAGATTATTGTAATGCTCTACTGGGTGGTTGCCCTGCACGCTTAATAAATAAACTACAGCTGGTCCAAAACGCAGCCGCTCGAGTTCTTACTAGAACCAGGAAATATGACCATATTAGCCCGGTTCTGTCAACACTGCATTGGCTGCCTATTAAACATCGTATAAATTTTAAAATATTGTTGATTACTTACAAAGCACTAAATGGTTTAGCTCCGCAGTACTTGAGCGAGCTCTTAACGCATTATAGTCCTTCACGTCTATTGCGATCTCAAAATTCGGGCCAGTTGATAATACCTAGAATTTCAAAATCGACTGCGGGCGGTAGATCCTTTTCCTATTTAGCACCAAAACTTTGGAACAGTCTTCCTACCATTGTCCGGGAAGCAGACACACTCTGTCAGTTCAAAGCTAGACTAAAAACACATCTCTTTGACCTAGCATACACATAATATATTATAGACTTCTATAATTCAATGTTAGGCTGCATAGATTAGGTCAGCCGGAACTGGGAACACTTCCCTTACATCCTGATGTACTCGTTACATCATCACAAGAAGAATGGCATCTACGCTAATTTTAGTGTCTTTGTTTATCCCGAGGTTTTCCCGCAGCCGACCGGATCCAGGCCGTATCCAGATCTGACTAGGAGCTTTGCCTGGACCCGATGACAACGCAGTGCTGAAGTGCCAACTAGCCTCTCCCTATGGAGGATCCCTTTCCCACTCTACAGATAAAATGTTGTGATTCCGGTTCGCGTACCCACCCCGAAGTGATAAAATAAAACAAAATTCTGTATCAAATTACAGTTACTGTAAATCCGGCCTCTAGTTCATAAACGCCAGAGGAGAACTGGCCCCCGACTGAGCCTGGGTTCTCCCAAGGTTTTTTTTTCTCCATTAGGTCACCTGATGGAGTTTTAGGACACCAGTAGGTCACTTGGAGTTTTTCGGTTCCTTGCCACTGTTGCCTTTGGCTTGTTCAGTTGGGGATATTCAAAATATTTAGCCAAGCATTAATACCATTGATCAGCCCTACCAAACGTGGATGTTTTTTCACTAAGAAACAAACATTATGTTATTTGATTGATATTGTGAAGCTGCTTTGATGCAATTTATATTGTGAAAAGCGCTATATAAATACACTTGACTTGACTTGACTTGTTGTAGAGCCTCCGCAGCAGGGCAACTGGGTGAATGTGTGATGGCATAATTGAGGACCATAGTTGAAAGTGCCTTAGTTATTAGCGATTCTATTACACGGAACGTAGAAATAGAGACACCAGCCACCATAGTCACATGTTTGCCAGGAGCCAGAACATCTGAGAAAGCAAATTTAAAAGTGCTGGTTAATTCTAAATCATTCCACAGGTGAAGCGTGCGATTGCGGTGCTTTTTACTGTCGTGGATTTTGCCCAGCAGTTCTCTGCAGTCCAAAAGCAGACGGAGGCCATTAAGCACATCTTGCCCGGGCTTGATACCACTGCTACCAGGACTGGGCCCCAGTCTGCTCATAGCAGAGGGCGTCCCAGTGCAGCTTCTACACCTGCCCTGGCACGGTCAGAAACAACATCCCCACCACAATGTCGAGTCCTCACGAGGGAAGGGGACGCAGTCCGTCCCTCAGGCTGCCGCTAACCTCTCCAAACATTCATCAAACGGCCCTGAGGCGGGCAACCCAGAGACGGAGGGAGCTCCTCTGAACGAGGAGGTGGTGATTGCACCACTCCTTCTCCTGGAGGAGGGCCGGGCAGAGAATCTTTTTTTCATTGAAAAAATGTTTTTTTGGTATCCAAACTTTCAATAAAACAGCAGTTTCCTCAGTCTCTGGTACTTCCGCTCATAGAAAAGCAATGTCTGACCAAGGGCTAAAGTTCGGTGACAGTTCGCTGTGATGGCCACACAAAGTGTGCCACGGCGCCATGCTCATTTCATGACTCGGCTTTATAGCCAGTGCTGAAGCGGTCTCATCAATCCGAGCGGCGTTGCCACGACTGTGGGTTCCCGCCATATGCCCCAGGAACCTCTGAAATTGTTTCAGTGGAACCGCTATCTTCCCCCTAAATGTATTCAGGCAGTTAAGAACTGACTGTGTATGCTCGTTTGAGAGATGTGCCGTCATATTGACCGAATCCAACTCTGCCCTGTCTCTGAGCCTGTAGTAGTTCCCTCCCTCTCTAGTTAGAGGCTATCACAGAGATTATTAGATATGTAGCACTGCACCACGGGTCAGTCCATATGTTTATTCAACATGTTCCTTCCTACGGGTAGGATGTGGCCTCCGTAGCGTACCTCTCCACCTAGACTAGGTACGCTTCCCCAAAATTAACACACTGATTTTGGGCATACATGGGGCCCTGGGTAGGTTATGACTTAGCAATAACAGTTGCCAAAAGAGCAAGTTACAGCTTGCCAGCATCTGCATTGTCGATACTCGTAACACAGTCCAGTGGTTGTGGCACTTGATCCCTGATGCACCTCGCTCCCTGATGGAGGGAACAGAGATGTCATGTACCTCCTGCCACAACCTTCAACTACTCCACTGAATGGCCAGAACACTGTCTCGGCTCCTCAGCATAAACCTAATGAGTGGATGCATGCCATCATCTTATATACCCATAAGTACAGGGGAGTGGCCTGGCATGCAAATTTCACTCGCCATTTCTAATGCCGTTTTTCTATTAGGCGTTTTTTTAAAACTCAGTGATTGGGGGATTGAAACCCCTTTTGTCAATCGAAATAATATCTCTGTTCCTTCCATCAGGGAATGAGGGAATATGTTAACATATTTTAAAAAGTACTTTCAGTACTCTAATTATCAGTGCCTTCAATGATCCTTCAGAAACCAGAAATAAAAAGAAGTTGGAAATACCTTTGATATTAAACACTTACTTTAATAATGTTGTTGGCTTTCCTACAGGCTTGCTTGGCTATGCCAGTGCTTTTCACATAATATCTGTAGAGCATCCACTATGGTTCAATGATTACATCAGAGTATTGTGATAAAGACCCTTCGTCGTGTGTGTCCTGTGAAGCACTGGGCCTGCTCTCTCTTGCTCTGAACTGTTGTTTATAGCTGTGAAAGGACAGGGCAGCTGTAGGGTGGGTAAGATCACACTAGGTCAAAACCACTTTAAGCGCTGACATATCTGTGCTGTTTCCCCTGTGCATTCTAATGCTCTAAGCCATGACTTCTCCTGAGGACTCATTTACATGCAGACACCACTGGAAACCAGTCACAACAAAAGGTGTGTGTTTGAAAGAAAGAGAAAGAAAATAACCATACACGCAGCTATGCAAACACTAAGATGGCAACTACTACTGAGGAAAAGTGGTGTCTGCCAGCATAAGATTTGTAGATGGAAAAAGGTTTGAAAACTGTCAGTTCGCTTAGAAAACAAATAGTGCAGCTCTCCTCAAAAGAGACCAGGCAACATTTTTCCAGTCTTCAACGGTCCAATTTTGGTGAACTCTTGCAAATTGTAGCCTCTTTTTCCTATTTGTAGTGGAGATGAGTGGTACCCGGTGGGGTCTTCTGCTGTTGTAGCCCATCCGCCTCAAGCTTGTGCGTGTTGTGGCTTCACAAATGCTTTGCTGCATACCTCAGTTGTAACGAGTGGTTATTTCAGTCAAAGTTGCTCTTCTATCAGCTTGAATCAGTCGGCCCATTCACCTCTGACCTCTAGCATTAACAAGGCATTTTCGCCCACAGGACTGCCGCATACTGGATGTTTTTCCCTTTTCACACCATTCTTTGTAAAGCCTAGAAATGGTTGTGTGTGAAAATCCCAGTCACTGCGCAGATTGTGAAATACTCAGACCGGCCCGTCTGGCATCAACAACCATGCCATGCTCAAAATTGCTTAAATCACCTTTCTTTCCCATTCTGACATTCAGTTTGGAGTTCAAGAGATTGTCTTGACCAGGACCACACCCCTAAATGCATTTAAGCAACTGCCATGTGATTGGTTGATTAAATAATTGCATTAATGAGAAATTGAACAGGTGTTCCTAATAATCCTTTAGGTGAGTATAGAATGGCTTTTTCGTCATTATGTTAAACAAAGTGATAAAATAAAATTCTGTATCAACATTTATAGGCAAGACAAGTAGTTTGTTTCGGCATGGTTTGTAGGGAATTACAAACCTGCGCACATATATTCAAACGCACATAACTATAGAATAAATTCTTAATGCGCATGTGAACGCCATCAGTGTTTATCACAGGTTCGTGTTTAAAGTCTGTTTATAGAGAACGGTGTCGTCTTAGCGGCCCCTAATTTAATAACAAATTATCATTTCGACGTAACTTTAGCTGGAAAATAACAGCTAAAGAACTGCTATAAGGCCAAAACAATCTCGGTTACCTTAAATTATATGTTTATCTCTGTAAAGCTGCTTAGAAACAATCTACATTGTTAAAAGCGCTATATAAATGAAGATGACTTGACTTAAACATTGTATAAGTATTCGTTTCATGTGTCATAGAACGAAAGAGAGGCTAGGAATGCATGTAAACTTCACATGCTTTTGATTTTCCCATAAAGTCCCGAACCCTTCCCATAAAAATCAGTATACAAGCTTTCATAAACACCCTAGGAAGTCGAAGAAGGTGTTTTGTTACAAGCTGTTCACACAGGCAATAAATGCGATTAATACATGAAAATGCTTTCATATAGTCCTTTAATCATATATTCTATAAACCAACAAACAGAGATGTGATATTAAACACTTACTTTAATAATGTTGTTGGCTTTCCTACAGGCTTGCTTGGCTATGCCAGTGCTTTTCACATAATATCTGTAGAGCATCCACTATGGTTCAATGATTACATCAGAGTATTGTGATAAAGACCCTTCGTCGTGTGTGTCCTGTGAAGCACTGGGCCTGCTCTCTCTTGCTCTGAACTGTTGTTTATAGCTGTGAAAGGACAGGGCAGCTGTAGGGTGGGTAAGATCACACTAGGTCAAAACCACTTTAAGCGCTGACATATCTGTGCTGTTTCCCCTGTGCATTCTAATGCTCTAAGCCATGACTTCTCCTGAGGACTCATTTACATGCAGACACCACTGGAAACCAGTCACAACAAAAGGTGTGTGTTTGAAAGAAAGAGAAAGAAAATAACCATACACGCAGCTATGCAAACACTAAGATGGCAACTACTACTGAGGAAAAGTGGTGTCTGCCAGCATAAGATTTGTAGATGGAAAAAGGTTTGAAAACTGTCAGTTCGCTTAGAAAACAAATAGTGCAGCTCTCCTCAAAAGCCACTCAATTTGAGGTATCATTCATGTCTGTAGCACAAATAATGTGGGGAAAGTTACATTATGACATTTAATCGAACTCCAAGTATGCAATTGTACATGTACAGTGTGAGTTTAAAAACAGAAATGAAAAGCCTTGTTTTTGTTGAAGCTTAAACAAAATTTAAGCTCTATCATGCAATGATGTTGATTATCACAGAAAATAATAATGGTTTGCCCATCAGATTTTTATGCATGTACAGTATGAGGATTTAAAAACAGTATAGAAAAGTTTTTTTTTTGTTAAAGTGCTTATATTTGAGATGCAACGTTGTCTAAATTATCCTTTTGTGGTGGAAAAACTAATCTATGCGAATGACCTTTGATTATGGTTACAACTCCATGTAAAAAGTGCTTTAAATCGCATCTCTTTTTGGTATGCTTGTGTGCATCGTGTAAAAATGACCTGGTTTACATGTTCATTACATAAGTTAAAAGTTACACAAATGTATGCAAAAAAAAGCACAATCATTTCAAAACATAATTGCATCTTTTAAATATGTATCTGCAGTTCTGTACAATTTCCCTAGCCTGACGTCGTCCTACTCAGATTCTAGTCAGAACGTGAGTCTGATACTGCTCCATTTGGCTGTGATTATGGGGTGTGTTTCAACCAAGCCAGGAAAGAAAATGTCTCGGCACTCAATTGGATTGGCAAATGCCTTGATCGCGGTTCTCTGTTCCTCTTTTAAAATGAATGCGCTGTCTACATCTACTATAACAGACGCGATGGCTGAATCTACACATCTAAATTCTCCAGTCGCAGCCAATCTTAGTTGTAAACGAATTCAACCCAAGCACTCTTTGGTGGCGTGGATGATTACGTTACTGTTGATCATCTGTCCATCATCGTATAAAGCCCACCCTGACAATTTGATTCGTCCAAACAGCTTTGGTTCAAGTATTTACATACTTGCTTGAGTTGCTTCACAACGGATCAAGTCCAGACCGAACTTCCCATCTTCAAATGTTGTGGGCGGGGCTAAGTTCGGCTGCCATCCAGGCTGCAATTTCCCCAATAGGCTACCATAAAATTGCATTACAGGAATTGACGGACAAGATGGAATTATTAGGTAATCAAAAATATGCAACAGAAAATTTCAATTTACATGAATTGAAGTAAATATAACTGTTGAATTTTGACATGCATGGAGAGATCCGACACATACATGTCCCTTAATCCCAGTCCAGCTCACTTCCTGTCCCAGATGCTATCCAGAGAACCAGAGACAGAGAGCAGAGGAGTGCAGGAACACCATAAACAGCCGGGAGAGGAGAGATAGAGTGGAGGGAAAGCGAATGGAGAAACTGAGCCAAGCAGAGGCAATAAGAGAATATGCATAAAGGAAAAGGAGGAAAAAGAAAATGAAGAGAAGAATGGAATTATAAAGGAGAAAAAGGCTTGCAAAACATTCGCAGCACACAACCCTGTAAAAATGAGATGATCTGGTTAAACTGAGAAAAAAACTTTTTGGACACTTTTTTGGAATTATGGGACAAATGTGTGGACATTATTTACAGCTGTGTAAAATGGCTGCTAATAACAGAATAAAATCTAGAATTTAAATCACTTTTTATAAATATGGAAAAGCCTAATGAAAATGTAAGTGGTGAGTTAAAGAGAGACAAGTTATGTGTGCCAATGTTAACTTAAAACTTGGAAAACCTAGGATGTCAAGGGAAGGTCTTTTTATGAAAGCCTGTATACTGATTTTAATGTGAAGGATTGGGGACATTTTTGCTGGGAAAATCAAAAGTGTGAGATGTTTAAGAGCGCTCCTGAGAGTCACTCTACCGTTCTATGACACATGAAATTAATACTTATACAATGTTCAAAATAATGCTGAAAGAGCCATTCTATACTGTAATGTTAATGTGTCATGCAAAGAAAAGGGATTAATTCAAACTATAGTCTCACATAGCCAGATCTACATAGTCTCTATAGTCTCAAATATACTTTATAACAGTGCTTAATTTGAGCTGGATCCTGTTCCGGGAAATTTCAGATTTATGATTTTTGCATTCCGGCATTGTACAATGACAGCGACAGTGCATGCTTGTGATAAATGTATTTGGAGGTTATGTTTTACTATTGGCCCTCAGCATATAGCCTATATTTCTGATCAGCTTTTTAGGTTCATAAAGACTCTCATTGGTTGGTGTTTACTGCTTATTGTTTTACACGCAGTAAAACATAAAGTTTGAAGAGAGTGTACATACCTGATGAATTATTCTAATAAAAATAAGTTAATATTGCCAAAATGGTAAAAAGACAGTCAAATATTTTTTTTTTCCATATCCACGAGAAAAGATGATGGTGGATCTGAACAAAAGAGATCCCGAACATGGAACTGCTAATACCAATTAGGATAGGGTGAGACTCGAGCAATGGGAATTAGATCAGTCAGAAAAAGGCAACGACGTCCTCGTTGAGAGAACATCAGTGATCAACTGAATGATTTTTGGCGTTCAACAATTTTTGTTGCGTTATTTTGTTATTGAGAGGAAAGCACATTGTGCATATTTACATATTCATCTAAATGCAGCAGATGTTTGTTAACAGTGTATCGCTACAAAGGTATTTTCAATTTCTTTTTACTTCTAAGCAAAGGAGGAAAAATAACTTTGCCGTGAGCATCGAATCGCATGTTTACTCTTGTTTACTACATTTGCATGAGTGCGAGCACAAGCAATAAGTTGCTGGCTGCAGTTCACTACATGGCCACTAGTGTCACTAATAACAACAGTTTCTGAATTCTACATAAAGCCCCTTTAATACAGAGTTAGGGGTATGTTCAAATCACAAAATAACCAATAACATCCTAGAATATCTGAGCACAATTCATTTGTTGTCTATTAATATTAAGTCATCCCTCACATCTATCTCTATCTCAATCTGGCCTCCTGTCTATTGATGAAATAACATATTATGATCACAGATGGAGTGATTGCTTGTCTTCAGTCATACTGAGAATCATAAGCTCACGCTGGCAGACTGGGAAATGTGGCTTGAAATAAACTCAAGCTGTGTTCATCTATGTATGGGGGGGCGGTTCTTATTCAGAATCAAAATCAGGGTCATTTCATTTATTACTGTGGTCTGTGTGAACTCACTTCTCACAGTGGCCGTCCTGGTGCAGTTATAAAGGATGGCGAGCTCTCCAAACACCTTTCCTGGTCCCATAGTGCACAGCTTCAATCCTTCTTTAGTCACTTCAACCTTTCCCTCTGAAATAAAACACACACAAGCTGTAAATAATACAAGAAACACTTTTAAGACATATTTAATCGTGAGTTCAGTCTTAAAACCAGAACGTAACAGTTTGTGAACAGAGCAGAGATTGGAGACCCCTGGGAAAAGCATGACCCCATCATTTCAATCCCCAAAATCACAAACAAACAAACAAACAAATAAATAAATAAAATAAATAAATGGAAAAGAACAGACAGTAACAATTGGCTGGATATACAGGTCGTTCTCAAAAAATTAGCATATTGTGATAAAGTTCATTATTTTCCATAATGTAATGATAAAAATGTAACTTTCATATATTTTAGTTTCATTGCACACCAACTGAAATATTTCAGGTCTTTTATTGTTCTAATACTGATGATTTTGGCATACAGCTCATGAAAACCCCAAATTCCTGTCTCAAAAAATTAGCATAATTCATCCGACCAATAAAATAAGTGTTTTTAATCCAAAAAAAAAGTCAACCTTCAAATAATTATGTTCAGTTATGCACTCAATACTTGGTCGGGAATCCTTTTGCAGAAATGACTGCTTCAATGCGGCGTGGCATGGAGGCAATCAGCCTGTGGCACTGCTGAGGTGTTATGGAGGCCCAGAATGCTTCGATAGCGGCCTTAAGTTCATCCAGAGTGTTGGGTCTTGTGTCTCTCAACTTTCTCTTCACAATATCCCACAGATTCTCTATGGGGTTCAGGTCAGGAGAGTTGGCAGGCCAATTGAGCACAGTAATACCATGGTCAGTAAACCATTTACCAGTGGTTTTGGCACTGTGAGCAGGCGCCAGGTCGTGCTGAAAAATGAAATCGTCATCTCCATAAAGCTTTTCAGCAGGTGGAAGCATGAAGTGCTCCAAAATCTCCTGATAGCTAGCTGCATTGACCCTGCCCTTGATAAAACACAGTGGACCAACACCAGCAGCTGACATGGCACCCCAGACCATCACTGACTGTGGGTACTTGACACTGGACTTCAGGCCTTTTGGCATTTCCTTCTCCCCAGTCTCTGGTACCTTGATTTCCGAATGACATGCAACCACTGAGCAACAGTCCAGTGCTGCTTCTCTGTAGCCCAGGTCAGGCGCTTCTGCCGCTGTTTCTGGTTCAAAAGTGGTTTGACCTGGGGAATGCGGCACCTGAAGCCCATTTCCTGCACACGCCTGTGCACGGTGGCTTTGGATGTTTCTACTCCAGACTCAGTCCACTGCTTCCGCAGGTCCTCCAAGGTCTGGAATCGGTCCTTCTTCACAATCTTCCTCAGGGTCCGGTCACCTCTTCTCGTTGTGCAGCGTTTTTTGCCACACTTTTTCCTTCCCACAGACTTCCCACTGAGGTGCCTTGATACAGCACTCTGGGAACAGCCTATTTGTTCAGAAATTTCTTTCTGTGTCTTACCCTCTGGCTTGAGGGTGTCAATGATGGCCTTCTGGACAGCAGTCAGGTCGGCAGTCTTACCCATGATTGCGGTTTTGAGTAATGAAACAGGCTGGGAGTTTTTAAAAGCCTCAGGAATCTTTTGCAGGTGTTTAGAGTTAAATAGTTGATTCAGATGATTAGGTTAATAGCTCGTTTAGAGAACCTTTTCATGATATGCTAATTTTTTGAGACAGGAATTTGGGGTTTTCATGAGCTGCCTGCCAAAATCACCAGTATTAAAACAATAAAAGACCTGAAATATTTCAGTTGGTGTGCAATGAATCTAAAATATATGAAAGTTTAATTTTTATCATTACATTATGGAAAATAATGAACTTTATCACAATATGCTAATTTTTTGAGAAGGACCTGTATATGGTGTGCCGACAGGTGCTGTATCATAATACATGAAAGAGCACACATCAGCCTTCAACACACCTTTATTGTGACTGCACAGTAAAAAAACACCTGTTGTGCTCTCTCTCTCTCTCTCTCTCTCTCTGAGGTGTCAACTGTAGATGGGCTGATATGATACATTACGAGCAGAATCACAGGAAGTCAAGCACCTTTTCTCACTTTTCAACAGCTTATATTCACTTTTCACAGTTGATTAAATAGGTGAAAGACCCTGAAAAGACAGTGAGAGCGTTACATGCACGTTCTAAATCCAAATAAAAGCGCCAACAACATGTTTGGTCATATTAATGCGTTAAACCGTTTTTATTCTTTTTCCCACTGACATTTTTAAATACTTTAAGGTTTATAGGCTAATGCTTTATTTAACATCTCAACTCACATAATAAATAGAATACTCTAAATGAAATACTGTACATGGATGCTTACGTTTTGACGTCACCGCCAACAACCTTTTTTGTAAATACAGTCTTGTAAATGCGGTTTACATTGCCAGGTGATCGCTCTGCACGTAAACCGGTAAATTAGGTTATTTCAATAAACATATTTTTGGTAGTTATCAGTATATTGGTGTGAATATAAACATGCTCAGTAAGATATGGTAATTTTAGAGAGTAAGAAATAAGAGAGAGAGAGCTGTTGAATGATGGACTATTTAACTTCTTAATATTCAGCTCAGGCCTAACGGAATTATAGGGAAGAATGACTTTCACCTGGCCTTGACCTAAAAATTCTCTCTGCATTCAGTTCAAAATTAACTTTTTACCACACTCGCCAATGGCGAATCAATTGAGAAAATCATAGGCAATAAAAAAACGGATTTAACATCTGTGGACAATGGAATTATTTAGATGTTTTAGTCATTTTGTATACTTGCGTCAAACAGCACAGATCATTGTGTGACTCGATGAGATGAGCCAGTCTCTGTCTGTCTGTGATATTTCTGTTTCAGTGGCTTAATGCGAAAAATATTCCACAAATGCGTCACCACATGGAGTTCTTGAAAAAACAGAATTAGGCATTCTAGATGAACTTCTGATAATAACATTTCCATTGAGGTAAAAGATGGAAAAGATTTGAATAATGCGTGTCACTTACATCAGAGAGTTTGAATTAAAGCATATTATGTTGAAGTTCCTAATAAAGTTACCAGACAAATGGCAAGTCATTCTGTTTTACTTACTCTGCAAAGCCAAATTTGACTAATGTATGCATTCTGCGCTTGGCTGAGTTTAAATTTTGTCCTCTGGTTATGACTTCTCAGATGATTAATCAAATGAGAACAAATACCATTTTGTCACCAAAATGTTTCCAAATTTTTTTCAGCCCTGAGCAAATTGACATCTTTTTGAGCACTAAAAGAACTATAAACTTTAAGAACTATAAACAACACAATGCAATATTCTGATATAAATCAATATTCATGTAGTTAAGTTCAAGGAACACATTTACGCTACCGTTCAAAAGTTTGTTAAACATTAACAAAATTTAAAGTCAATACATCATCAATTTGAGTCAATACATCATCAATACTTCTTCCAAAATGTGTTTTTTTCTTACCCTGATTCACTATGGTAATCTATATTCTACACCTCTCGGAATGGCTGTCGCCAGAAATCGCGTACATGCATGACTCGCCTGTGCGTGTCTCGTCATATCCGTAAATGGAAAAAAGCTCTGGCTACTTTGGCCCTGTCCCAAATGACACACTTCATATGCACTTAAGGTCTTGTGTACTTAACAATGGCCACCACGTGCTCGTGTCCGTTAAGTCCTCAAGACAGTAGGGTGTCCCATTTGTCATTTTAGGTTTCAGAAGGGTGCTACCCTTTGTGGTCGACTTGCACCCTCGATACGCACTTTTGCCAAGCCTGCACTGAAGCGAGCTCCGCAGCAGACTTCTTCCCGACAGTCAAAGCAGTGTTACATCACAAAAGTGCGGACTCGTAGGAAGACCACGAGTGTTTATGGTGCCATTTAAGGGCCTTTGACACGTGTATGGTGTGAGAGTGGCAGAGGTTAATGGTCACAACGAGTGGGAAAGGTTGACATCAAGCGGCAACCTCCCTGTCTCTCTCTTGAAACCAACACGGAAGTGAATTAAACTGCAATTCATCGCCTGGCCGCTTGAGACTGGTAGCAAAAGTAGTCAAATCTGTATCTCCCCCATGTTAAAATGCCCAACTTTATCGCAGAAACAAATATGTTTACAGCCTGGTGTCTTAAGTTGTTTTGGTCTATACAGCTAATTTTGCCCTTCGTGACGACTGTGAGGGGGGTGAATTATTTTAGAATTCATCCGTTTAAATTATATTAAGCCTTAAATTGCTGCATAATCAAGGGTGTGGCCACTAGAGTGACAGGTGGATTGCTGCTGCTGTTACTAGCCGTTTGTCTGCTGTCTGTTAGCCGTCATGTCACCTCAGCTGATTCCAGCTGCTGAACTTGCCATCTCTGCCGTTTTTGTACGTTTTTTCTGGAATATTTCATACAATTTAATACACGCCTTATACCTTCGCCCATGCCGTTGGACTCCATCGTTGTCGAGTATCGAGAGAGTGGAGTTCAGATTTAAAAACGTCTAAGATATAGAGGCCACACTCGTTCTGCGGTATCGTTGATCTTACGGAACAGATAGACTATAATATGCTTATTTAACTTTTTTGTGTTAAATAAAAAGTACCGTCAGATGAAATCCTGCAGGTGTCAGTGCTTTCTCTCTATCCCTTAAATGAGCGCGGATTTCTACTGCATTACTTGAACTTCTTAGGTAATATCTATCAGAATTTAAAATGGACTGAATAAAGCTCTCTACGAACTTGACGTGCGATGCCGCGCTGACTGACATGTATGCGCATGAATCATTGTCACACACACGCTCAGAGCAAATATTGTAAGTTACTGCATGAGAATAATAATGCATCACAATACACAGTCTCACGGTTAGTTATGTCTTTTAAGTATTATAGTATTTCAAAGGGGAAAAACATGAACTTTAACTATTGGCTTTAGGTCTTCTACTCAAAGTCAGCGGTCACTTTAGCGTGAGGCCAGTAGCACATTAGCTCCTTAGCCTGAGCAAACTTGATCATGTCCAGCTAGACGGGCGTAGTTTCAGCATCCAGGCTCCTCAACTCCACCCACGTCCCGCCTTTTAGCCCATTTTCGTTTATCCGGGAGTGACGCACTGTGACGCGCTTCCAAGATGGCGACGGCTGACCCCGCCCACTTTAGGCTTCAAAAACGCGCTTCAGAAACCTACGGGTGACGTCATGGACATTACGTCCATATTTTTTTACTGTCTATGGTTGACATGCATGGAGCACGAACCTCCGGGGAATCGACCGTTTAAAAAAAAAAAAAAGTCAAACAGAGGAGAGTCTGCTAACAAAAAGAGAACACGACAGAGCTTGTAATAAAACAAGAATCAATATTGGCTTCCCTTTTCGGAGATCGAACTGAGGTGTATAATAAGTTGTTAAAGCGACACAGATGGTGTTTTTATTACTTAACAGGTGAGTAAGGTATTTTATTGAACAGATCAATTACCATATTTAGTTTTCTAACAGAGTTCATTGTAAAGCATTATCTCTGGAATGTATTTTCAAGGAAGTGCTGTGTCTATGAATGGGTAAAGCTAGTAATGTATTCAGCTAGTCAGCTAGAGATCTGTTACAGGGTAACCATATTCATCCACATCCATTCATCCATCCACAGTCAGGCAGAACCAAAATCCCAGTTTTCAACATTGATAAAATTACATTTAAAATTATATTAAAATAGAAAAGTTATTTTAAATTGTATTAATGTTTCACAGTATTACTGTTTTACTGTATATTTGATCAAGTAAATGCAGCCTTCTGACACCAAACCTTTGAAAGGTAGTGTAAGCTAAAATAATCATTACACCAAATGCTTTAAGATCACATTAAAATGAGAGGTTAGAACATGCAAATAACTTCTTAGGTAAAGTCAGAGTGTGAGATAAAATTCAAAACAGGCTAAGAATAGATTAAAAAGTGAACAAGCCATAAAAGTCCAACATCAAATTATACTGTGACTATCTGAGCCATTACGGAATTAAATATTAAATATGAACAAAGTTTATCAGCACCGCAGGACATAGTCAAATAGTCAAGTTATTAAGCTTAAATATCTACAGCATCCCTTACGAAAAATAAGTTTATTCAAGTGTGCTATGCTATTACTATAGGCTACTTCTTTTAACCTAAAAAAAAAGTATAGGCTACTTTTTTATTTTTAGTCTATTCTTTTATGTACTTCTCAGAAATATACTTAAAACTGCACTTGAGTATACTTGACTTATACTGACAGAAAAGTCTAAGTATATTGGTCTATACTTATACTTTTAAGTATATCTCGATCAAAAGTACAATTAAGTATTCCAAGTATATTTGGCTTGTAGTTGTTTCTTCTCTTGATTATGTGGCATTAAATACTTAAATACAAGGACAAAATTGTAAAGTTTAGCCCAGGGTTTGATCACACGGAAAAACTGTAGTCATTTTAAGTGTCTCAAATGTTTTTCCCAAAGCTAATTCACACAGAACCACAACAGGAAGTAATAATGTCCAATAGCATGACCTCCAGTTCCTCCTCTGACAGACAGGAAGCTTTGACCCTCGGGGTCAAGGACATTGTTCTGAACAACTGATTACATTTCCCAACACACACTAATGTGCTTCTTTGGCAAAGAAAGGAAAATCTCTTGTGATGCCACACACACACAGTGCCATGTTAAGGGCTGCTTGTAAGATGACAGGTAAGCGTCCTTCTGGCTTGCTCATAAATGAATGTTTACTCTGTCATGGTTAAGCACTATTGTTCAGAGCAGCTCAACTACTATTAATGCCCTACAGCCAAACATCTATTACCTATGACTCACAGAGATAAGAGGAAAAGGAAGAGAGAGAGAGACAGAGATGTTCCCCTGACATTAGCTCTACTAAACAAACATTAATAACACAGAGACAGATGCTAAGTGATCAAACAGACAGGAATGAAATAATGCATGAAATGAAATAAAGAGAGCGGACTGTAGATAAGGCCACTGAAGACAGATATTAAATGATGGGAGATTGTCTTGTGTTTACTCTGCAGGCTGAAATGAACTCTCCATGCTGTACATCTGAGCAAAGCAAAAACATTCAGCAGGAAATTCAGAGCGGGACTTAATTTTATCCATCGGGATTTGAGATTGGACTGGGAAAAGTGACACATATTTTTGTATTTTCATATTGTTATAGCCCTATATGTTTCCCTGCTCATGTGGCTTTGGTTACATCAGCAGAAAAATAAAAGCCGTTTCAGAGAAGTAATAGACACAGACCAATATTTTGGATAGGCTGATATATATACATGTTGTATAAACATAGCCATTATATTCAGACTGTGTCTTAAGTACTAGTATGACAAACTAGCGGTTAGTCAAGGGGCAATCAGTCTTACGTTTTAGTATCAAATTAGATTCAAGATCAAAGTAGACCAATCTACATTTATATGTAACTGACTTAAAACAGTAATGAACCGTTTAAAAAAAAAAACACACACACACAATGTATGACTAACTTGTAAGACTAGTCTTCGCAGTTTATGCAACTGGCCACTGTACTGTATATTTTAACGCCACCGTTTCAAAGTTTGGGGTAAGATTTTTTTTTGACTGTCTGTACTTCAGACATATTCCCACACTAAATGAAAGTAAAGAAAATAAAGTTTTAAAGAAAAATAAGCTAATTAAAAACCATTAAACAGGAGAGAGCAATATGAGTGAAGACACGGGAAAATAAACAAGAGCACAAATATAGACCAGTGGAATAATTCATGGGACATTGTTCATTAAATTGGGTGACCAAATCACAAAATGGCATCTGTCACATTGAGTGAGCAGAATAAAAAGAAGTCAAGAACAGGCAACATAGCGCCTGGTAAGAGTAAAAGCAACAGAAGTTCTTGTGATATCAATGTCTCATAAAAAATACCAAGTGTTACAAGATTTACTGACAGATAAAAGAGAAGATGATGGTAAATTTGCAACCCAGTCTGTCAAAGTGACAGATCAAGATTATTTGTAGCACCACCTCTGCACTCCTGCTTAACCATGGTTCTGACGGTTATAAAGTGATTGAAAACTTAAAAAAAAAAAAAAAAAAAAAAAAAACTTGAATTGAATTCACTGATTGAAAAATGTTCTGTTCTCAACATTTTTCAATCAGTGAATTCAATTCAAGTTTTTTTTGTTTTTTTTTTAAACCTGGATGAATCCATGCAGCAGGAAGCGATGAAGTGGTTTGGAATGAGTCATTGTTGGAAAAACTGGTTATAGATTGAGGCCCCCTTGAATTTAGAGGACTATGGCCCCTGCTGTCAATCTGTGCTTGTACATTTGTCATCATTAAATGTCAATTCCTCAAATTCATCAGTGTATGTTATTCTATTTATATAAACTCCAAAATCCCACCATACATTTTTTTTTCTCATTGAATATCACATTTAAAAAATAATGCATGTCAGATTACAGAAAGTAAAATATAAAGGATACATCAGCCATTTCTGCATATAGCACTGGATAAACTAAATTTATGTGTGTGAACATCATAGAAGAAAATGTTACCTTCAGTTAGTTTTAATTGTAGGACACAACTAGTTAAGCTTTTTAATGCCATACTCCGGGTTTAAATTTGTCTTTGCGTCAACGTCACAGGATGTTATGTTTTCTTGCACCATAGTATATCGATGACTCATCGATGTCACATAATTATTCATGAGATTGCGTGTCCTTATCCTATGAGAAGACGCCTTGCTTAAATATTCACGAAAGCACGCATTCATTTCCTATGACAGATGCTTCAAACTGTAAGATCGCAGAGTAAGTGAGAGATGCATTAATGATTCAAAAATTATTTCGTTTTTTTGCTTTGTAAGAGTTTCTGCGTCACATAAGTTCCATTCCATAGTCTTGACAAAAACACAATTCATCCACAGTACGAGTTACAAGTCATTACGGTCCAATAACCGATCAAATGGCTTATAAAAAAAATTACGATACATTACTTATATACTTATTAAAGATACAAAAGTGCATTCATTTATATTTTCAAAGCAAAGTACAAGTGTCACCGGCTGTGCATTTATTTGTGCATTAAATTATAGCAGTCACAGGATATGGTGAACGTGATTTTACCAAGTACAACAGGTTCCTTCATTGTTGTTGATCCTGGTACAACATTCCAGTCAATCAATCAGATTTGAGGGACAAGTTTACAGTTTATGTCAAGTTCAGGCTTACAACCATGGTTTAGGTGCTTCTATTTTAGGGCTATTCTCCTATCATTTCCCTCTGATTTTAGTGATAAGTTATGGGTAAGGTTAGGTTTAGGGGTAGGGATATGGTTAGGACTACATTTTCGGACAGAAATGTTGTTCCAGGATCAACAAAATCACCACGCCCACTTTTGTAGCATTTTTTCAAAACTGTGATTAAAAACTAACTGGTGCTGAAACAGGGGGTTTAATGAAACATATGGGTCAACCACTATTTCAGACATGGAAAACTAATAACGATTTGATGAAAAGATTTTTCATGTAAGATTATATGCCCTGACGAGTCGTGCTTGGGGTCAATTTTGATTTCATGTCTTTAAATAGTAACACTTTATTCTCTTTTGCAGGATATTTGTGGTCGGCTTTTCCTCTTGGTTACCGGTAAATTACTTTTGGGTGGGATGAAATCATGCATCAGATATACACAAGCTGCAATACTGTATTAGAGCTGACATTATCTACAGTGCTTAAGCATGTCTTTATTTATTCAGATTGGGGGTAATTAGCATGGCAACTTCAGCACACAGGCTAATATGACATTCAATGCACAGCATGCAGGGCATAATTTTCTGTCTAGGTTCTCATATCGTAAGGTCAAACTAATTATCACAGCTGAAACGTCCCTCTTCTGTGACTGAGAACTTAAATACTCTATCCACCTGCTGATATACACTACCGTTCAAAAGTTTGGGGTCGGTAAGATTTTTTATGTTTTTAAAAGAAGTCTCTTCTGCTCACCAAGGCTGCATTTATTTGATTAAAAATACAAAAAAAACGGTAATATTGTTAAATATTATTTCAATGTAAAACAGCTGTTTTCTATGTGAATATATTTTAAAATGTAATTTATTCCTGTGATCAAAGCTGAATTTTCAGCATCATTACTCCAGTCTTCAGTGTCACACGATCTAATGAATGTCTCACTCTAATATGATTATTTGATGCTCAAGAAACATTTATGATTTTATCACAGTTGATAACAGTTGTGCTGCTTCATATTTTTGTGCAAACAGTGATTCATTTTTTTCAGGATTCTTTGAAAGTTCAAGAGAAAAGCATTTCATTAAAAAATAAATATTTCGCATTATTATAAATGTCTTTACTGTCACTTTATATCGATTTCATGCGTCCTTTCTGAAGAAAAGTATTAATTTCTTTAAAAAACAAAACAAAAAAAACATTGATCCCAAACTTTTGAACGGTAGTGTATCTCATTAGCTTTATTTGGACAAAAAAATACAGGACTCGCTTAATGTGATTTTGGGCATCAAATGGAAATGCTGGTCAGTTTAGCTCGGATCACTATTATTGATCCTCTAACCTCCATCAACTGACCTTTTACTCTGGAATGAAGACTTCGGTTTAAATGAATAGATGACCTGAATGGAAGATCATTGAATAGAAATAATTTTGTATCTCACAAGCACTTTACTGCTTTGCCTTTGCAGTCTGTATTGTCCATTTCAGCCAGTCTCACATGTAAATAATTAAATCTGGAAGACAGAACCCCTGCTATGAAAAGTTTGTTTCTCTTTCTAATAGAAAATCTCCAAGGAAAAGTCCTCATTCTCCCCCTCTCCCATCTCAGTTCTCTAAAAATCTTTTGCTCTTCTTGATCAGCTGCTGTTTTCTATGGCAGTAACTTATGTGACAGAGCTAATGCTGAGAGAATAGATTTAATTGATTATAAATATTTTTTTGCCTGTTTTATTCTGTTTTGTATTATTAAAGAGCCAGAACACATCACAATACGTTTTTTTTTTTTTTCTGTGTATGCAGCCAATATTCACTCTTTCTAATTGGCTTGTGTCAGGATATGGTGTGTTGGGCATGTGCCCAATTTGTACCACAAAAGCATCGAATCTCTTGAGCATGATTAACAAAATATCTTAATTCAAACCAAGTGTTCCTCCTTTCCCTCTGGAACACAAAGAGGAAAGACGGAGCAAATCCTGTGATCTAAGAAAACACAAGAGCTCTTTTATCTCATTAAACCATAGAAACTGAAAGATGTAATGACATCAGAGACAGGTGGCTGACACAATCCTAACCTGCCTTTTGCAGGTGTCCCCAAAACAAGATCAAATATTTAATCAAAATTGTAAATGAGTATCAAATAACAGACGTAAAAGAAAAAACAAAAATCTAAAAATAAGTGAACGGCCATGTTTGTGAAGAAAATCACATGGACAGAATCACATGGACCGCTTATATTCTCCTGCTTCAAGTGTTACACTATGTATTAGGGCTGTCACTTTACGTTCGAAAATCGATTGCACAATCGATTGAACCAACCAACACAAGTTTCGAAAACAGGGAATCGATTTTAACAATCTTTTTTTTTTTTTACCAAAAATATGTTTTAGGTGGACAGATCAATACAGTATACAGAACATGTAGGATGTTGGAAAATAACAATGTCTTTTCTGTTAACCAAATGCTTTTTAATATTCGCTATTACTTCAATGCAAGTGAACAAGCGCGCCGTTATTTGTTGCGTAGTGACGTGTGTTCAAGTAAGCCAGAAATGCGCAGATTCTGCACAATACGCTGTATTTAATATATCATGATGACTCACGAGTTGCATATTTGCGCTAAATCCGTGCAGATTTGGCTACATGAACTTCCCCAGAAAAATGAGTAAACAGAAACACGCCAAACTGGCTCGTGATTTGACAGCGTTTCCGCCAAAGTTATTTTTTTACCCGCGTTTGGCGGATTGGCGGGTGTTAATTTCAAACCCTGAATGTTGCACTCCTGTTTTTCATTGTGCACGAAACCTCACGCCAATAAATCATCAGAAATATTGCTGACTTGTGCGCGTCTCAAGCGCACTCTTTACGTTCGTCCGAAAGCCGGTTAGTTGTCCGTGGATTTGCCAATATTTGGTTTTGAAAATGGAAACGTCTTTAGACATTGAAAATCGATTTTACAATCGATTCAATGAACACTTATGTCTCAAAAATCGAACAGGATTTTTTCACAAAAGTGACAGCTCTACTATGTATCCCAGTCAGTCTGTTGTTGTACTTGCAAAAAGTGTTTACATGCATTTATTAATATACAGCATTTTGACTAGGACATATTCTCATTCATAACATTGCTTAAATGCACTAACTAATAATTGTGGTGCAAAGAAACATGAATCATTACTGAACCTGCATGTATTAATTATCTATGCAAGAAAGACTTTTTGTTGTTTTTTTCTAATTTGAAAACAACTACCACAAAGAGTTTGGCCAATCTACTCTATGTCAGCATCAGTTTAACTGTTTTAAATGTTAAAGCCCACATCAATAGAACGTTTAACGTTTGGGGAAGTTAACAGCTCTCAGAGGGTTTGGTTGCTCTGACTGGATCAATTTAACAGGCACCAATCAATACATATCTAATGACAGGGTCAATATTCTGGATCCACTCAGAGCATCTACAGCAGAAACACCAAATGAGAGTTTGACTTCACGCACTTCTTAAAGGGGTCATGGCATGGTTTTTTGTTTTGTTTTATTATGTTCCCTTAGGTGTAATTATAGTATTACTATAGTTTTTGGTACGAAAAAACTTTAAAAATGTAGTGATTTATGACCTTTTCCCACCCTGTTTCTCCCCCTCTGATTCAAACAGTCTGTTTTGGAGGTTGTTGTGAACTTTTTCCTTCTAAAGTGTAGGAACTCAGAAGCGAAGACCAGGAGACTTGATTATCTCTTAAGAAGGTTTCTTTATTGAGAACACGAGCTTCTTCGTTGCTGTAGTCTTCCAAGCTCGTGTCTTAACCAAGTCTGACTAAACTAAAATACAGACTGTTTATATACGTTACAAGGGGAAGGGGTTACATAGAGGTGAAGACAATCTAAACAAAGCATGTAAATGAAGTATAGGAGTCAACTCTTCCTGATCTCATCAGCATAACAGTGTGAGATGGTAATCCACTCAGCCTGATTGTATACCTTCACATTATCATAGAGACAAAAGCTAAGGTCAGACACCTGAATTGCTTGACTTAATCTTCCTAAATATTCAAAATGGTAAAACACTGTGTGTACTTTCTCAGTTAAAATACTGTTGAAACTAAACTAAAACGTTTAATAAATTTGTAATCCTACAAGGTGTTTCCCCTTTAAGAGTTCAGTGTTAACGCCCATTGTTATGATTGGCTAACGTCAGTGCTGCTTATGCATACATTATTAACGTTAATCATTTTGTATCACATGTAGGCTACTACACAATGCTCCGCCACGTGAAACTTCGGTCTTCCGATCTTTTACCATCGTGTCAATTCTCAATTGATTTTGATCCTTATGCGCGAGGGAGAGAGAGGGAGAGCAAGACAGTTTGAAGGCGCGCGCGCGGCCGGGGCTCTCTCTCTCTCTGCTCGTTCTTTCGGGAACATGCGCCCTGTCACACTCATCTACATCACTCACCGAACAAATAAGGCTTTGGCGGGCTGCATATGCTGCAAATAAACTGCATCCAACTGCTTTCCCTGACGTCTGGATCGTTCGGCAGCATTCAAACATGTTTGTCCACAGCCAGGAACAGCACATCTGCGTGCCATCGCAGTCATCTTGTAAACAGACTCACTCGCTGCACGTCAACGCATGGAGGCGGTCATATGCAAATGACTGGTACGTCACTTCGTACCGTGACGTCACTTCGTACCATGGATCCAGAACGAGCTGTAGAGCTTGATTAAATAAATGCTTCGTTTATAATGGGGAGGACGTCTTAAGCTATGAAACTTGCAGGAAGTTTGAATAGTACATAGATCTCGTATATACCAAAATATCAAGGCAAATTCGGTTTCTCATGGCATGACCCCTTTAAAAGTGGTTTTATTTCACCTAGGAAAGTTAGGTTTATCAGGTCCTTACACAAAAATATTATATGGCTTTAGATTCTTTGGAAGACCGATCATAAGTGGTACAGAAAACTGGTTGATACTTTTATTGGGGTTTTTTTTTGGCAGCCTGGCAGTTACTTGTCATCAAGGATCATTGAATTAAACAGAATTACTCAGACATTGTGCAAAATTTCTCATTTTGTTATTCATAAATCTTTTCAGGGTTCAAAGACATGGCAGTAGGTAAATGATGATAATTTTCATTTTAGGTGAATTATGCCTTGCTAAACATATTTAAAGGACAAAATTTCTCTCTCTCTCTCTCTCTCGAACTCTCTCACTCTCTCTCCAACTCTCTCTCTCTCGAACTGTTCCATTCCCGTCTCTCACCTTCCATGACGTAGACGAGGGAGCCAACGTCCCCTTCTTTAATAATACAGCTGTTTTTGTCATAGTCCACTGGATACATACAGTCCACTATCTCCTGGATCTGAGACATCTCCAGATTCTTCATGAAGTCATTGTCCAGGATAGCTGACTTAATAAGTTCCTTTGACCTGTACAGTGCAGAAACACAGTGTTAGGTAGGGCTGTGACAAGTTACTTTAACAAGACAATGACTATACCAGAAACTTACTGCTTACTACAAACTGCAAATACTGCCTAAAATATAAGACAAATAGTTTGTAAAACTATGAATTATGCAACAATAAACATTTCAAGCAGTACCATGCTACATTATGGTCATATAACCTCATTATGATAATGTGCAAATTTACTTTGTGATGTGTACTGGGTAACTCTAAAATTTTGACAATTAAAAAATAAATTTTGGCAAATGTAGAGCAACATCCAGGTACAGTATGTATATGTATATATATATATATATATATATATATATACACACACACACACACACACACACACATACAAATATATATACATACAAACACACACATATACACTCTAGAAATAGTAAGAGCTGCATGATAGTAATCTGAACATTGCCAATGAGATGCTTCAGGAATTAATCAACAGGGAATCTGGGTTCAAAAAAGAGAAGAAATGAAGAGGATATTTCAGAAGATGAAAGTAAACAGACAAAGTATCTTCGTCAGTGCTGGACGTCACAGCAAACGAAACTCAGAAGACTGGCAGAAAATGAGGATTTCAAAGGTTTGCATCACAGAGACACACAGATTTCAACTAAAAGTCAACATAACCTTAACCTCCCACATAAGGACTGAACACAATGAACAACATATTTTCCGAATAAATGAAATATCAGATGAAAAACTCTTTGTTCCCAAGATGAAATGCTTCACTAATATGCAGAAACTGACTAATGAAAAGTGTAAACTCTTTGGCTCTGTTGCACTATAAAGACGTTGCTCTTTTTTTGTTGGTTTTTGTTGGTTTGTTTTTTTGAGCAGCCAGAGAGAACTTCTTGCACTTCCCTTTTGAAGCGGGATCTGTTTGAATGAAAAATGGCAGACGGGGCAGAGTGTTCTGGAAACCTGTTTGGAAATGCAACTCAAGTCATTATTTATGCAAATCCATTTAGTTCTGCAAAATAGCATTTGCTTGCTCATGTGATGGTGGATGAAAAAACCTAGTTTGATATGGTGGAGTGTTTTTCAAATATCATCATCGCTGTTTAAATACAACACTTCCAAGCACTCCTCAACAAAAAGCCTACCATTGTGACAGCAATTCTCTGTTTTTGTAGACCTGGACTTACACCAGACATCTGATTTAGTTACTAAAGCCCACAAACGCTCACCTATGAACCACACTGTGTTTACATTCCACAGACACGCTCCGCTGTGAGCAGAAATAGGATCTTGTTTTAAGATCTCTGCAGTAGTTTACGTACAGCTTCTTTCACTTTCACACATGGATAGTCTCACCCTGAGGAAAATTGACTTTACCTTGGGGGATATAAAAATGGAAACAAATTTGACAATTGCTGACATGCAATAAAATTAAAGAGCAATAAAATGAATTTGAATGGCATTGTTCAGTTCATGTGTTGTTGGAGGAATATGTGAGATCATTTTGAGATTAGAAGGTTCTTCATGCAGGAGAAATATCCAGAGAAGCAGGACATTTCAACAAAAGTCTTATAAATATAACTGGTTTCATTTGCTCCATAAAAAAGTAACCGTAAAATGCATTTAATATCTCTCTGCTTTAACATTTGTGCTCTGTTTTACTGTTTAGTTTTGTGGTATTTTCGCATGCCAGTCTGTAGATGACATTGGCTCTCTGGAGAAGCAGTCAGAAGAGATGTTTTACATCCAGTAAAAGCACAGAGATCACTGGCCTCATTTAAGACAACCTCTGGATCATCCATAGACTCTGTTTGTTTGACTTGAATTTTTACTCACTGCCTTTTTCAGGAGGATTATTCACGTCACACAGGTCGACAGACTGTCTCCCTTAAAAGGACAAAGTATGCCAAGCAAAGAAATTTTGGAGAAAGCTGTGGACGTGGAACTGAACGTCTTGTACAAAGACACTGAATAGATCTTGTACATAAAAATTCCTACAAGAAAGTTGTGCATTGGTAGGCATTTTGTTTGTCTTGCAACATTTTTCGTCAAGGGAATAGTATTAAAAAATACTGGAAGAAAAAAACTGAAGAATGAATTCTCTATTACCGGTGCAGAGGACTGTCCGGAGGGTCTGTACTGATTCACATATTCTGCCCTCTCTGCACGACTGATGTGGCCTCATTGGAAAGCCATCAGTTGTTCTGTTGTCATCAGATGTGTATGCTAATGAGTTAATGGCCATATCTTCCTCTGTTTATTATGGCCATTTTCTTGACAGAATGCTAAAACAGGAAACAAAGTATCATGGCAGATAACAGCTCATACTGCACATGACATTGCATAATAACCTGAGACAAATGGCCAAGTTGATTTATTTCTAGATTTAAGCTGCAGAATTAAGGGACAAATAATCGGTCCTTTATATTTTGAATGAAAACTGCACTGTTGATGCTTATGACTATAAATGTCAAATACATTGCTGTGATGTACAGTATAATGATTTTGACTCAGTGAAATAGAATCTTTATTTAATTTTATACCTGCAGAACAGGAAAAAAAAAGTTTCTACAATTGTTGTACTAATTCACCAAAGAACAGCTGCATTAACTTTATCCAAAGACAATCCAACTGCATAAATCTGGTAGTAGTCACAAGTTAGTCCAGCCATACTGGCATTTCATTTTCTATTCCTGTATACAAGTACAGGTCAGTGTTGGTAACTAAAACTAAAAGACACTATAAAAAAAAATCTGTTTCAGTTATTGAAGGAAATACTAAAATAAAATATAAATAGATTAGATTTGAAATTATTTGTTTTAATCTTTTTGACTGGAGCTTCCCCAAATCAGAAGTGCCTCCGATAATCTAAAACACAGGCTAGTTAGGAAAAGGGTGGATATAGAGAGGTCAAAGTGTCTAATTCAGACATTTTTATATAGCGGTACAGGACTTCAGATCTCTGATATTTCAAAAGACCTCAGACAGTGCAGATGTCAGAGACCAGTTCAGAAAAGACATTTCAATCAAGACTTTAAAAAACACTTCTGGTCTTTCATCATTAAAGCCTATCAAGTGCCACTGCAAAGGAAAAAAGAAACAGAAACTGGAAGAAAGAAGATGCAATTATGAGACAAAGACACTGCGAATGACATTCAAATGGCAAAAACACTGATTCCACCGAAGGAAAGAAAGGGGTATGTGACATTTGAAATCATTTGCCTTTACATCTAAAAGAAAGCAGCAGGACATTTGATGCATTGATGTGTGCCTTAGCAAAGAAGGACAAGCAGAATAAAAATAAGTAATCTCCTGACCACACACAAAGATATAGAATCCTCTTCAAAAACATGAGCATTTAAAAGACTAAAGCATTATTGATGCCAGTTCATTCCCATCTGGCAGCCCAACCCAAGCTGATATGGAAGATTTTTCTTTTAAACCTTCACCAGCGTTCCTCGAGGTGCTCACAAGCTCAAGATACAAGGATAGAAAAAAAGGCAGAACAAGCTCCGCTGTGGTGGGGTTCAAAGGGTTTTCTGTACAAAACAAGGTAACATTGTAAATTAGTAGTGTTGAGCTGTCAAATGTCAGTTGGAGAGATGGAGGCCATGCTCAGAAACAGAAGAATGATGTTCCTCTGCTGCCAAACCACTGGATGCAAATGAATTAAGGGTATGTGTTCATGACACCAGGTTGAAACACAAAGATCCTTCAGTTCAGGCGATAAAGAGTTCAGGCGAACTGTGTAGTCTGGTTAGGCCTCGCGTCACGGCAGTGTCTATTTCAATTGAAACATGACACACTACTGTGTGCATAATAACAGATGATCATGTAAATAGTGTTTGTGATCAACCTGCTGCACGATATCATGCTGCTTTGATAAGCAAATTTTCAGTCCATAAAACAAAGCAGTTATTAATGGCAGACTACGGGTATGTCCCACGTCCGTGCTCTTATAACTACTCGGTGCAGACACATTATTCCTGGTTTAGATTTTTCCTTGTGGAAAATCAAACTTTCTTGGAGCGTCATCATTAAGATGCTTCTGCAAATGTCAATGAATGGCATTTTGAACAGAACATAAAAAAGAAATTCTGGATTTAGACCAGACATCAGAATGATTTCAACAAGTTACCATGGTAACCAAAGCCAAAAAACAATCAATGCCATTTATTGCTGCTTTTGTAAAACTATGATAATTTGTATAGCCTAGCTAACCCTGTCATAAAAAAATGACACGGATAAAAGTGTGTATAACTGTAGTTACTATGTTATTTTAGCAATGACTATGCTGATATTTAGGTAATGCACTAAAGACTAACAGCCAGGTGAGTTAACTGAAAAGTATATGCATAGGCCTACTTCCCTATGTAGTAGATATGCAAAAATCAGTAAGTCAAATCAGTATAGGGTGTCTGAATATGACACACTAGGCAAATATTTGGTTTATGGAAACTGCAGCTTCTTGTTTCCTTGAAGGGATCCTGTATGTTACAAGGTTTAAGCTATATAAAGCTATAGCTATATATGATCAGATTCATACGTATAAATCTAGAGAACCCTGAGCTGGGCAGCTTTTAGAAACCAAGAAAGTTCTTCTTCATGGTTACACTGCAGCTTTTTTTTCTTTGTGGTTGTTGTTAGGCAACTTCATAGGTCCTATAGATTAATGTTGTATCTCTGGAGCTTTATGTTGTGCAATGACTTTAAAGTCTAAATTCAACATTAAAGTCATCAAAAAGTAAACTGACCCTTATCATATTTCCATGTTTCTCGGAAGCGAAAGTCGGAAACTTCTATAGTGGTAAATGAGAGACTAAATATATTTGTAATGCTCCCATTTGCTCAATTAATAAATGAAAAACTCCACAATATATTTGTCACAACTTTCAAAAAGAGTAAAAAATAGAGAGATTGATCATAAGACAGAAACATGTAGCCTACATTTTACCATCACTCCCCGCTGTAGCCTATTAGAAACACCCTCACAGCAGTTATAACTAGTTTTAAGTAATTTGATGTAAATGTAAGATATTACAAAGTAGGCCTATAGTGTTGTAAATGTAGGCGTACATACATTTAAAACAACATTAAATATAGATAAAAAACATTGCAGGACTATGCTGGCCGTTAAGTCATGGCCGTCATCACAGTCTGTGAAAAGGGTCCATGGCAATTTGCAATGATGACTCTAGTGTTGTGTTACAGTTTGGATTTCAATAGAAGTTTTATTTTGTATTTGATGTTTTTATAGCCTATTGACGTTCGACGGTGAATGTAGTATACTTTTATATCTTATTAAATTATTGTTTTTAATGATCGAGTTAACCTACTTGACACTCTTGGGGACGTTGGGCAGAGTCACGTGACTCAGCTGCTGGACGTTGGCTGGTTCGGCGCTGATCGCCTGTCGTTTGGTGCGCTGATGCTCCTGGAGCTCCGAGCGGGTCTGGACCTGTTGGGTCGCCGGACGAATTACGGAGCGGTACTTATCGAGTTCGTTCTGCAGTTTCTGAATCAGTTCGTCTTTCTGGTCCAGTTCGAGCTCCAGTTCGTCAATGAGAGCATCTCGCTGTCTCAGTTCTTCAATTTTCTCCTGAAGCGCGTATTGGAGGTCGCGTAAAGTCCCCATCATCATCCCTTCTAAACCAAATAAACCGAACAGAACCGAATAAAACCGAACAGAACAGCACTTTTAGTAACTTTACTGAGAGGAAAGAAACACTGAGCACTAAACCAGCTTCTAATATACTCTAAAAGGAACTAAACTACAACTACAAAACGAGAAGAACCTGTGGGGGGAAAGTATCTCAGTGTTTCCGTGTACAGAGAAAAAGGAAATAATCAGTGCTCAATCCAACAGAGCCGCACAAATCCTCAGCACTGACAGAAGCGTATCCGTGTGAGCGCGCGTCGCTCGTGGGCAGTGACGTGATGAATGAGTTGAGCACTAGAGTGCACAGAAAGCTCGCGCGCGCGTCACAGAAGAGCGCGGGATTCTTTAGACAGTCAGTAGCCTGTTGATGTTCAGCTCTCTACAGCTGATAGCTGTGCGACTAAAACTTTACAGTGTACAAAAATACTGCAAAAGAATATATATAAATAAGTTTCAAAATTAGTAAGAACCAAACACAGAGAATACCAGGGTTAGCTGAAGTTGTAATTAAATAAATACTTTTTTTCTGGCAGCGGTTTTGCCTGTTGGTAAAAAAAAATATATATATATATATATATATATATATATATAAATTTCCTTAGAGATCGTGGATCTCTTGGAAAACCTGCATATGAGCTCAATGAAGTCAGAAATTTCTACCTATAATTCCAAATGATAACATTTTATATTATTTGCATAATATTTACTATAACTGTTGGTTGAAAAAGTGAATACATAAAAAAAAACATAACAGCAAACATAGCAAAATCAACACATTTAGGCTATATGAAGAGAGAAAAACGTATCTGATTCTCAGGACAAGATCGGGCAAGTTGTCACGTGTTTTATGTTTTCATTTAACATTTAATTAATTGATACAAATTTCTATTGGCCAAAGAATGGTAACCAGAGATGCCTTGTTGAAGAGCCCTATTTTACTATTTCCAAAGGCCATGTAAACAGCCCAGCAAAATGTATGGTGTGTTCAAGTCCTCCTGGGAAGTCCTACTTACGAGGTGGGAAGTCGTGTTTATGACGGCATGTGCGTTCAAGTCACTTTCGTCGGAGTAAGATGGCGGTGTACTTTCTATCTATCTATCTATCTATCTATTTATTTATTACACAAAAATAGAGCAAGTTTCTTAAACTCTAGTTCTAGGAAATGAAGAACAAATAAATGTGCATCAGGTGTGCTTTAGTTTTATGTTTTTAATTATTTTATGAAGCCGCTGCAAACTTTACCATTACATTACATTGTAATATTATAATGCCATCATATTCGGTGCAGGCAATTAGCTTACTTCACTGTAAATAGAAAAGTCTAGCAATATCACTGCTAAATACCTTTAAGTATTGTGGTATTCCGCCATGTTTCTCGGTGACACGCCCCCAACTCGTACAGATTTTTTCTGGTTGTATTTGGTAATTATATAATTAGTAATAGTAACGTACACCACGTGCAAACCACTGAAATCGGCTCATAAATGTAAACGTTATTATTGTTTTTATCCAGGAAAACCGCAGCTCACCCGTTTACTTGCATTTGTTCACAGCGCAGTCTTGCCCTCCGCAAAATGGCGGACACGTTGACGTATCGCAGCAACGCTCCAAAGCGGCCAATAGGGTGTCCATGTATTTATTATGTATATGTAAGTGCCTGTATGGCTTGATTAGCTGGAGCAGGTGTGTTTAATTGAAGCTAAACTGTTGTGGCCCTCCAGAGGCTGAGTTGTGCACCCCTGCTAGGCTGTTTAATGGCAGGTTTCTGTTGACAACCCCAACTAATGTGATTACATTCTCCACTTTAGGGACATTTACATGTTAAGTTAACTTTAGTCTTATTCTTGGAAAAATACTCACTGTAAATTATCAATTGCCAAGTTTTGTGGAATGTGTCTAAACAGACAATGCTTTCACATTTAAACTTAACCTGAGAAATATTCACTGGAATAAAATATATGAGACATAGCCCCAGTCACCTCTATTCATAGTTACTGACATTGCTTAAATAGCTTGCCTTACCTCAACTTTGAAGAGCTAGAGATGCATAATGTTTGAGTTTATAAAGGACATAAGGCGCCCTCTGGTGTCAGACTATGAAAGACACACAGGAACAATGAAATGATGTGATGGCAAATTATACTTATTGTGAGAGGTGTTAAACTTCAGAGCCCAGTATAAGCAAAATTATCTGTTTGCATAGGCTATATATTCATAAACAAAACAGCAGAGTACATAGAAAAATGTTGCGGATAGAACTTAAAGGGATAGTTCACCCAAAAATGAAAATGCTGTCATCATTTACTCTCTCAAGTTGTTTCCAAACCTGTATGCTAATTTCTTTCTTGTGTTGAACACAAAATAATATATTTTGAATAATATGGGTATCCAAACAGTTGATGGATCCCATTGACTTCCATAGAATGGGTAAAAAAAAAATAGTATGGAAGTCAATGGTGCCCATCAACTGTTTGATGACTTCTTCAAAATATATTTTTTTGTTTTCAACAGAAAGAAATTCATACAGGTTTGAAACAACTTGAGAGTGAGTAAATGTTGACAGAATTTTTCATTTTTGGGTGAACTATCCCTTTAAGAGACACAAATGCAGTGTGAGCAGACGAATATGAGTGAAACAAACCCTCATCTTTGGTATCTGAAACTGAAACCGCTTGACAAAAGATCCCAAGGGCCCACAACAGCACCCAGATGTCTAACATTCTTTGGATAGTTATTGTAGTCAAAAATAACACACAAAGAACAATTAAATCTAAAGAATATCTAAAAATAACAAATGAGGAGTACAATTATTCATTCTTTCTGCCACTCATTTTTGTCCCTTCATCTCTTTCTCAATGTCACTGCCCTTGAAAGGACCTCTCCCAAAAAAAACAGGCTTTAAATTTCACCTTAATAAACTCTTCCTGCAGGGTTCTTTCTTTGTGGATCGATGGAAAGAGGATCTGTTGTAACATGACTAGTGTGGCTGCACTTTTCTGCCACAGACTCACATCTGCCGCCATTTTGTCTCTTTGGGACCCTTACAAGTGCACCAGCTATTTTTTTATAGACACCAAGATCTCACTATTAATGATAATTCCAGCTCAAGTCTTGAGGAGACAAAGTCTTGGCTACTCCTTAAGTTTACTGTAAAACAAATGTACTGAACTAAACATTTTTTATTAAACGTTGTTAAAAATGTTTTAATTATTTATATATATATATATATATATATATATATATATATATATATATATATATATATAACCATGTTTATATGGACTCTAAAACTACTAGAAAGTATGTCTAACCAAGTTCTGTTAAAATTGTAAGTAGATATCAAGATATTAAAGTGAAATGGTAAAATGTCCAATTTCAAAACAATTACTTTAAAATATTACCTTTCGTGTAATATAGCTGTTTGTGAATGGAAAAGGTCTGCAACGTTTTAAAGATAAAGGTCCATGACAAATAGCCTAAAGTTATTGTCTCCTAAAAGAAAGAATCGATTCTGAACTACTGAAACGACTTCCTGTTACAAACCGAAGTAACAATGTAACAAATTTGCATAATGCCAGCCAATGGTTTTCATTGGCTACTTGCAAACAACTTCTACTTTGCCCCGTCCTCAAACACTAGTTGTAGCTGAGACTAGAAGAGTTTGTGTTGTCGACATTAGTCAAGAAAATCCACTTTGCATGCACTTCAAAAAGGTGAGGACTCGTGCTGGAATTGATACAGAAGAACCGATGGCATTGTTCCTGTTCATATCACTGTGTATTAAGTGCTGAGGAAGCTCTCGGAGCTGAAATTCAGATATGGTAATAGGCTTTTTGTTTTTCGACACACGCTGTAAGCGGAAGACCAATCACAACACATTGGGTTAAACTTCTGACCAATTAGAGCAGAATAGGCTCTCGGAAAGTAGGGGTTTAGAGAGACTAAATCTTTGAATGAACCATTTTCAGACTCTTTGAGAAATGAGGTGATGTGTATATGAGAAATTAGATGGTTATGAGAAAATGTAAGAGTTTTTGACCTTGGATGCATGTAAACCTATTGTAGGAGACCTTTAAAGCAACACTGAAGAAGATTTTTTACCTTAAAATAACGTTTCCAAAATCGTTTCAGCGGTTCATCAAGTCGTAACAGTGAAAGGCACTTCTGCCTTCACTTTGCGGCCCTATATCTGCTATAACCACACTATGTAAGTTTGCCAGATTGGGTCTGGGTTTCTGTAGTTCGAATGAGACATAAGAAAACTACAAATTTACCTTGCTTTACGACAAGCGTTACAATTGGACATCGTTCACTCTAAAGCTGGATAAACAGCGAGTGTGCGTGTGACAGTAGGCTGCGGTAGGCTAAATTATTCACGACAGCGCTAATGGACAATTCCGCTTCCAACCTGTAGGGGGACCGCAGAGGAAAAGTTCTTTAGGTTCTTTGAACCTTCTTCAAAACACATGGACGGCGTGAAATTACCTCATGTTTTAAAGCACATAAGATTACTAAAATTCTGCTCTGATAATACACGTTAAGCATAATTTAATGCTGTAACTGTCTGTTACTTCTAAGGAAAATTATGCTGTTTTTCTTATATTGATAACATACAGTATTGTGAACCATAATGAATTGTATTAGAGCAATTCTCTATTACTGACAAGTTGATAAAAGTAGTATTGTAATTTCCATCATTAATTAAAAACTGAGGGTCAGATGATGCATCATAAGGCAAAGTTTGCTTATCAGCATATGGTCTCAGTGCTCATTAAGCTACAAACAGCTTTTATCCCTCTGCAATCATGATGAAATCATTACGGTAGGAGTGATTAGGCCAGTGCATCTGTCTTCATAGTAACTTCACACGGTCACAAACACAAAAATGCACATACTGTGCTCTAGTCTAAGCATCCCAAAAAAATGCAATTATAAAACTATTAGGGCTGTTATTTATCATATAGGTTATTAGTGACGTGATGGCCCTTAAAGTGAAGGGGGGGAACAACAACAGAAGAGCTTCTGCCCTCTTGTGGGCTCCTCTGCATGCAAATCAAATGTGAGGTGATGCTGATCCGTTTTCCAAACGATATTTTGAGCTGATTCAGCCCAAAGTATTTGTAACTTGGAAAGCTTACGGATTTCCAAATCTGGAGTGGGATTTGACTCATGCAAATTAGCTGGATAATTATATGCAAATAGGCCGCATTCGAGATTAAGCGAAAAAAATGTTAGATAATTTAAAATATTTTAATTTATAAAATAAAATAATGAAAAGCCAAAAGCCACAAAGTCCTAAACTTCCGAATAATATGTTGCCATCCTTAGAAAGTTCGGCTAAATCTTACACGAAGATGCTCAAAGCATCAGATGGATAGGGCTGATGGGAGGGGAAGCATATGGTCAAAGCACTTTCTAATGGCGTATTAAATATCCTCAGACAGGCTCTTGGGCGCTACACGTTCAAACCCTAAAAGCCGATAATGCACGAGGCTTCCTGTGCTCAGAGCCCTCTGGGATCTGAAGATGATGAGGATGATGGTTTAGATCAATGATCACTCTATCTCCCCCACCTCCTCTCTCTCTCTCGGAAGCTTCACAAAGATGCTCTGTCATCATGACTTTCTTCATTCATGTCCTGAATCCTCAACCTCAAATACTCTTAATGATGCACTGATGGAATCAAATCAAATAATGCCAACAAAGTGTTAACTATTAAAAGCCATGACCCAAACCATGTGTAAAACCATCAAGCATTAGTTGCATGTGTGAAATCATCTCACCTGTCCGATTTGGCAACTCTCCTAAAGCTTTGGTTTGATAAATCCTGGTGCGTTTGCGGTTCTGCTGATATTCCCTGCGCGCGGTGCGTTCGCGGTCCGATCTGCGCGCTCGGTAAAACAGACTGACATTTGTGCAGCTTTCTCTTCAGCTCGTGGATTTCGTCTTCTCGCTCCAACAAGCGCCTTTCCAGATCTCGTATCCTCTCCTCCTTGAGCATTAAAATCTTGGCAAAGTCTTCCTCTAGGTCACTCATTCTGAGGTAGTAAAAAAAAAAACTTTAATCCCCTTGAAATCAACCAGGCGCGTTCTCAAACTGTATCACGCGCCCAGACAAGCTCTGGTTGAGAAGCTCCAGTGTAAAACAGCTGATCTATCCACGTGTTTACAGTTGCAAATTGGAGTCGGCGTCGGTCCCGCTCACGGTTACTTATGTCCCAAACATCCCCGTACAAAAACACACACCATAGTACCGGGTACAGACTGTCTCCTCATCCACTGGGTCTTCATAGGCATAGGCGGAGTTTCACTTTTGTGCTTGGGGGGCTAAAGTTGGGGGGAAAGAAGCCGCATCGGAAACTGTATTCTATAAAGCACAAATTACGACTACGCATTTAAAGCACAAAAGCAGTATAAATGCGCTTACACTGGAGTCTCTATGCTCAATATGTGAGCTGTAAGGTCAGACACTAGACGCGCACTGATCGATGACAAGTTTGACAACTTGCCGTGTCCGATTTGTGAATGAATCATTCTTCAGAAGAGTCGGATCTTAAACGGTTAAACATGATTTGGATCTCTTGAATGAATCGGTTGAACAATCTTTTTCAATATAGTTGAATCGGACCAAGCAGCTATTGACAAACTAAACTGAGAAACGAAACTTCATTTTCTAATAAGCCCGATTCGTCATGGACCCAAAACCGATGTGTGAACTGATTTGAATTGTAGGCTACCGATTTGACCGAGGGTGGGGCGAAAAGTTAGTTACGCCTACTTTAATAAATAAAAGAAATGTTACTGAATAAGTTAGTCTATTCAACACACACAGGATTTATTTTATTTATTTTTATAAATAGCATAGCCTACAACATTTTCAGCCGGGAGATTATAAATGTAAAGTCAAAGGCTATAGCCTATATAGTCTATTTTATAGCCAATATTTTATGAAGTGAATCATAGCAGCAACAAACAATAAATGACAGTAAAAATTACATCTTAATTGTTTTTATAAAGCAAATCCTTTTGTGGTTTTAAAGTAGGCCTAGCCTATTTAATGCCTCGCCGGAATGTCACAGGACGATGTGATGACGTAAAGAACTGCTGAATCGTTTTTTTATTGAAATTCTAACCGATTAGCTGAAATGAATTAGCCTAGACTTCCCAGCGTTAATGCCAAGTGAAGAAGACATGTAATGCGGTGTTTTACTGATATAATAACATATTAGTTAAGATAAACTACATAGCCTAATTATACCCGTTAAATAGGCCTAATAGTTATTTAAAAACAAAACAAACAAAAAAAGCATGGAAAAGCAAAAAAAGAATGTTGTGTTTTATTCGGGCAAACAATGATAAAAACAATTTCGGCTCTGGCAGCCCCCAAAATCAATGTGGCTCATCATCCGTCATGTGATGAATGAATGACGTAATCTCGTGAAACCTGACACTTGAATTACATGCTGTAATATTTAGGCATCTTAGATCTAAAATGATTCAATCTAAAAAGAAAAACTCTGTTTGCATGAATCATTAGCTGAATAATTAGCCTATATTTGGTATTATGGCAACGGCAGCATTATTTCTTTCTATGACCACTCGGAGGGACATACAGTAGACTATTGTGCATTCATGACCATCCAGCCATGATATGAAAGCATCATCCCTCTTCACAATAATGAGAGAGGGGCTGTAATTCAAATGCAGGGATAGAGAGAGAACAAGAGAAAAGAGAGACTAAAAATATATTGTTTCTTTGAAAGGCACCCAATGCTCCGAAAACGTATTTTAATAATTTTTTTTAATCATAACCAGCACAGTATTTTAAAAAAAACAGTTCAGGCTCAAAATTTTGATTTAGTTTTGTTATGCAAGCACTGACGAATGCACACTATTAATGCTATAAAGTCATGTTAACAGCCAATAAAACAATAAGCCACACAAAGCTGTATGTTACAGGGATAGTTCAAAAGAATCTGTCATCATTTACTCACCCTCATGTTGTTCCAAAACGGTATGAATTTCTTTCTTTTAATGAGCACAAAAGAAGATATTTTAAAGAATGGGTAACCAAACAGTTGATGATGACATCAAGTAAGTAAATGATAACAAATTTTACATTTTTGGATGAACTCCCCCTTTACCAGTGCTTTACCTCTTAGTTAATGCTGTTTTACTATTAATCCATGGTAAAACCATAAAACAGAGCCTAAATTGGCTTATTGTTTTTATAGCCTGTTAGACAGAACATCAAAGTGGGATCATAATAAGAAACAATTTTAACTGCTGTGCATTCACCATATGCACATATGTAAGTTTTTTATCACAGTTATATATTTTTATTGTTTTAAGATAGTTTATCATTATTAGGTGATCCGGATTCAAAATATGTTGTCTTTGGTGTGATAACAGGGATGTGATAGGAGCTAATTCTCTGGCTGTCCTGCTGTGCGAATGATGACACAGTGATTAGCACAGGACTGCTGTGCACCTGAGGGACTGATTGGATTACAGGCTGGGGTGGGGTGGTGCTGGCGCAGACATTACTCATCCCATTCCTGTTATACTGTCTCTCTCTCCAACTCTCTCAGTGAAACCCAATCGGATGTCTCTGAGCTCCAGGACCAGAGGACGTTCTGTCAGTCATTGATCAGATCACATTGATGCCCTGAAATCTGGGATACAGGAAGTCAGTAAGGAGATATGGTCAATGCGGCAGACTTGATCAAGGGTTCAGTGATAATTTCTTGTTGGTGATGCTTGCTAAGTCATGCAACACTATTATTATTATTGTTCATAATGGTACATACATCCTACAGACTTGAATGATACCTAGATTCATGCAGCTTAGTCAAGTCTGGATGGGTGGATGGATGGATAGGTTGAACATGATTTCACCAAGTAGCAACATGTTCCTGGATCAACATCTTTGTTGATCCTGGAACAACTTTCCAATCAACCAATCAGATTTGAGGGACAAGTTTAAAGTTTATGTCAAGTTTAGACTTACAACCAGGGTTAGGTGCTTCTACATGGTGTTATTCACTTATCATTTCCCTCTGATTTTATGGATAAGTTATATAGGGTTGAGTTTAGGGGTATATATAGGGTTAGGACAAATAAAATAAAAAATATGTTAATAAAATATGTTGATCCAGGAGCATGTCTTGGCAAAATCGCGTGGATGGATGGACGGTTTTAGACAGGCAGGCAGACAGATACTGTAGAACGATAGAAAGATAGATTCAAGTCTATCAAAAGCAGATTGACTTCAGTTATCTGTCCATTCTGGCCAGTGAATTCCTCTGTGCTGTGGTATGTGCAGGACAATTTATGAGTCAGCTGTTAGTAAATGCAGTTGTCACTCATTGACACTAACTGTGTGAATCTAGATGAGACCTTGGCCAACAGCCTGTAGCAACTACCCTAGAAACCCCATGAAAACCATTCAGAACACATGGCAATGGATTGGCAAACACTCCAGCATCAAGAAGGCAATAAAGCAATATTCACATTTCTCTCAGAGAATGTAAAACTAGTTTGATTATGACTGTCATATCAGTTTCCAGTGCTGATTTAAATATGTAAACATTTCTGTTTCTAAACTGAGGAGTCAATTGTCTGAGCTCAGAGGTGGGGTTGCCCTTCTCAGCAGTTTCCAGATGCATCATTACAAAACAAGGCTTGAGAAATGTCACAACGTAGAAGTCAGCTCAGAGCCCACGAGAGAGAGTTGTGCTCATGCTAATTAATGTCTCTCTGTCTGCTTATATTTTATCGACTGTCAGTTCACACGGTCTGTGCTCAAATTCTCTAAATGAGGAGATTCAGGTTGATATAAACTGAACTGACTCCTGCTTTCATCTCTCTCTGTCGACTTATTCTCTCTGTTTCTCATGCTGTTGTTTCCCCTCAGTTACACACCGTTCTCAAAGGGGGGAAGGGGGGGATATTTTCACTTACTCAGGTGTCTTGAGGCATATTATTAGACCTCATTCTTCTAAGGAAAATAGTTGATGATAGGACGATTCAAATGGCTGATTATCTCTTCTCTCTCTGAGAACTCTGAGAACTGAGAAAGTAATGTTTTCATTTCATGGACTTCCATTTAAAAGGGCTGTTTATAACTTTATAAGTACGAAGCTATTCCCCCACTTTTATTTTGGGCTTTTATACCATATTTAATGAAAACAACCAGATCTTTGACCGACTCACTCACTATCCGACTCATTCATTTGCTCTCAGTGCTGTCATGGTCAGCAGCATGCAGAGACATTGCCAAAATATCTTCTGCTATGTCGGACAGTCAGCGCTCCTCTTCCAGACTGCCCACATCTGGAGGAATATATGGGTCTCAGCTTTGGAGTAATTTCCCTGTGTCAAACATGGCCTTTCATTCTTAAACTGTTCCTCAAGAGTTGAGCAAAAACTTCTCGGATGGTCAGACAGTCCATGCTGGTGCTCCTTTGTCATCTCAGGTCAGGCCTTGTTTAATCCTGATGTCTTCTCACTAGACTGGGTCACTTTATCGGATCCTTCAAAACACGATAGATAGATAGATAGATAGATAGATAGATAGATAGATAGATAGATAGATAGATAGATAGATAGATAGATAGATAGATAGATAGATAGATAGATAGATAGATAGATAGATAGATAGATAGATAGACAGACATGTACCATGTGGCTGTGTTAACATTGGCATTTTATTTATGCTCTAAAGAGCAGTGTATGAAGTATGTGGTGCAGAGTGATGGTGTGTGTGTGTGTGAGTGGAGCGTAACAGACCTTAAATGGTGCGGCTATGCACTATAACACAGCGGTGGGACCCTCTTCCTGGCAGGAACATAAAGACAGCAAACAGATCCCCCTACCTCAGCGACAGAGCAGCATAGCAAGAACACAGTCACAACCCTTCCTCAGATAACCTGATCTAATTGTAGCTGCAGTGGAAAAAGAGAATATCTGTCTACATCGCTGCCCCTTCCTGTGTGTGGGCGCTCCGGTGTTTACGGTGGTGAATGTCTGTGTGTGTGTACTTGTACATGTTTTTCTATACCGGTGGGGACTTCAACCTGAATGCACACTGACTCATGGGGACTCGTGTCACTGTGGGGACCTAAATTGAGGTCCCCATGAGGAAACAAGCTTATAAATCATACAGAATGAGTTGTTTGAAAATGTAAAAATGCAGAAAGTTTTATGTGATGGTAGGTTTAGGGCTAGGGTTAGTGTAAGGGGATAGAATATACAGTTTGTACAGTATAAAAACCATTACGTCGATGGACAGTTCCCACAAATATAGTAAACCAGTGTGTGTGGGGGGCTGGTGTGTGTGTGTGTGTGTGTGTGTGTGTGTGTGTGTGTGTGTGTGTGTGTGTGTGTGTGTGTGTGTGTGTGTGTGTGTGTGTGTATCACTCAAGTGGGAAAGGAATCATTGGAGAAAGGTCAGCATGCAGATGTCTAGCAGACAGAGACAGGGAAGCTGTCAGAGAACATAAGCTGCTGTGTATTTTTCAGGAGCGGAAAAACGTGGAAGTTAAGAAAGGCGAAATACTTACAGAGGACATCCTGCAGGAACTGGAATGGATAAGGCCTGGTTTTTATTACAAACTCTACTCATTTTTGTGTAGATTAAAGGAAGCACTCTCTAGATTGGAATGCTAGTTAATGTACATTTTTCAAACGTTCAGAGCATTTGGCTTGTTAGAAATCAAATGTTTGGGATAGTATGCTAGTTAGCTAAAATGCTAATAATAGGCTTTATCCTTTGTATGTTTCTTTTTTGTTCATGTACATCTATGTCAAGTTGTAGATGTTGCAAGTATCAGTTCAATGTTCTGCAGTTGCTCAGATTAGCATGATGTGCTGCAATGGGAGATAGATGTGCATGTCACACTTTGTTATTCAATTCAACACATGATTAACACAGAAAATAATTTGAACTCATGATGTTTTATTAACAAAGTTCAGGAGGAGCACGTTAAGATAATCTACACAATCAGCGCTAAAGGAGGGTTATATATATATAACTCCTCACTCTCGATTATTCCTATGCCACCCAGGGATATGGGTGGGAGTACTTTGAGTTCGGGCCAAATTCCAAGCTCAGAGTCCTCTCCTCGGACAGTATACACAGATTTTATACTATATCTGTAAACTAGTGAAGTACCAAAGTTTGTAAAAACAAACAAAAATTGGGTTTGCATTAATGCACTTGCAATGGAAGTCACAACAAAGCAAAAATGTGTAGCTTGTATTTTTGTTATATCTTTGCTGTATACATTTCTCTGTAAAAATGTGTTATTTGAACTTTAAAGCTTTCCTTTTAGTGCCTAAAGAGCAGATAAACTTATGTTCATTACCAGCACAAGTCCTGTAAGTGGATTTTGGTTCTTGTAAAAAGTCAAGGATAGTTACATCATGCCTCTTTTATTTATTTCAGGGCAATTTCGCCATAGACTTACACAGTAAACATGATTTTTGGTTGGTTTTGGTTTTGCAAACTGTGGGAACAGTCACCAAACAATAATTGAGTGGAATTTTTTTTTTAAAGTCTGTCTGGTATAATAAAAATACTCTACATTTCATTCAAGTCACTGAACAAAAACTGTGAACGAACTAGAAAAAATTGTTTTGTGAGGAAGCTAAAGATAAACTTAGCCGAATCTTCATTATTGTTTGTGATATTATCATCTGCAGTAAATCAATGCAGTGAGGCTAGCAGTGTTGAAACATTCTGTTTAACTCAGATGGGATCTGGGCAAACTTATCCAAAGCAGATTTTTTTTTTTTTTATCATATATTCCTAAAGGAGGTAAGTTCAAGTTTAGGAATCAGATGTTATTTTCTTCAGCGTTTATGTTCTGAACAGTGTCCCTCCACAGTGTGAGTTCTCAAACGGATAGGGCTCTTGGGTACATTTCAGCTGGACTCGACTTGTACCAGCATGTTTTTCTGGAAATTCTTGCAGTATTTATTCTTTTTTGTGATAGGAGAGAATAGGGGTGAATTCAGGGTGATTGGACACTTTTTGCCATTGAGATTAATTGGAGAAGTGTCCCAATCAACCTGAATTCACCCAATACTGTATATATAAGTCAGTGGTATGTATTCATTTAAATAGCCAAGTAAACGTGTGTGTGTAAACCTCAGGCAGGTATGTCAGGCATGACACTGTGGTGTTATGGAGAGCAATCGTGTGAGCAGTAAGTCAGCAGCGGTCAGCTGTCCCACCAAAATACTGATTCCCTCATACAAAATTGTCCTTGTAAATGTCCAGCTTCCTAAAGATAGATGTAGACTGCTAGGGGCTTCCATAAATCATTATCGTGTTAAAACAAGGCTTAAACTTTGACTCACAAACAACATCACCTATGAAAATCAAGGCCACATGGCATGGACACAAGACAACAAACCTACCCTATTTCCAAACAGTTCCAACATGCCCAGTATAGCTCTGTTATGTCATGTTTAGGAAATGGTATGGTGGAATTACCAATGGAATTGAGTCCTGCTGGTCTGCTGTTCACTGCTGACCGCTGAGTAAACGCAGAAGAGCTGTGCCTTAGGTGTTTTAGTGCTCAGGAGGGCCCTCTGACCTCTGACCACTGCTGAGCTTGATCTAGTACAGCCTCAAGATCTACTGCAGCTTCCGGTAACACATTCCAGACGCTCAACACCTGTTGGACATGCCGAGGGGAAAACACAGATGACTGGGGAGAGATTAAAGAAATGATGCAGAAAACCATGAAAGAAGGACAAAAAGTTGAGGTACTGAAATTAATGGATTAATCTGACCAGTTTGTGAATGTATTCATTGTTGGGAATCTTTTTTTTTTCTTTTTTTTTTGAGTTTTGAACTTTATGTATATGAAAGTGTATCTAGTTGTCAGGGTATTCTAGGATGGGATGATCTTGATTTTATTCTCTGAAGACTTGTTGGCAGTCACTAAAAAAGGAAAGTTGTTTCAGAGCAAGCAAGTTATTATATATTGATGAAATGAAGAAAACATAAATTATTTTCTGTAGAATAACATGCACCATTGTGCGTTTTCACCATTTTGAATGTCCTTCTGGCTGTTTTGCATTTGCATTTGAATGGTCTATTTAAAATACCTCTCAATTAATATGAGGTCAGAAACTGCATTCATGATTATTTATAAATTATTATAAAATTAAAGTTCTGGATGAAGTGTAGCATGACACACTACAGGACACCGGAATAACAAAATCCTTACAGTGCATGAAATGGATCAAAAACACTCAGTGGAGACCCTGTTGGGCTGGCTGAACTTTGCAAGAACAACCAATGCTTGTGTAACCGGTCCCACTCGATCGCTTCGAGCGAGATTCAAACCGGGATCTCCGGCGTGGACAAGGAGGCTAAAGACCGCAGCTGCTAACGCATCTCTTGAGGACAGGGGAGTGAGGTTTACACACACAGCTCTTACTGGCGTCTGCTACACTCACCCCCTAAACCTCACTCCCATCCGGGTGACGTCACGACATGTAACCGGTCCTACTCGACCCGCTCCGAGTGGGATTCAAACTGGGGTTTCTGGCATGGGAGGCGGGTGCGCTAACAAGGACGCTAAAGACAGCAGTAGCTAGCATCAGTCGCTAGCGCGTATCTTGAGGCCACAGGGGAGTGAGGTTTACACAGCTCTTACTGGCCTACGTCAGTTAAACTTGCAGGGCAGAAGGACTATGATAATACAAATCAAGAAAAGGACCAGACGTTAGAGTGCTGCAAAATATACCTGACTAAGATATAGTTCATTTTGTGGTTCATCTGGAGTGTAATACACAATTCAGTCCATGAAAACATGTAAATCTCATTGTAATCCTGTAGATAATGCAGCGCATTCCCTAACAGATTGCTCTATCAATCAAATAAACACAGATAAAATAATTTCCAAACATTTCCATAAATCTTTCCTTCCCACATTCTGCTTTTCTTAGGAACACTGTGAAACCCTTGTTAGTGGTACTAGACATGTATATTAACGTGTCTCACATCGTGTGTGCTACAGACATGAATGATGCTTAAAATTGTGCTATTACTTACAATTACTCATGCTACAATTACTTATTACTTGTACAATTATTTCTTACAATATTCACTTCATAGCCACTAAAGGGATAGTTCACCCAAAAATTTAAATTATGTCATCATTTATTTATTTATTTATTCACCGTCGAGTTGTTCCAAGTTGTGTTTTGAACACAAAAGAACATATTTTGAAGAATGTCTGTAACCAAACAATTGATGGGTCCCATTGACTTCCACAGTATTTTTTCCCCCATAATAAGGAGGTCTATGAGGCCCATCAACTGTTTGGTTATTCTTCAAAATATCTTCTTATATGTTCAGCAAGAGAATACAATTCATACAGGTTTGGAAAAACTTGAGGGTGAGTAAATGATGACAGAATTTTCTTTTTTGGGTGAACTATCCCTTTAAAATGGGCATTCAAATCTCTGACTTGCACTGGGGGACGCAAGTAATATCCTAGAAATTGGAATACCGTATATTTTGTTGTGGATGAACTCTTTTGACTTCGACCTGTAAGCAACCACCCAGTATTACATGGACAAGCACAGGTTATATTTTATGCAAAATGTAATACATTTACCCTTTTCCTGTTAATTACAAACGAACAGGTACCATTATTCAAACAAACACGTGCAGTTCTTTTGCCCTCCATTCTCTCTCAGCTGCCACATCAAGCAGTGTCGTGTTGCGTAACAAGACACGGGCCCAATCAAGCACACTGACTCTCAGTGTAAGACATTTTCAATCAGGGTTCATTCAGCACAGCATCGGGGCACATGGGGAAGAATAATTGACTACAAAGATATCTTGTGCAGGATCAGTTAATCTCATGCAAAGTTAATTTAAGGAAAGGCAATTCATGAGATTTCAAGACAAGAGGCCTCATCAATGTGAAGGATCCTAGAGGGTTTCTTTCATCGTAGGGGCAGAATCAGCACTCTATAGTGTGCCATGTTCACCAACGGCGAATAATTGCATTTATATGTTGAATCTTAGCCTGCAACAAAGCTCTGATAGCATCAGACATTTTGGGTCACAGGCTGCTCCAACAACAGACATCTAGTAATATACCATATTTGCTCACGTGAACCAAATTTTTTAGGGCCAATAACCTGTAAACCTTGTATACGTTTATCTGATTTATTATTACTTTTACATTATGATCAAGCAAATCAAAATGACAAAAAAGTTTGCTCTGAAGAATGAGAAGTCTGAAACTGTAACCCCTTTTGCCCAGCCATGATAGACTTCATAAGCTCTGAATTGTTGGTCTGCATAATATTCTCAACATTATTAGGCTTTGCTAATAATATTAAAAATCTATAAATCCTTCTTTACAAAAAAAATCCCTTTTATTTGCCCTTTTAGCACTTAAAGGCCAGATAAACTCATACACTGGTTATGCATTACCAGCATAGATTTTGCTTCATGTATGCAGTTCTTTATAGATAGTTACATCACATCTTTATTCAACATTTAATCCAGTGCAATTCCCCAATAGACTTACTGTACACTGCATTTGTCCAGGATCATTTCAATGTTGCATGTATTTTAGGATTTCAGAACTTTAAATGTCTAACTAAGACGAATAATCAAAAAATCTGACAAAAGACAGTTGATGCAGCACAGTCTGCCTTGGCTTTTACCCAAGATGCCACTGTGATCACATCATACAATCTGAAAAGCAACAATAAAAAACACCCAGCTTAAGTTTTATTGAGGTGAGTAAAAAAAGAATGAAAAGGAAGACAGCTAAAATCAGAAGAGAAACACACACGTAGAGGGAGACTTTCATATTTTTGAGATTAATGGTCCTCTTACTGTTGTGGCAGACTGTGTATTTGTTCACATTGAGAAACAAGAACACTAGATGTGCGAGTCAGACACAAGAGTAAACATTGCCCCAGGACAGAAGATCAAAATAAAAGCATTATTTAATGTATGAAGATCTTTTCAGACAAAACAAAAAGAGTCTGGGTCTCACCTCGGTCTGTTTGTGTAAGAGCCTCCACATAAAGTAGTCCTCCTTGTGTTTAAAGATGGCCACAAATGGAATGTACTGCACACTCAGAACACACATTTTAGGGAAATAGCTATCGGAAAGCGTTGCTTCAGATTTTTTGCGCATGACTGACCTGGCCCTCATTAGGCCACATGTATCCCAGCATTCCAGGAAACAATGGGAGAGGAACAGGGTGACTAGAGAAGCCCTTGGCATAAACTCACAAGCTATTCCTTGACCAAAACACTTCACTGTTTTCCCAGCTGCCCCAAAATAGAGCACACTGTAAATCTCCCACCGCACCGTCTCTCTCACACACTGCTCACAGTATACACACTCTCAACAGAATCGACTAGTTCTTAATGTATATGTTACCACTATACACAAAAATGCAAAAATAATGACTGTTATCAAACAGCTTCTAACACTTTCCCCATTCATTATAGCATCCAATTAATATACCCAGAGAGAGAGAGAGAGAGAGAGAGAGAGAGAGAGAGATTTAGAGAGTTATCCTTTAACATCTGATCAATCTATATTTGATCGACTTGTCATATTTTTGGAATAATTAAAACATTAGTTTTAAAAGTATACAATACATTAAAACAGTAATACTGTGAAATAGTATTATACAATAACTTTTTTCTATTTTAAAATTGTTTAAAAAAAGAATGATTTCTAAAGGATCCTGTGATACTGGAGACTAATCACAGCATTCAGCTTTGTCATCACATGAATAATTACATTGTAAAATACATTCAAATGAAAAACAGCTCTTATAAATTGTAATAATATTTTACAGTATTACTGTTTTTATTGTATTTTTGGGCTTCAGAGACTTCTTTCAAAAAAATACATAGCTTATCTACAGTTATCTACCTAACAAGCCAAACCTTGATCTTCTGATAGAACACAACACCTATTGACCAATCAACACCCAGGACCATAAATAGTTATTATTAACATAAACATTAATATTTGCATTAGAAGGTTTTATTGAGCATCTCACTCTTTTATGAGAATTTTAGTCCGTCTGTCTCATCCTTATCCTGTAGTAAGCCGGATCCGGTTCATATCCAGATCACAGACCACAACACAGCCCTGAATGTCAGCAGAGACCGTGTCAACTAGACTATCTTCTGCGAAGGCCTCATCGACATCGACATCGACACGGCAGCCATCGGCACAGATCCTCAGCAAAGACCATGAGAACCACACAAGACCTCTGCACTGACCTATAACCAGTTCCGCCTCCACACTGGCTTGATGGATCCGATCGTCAAGCAGAAGGAACTGGATGAAATATTTTGAATGATATCAATCCACAATCTGTTTTCTGACTTGTGATGCAGCCTGGAATTAAACCACACCATGTTCATTCATTCGTTTGTTCGACTGAGCCTGGTTTCTTCAACGTTTTTTTCTCCATTCTGTCACCTGATGGAGTTTGGGTTCCTTGCCACTGTCGCATCAGGCTTGCTTAGTTGGGGACACTTAATATTCAACGTTATTATTGATCTGACTGTACTGACGCTGTTGTATGAGAACTGACTGAGCTGGACGATGACATCACTGTTTTCTCCAGAGCTGCTTTATAGCCGAATTGAACTAATTTAATAATTGATGATCTTTATAATGGAACTGAATCAACACTGAACTGACTTCAGCTGAATAAGGACACTTTTCATTCTTTTTTATTTATATTTAATCTTGAATCACTAAGCTGCTTTGAAACAATCTGTAAAGCACTTGACTTGTAGCCTGGTTAAAACCAGACCATTCTCAGTTGTAACTGAGTTATGGTCTGGCAAAGTGTCATAGACAAATCATTTCCAGAGAGGCGTCACCAACGGACGTCGTGGGTAGACCTAAAACCAATCAGAGCGATGAAGGAGATGACGTATACAGAGCGGCGGAGAAACATCTTATGTTTCTTAATATACAATAAAGAATATTGTTCTTTGCTCAGTTTTTAACAAAAAGGAAACTTTCGAATCGCTTAATACAGACGCGATAGCTGATTCGAACGAGTGATGTTCGACGGCGGCATCCATCTTTGTAATGTAGGCTACAAAATCTGCTTCAAAATCCCAGCGCTGTCGTCATCGTGTAAAGCCCGCCCCAACCAACCAAACACTATCCACAATGTGTTCACAAACTTTGTTCCGGTTCATCATTGAAAATAATTTTTAAGCCATGTGCTACGTAATTGAAAAATAATGTAAAATAACTGAAGTGATGGACTGTCTCATGAAATCTCAGGAGGTGGTGAAAATCCACTGACTCCCCATTAAATGTTAACCTACTGTTGAAATATGTAAGCAGTGATACACAGCATTTTTGTATTTTCTATTTTATTGTATAGAAAGCAGCCAGACAACAAAAAAGTAGGAAAAACTGAAATTTGTATATAACTAATATTTCCATGTCGAAAAAACATTAAACATTTTTAACAGTGTTGCTCACACAATGACTGACACAATACCTTGGTTTTGAAGCATGAAATAAATGTTGTGGGTGAGTTACATGTTGCAGACATGCAATAGAGTTCTGATGTTCCAGCAAACAGTTGTGACAGTTGCACATATAGTTTAAAGAATGTTAAGATTGTTTCGAAAAATGAGCCAAAACTGTAATTGTAAGTGTTTAACTGTGAGACCATTCAGCACCGTCCAAATAAAATTCATTCTAAATCAACTGTCACGTCAATCTAATGAGATCTGGTTCAGCACTGGCCTCTAGTGGTCATATTGTGTAATGTAGGCTATAGTTGCCTGCAGTGCCACTCAGATCAATATTTCCCAGGCCCTCTTGATCTTGATCATTCACTTTAAAGCTGTTATTCGTGCTGCTCCATTGATCTAGACATAAAATGTGCAAACGGTGCACAATATACACACTACTGAATTTCAACACAAATACAAACAAAATACTCCTGCAATTAAGAATAATACATATTCTATTGTGCTGTTTGAATACTTCAAATTGCATACTTATATATATATAAAGTATATATAACCCCCTGGAGATCTACATTTGATAATCTTATTTAAGTCATATAGCTGTTTACTTTTTATTTGATGCACCATCATTTAGGCAAACAATTTCAGAAATGTCTCAAATAATGGACTCGATCTCTTCTGTAAGTGTTCAGGTGACGCCATCTAGTGTTTATGAAGAGAATACACGATGTAACCTGTTATTATCAGGTTATTATGTATTGGTGTAGACAAAATAAAGAATTACTTTCATAGTGATCAATGCACTGTTACCCCTTGTCTATTTCTGAATGATACAAAAAACAAATGACCTTCAGATTTTATAGTTACTGATGACATCATCAACATGTTTCTACATTGTAATAAACACCAATGTCTTTAAATAAGTTCTGTAAAGTCCCCCTGTAGTAAATATATTTTTATCACTTAAAATTACATATTTAAATGTCTTTCCCTTGAAAAAATCAAATTCATGCCTTAAAATAGCTTGAATGTAACTTTACACCCTTGCCTTAGGCTATTCAGTATACGTGGTTCTATGAATATGCAAATGATCCCCGCCTCCACTCACTCACACCAGCTCAGAGATCCACTCGTTGACCTGATTGGTTACAGTTTATGACATCAGAAACACCAGCGATTTCAAACCGCGTTTTTGAGACTCTCTTTGATTCGATGGCGTTTTAATAAAATACTCAGCAATGGTGTTGACTTATGAATATGAACGTTTGTCTTAAGCATATTAAAAACACCACATAGACATATAAACAACATTAAAAGCTTGGGTTTCACCACAGGGGGACTTTAAAGAAGTTGATACTATAATCTACAGTGATTTATCAAACTGCTGACATGAATAGAAGATATATACAATCCAGCTCTAAGATTTAAAGTGGGTGGTTGCCAGGGTGGACCATGATTAGATTCTCAGATCATATCATCTGTTCTTACAATTGCATTTGTACGAGCGTATCTTTCAGATTTATCATTCCTGAGGCCCACGGGTTTGGTCTATCTTATCTATATTTCTGCTCACAGCTGTCAGTGAAAACAGTTTATCTAAATTCATGTTATGCCTAATAAATTATTACATCAGGCCAAGAACACAATCCCATCCTGCTGATGATCATTGAACAAGTAATCCACTTTATAAATTCGCATTTACACGTAGTCTATGATTATTCCTTCTTTCAGACTTCATAAGTGGGGAAAGAATGCTGGCTGAAGGAAGCCATCAGGCAAAAACGGATGCAAGAGCCCACCGGAAGATGCCAGGTGCACCGGGCCAGAATGAAAGATCACGTTCCCGGAGCTAAATGTAGGGTGGAGGGCAGATGTGGACCCACAGGTCGAGCTGATGTTGCGCAGAGAGTTTGTGCCGGGTTGCAGGGAACTCTCTGCACCAGGGTTCTGCTTCTTCCACTTGGTTCTTCGGTTCTGGAACCAAATCTTGACTTGGGTTTCAGTCAGGCTAAGGGAAAGCGCCAGATTTAGTCGCTCGCATACGGATAAATAACGTGTGGTGCGGAATTTGTTCTCCAAAGCCACCAGCTGTTCGTAGGTGAACGCGGTTCTGGCGCGCCGCGGCTTCGCGCAGCTGTGATCTGAGCGCCGCCGCCGCTGACGCGACACATCATCCGGCGCTGGAGTGATTCTCTCTTCACCTGCTTCATCCGGATCTTCACAAGGAGAAAAGCCCGATCTTAAGCCTCTGAGAGAGGCTGATGAGTCCAAGTCAACATCGGGATCAGGAGGATGCAGTCTGACGCAGCTTTGATGGTCATCAGCTGATTGATCTCCTGCCAGTAAAAATCCATACGGTCAAGTGTCTTTCTGGTAGGTTAGGTTTTTAGTAAATTTATTACACTTTAGTTAAACCGAAGGAGAACCCCAGACAGGAGTGGAAATGAATTTATCTATTTTAGTAGCCTATTATCAATAATAATAATAATAAAACTATCAAATTTGACCTTGCCTTATCTGAAAGAAATACATTTTAAAAGCTTGAAATTGATCACAGGTCTTAAAGGGATAGTCCCAAAAATGAAAATCACATAATTTACTCACCCTCAAGCCATATGACTTTCTTCTCAGCCAAACACAGAGTTAGCCTATATAAAAAATATATATATCCTGTCTCTTTTAAGCTTTGTAATAGGAGTGAACAGTAACTGATATTTTGAAGTCCAAAAAAGTGCATCCATCCATTATAAAGGTTATCCATTCGACTCCAGTGGGTTAATAAAGGCCTTCTGAAGCAAAGTGATGCGTTTTTTAAGAAAAATATTCATATTTACAAGTTTTTAAACTATGATCACTATCGTCCGATAGCGGCCGTAGTGACCCGACGTATGACGTAGGATTTAGGAGTATTGTAAGCTTAGGTAAGATAGAGCCCTGCTGCGGTTCAAACAAATAGGGCAACAAACTCAAGCTCCTCTGACAATTCTCAATACAAATTCTCCCTTTAGACTTGTAATTCGTGACCAGTGTTTGGTTTTGCTCTATCCTTTGCTCTTCCGTGTTCGTCAAAACATCATGCGTCAGGTCAGAGGTCACTCTTCCACGGGATTCGCATACGGCCGTTACCAGAACCCAGTGATTATAGTTATAAAGTTTATAAATATGGAAATTTTCTTACAAAAACGCATTGCTTCGCTTCAGAAGGCCTTTATTAACTCCCTGAAGTTATATGGATTACTTTTATGAATGATGGATGCACTTATGTGGGCTTCAAAATCTCAGTTACTATTCACTGAAAGCCAGGATATTTTTTTAATATAGCTCCGATTAAGTTTGGCTTCAGGGTTAGTAAATTATGGGATCATTTTAATTTTTGGGTGAACTAACCCTTTAAAGTTAGACAGAAAGAGTGCTGCTAGGGTGTTCTGTTTGGTATTTTGGCTGGCATTAATGAGCTATCATTTAAGAGTAAAATTATAAATCTGAGGCACTCTACAGGTGAAAATGCATAGGCTATGAATAAAATGATTAAGCTTGTTTTGAATTGGTCTAATAATAATCAGAATTTCCCATTATTCTAGTAGGCTAATGTATAAGAACAGACAAGAATATAGAAGCCTATATTTTGAATGCAGTCAAAATTGAACAGTTTACAATAGGCCATACAATAATAATAATAATAATAAAAATAACAATAGCTAGATTAGAAATTAGTTATCAAAATAAATATTTTGCATGTAATGAGCTGAAGATAATCTTGGGTAACTGGCTGCTAATGTGCTGACTATTAAACCAATGAACGATGAGCTCTGTGGGTAAAAGTCCTGTAGAGGAATAGGAGGAGGCTGTAACTATTTTGATTTCCAGGAAAGACTGGCGTGGAATGGACCATAATCCCCCAACAATTTCTAAATCTCAAATCACCTCAAATGTCATGTTGCGGAAAGAAACCCTCGTTAAATCCCGCTCTGCTATCCACCCATGACGCGCTAATGGAGTTTCATATTTGTCGACAGATCAATAAATGTCATCTATTTAAAGGGAAGTTTTAATCGAACGATATTTGGGATCAGACATGGCAGGGGTTTGAAGTTTGGAGCCGCAAGCTGCTGGAGGGAGATATGCAGCATCCAGTAATGGGATATCGATCAAAGTGAGCGCAGGCATCCTCAATGGGACGATTTAAACAATTATCTGCCCTGACTGTCCCAATGGCAATCACTTACTCAGCTGCGGCTGCTTAAAGAAAACGCGGTCTTGGAAATGAGGGGAAGGTCAAATTCTACCATGATAGGCTACATTACACAAAAGATCTATTTGGAGGAGATCTACAGTGAAAAATCGTCACGTTTTTAACAATGTAGCCTATTGAAAATAATTTATACAAGACGTAAGCCTATTTGACAAAATAATAAGAATTTAGTGTTTGTTTTTTTTCATTCACAATTAGCCTATATGGGATATGGCATCTCTAGGTGACCCAACGACAATTGTGTAAAATGATTAGGCTTTTTTAACATGTAAGAATAGCTATAGGCTATAAGTTACGTTTCAACAGCGTTTCAGAACAATGTTTTGGTAAAAGTTGGATTAAGTTAGCCAGAGTGCGCGAACACACGTCGCGAACGTCAGAATGCCTGACTGCCTGTATCACGTAAGAATTCTGTTACAGTTGCACATCACATATAAATGTTTTGTTTAAAATGCGAGATGAAGCTCAATCAATTACGGTCTCTAATCAAAAGTTAACCCGCTTTAAAGTCACCTAATAATTCTCACTCTGATTTTATTATGAATCGTATTTCATTCTCACCTATATTATTGCAGATGGAAAGGGATTCTTTCCCATTGCACTGTTCCTCCAAACTTCCAAATTCTGTATTGTCTGAAGATGATGTCCGCTCTTCCTCTAACACTGCTGCTGTCCTTTTACTTGTAAACTTTTTGGGATCCAATATGTCAATAATCGAAAAGGAAATCCGATGACCTGATGTTGTTTTCATCCCGGACTCCTGATATTCAAGCATTTTGCAGTTCCAGTAGTATTTATGATCGCTTATTTGTGTATTCTCGTACTGAGCATGCAGCTTCTCGTCGGATCGGATGTCAGTGGATGAAGGTGGGCTCGAGCTCTTTAACAGGTCCATTAGAGGAGACGCGTGAACGCGAGCGTTTAACGGGATCCCTTTCGATTGGCTGAGAGCATTCAGTACTTAAACCTGCGCTCATTTCAATCAATACAATGACAAGTTCAGGATGACAAGTGGCATAACTCAAGAAACTGTTGCATCTAAACCTTACAGACTACACTCTTCAATGTTCGTTTGTACTGTATGTTTACATACAAGAACATTTTTACACCGCCTATAATGTTCTTCTTGGGTGAGCTGTATAATACCTTAGTGTTTATCAGAGATTTGTATTGTGATTTGTGTCAAAAATTATTCAAAAAGTCATATATTGCTGTCAAAAAAAAAATTCTGTCAAATAAATGATTATGTATTATATGGGGTCAGTGCAGTGTGTTGGCATATTTCATGGAGTCAATAGCTTAAGCCATTCAGTATCTTCACGTTTACTACGTACGTGGTGGCATCAATCCAAAGCTTGTGATAGATCAATAAATGTGTGTCCGGCACTGATAAATGAGGCGCTACTGTTGCTGCTAGTGATTTATATTTCTCTTATTCAGATCCCCAAAATACATACATAAAAACAAAGCTACTGATTCCGTGCAATATATAAAAGCCTGATATATTTACAGGGGGAACACTTAATGGTATCATTAACATAAAAATGACAAGTCTGCCATCAAAAGAAGACATTTTGATTTTTCTTGTTCAAACAATGAAAGTCAATGCGTTAAATCTTGTTTGGGCCGGACCATTGTTTAAAATAACTTATCTTTTGTTCCACAGAAGAAAGAAAATCATACAGGTTTAAAATAAAAAAAATAAAAAATAAAAAAAACATGAGGGTGAATAAATGACGGAATTTCCCATTTTGGTTGAACTAACTCTTTCTAATGTCATTGCTTTAGATAACAAAATATCCACCCAAATTTAATTTATTTCATAGGAAGATGAAGATTAACTACATCGTGTGAATCTGAGGTGAATTAACTTCATATATACGTCCAAAAAAGGTAATAACAAAAATGCCAATCTCCACAAGTTAGATACTCAAAAAAATGTAAGCATCTTTAAATGTGCAAATTACTCACTGTAGATCAAAAAGACAAGTGCATTTGCAGAAAACCACAAACACACATTCATCGAAACCTTGTCCACACCTCAGATCACAGATGTGTATTCCTCTCCTCTCCTTTATGAAACAGAGCGACTCCACCTCCCCTGCTGCCATTCAGTGTATTTCTGCTTGTTTGCTGGCAGCCTGCAGTGTATATTTAGTGGTTGTAACATGGTCAAACTTCAGACGATCACTGTCCGAACAGGGACTGTTTGCTTGCATTAGCATGTCTAAGCCCAGTGGCTTGCACTGACTGAGCTCCATAAGAAAGGAGGCTGAAGTCTTTCCTGCAAGTTTACAACTTCCTCTCTGTAGGCCTGATACTGTGCACATCTGTTTACACAGGACCAAAGCACAAAAGTGTGGCCCAGGGGGCACAACATAGACTCAGGTACTGGAGATAAAGAACACACAAGAGGTAAGGTGGAGAGATTGAGGACAGCAGCTGCTGGGGTCAAAGGGAAAACTATGGGTGCACTGTTTAGGGAGAGGAGCACACTTACGGACAAACCTCCCCACTGTTCCAGCGTCCCCACCTCCTGACCAATAAACTCATCAGAGCACCTAAGGTCTGCTAAATGTCGAATCATTCATGTAGTCGCGTCTCGAGGTGGAGCTCTGTTTAAGTATGGGCATGTACTCTTTGTTTGACGTTGTCTCTTTATCCCATCCAGAGTGCAGATGGACAATACAATTGGAGACGGTTGAAATTTCACTCTTTTGAAGATTACAACTTCAAGGCACTAAAATCCTGTAGATTCTCCTCTTTAAATGGGGGAAAGAGACTTACGAGGGGTGTAAAGAGTTTAATCTGTCTCTGAAAAGTGATGCTCGTAACAGTGCTTTAAAGTAGCATTGCTTTGATTTTCCTAGAGCGTTCTGTTCAGGTAAATTTCTAGTTAATTCATCTCGAACCACTTGTAGATTTTCCATAAAAAATGTTGTTCTGTCGATAATTTCAGCCTTAAATGTGTTATTTTGGTTTTGTAAATTATTACTTTGAGTAAATCTGAAATTCATTGAAAAATATTACCTGACGGTGATGGGGTCATCTTAATATTTGCATACATAATTGTGATTATTCTGATTATTGTTGCATACACTGAACTATTTATAGCTGCCTTTAACTATGGGTTCTTGTGTAGTCATTTCATTTATACAGAACCAAAGCCTAAAACTTGATCTAATCTAAAACTTTATGAATTATTTTGCTGCCTCTGCCTGTTTCCGTCAGAAAATACAAATCTAGTCGACAAAAATCTTTTTTCAGAATACAGTAAGAACAGTAATTGCATGTAATTTAAAAGCATTCAATTTTCAGAATTGTGCAAATGTGTCTAAAAAATAAATGGCTCACAATTATCTTCAAGAAAGCCTTTGAATCCTATAAAACACATGAACACAAAGGAACTGGAAGCCAATTACTGTGTATATGCATGCATATGTGTCAAAAACACGATGGACAGAAATCATTAGACCAAAACTTTTGGGGTATTATGTGAGAGCGATGTTTTAGGACGTCTAGGCGAACACAAGGTCGGTAGCACTGTTTGGTAGTTGGTAAACGCTTCTACCTGTTCAGCAGCAGGCGTAATGAAGGCTCGCTGGCAGCGTCCGGGACGGGTGAGCGCGTCTGGCAGATGCTGACATACAGCAGATGTGGAAAGTGGCTGGGTGATTTGTTAAGGGCCTGGATCATAGCAAAAGAGGGCAATTACACCAGGGGACACTGTCACACATTCATGGACATTGGCCCTCTTTTTACAAACACACACTCTTTTCCTGAGGTAAAGGTCAGTTCACTCTACAGACTTTAAACATGTTTACACTACAGCTATCACACAACTGGCAAAAGACAGAAGAGACAACTACAGAGAATCCAGCCATAATATAATAAGAAATTTCTTAAAATTGTCACACAAAAAAAGTGGAGAATGGAAAAAAATTTGACACCGGTTCTGAATAGAATAGAATAGAGATTTAAAAAAGATTAAATTCTTTTGAAATTCCTTTGAAATTCCTTTGAAATTCCTTTGAAATTCCTTGAATAAATAAAACCTAGGCTGAATTGAATTGGTCTCTGTTTGTGAAAGAAACAAACAGAGAAAATAATTTTCTTAAAATTGTTAAGAGAAGTGGTGAATGGAAAAAAGTTTGACAGAATAGAATAAAATAGACAGAATAGACACAACAGAATAGAAACTGGTTGACTTCAAAACCAAGTCTGGAGAAAAATTACATAAAATGACATTGTTTAAAACTAAATCTTTAAATAAATAAAGCAAATAAAATACCTTGCATCTTAAACCAAGCTGAATTGAATTGGCATCTGTTTGTGAAAGAAACAAACAGAGAATAGAACTTTGTGTCAATAAATACACAAGTGGTGTTTGGAAAAAGTAGTGAATGGAAGTTTTACACCAATGATGAATATAATATAATAGAATAGAATAGAATAGAATAGAATAATAGAATAGAATTTATTGCCAAACAACTGCATTGAGACGTAATAAACGTAATTCCCTAATTATGAGATGGTGGGTAAGAGAGAATCTTATAGGAAAACCTGAATTTACCTCTGCCTTCTGACATCTCTTTCATGGTCTTTCAATGTCAGTAGAAATGACAGGACTCTGTGAGCATTGTATACTTCTATTGGCAGTGGTCACAGTGGAAATGCACATACATCTATGTTTTGTGTCAGGTGTTTAGAGATGCACACACTAAACGTATGCGGAGACGCCAGACTTCATTGGCTGAGATCGAGTAGAACCCCAGACGCTACACAGAGAGACAGGACGCCTTCAGGACTGCAGCATAATCACAGTCTTCTGTCAATGGACACTTGGGTTAGCGCACTGCTAATGTAGAGTGTAAAAGAAAGAATTACACACGGTTTAAGGTTATGGGCCGCAGTCGATGTGATGCTCTGTCACTCAGCGCTTGCATTGATTGCTCATTGTTCGCAGAAGGTCGCATCATAATTCATTAGATCTTAACGAGTCCCCCTGGAACCACCTGCACGCCTTTCCTCAATTGCCCCTTTAAATTACGAGCGACTCTCATGCTCAGCGAGCTCAAAAATGAAGATATATTCTCCATGTAAAGAAGAGAGCTATTAGTAACATTTAAACAGCCCTCTTTAAAGCCAGGGGAGGCTGACTTTATGAAGGGCAATTAGGTACTCACTATAATTGATAATTCATACTCATCACAATTAGGCAGTATAAATAGGGTGTCTGGGATTAATGGTTATGGCTGTTCGGAGAGCGAGAGACGCTGGGCAGACCTGGTCAGGCATGGCTGATGGAGTGGAAGGAGGCAGAACTGAATTCATCTCTATTTGTGGAGGAAACAGATTGTGTTTGTCCCTTCAACACACACCCGAATCATCCAGCGGTTCCCTCACCTTCAGATTGATTTGTTGTTGATGCATTTTAAAAATGCCTGCATTGCAGCTTAAAATGGGCAAGCACTGTTTCTCGAGACATGGGACAAAACGCGTCCCACAATCTTATCTGCAATTATGACAAAATATAGCCAATATTTTCATTCTTATATTAATCAGAAGTGATAACTAGCATTCTGTAAATGTACCTTTTTTTATTACTTTTTTTTTATCTCATTATTATTAGCTACAAACAATATCCATAAAACCAGCAGTCCTCGAACATAGCTAAATAGATACTTCATATAGATTCAAATATATTAGTTAAGATTTAAAAAAATCTTTAGCTTTTTTAGCATCTTTAAAGGCCTCCTGAAATCAAAATGAACGTTTTTTAGTGTTTAGTATCAATATGTTAGCCCTAAGGTTATGAATAAGCTGGTGTGTTCCAAAACAATGAGAAAAAAAATAAATTTAGGAGATATAAGCATTCAAAATTTAGTCTCTCACTTCCGCTAAAATGGATCTCGGATTTTTGAGCTTCTCATCACATCTTCTGTCCAATCAAACGCTCTCTAGAATCTAAAGCGTCCCGCCCCCTATGCTATATATACCACCTGGCCAAAGCGACCGTTGATACGTCACGGAGCAATACGGGTTGGAGATGTGTGTTCGGTTGCTCAAATGTTTAAAAATGAAATGGCTAGAATTTATTCACATCTATTGGATCCAACGTAACATCAGCGCTCGGATTCGCTTCCATGGTGCTGTCAAAAGTACGACTTGCAACCTGTGAGGTAAACTAAACGCTGTTGGCTATTTGAAAAGGGGGCGGGGCCATTCAATATGTCCCGCCTTAACTTCCTGTTTTAGTGGAAATTACGCCAACGCATCATAGCTGCGCGTTCTAAGGCACTTCAGTGGGCCTTTAAATAAAACATTTCTACCTTTCTTCTTCTGTGATAGCCTACTTGACTTTATATTATTTGTATTCCGTTTTACCTTGTTCGATTTATTTATTTTTGATTTGTCCAATTATGTTACCTTATGTATTTTGCTGCTTTCTTGACCAAGTCACACTTTGAGTTGTATCAGAGAATGTCTAATAAGGGGAGAACTCCCACTCTCAGTAAACTTCCGGCTTCTGAACTGGTTGCAGTTTCACTCTGGTTCCATATGAGGGCGCTCACAGGACGAGTGCAGAATGAATGGATGTCTATGGAGCTATACCCCTCAAAATCCACTTTTCTCAGGATATAATTTTTTGTTGAGTAATTTGAATGTTGTATTCGAAAGGAGATGCAAAGAAATTACACATTGCTGGGTGTTAGATTTTTTAGAGTCACTTATTTGCTTTAAAAAGTCTTTTAAAATATCAATGGCGTCATACACATCGTACGACCAGAGATACTGCTTTACGGCAATCCTTCAGTCACTTTGGTGCTTTCGCGCTCTGCACTTCTTTTCTCTCGAGGCATCCACAACACATCTGACACAGGTAAATACACGTGCTAGAAGAGTTAAGTCCACCTTAACATCCTGGTCCAGCTTCGGATGCCACGATGCCATCAAGCGGTATCTCTGGTCGTAATCAGTCCTTCACTGACCAATCAGCATTCATTAGCAGAATGCTAGCGTGTAATGGGCAACAACAACTCAACCTGTAAGAAATCGAAAGGACATAAGTACTGTTCATTCAACTTTCGACCTATAACCCATGTTGAACTTGCAAAACCAACAATCAAATCTGAGATTTCTCAACGGCAATCGGGTGAAAGAGACAAATTTAGCCGTCTAACTCCATGGACTCCCATTCATTTTGTACTCAGGGCGATCGCCCCCAGTGGAACTCTGGTGGAATTACAACCAAAATTCTGTACAATAGGACTTAATAGGGAGTGGCCAGGCCCTCCGTAGACGGGCTCTGGTTATATCCTGTTTAAATAAAGGTTACTTATGTCCTGAGTCCTAATATGTTCATAAGGTTTCACAGCTGCCCCTACTATTCCCCAAGACATTCCAATATTTATGAAAATATTCATAAAATCTGTTACAAATTCTGTCTTCAGCCAGAAGGTCTGGTATGAATTAAAATATAAGGAGGTTGCATCAAAACGTAAATGAATATAGATTTAATCCAAAATAATTCCCTAATTTTTCAGTCCTTTAGCATGTTTTGTCCCAGTACTCAAGAATCATTTAATTTCAATTGTCGTTAGATACCCATCATGGATAATGTATGTATGCTGTGTTTAGACACTAGATGGCTGAGGTGAAGGTCCTTCATAGCTTTGCTCTCTGTTGACACCAACATAATTGCTAAACTGAGCTCTAGATCAGGCGGTCCTTACTAATCAATAAAGTCTTCACCAGCCATTTCCCCCAGTGATTCTGCTCTCATTTCTCCTCTAATTGTTCTTTTTCACCCAGGAAGGTCTACAGCTATGCCACAAGCAAAGGGTGTGCGAACGTGTGCATGTTTCCTGTTTACTGTAAAATGTAACCTTAAAACAACACTGCAGATGATAATTTGTTCTCCTCTTGACCTTGAGCTCATATGTTTCACACATTTATATTTTTGGCCTGTGCGTGTCTAATCAAAGTAATAGTATATACTTGTAAATTTTGGTAGACATTTTAAAAACAAATTCCTATAATTGAAAGGAATCTCTAATTATGATGAGATATTTCTCTGATAAAATGTCCCACATATGACTCTAAGATCCAAGATATACATCTAAGACATAATAAAATAAATATGTACACGCAGCAGTATAAAGTTATGCGTATTTAGGTGTTTATCAAAAATGAGTCTAGGACCCAGGAATATACTTTTTTTTCTCTGTAGTGGACATTATATTTTAGAGAATTTCTCTGACATCATACATGGCACAGTTTTAAGTCTGGATGTCCTGTAAAGAGCACATTCAGTTTCACAATCACAACACAATCCTTGGACTTTAAAAATGACTGACATTAATTTAGTAATCAAACGTAACACTCTTATGGAAATATGATAATATTTTGTAATTATGACTCAAATCATTTTTTTTTTAATGGTTTGTCATAAATATACATCTCAGGAAAATGTTATGGGCTTTTAGGTCAAAATATGACTTTCTGTTGAAACAAGACATTGATTTCTTACATGTACACTGCAGACTCTACAGTGTAGAGGACAACAGGACTTAAATCCTGTTTATCAGGCATTTTGGGAGACACAACAAGTGAATAGGGAAAGAAATTTAAATATTTCTATGAAATATTAGATATTATTATGAAAATATTGCCAATTACTACTCCCATTTTTTTTTCATTACATGTTGCCCCAAGAACACATTAATATGCAAATTAGATACAATGTATAGACATTGTATAAAATGGGAAAACCCGCTTATGGCTATTACTTGCATAAAGCAAAATGGTATATCGAATCATTCTGTTATATATTTCATAGTTGAGAATCATCTTTACACAAAGTTTGGTATATAAAATCCAGAAACCTAAAAATGTATTGGTGGTTTAAAATAAATAGCATTGTTTTTGCCTATTGACTTTTCGTGTGTTTTTTTTTTTTTTTTGAGTCCTGGTGTCCTCTACAAAGGACATAGCATAACATATGAATAAAATATATATATTTTTTTATTATATTCTAAACATTGTAATGGCACAAAAAATACTAAATTCACAAAACTTTTTTTTCTGGGTCTTAGGAGGATATAAAATTGAAAAAGAACATCCATTGAGGTAAAATACCCCCTAAACCAATTTATAACATCAAGATATCCTAATTTCTAGACTGCCAAATTATTGAGAAATAAAGCTATAAATAATGGCTGACATCCAAGTAAAAATAATGCATTTGATTGGCTCTGGCCTTGACAGGTGAAAGAAAATTTTTATTTGCTGTGAAAAGTATGTCCTTTAATAATCCTATCTTTTTTATCACAAAGAGGGCAGATTAATGGATAATGCAATTGCTTATGAAATAAAAGCCTCTCTCCACTCAGGGACTGGAGATTTAGAACCGGAGTGTGATAGCGTGACTTCTCTAACCTTGATGTTGGATGCACCGATCACGTACGACAAACTTAACTCATGTGTTATGGCTTGCAGAGAATTATAGGTCAATTTAGGCGCGGTCAGTGAGACGACCCTCGTCAACAACCTCTGTTCCACCATCCTTCCTGCTTTAGAAGTTGACCTTTGCGATTTTTCTTGCAAGGAGAGCAGACTCCATATCGCAATGATGTGTGCTCGTAGTGTGGTCAGTCCTCATGTTGTGCTGGATGGGCACTCATGTGTAGTGATGCTTGCAGGGCCCATCCTGTGACTCTGTGACTCTGGGGCATATGGACTCAACTGCCCATTTCCCTGGGGCATTATTGCCATGCTGATTTACTACCAGTGAAGGACAATCATCAGAGACCAAATTATACCCCATTATACGGTGTGAGTGTTTGTTCTCGGTCTTTAGGTTAAAGCAATGAAGTTTGAAAACTTCTATAGGCAATCAATTACCTTACAATTAGTATACGGTTTTAGCTATTCCATATTTATTTTATCTTGCTTTAAAATATACACATTGTGTTAATGCAAACGTGGTCATAGTTGTCACAGCGTTTGATATATTGCACCGTATTTAAGACATGGGATTCTTGTTGTTTGGAAGCGAGAACCACTCATCTTTAACATTAAAGGTAATAGATCTCCAGGGTGAGATTTTTATCGACATTTCTCATTACCAACCTATTGGTGTTTATGGCGTCGGTCATAAACGGCTCCCTGTGCTGCTGTGTTTTATGAAGAGATCAGCTGTCAGGGCATATGCGTTCAAATCTCTGCAGGATGCAATGACACAGGTCAGGTTTAAATGACCTGAGAGAGGAAAAAAAAAGAGAGAGTACTTCACTAAAGGGGAAACTAGGGCTAGTTGTCACAATGATTATATCTCAGTAAATGTAAGAGATAAAAATAAAGTGAAGACGATAAAGCCATGCAAAAACAGACAATAAGTGGGTATGGTTTCAATCAAAAGGTTGTGTTCTCAGAACAAGGGGATTTTGAAAAAAAAAAATAAGGTTGGGCAAGTTGTCACATGTGTTTAACATATTGTAATTTTATTAACCCTCTGGTGTTGTGCAGTCATTTTTGACCGAGATTTTTTTAAACACCTTCATTAGAATGGTATGAAACTCATGACTTTAGTTTTCAAAAAAACTAAACAAAATTGGACTTGATTAGAAAAACCTAAATGGTCATTAAAAAATGACCGATGCAGAAAAAAAAACTCATCGCAAGTAAAGGGGTGAAACTCTAAAATATCAAGATTGCAAAATGTGTAACAGTAACAGAAAGCAAGTTTTTGCAAATACCTGAAATAACATCAATAAGTCAGCCACAATGCAGTAATAAAAAAAGGGACAGCAAGGAAGGGGGTTACATTGTAAAACATTAAGGCCTGGTTTTACAGACAGGGTTTAGATTAAGCCAAGATTAGACCTTAATTCAATTAGGACATTCAAGTAGCTTTTATAAACGTGCCTTAGAATAAAACATTACTGGTGTGCATCTTGAGACAAAACAATGGCACTGACATTTTAAGATATGTCAGTGCAAGTTGCTTTCAGTTAAAACAACTCAAAAATGCATTTTAGTCTGGGACTAGGCTTAAGCCTTGTCTGTGAAACCAGGGGCAAGAGTACAAAACAGACACACACACTCAAACACACACTCACAGACAGACACACACAACACACTATTATACACAAATAAATGAACTGGTACGGCTGTATAACACTATAATATGGCAAAATTGAGCCAGAAGACTCAAATAAGTCGTTAAAATCAGATCAGACCCAGGTTGATTAAAAAATCCTTTTCAATTTGTTACATTTGTATTGAATTTTGATGTTATCCTATATAACAAAGTGTCTTTCTCTGTGTTCAAGCTTGACTATAGTAAAAGTAATGGCAAAACTGACACTTCAAATCACCATTTCAAACAAAAAAATATCTAAACCTTGATAAAAATTGTCTAAATAAATGTCAAAATCTGCAACCTAATAAAAGGTTTTATGTCTAAAAACAAATATAGAATTTACAAGCCTCTTAATATAGCCCTATATATATAGCCTATATATTGTATAGGAATCATACACCATGACATTACAGATGTTTGTCTTTTTTTACTCCAACAAATGACACTAATCTGCCTTCAAATATCTGCATTGTCTTTATTTTAAACATGAAATACAGCTTTAATTGAAAAAAAGGGGAAAAAAATATCCTATTATTTTCAATGGGAAAAATATCAATTATTGCATTTACGTATATTCATAAGTAACATACAATTTTCTCAAAATACATAATAAAAAATGAAAAAATATACAGCGATTTTACTAAAAAATAAAATATTTCATATTTAAATAAAAGGCATCAGTCTTGAACTGTGACAACGTACCCAACATGCACTGCTATCGTACGGTGGCCCAGTAGTGCACAACACAACGGAATTTAAAAAGCAAACATAAGTTAACAACACAACGAAATTAAGCCACAACACAACGGAAATGAGCCACAAAACAATGGAAAATGTACAACACAACAGAAATGAGCCACAACACAGCGGAAAATGTACAACACAACGAAATAAAGCTGCAACACAACGGAAATGCTCCCGACCACTAGAGGGCTCTCGGAGCGCGATAAAGTTAGTTTTCCGTGCCATCTATAGAGTCAGCAGTCTAAAAAATATATCAACACCACGAATAGTTTTAACAGTATGCTAACTATTGATCGACATTTAATCAAATATCGACATTTATTAATTCAAAATCACCAAGGATAGCTGCATACTCTAGAATGCTTTGACGCGCTACCACAGCGCATGATCCCAAAGGGAACGTCTGCCAATCCCTCCAAGATGTTAAAACGGATCATTTGTATGAATTAAAATTACTTTTAGCATTCAAAAACAGACATGTTCAAAATCCAAAGCTTGGTTGTATTGGTAGTAGACTTACTACAGGTTACTTTTCCAACACCTCCCTTCATGTGTTTACAGTAAACAATTATTTTCAGGAAATATCTCTAAAAGTTTTTTTTTCTTTTATCATGTTTCAAAGGTTGTAGTTCCTAATAACCAGACTGACTTACAACAGGTGAAATTGTGCCTATAGCTCAATTTCACCCTTGTAAGCACAGTTGACATATATATATATATATATATATATATATATATATATATATATATATATATATATATATATATATATATATATATATAAACAAACATTAGACCTACTATGATTCACCTAAAGGTTTTTTTTCTTTCATGTCCTAAAGTTTGTGGTGGGTTCCTAGTGACCACACTGATTAATTACAGGTGAAGTTGTGCCAATACCATCCTGTAATTCTGTAATTCACCAAATGGTTTTTATTTTTATTTATCAAATTATATTATAATAAATTATACGTTTTAACCACTTGGTGGATTTGCCAGACGCTCCCTTAGGGATCATGCGCTCTGGTAGCACGTCAAAGCATTTTTGAGTATAAATATGAAGCTATAATTCATGTAGGTGATTTTGAAGGAATATTTTATGTCGATATACAATAGTTACATACTGTTAAAACTAATCTTGGTGTTGATATATTGAGACTGCTGACTCTATAGAACAGTGGCACGGAAAGCTAACTTTATCGCCCTCCGAGAGCCCTCTAGTGGTCGGGAGCATTTCCGTTGTGTTGTACATTTTCCGTTGTGTTGTGCATTTTCTGTTGTGTTGTGGATTATTTCCGTTGTGTTGTGGATTCATTTCGTTGTGTTGTGAACTTATGTTTGCTTTTTAAATTCCGTTGTGTTGTGCACTACTGGGCCACCGTACTATCGATACAAAGTAGCCTACAGTTCTAGTGTGTAATCTTTAAACCTACACAGTAGGCCTATGTGCTTGTGCAAAAATTGAATCCACTCTGAGAAAAAGTTAACTGTGAGCAGGACCAATCCTCAGACAAATTATTAAAGAACTGTGCTAGTCCTCTCACTAATAAAAAGAGGTTCATTAAGCACCAAATAATGTGTTAATTAAAATGCCAAAAAGGTATGGGGAAGCTGCTGTAACTGTAATCCATCTTTTAGCAGTGTCACTTAACAAATGGTACTTCCAGGGCATAAATAGGCTAAAATGTTTTAGCCACCTGTAGCAAACACAGGTCACAGAATGGTAAATTAAACATGAGCTAATACCATGAAATGTAAATACCTGCCAACAATACGTGCTTATACAGCATATATCTCAAAATATTCCGCTTAATGACAAACAAATAAAGGAAGTTGAAACTTAATTTAACGTTAGACCTAACGTTAGTTCAATTAAGTTTACTGGCCCCTTGGACATATTTGAGTTTATTTTTCAAACCTGTTTCCCAAACGTTTTTTTCTTCTTCTTCTTGTATTGCACTGTTACATAAGGATAATAAGATACTGCTACTTATGAATGTAGTTTATATTTTGATGTCATCTTCTCGATGTTGTGGTTAACAGGTTGTAGCCTAACGTTAGTACCTGGTGGTTCGTTGACAGGTTGTTGCTAAGCGGTTGCCAGGGTGTTCCGGATGGCTAATTACTGCCTCGAGTAAAAAATAAAAAAAAGTGGTTTGTTCAAAATAACTAACACTAATATGAGAAGTAGTGACAGTGATGGTGCATGCCACACTGAGTCCATATCACTTCACAGACCACAGTCCCAACCATTGATCAGCCAATCAGCGCTCATTCCACATCCACCGCTGAGAAAAGCACACAGTAAAACAACGCGAGATCTTCGAGGGGAGAGAGATTCAGAGAGAGGAACCGTAAGACCGGCGACTGCTGCGAGCCAGAGCCCGATTCTTTCTCCACGAATCCGCTGAACAAAGCGAAGGGCTTCATGCTCTTGAGACTGCACAGAAACATTACAGGTAAATGAAATCTCCCTCTAATGAAATTAGAACACAGCGCTCGGGTTCACACGGGCAGCGAATAACAGGCGGGGTGACGTCATCGCTGCCGCTGCTTTATTTCAGTCCGTAAATGTTTTAACGTTTTCATTGTTAATGATGCGTTACACTATTAATGATACAGTGCAGGATGAAAGTGAACTAGCATGGGTTCTACTTTATTAGACCGAGCATTATACGGCACACAATAGCTACTGTAGGTTTGTGTGTGGGCATAGGTGATGTCCTATTCATTATTTTATTATTTCATATATGAAATAATTGATTGGTCTACCTCTGTTTATCATCATTTGATTCTATTATGTTAATTTTGCCTTCTTAATATTAATTTGTTTTGTCTGCAGCTTGGTGGAGGTATGACATTAACCAGGGGCTCCTTCACTTATTCCAGTGGAGAAGAATATACCGGAGAGTGGAAGGAAGGCAAGCATTTTCTTACACTTTGCATTACTTTTGAATTCTCAGGACATTTTTTTTCTTCATAAATGGGGCAGGTCGTCACGTGTTTCAAATGCTGTACTTTTATTCATTACTTAATTTTCTATTTGTCAAAAGAACAATTACATTTTTGTATGTTTCTTTTGTGCTGTTTCATAATTTATTCATAATTAAATAATAATAAAGGCTATATTCAAAATTAATAGGTTATGTATTATGGAATTATTTTGTATTATTCTTATATGGGTCATCTCTGTGCGATATGAACACGTTTCTATATATCTAAATATTCTATACTTAACAGAGTTGACAACTCTTACATTATTCTATTGTCAGCTACCGACTGACTTAAAATGATGCAAATTGTCTTTTTTATATATAATTTGGGTATTGGGTGACATACTATAATTGCTACAGAAAATGTAAGCATGGTTGATTCAGTTGTACTGTATATCTGACAGTGCTGACAAGGGACACAGATGTGAAACCTTATTAAAAAAAGAGGCTTATTTCTGTCATGACATGTAGAAATAGTGGTGGTCCATAGAATAAGTATATTGGAGGAAAACTCAGTGTTGTTAAGGTATGAAGGAATGTGTTTTCTATTCAGGTCGGAGGCACGGTAAGGGCGAGCTGAAGTTTGCCGATGGCACCTGTTATAAAGGTCACTTTGAGAATGGCCTGTTCCACGGATCAGGGGTGTTAATCTTTCCCGATGGATCCAGGTGAGTGACCGTGTGATCAGATTAATTTTGATGTGTACCTACTTAAACTGAGATGAACACATTGCCTGTGATACTGCAAGACTAGTTACATGGAAAACAACACCGTTTCTTAACAACAGGTACGAGGGTGAATTTGCCCAGGGAAAATTCCAAGGCGTCGGAATCTTCAGCAGGTTTGACGGGATGAAATTTGAAGGGGAATTCAAAAGTGGCCGTGTAGAAGGACATGGTAAATATTCCACTTTAATTTCACAATAGCCACTTTTACAATAGGAAGGCTGAGCTCAATCCGAATGAAATTCCTATTGGATTGATAGTGGTCTAGACCTGAAATAATCCAATCAACAGAAAAAAATGAAGCATGTAAATGTTTAAATCAGACTTTTTTTTCTCAATCGGATTCAACATTTTCTTGCACACATGCGCAGTGCAGTGATGCGTTTAGGTTTTAAGGGGTGTAACAAAATATTGTCACAATATATCGCAATACAAAAATGCAACAATATGTATCGTGGATAGTGACCTGATATTGTGTATATTTCACCCAAAATTCAAATTACTGTGTGAAAATTCTTTTTAAGTTTACAGAGTTTTAGTGTCATTACTACATTAAACTACTATATATAATGTATAATAATACAATGGGGAAATATTTGGGGGTCCTAATGAAGCCAAATGTCTTATGTTACCAGTAAAATATGGCCTACATTATTTTAAATATATCTAGTGTAAGCATATCCGTTGCTTGCATCGTATTTTCAGCTTCAGAATCATGAATATTTTTAGTCTGGTGCTACCATTGTCCTGAGCATTGGGTTACCAGCACCAAGTCCAAGCCTATTCATTTACACCCACAATGTAATACCAAGTTTTGCATTTTAATCAACAGTACATTTTTTGTTAACCTTTTACCAGATGTCTTTGAGTATTGCAATAATATCGTATCGTGAGTTCAATATTATGAAATTTATCGTATCGTGACATGAGGTTATCATTACACCCCTAGTAGGTTTACAGTCATTTTACAGCTTTCGAAAGTGCCTGTGTTTGTTTAGAAACTTTAGATTTATAGGATGGATAAATGTGGTCTCATTTCCTTCGCATAGGACTGCTGACATTCCCCGACGGTTCCCATGGTGCTCCGCGGAACGAGGGAGTGTTTGAGAACAACAAGCTTCTGAAACGTGAAAAGTGTCAGGCTGTGGTGCAGAGAGCCAAGAACTCAGCATCCACTGCCCGCAGCCTTTCTGTATGACAAACTGACCTCAGTGAGAGCACCCCCTAACTCAGGCCACCCCCGAGTACATTACGGACTGTACAGTCACTAGTAAAACAAGCAAATCTGATTGTGGATCTGCGTTCAGGGGTGATCTCTGCCTTCACCACACAACGGAGCTCAAACAAAATGTGAGACCCATCAAACCCTCAGGGACGGATGAAAGTGTTTCCATTCCTCACGTCTCTATTTCACTCACATTGTTGCTCTGCCTTGGTTTCCTCTGTGGCTTAAAACATCACAAAATGATGGACGTTTGTTATGGAGGCACAGATAAACTCAAGTCACCATCAGAGGCTCTGCAGGTACGGAAATGTGGTCAATGTGGTAAATGAACTCAATTTGCCTTTGTCAGTCTGCTTCTGCGATTGTATCACTTACAGTATGTTTGACTTTATCTTTACTATTGTAGCTGTTTGTGTTACAAATCAATATTGTCTTTATTGCACATTTGCCTTAGTTATTGCATTAAATGTCAGTATTGCTGGATTCAAATCTTTCTTGTTACCGATGTGCAACAGTGGTGAGGGAAAGGTTTCAGCTACTTGTCCTAATTTTTTTATTTATTTGTTAATTTTATTCATTTAAAATGAGTACATATGATTTACTTACACATTAGATATTGTTAAATAATGGTTTTAGTTGTACTGCTCATGTACATCACAGAAAACAATTTGAAATGATTTAAAATGTATTGGGCAGATTCACTTCAAATGTTTGATGACTGATTTAGGTGTTTACACATGATTTTCCGAGCTGACTGCTAATGTTCTCACTGTTCCCATCATCCGCAGTGTCAGACAGAAGCCTTAGTCACTATCATCTGAAATATACTGACACCAAAAAGAATTTTGCACTGTTATTTATTTATTTGAGCAGAGAATCAAGACTGACATGAAAAATGAAGTGAAATAAAAGTCAGAAAAGAGTCACCTAATCTACATTCTGCTGCATATTTTTTGGCATGCTTATTCTGCCATAGTATATTCAAATCGTATAAAGGACAATCATTTATATGAGACTGTTACATAAACTACTGTTCAAACGTTTCTGAAAGAAGTCTCTTAATATGTTCACCAAGGCTGCATTTATTTCATGCAGTACTAAAATACAAATGGTAATATTCGGAAATATTATTAAAAACCCAAATGATTTATTACAGCTGAATTTTCAGCATCATTACTCTGGTCTTCAGTGTCACATGATCCTTCAGAATTCATTAGGTGTGTTCGACTTAATGTGGCGCGGCGCTGACCAATCGAAGTATGACATCAAAGAACCGCGAGAGCGATTTAAAAAGCATACATAACCCTTTATATTTAAACATGTATCCTGTTATTCCATTTCTCAAGATTAAGTTAACAGTATTTACAGGACACAGAATGTTCAACACATTCTCATCCTAGGGCGTCATATTTGACATATTTTGACATTTCGTCTACATCCAACGCACATGGCACCCTTTAGCGTCAATATGAGACGCAGATAGATATGGGTAGGTTTAGGTCTGGGGTAGGGTTACGGTTAGACCGCTAGGAGGCGCCTTCTGGCCCATATCTATCTGCGTCTCATATTGACGCTTAAGGGTGCCATGTGCGTTGGATGTAGACAAAATTTCAAAAGCGTCAGTATATGACGCCTTGGGATGAGAACAGGCTGGAATGTCACAGAGCACTTATCCAGGGCTTCAAGCGCTAACTGAAATCACTGCAGTGCGTGACTAAAAGCTTTCTAATTATAGAACAACTGGGTGTTTTAAACATGATTCACAGGCACACTGTGTTGTTTCTATCAGCGAGGCTGCCAGTGACACACAGGGAAACCCTTCATGACACCAGGCCAAGAGATCAGTTTGGGAACTGGATGAGCCAGCCAGGCCATGGATTACATCTCTAATACAGCAGCAAAACACACTAACTACAAAGCAAAAAGAGCTGGACTGTTGATTCATAAACAATCCTATTTTAATCATATATTAAATGTTTGCTTTTAGGCTCTGTCTGTCGAATTGTCATTATATAATAAAGCAGAGATGACGTATGTGCCATATCAGTTTCCTCCATCCGAAGCTGTGTCATCTGATGCATCAGGAAACTGCACAGCAATGAACATGTACTGGCACAATAAACCATTGACAAAACTGGAATGTTAAATATGTTTCATATGAAACTTAAGTCATGAAAAAGTCAAATAAAATTTGCATGCATTTCTCATTTCAGAAAGTACTATTTAAACTGTCCACACAAAAATTATACATAGTGCCAACCATCCGGCATTTACAATGTAATCATCAACCATTTCTTAACCACACAATCTTAAGTTACATGTTCACCTGAGTAATGCGCATACATATATATATATATATATATATATATATATATATATATATATATATATATAAAAAAAGGCAAAAGCCTCTTAAGTTCATCTTACGTTTTTGTTTAATATTAACATTTTTATCAGGCTCCTATCAGATACCAACATTTCTGAATGGGCTAAGGCTGGGATTTAGTGAGTTTGTGAAAGTATTTGATGAGCGTATACTATGTGCGAAGTGCATTCACTCAATATTATTATCTCATTTTTGACAGAGGTGGCTTTTAGAGGCTTTTGGATCGGAGGTCTTCATATATATATATATATATATATATATATACATACATATAAGATTTTGTGAGATGCGATTAGTTGCGAATTAGTGATTAATCTATTTGAAAGTTACCTTTTTTATTCTACTGCATATGATCTGATCAAGGTAATGCAATGCCTTTTAAGATAAAAGTAAATATAAGCTTCATTTCTTTATATAAATGAATACAATAAAGTCCTTATTCATTCAGTTTCTGGTCTCCATTGACTTTCATAATAGGAAAAAAATACTATGGAAGTCAATGGTGCCCCACAACTGTTTGGTTACCGACATTCTTCAAAATTTCTTCTTTTGTGTTCAACAGAAGAATGAAATTCAAATAGGTTTGGAGCAACTTGAGGGTGAGAAAATGATGACAGAATGTTCATTTTTGAGAGAACTATCCCTTTAACACAGACAGCGGTGTTGTTCTCAGCTGTGCACCTGTTCACAGTGACTCTAATGAATCCAACGCTTCTCCATGTGTCAGGCCAGACCAACCTCCCTCATCTGTTCCAGTTTCTCCAGTGTCTCCTTAGTGTCAAACTGCCATTGCTTCACCAGTTCAGTGGCTGTAATGCCCTCCTGAAACAAACAAATTAAGTGCTTATATCCGGCTGTTTAGACGATAAATTGCATTATATTTGATCAGAATTCTTTTTCTTATCCATTATGATCTTACAGCATACATTCTTGGTCTGCATCTCGGCTTCTGCCAGTATGAGGAGCTTTACAATTTTATATCGATTTAATCTGACAGCATCATGTAGAGCTGTCTCCTTCCTTTAAAAGAAAATGTAAAACTTGCATGATCCGTATAATTTTTGTGTTTTCCTCATGAATTATTCATCTGTTACCCAATCTTTGGCATTAATATTGATTCCACTGGCTAGAAGATGTTGGACCACATCGCTGTGACCGGTCCGTGTGGCCACATGTAAAGGTGAGCTAAACAGCTGTAGAGGAGGGAGTAATACGATTTGACCATATTACGCACCTACTTCATCAGCTTATTTTTACATATACTGTACAGAATTTTTGTGTCTTCCAGTAAAAATATCAAACTTTGTCTCTGACGTTGATATCAGCTCCCCTGTCCTGAAGAACGTTCAGTGCTGAGAGACTTCCACCTCTGCAAGCCCAATGTACAGCCCTGCAATCCAGCTAAACCACGGACAACAAAAGCAAACCAACACAATCACAACACCATTGTAGCAATGAATTGACTTAATAAACATTTATAATGATCTCACCCTGTCTTTAAAGTTGATATCAGCTCCTTTGTCCAGCAATTTTTCCACTATTTTAGCATGATTTTCCAGAGCAGCCCGATGGAGAGCTGTTTTTCTGAACTAAGACAAACAGTTGTGTGAGCAGCAGAGTCGTCATAGAGTCAAAGAACCATTGTTATTATAGTCAACGTAAAATAAAAATGTGTTACTTAAATCAAAATAAATGTCATCCGTTTTATGGTCAATAGTTGAGTGACATGTAGCCAAGTATAGTGTCCCATACTCGGAATTTGTGCTCTGCATTTTATCCATCCAAGTGCACACACACAGCAGTGAGTTTTTGAACACACACACACACATAGAGTTAGGGGTTAGGCGCCCTGCTCAAGGGCATCTGTGGGTAATGAAAGTAGAAGAGAGCACTGTTCATTCACTTCCATCGCCTACATTTCCTGCTGAATGAGACTCGAACCCGCAAACCTTTGGGTTACAAATCTGACTCTCTAACCATTAGGCCACAAATTGTATCCCTTAAAACTCATCTTTGATCTCCAAATGTATTCATGCCTTAAAATAGCTTGAATGTAACTCTACACCCTTGCATTATTTAGTATATGCGGACCATGAGTGGCACTTCATCACAGGTGTTTGGATATCCTCCATCTTCCAGAAACTTCTCAAGCACTTCCATCTTTCCCTGAGCTGCTGCTTTTAAAAACTCCTCTGGTTCAATAAGACCCTGATAAACACCAGAGACAAATTTCAATGGTTAAACACAGACACAGACACAGACACAGACACACAGACACAGAGACACAGACACAGACACAGACACAGACACAGACACAGACACAGACACACAGACACAGACACACAGACACAGACACAGACACACAGACACAGACACACAGACACACACACACAGACACACACACACAGACACAGACACACAGACACACAGACACACAGACACACAGACACACAGACACACAGACACACAGACACACAGACACACAGACACACACACACACACACACACACACACACACACACACACACACACACACACACACACACACACACACACAATACTAATACTTAAATAATACTTAGATGCAACTCAAATGCACATAACAATAATAAAAGACAAGACAGACAGATGGGTTTCCCTCACCATAGGAACATCCATTAGGCCTTTGGAAGCTGTGGCCTTGCTCTTGTTCTTCTTATTTTTCATACGCAGCTCAATAATATTCTCTGCACCCCCCAGATCAACGATCACACGTTCCTCTGCCTGTATGAAAAATTCACTTCTCTTCATCACGGGCTGATCCTGGTCTGCACAGCACATGGAGTATTCTTACAATAAAACTGGCTCATATGGTTTTTAATCGACAGGATTGTGAAAATCTTGTTTTATTATAATATTTTAAAAAATTATTATTAGTACAGCTTTCTGTGAATGTATATGAGGTGGTGCACTGATGGAGGATTAACGTGCTTGTACTTTATTATATATATATATATATATATATATATATATATATATATATTATACAGCATGTACAGTCAATGCCTCATTTTTAGAGCAAGTATTAAAACACAATAGTGTAGTTATGACATCCACCACACGGGGCTGCTAAAGCCAACCAGCCAAAACCCTGACCCACTGGTTCCATCTGCTTCTGGGAAATATCTCTCAAAAATACTAATGCACTTTGTTTCTGAGTTGTCCCAATTCAGAGGCTGCATCCTTCGAAGGCTGGGAAGGTCGGACTGAGCGTTGTTAAGCCTACAGAGGATTGTTCTTGTCGCCTAGAAACTGTGACAGCTGCCGTTAAAGAGTGGCTGTAACATTTGTACTAGACTAGCACAATAAATTCTGGGGTAGGTGTAGTGTTGGTAAATGTTATATCATAGTTGATAAATGCTATAGCCCTTTAAGGGTGGTGTTACATGGGAAGGTGGGCGTGGTCGGGGAACCAGAGTGCAGGGGTTGCAGGAGTGTAATGCTAGAACGAGAGCAATAAAAAAACAAGGAACACGTTCGACTAAAGCTAGTCTGCATTGTGTCAGTTATTGATGAATCTACATGGTGTCAGAAGTGGTTGAACATGGCACAAGGTCTCCGCCGTATTGATCCGCTAATATTCGACGAGCACATTGCTGACAACTGGAGCAAATTCGAGAAAGAATGGCGCATATACTGCAATGCTGGTCTATCGGACAAATCGAAAAAGGTGCAGGCGTACACTCTGCTGAATTTAGCGGGCCCCGACGCGGTGGAGAAATCCGAGGCTTTCACGTTTGTAGAGGGAGAGGACAGAGAAGATCCCGACGTGTTACTAAAAAAGTTTGCAGAACTCTGTTTGCCCACAAAGAACATTATAATGGACAGACACGTTTTCAACACGACTAATCAAAAACCTGGTGAGTCCATTCAGTCGTTTGTTTCTACCTTAAAGTTACTCGCAAAAAAATGCGACTTTGGAACTTTAAATGACGAGCTAATCCGTGACCGCATAGTTTGCGGGATTGAAAATGATGGCGTGCGGAAACAACTGCTCCGCGAAAAAAATCTGACGTTGGACTCTGCAGTTAATATATGCCTGTTATATGAGCAATCTGAAAAGAGCACAAAAGAACTGAAACATGAGTCTGAAGTTTGTGCAATACACGATCGCTGCATCAATTGCAACAGATATCACGTCCCTGATAAACTCAAGTGCTCTGCTTTTAATAAACAGTGCAACAACTGTGGAAAATGGAACCATTTTGCAAAATGCTGTAGATCAACTCCATCATACAAAACGGCACCACAGTCACAAACTCGTGACTACCATCCTAAACGAACTACTGCACAATTCAAACCATAAGCCTAACCGGGTGAATGAATTAGGCACGAATCTGGATGCCCCTGAGGACACTTTCTATTGTGAGACAGTGGATGATGTTTCGCAGAAAGGTGAAATATTCACAACAGTGCAACTGACACACGGGTTTGGCAAATTGAAACTGAAGGTGGACACAGGTGCCAAATGCAATGTTATATCTGCCCACCAGTTACACCTCATCGCACCCTCAGCTCACATAAACACCACTGAAAAAGTTAATCTCGTTGCATATGGTGGGCAAACAATCAATACTGAGGGCACAACGATGCTAGATTGCGAACAAGGCCAACTGAAATTCCATGTTGTAAATCGCAATGTGAGACCACTACTAGGATTGCAAGACAGTATAGCTATGGGTCTGATACAGTTAGGACCACATGTGCATGCTGTACAAAACCAAGAACCAGAGGTACAAGAGTTCAGTGATCTGTTCGACACCACAGTGCTTGGCAAACTACCTGTTGTTTATCACATGCGATTAGACATGTCAATAGCGCCCTCTGTCTGTGCACCTAAGAAAGTGCCCATAGCAATGAAGGGGAAAGTCATGGCAGAGCTTGAGAGAATGACTACATTGGGCGTAATCACCCCTGAAACCGACGCCACTGAATGGGTGTCTGCCATGGTCGCTGCCAAAAAGAAAGATGGCTCTGTAAGAATCTGCATAGATCCAGTGCATCTCAACAAGGCACTCCTAAGGCCCCACCATCCACTGAAAACCATTGAGCAGGTCATCGCTGATATGCCGGGTGCCAAGGTTTTCAGTATCCTCGACGCAAAATGTGGATTTTGGCAAATCCCCTTAGACGAGGCATCTTCGAAGTTGACCACATTCATGACGCCTTTTGGCAGGTACAGATTCCTGCGCATGCCTTACGGAATTTCCACTGGCAGTGAAGTGTTCCAGCGATCCATGGAGCAGCTTTTTGATGCACAACCATGTCAAATTGTGGTAGATGACATACTAGTCTGGGGCTGCACACTACAGGAACATGATGAGCGACTGAAAATGGTCCTCCCCAAAAATCGCAGCTGTAACATGAAATTAAACCCTGATAAGTGCAAATTTCGTGTCACCTCAGTTTCTTATATAGGCCATCTCCTGACTGCTCATGGCGTCAAACCTGACCCCGACAAGACCACAGCTATCCGCCAAATGCCAAAACCTGAGGACAAACCGGCCTTACAACGGTTTCTTGGTATGACCAACTACTTATCGAAATTCATTCCACACTATAGTGACGTTACAGGCCCTCTACGTGAACTGTTGAAGCAGGATGTGGAATGGTCGTGGCATGAGCTGCAGGATGCCGCTTTCCAAAAGCTGAAGGACGCTGTATCCAGTCCCCCAGTTCTGCAATACTTTGATGTCACCAAACCTGTCATCCTTTCAGCTGACGCATCCCAACATGGACTGGGCGCTGTGTGTCTTCAACAGGGCGCTCCTGTTGCATTTGCCTCACGCGCCCTAACACCAACTGAATCTCGGTATGCCCAAATCGAGAAGGAAATGTTAGCATTAGTATTTGCAACTAAGAAGTTTCATGACTTCATTTATGGCCGACCCGTCACCGTGGAAACAGATCACCAGCCTCTCATCACAATCTTAAAAAAGCCGCTACACACCGCCTCAGCACGTCTTCGAAGTATGATGCTCAAGCTCCAACGTTACAGTCTCAACGTGATCTACAAACGGGGCAAGGAACTCTTTGTCGCTGATGCCTTATCACGTGCTCATCTCCCCTCCACTGACCCTCCCCTTTCGGATGACCTGCTAGAGGTAATGACACTCCAAGTTCTCTCATCACAGCGGACAGAGGAACTCCGAACTGTTGTAAAATCTGATCCCACATGCCAACGACTTGTTAACATGATAATGCATGGCTGGCCAAACTCCTTCAAAGAGCTCCCACATGATCTCCGCCCATTCTTTTCCATGAGAGAGGAATTTGTTGTTGAAGATGGACTGATTTTTCGAGGACAGAGACTCCTGATACCACCATCGCTACAAAGTTACTATGTGACTCAGCTACATCAGGGCCATCCAGGTCTGGTGGCCACAAAACGCAGGGCAAAAGAAACAATGTACTGGCCCACGATGTATGATGATATCGAGAGAGCAATCTCTCGTTGTGCTCCTTGTAACGCCCTTAGACCCCATCAATCACATGAACCGATGCAACCACACAATGTTCCTGATCTTCCATGGATGTTCACTGCGGCAGACATATTTGAATGGCATGGAAAAATGCATTTGGTTCTAGTGGACTCATTCTCTGGTTGGTTTGAGCTTGACCATCTACCCGACATGAGAAGTGTCACTGTAATTGCGAAACTTAAGAGACACTTCGCCGTCCATGGCATTCCTCAGACGCTCATGACAGACAATGCACGGCAGTTTGTATGTAGCGAATTTTATGGTTTTGCTCGTGCATGGGACTTTGAGCACATTCGCAGTAGCCCATATTACCCACAATCCAACGGGCTTGCAGAACGTGCAGTGCGGTCCGCCAAGCATCTGCTTGAGAAATGCCATAGAGAGCACAGTGACATTCAGGCTGCTTTACTCCACCTGCGTAACCTTTCACGTGCTGACCTGCCATCACCTGCCCAACTGCTCCTCTCTAGACGGACGAGAACTCTTCTTCCTGAGCTGAAAGATAGACTGATGCCCTCTGTATGCAGCAACGTCCAGGCAGCTCTTACCAGGAGGAGAAAGGAAAGCAAAGCATACTATGACCGCAATGCCCATACCCTTCCACCCCTACAACAGGGTCAGACAGTAAGGATGCAGACGGCTCGCGGTTTCGACAAACTGGCAGTTGTACAGGGCCATGCTGCTCAACCTAACAGCTATGTGGTGACCTCTCAGGGCAGACAATACGTAAGAAATCGACGTCTGCTTCTAGGTGTTCAAGAGCCTGCGCCCACTGATTGTTCAGAAGATGATTACAGGCCACTTCCACCAGTGCCGCCTCTTACAAACCTCTCGTCATCTACAATGCTACCATCTCAGGGCGAAGCACCTGCCACTGGTGTTGTCGCTGAAACTGCCCAACCTGTAGTGACTCGTTCAGGGAGAGTTAGCCATCCTAACCCACGTTATCAGGACTATGTAACTGATTAAATATGCCTGCCACATTTGTTACAGTGTTAAATGTTATACTGCTTATTCACATGTTCAGTTGGTGAGTGTTAGCTTAAGGGAAGGGATGTAGTGTTGGTAAATGTTATATCATAGTTGATAAATGCTATAGCCCTTTAAGGGTGGTGTTACATGGGAAGGTGGGCGTGGTCGGGGAACCAGAGTGCAGGGGTTGCAGGAGTGTAATGCTAGAACGAGAGCAATAAAAAAAACAAGGAACACGTTCGACTAAAGCTAGTCTGCATTGTGTCAGTTATTGATGAATCTACAGTAGGCAAGGCCGTGAAGGATTAATTTGTTGTATCCTTCATTTCATGGGAAAGGACGCATTTAGAGGCCGCATTTGAAGGACCCTTCAAATCGGGACAGCCTTCGTCGCTCCATGGTGACACAATCGGCCTTCGAAGGATGCAGTCTCTGAATAGGACACGGCCATTGGTGGCTTTGAGTTTGAGGCAGGTGAGTTTGATCAAAGTTGGAGATAAACTCTGCAGGAAAGTGGACTTCAAGAGCCAGAGTTGAGAACTCAAGGTCGATATCATTTCCTACAACCAACATAACTTCACATTTACACATTTGGCAGACGCTTTTATTCAAAGGGACTTTCACTGCACTCAAGCTATATATTTTGTTAAATTCATGCATTCCCTGGAAATCGATCCCATGACCTTTCCGTTGTTAGTGCCACGTGTGACTGTTTGAGCTTCACATGAAGACTATAGGAAGGATAAATAACACGGCTGAATAAACAGATCAGTTATCATCATTATAGTCATTCTTGGTGTAAACAGGCCTTTATTATGGACTCTCAAAAAATAGGCATCAAGTTTATCTCAGACTGGTACAATTTTCATCTTTTCATTAACAGTCTAAATTTTGATCTCTGCTGCGATTTTGTTCCCCACTCACCTGAATGTTTACAACTCTTTGATTGACACATTCATTTCCCTCCTGCTCTGCCCCCACAGAAGGTTCATCCACGACCAAAATCCCCAACTTTCGTGGCCGAGCTTCACGCTTCTAAACAATTTCAATAGAAGACAAACAAACTTTCTCAAAAAGGTACTTCCCAGACTTAATACAAATAAAACTCATAGAAAATGATCAAAACGAGAAATTAATTCATTTCATTAGACTGTACCTTCTCCCGTTTATCAAGGGCTGCTCTTCTATCAACCACAGACGTCGCCCTTAGGATGCTCTCGTCCATTATAAGGCGGAAAAAAGTATTAAAAAAAAGGACTTCACCCAGAGTGTTTTCAAGTCGCAAACTTTCACAAATAATCGTGTAAAAAGCCCGCCGATAAGAGCAGATCTGCTGGACTGAGATCTGAACGGGTCTTGTAGCTCACAGCAGGAATGCAAAGCCACATCAGGCCCAGTGTGACAGCTGTGGACAGGAGCTGGATCACACACAAACACGCAACATGAGCTCACCGTTTGTTTGGTGCCGTCCACCTCGAGAGGCCTGCCCTCTGCCACACTCTGGGAGTCCAGTTTTACAAGAATCACGACCCAATAAACACCCTGTTTTGGAGATTATGTTATTTATAAGTGGTTCATTAGTGTCAAGTGATACCTCATAAATGCCTCCTAGTTTCAAAGAACGCCTGTTAAGACACAGTGTCCAATCACGGGATTGCATTCTGGAACATCCTGTTGGTTGTACATTCGCACGAATGCACACAAATGTCTCATTATGTGTTTGTGATATGCATTTTGTGTTTGAAGGAAGAACAGATGTAAATGGTTGTAAAGGTGAGATCAAGTTGAAATTTTCAATAAAACCATCATCATTTGACAAATAAAACAACTGAACCAAACATTGAGCAACAGCACATAATCATGTGTAAATACTTCTAATGGTTTGTTTGATTTCATAACATTGAAGTCATGCTGTTCAAGTCCTTCAACTGACCAGTCGTTTAATGTCAGGAGAGGAGTCACCCCTTACTTAAATATGATTGAAATATTTTTTGGAAAATAACTAAAAATTGACAATAACTGTTCAAATATCTGCTTAAAACTAATTAAAAATAACAATTCTGCTAAGTTTACTGAATTTAGTAATTCCCCAGTACTTTCCCCAGGCTTTTTTTCTATACTTAAAGCAGTAGCAGTGGGGTTTTGTGTTGTAATATTTTAAAGCAAATAAAGATTTACTGCTACAAATACTTAATAATATTTAATCTAATAATCAAATCTGCCTGCGCTTTTACGTCTTTTTTATTACAATATTTTTTAAGAAATGCTGCCATTTATAATGTTTTCTTTACTCATGTTTAAATGCTGTTTACTGCTGTCAGCTTAACTGAGATCCTGATTGGGGTTTTTGTTCCAGATGTTGTTTTTTGGGGGGGGGGGGGGGGGTTAGTTTACTAAACTAAGTTTTTAGTTTATCTTTTTTTTAAAATAAATTAACACTTGGGGGATACATCACATTTTTGAAAAGTGAAATTAAAGGCCTAATTAAGTGCCTTGAAACACACAGCATAATTCAATGTGTTGACCTAATTTCCACTGAAACAGGAAGACTGGACGGGACATATCCAGCAGCTCCTCCCCTTTTTAAAATAGTGTTTATATAATAGCCAATAGTGTTTAGTTGATATCACAGACAGCTCGGCCAGAGCCGTTGAGCTCGGTAAAGCTGCAGTTTCCTCCTAATCTCTAACCGTTTCTCCTCCTAATCTCCTCCATATCGCTTTACAATATAGAATTCTGTGCAGAAACCAGACTTCATTCGCCCCAATGGAAAGCATATTTACACTGTCTGAATCGTTCCCTATCCCCTATATAGTGCACCATGTGCCATTCACCATATAGAAAATAGTAAACGTGACCAATTTTTGCTGCAGCTTCAGTGTCTATTTAGAATGAAGGGGGAAAAATCATTGATCCAAATTGGTGGAGGTGAGAGATTGTCATATCGAATGCTTATATCTTCTGATTGCGAATTTTGTCATTGTTTTGGAGCACACTAACTTATAGATAACAGTTAGGCAAACATATTGATGCTAAAAGCCAAGTAAACTTCAATTTTGATTTTATGGGGACTTTAAAGATGCATTCATACATCAAAGATACAATTTAAAATGTAAATTGTTACAAAAGATTTCGATTTTAAATAAATGCTGTTCCTTTGAACTTTTTATTCATCAAAGAATCCCCCAAAATGCATCACAGTTTCCCCACAAAAAATATTAAGCAGCTCAACTGTTTTCAACATGTAACGCCTATATAATAATAATAATAATAATAATAAATGTTTCATGAGCAGCCAATCAGCATATTAGAATGCTTTCTGAAGGATCATGTGACACTGAAGACTGAAGTAATGACTGTTAAATATTCAGCTTTGCCATCACAGGAATAAATTACATTTTGAAACATTCAAATAGAAAACCGTTATTGTAATAATGATTGAGCAGAAAAGTCATGCTTTAACTCTGAGAAATAAAAGCCAATAAAGTATGTGTACTTATTAAGATTATTTTTTCCTTTCAGCAACAACTGTACATGCTCAGAATGCTGATGTTAGGTGTGGTATCAAACATTTTCAGAAATGGCAGTGTGTGGCTGTTTAAACAGTAGATATACAATGCGAAGGCAGGTGAATGATTAACTGTGAGGAGGGATCAGACTGAGACCAAACACACTCACAACACGGCAGCGGATGAGAGGGACAAAAGCGGAGCTCAAATTCAATACAACAAAGACATGTTTCTACCTTTACACCTCAAAGAAGAAGACAGCACGTGAAATAAGAGGTAAGAAGCAACATTTACAAAGGCATAAAGTATTCAAATGTGCTGTGAATGAAGTCATTGAACACATTGAATGACTCCTGTTTTAATTAGTATTTTATAACTACCAGGCGTAGTTGGGAACTGACAGGAAAAAAATGGAGACACTGAATCACTTGAGTGTTAATGATAATGACGAAGACAGCGTTTCTCTGTTACGGGAAGCCAGCAGCTCGGAGAGACCAACCACCCAACAACGCAGGGCAGAGTCCAGGGAATTGTTCCTCAGCCGGTGGGTTTGACCGAGATAAGCACACCACGGAAACATGCTTGCCATTCACATGCTTCACTGGAGATTTAGAGACGTATTCCATTAAAACCAATGAAGCACACCTAGCATGAGCTTTTAAAACACCATAAGTCTGCTGTTTTATGATTTCAGGAGGAACAACTTAATTTTAAGCATTGTTCTGTTGTTGAGCTGTTACTCCGCACTTCTGGTTCCTGCGTATCTGCCAACGCCAGAGCCCACCTGGACTAATGACAGTTCTGCTGAAACTCTGGTACTATAATTCACTATTTCTCCGTATGAAGCTAATGAGATGTGCGCCAATTTATAGGATCTGTGACTTTACTTGCCCCTGGTTTCACAGACAAGACTTTTGGAAGTCTCCACTTTTTTGGAAATAGGCTCATTTTCCAACTCCCTTAGTTAAACAGTTGAGTTTTACCGTTTTGAATTCATTCAGCTGATCTTCGGGTCTGGCGGTAGCATTTTTAGCAAAGCTTAGCATAGAGCATTGAATCTGATTAGACCGTTAGCATCTCTCTAAAAAAAAATTTGCAAAGAGTTTCTGACTTGACCTTGTACCTCAGGCTCTGCTGAATCAGTCAGCGGCTCTGCTGTCTCGGTCATGTCGCAGTGGCTGGAGTGTGGAGAGGGTGATGACGCTGCCTACTCCTGCTGGGCTGCTGAAGATCCCTGTGTTCCTGGAGAACGGCACACAGGACTGGGCACTGCCTCCTCCTCTGGGTCTGCAGGGTAGTGAGGAGATGGTGGCACAGGCCCTGAAAGCTTTGCCTTATACTGGTGTACCTACTGGCGCAGAGACCTGCAGGAGATGCGTGGTGGTCGGAAGCGGTGGCATTTTACGCGGCAAAAATCTTGGACCTCATATAGACCAATACAACATTATCATTAGGTTAGTTCATTAACAAACACATTTGAGTGAGGTGTTACAGTGTCAATGATGCATATTAACTTGCCTGAACTGATTGTATCGATATTAATATTTGAATCTTCATACTTACAGAGTGAACAATGCTCCAGTATTTGGATTTGAGAGAGACGCTGGCTCTAGAACTACCATTCGGCTCATTTATCCAGAAGGGGCTCCTTCCCTGTCACATGAATACGAGAATACTGAAATGGTGGCTTTGGTTGCGTTCAAGAGCTTGGATATAGCATGGCTCATCTCTGTAGTAACCAAGGAACCTTTGGTGAGTAATGTTAGATGGTTTTCAGGAGGGACATTCTCATTTTAGAGAGCATTTTGTTGGACAAAGATTTGTATATGCCTTTGAGTGCAGGATGAGTCATCAATTTTTGTTAGACAGGGGGACTGTGAATATTAAATGTTTTTGTCATCTCTAAGGGGTTCTATAGCCTAAAGATAACAGAAATGGCCTAAAAAAACAACTAAAATAGGAATATGGCCTAGTTGTTTGCATGAACATTGTGGTCAAAGGAGTCAATGTCTGTCCCTGTCTTTTTGAAGAGTTGGTGGTCTAAATTGTGGTTCTGGAAGCATGTAATAGACACGATACCCCTTCAACCAGAAAATGTTCGCATCCTGAATCCTGAAATCATGTACAGGACAGGACAAGTGCTGCAAACCTACGCAGAGCAACAGAAAAAGGTCAGAACTGAGACACTTTTTCAATTGTGCAAACTCAACTTTTACTTCTCCTGGCTTTGAATTCAAAAGGTTACTAAATAGATTGTTGCTTCTAAAACACACACACACATTATATATATATATATATATATATACACACACATACACACACACACACACACACACATATATGAATATAGCACTGTTCAAAAGTTTGGGGTCTGTAAGATTTTTTTTTAAAGTTTTTGGAAGAAATTATGCTCACCTGCATTTATTTGATCAAACATACATTTAAAACAGTAATATTATGAAAATGTATTTCAATTCAAAAACTGTTTTCTATTTTAATACATTTTAAAATGTATTTTATTCCTGTGATGGCAAAGCTGAATATTCATCATCATCATTCTTTCAGTCTTCAGTGTCATATGATCCTTCAGAAATTATTTTAATATGCTGATTGCAGGGCAAATGTCGTCTTATTATTATTATCAATGTTGTGCTGCTTAATATTTTTTGTGGAAACCTTTGTTTTATCACCATTCTTTGTCGAATAGAATGTTCAGCAGAGCAACATTATTTGAAATATAAATATTTAGTTACATTATAAAATCTTTACTAATAAAATGAAATGTGTCCTTTCGGAACAAGACTCCAACTAAATGTTCTGCCACTACCATTGTTAACTGAAGTCAGTTTTATCTTTTGTTTGTTAGATGGTGCCGACCCTGGGTATAACGGCAGTAGTTCTGGCTCTGCAGGTGTGTGATGAGGTGAGTTTAGCTGGATTTGGATACGACCTTCAGCATCCTGGAGCTCTGCTGCATTATTATGGGTCTCTCCGCATGGACGCCATGAGGGCACAGGTGGTTCACGATGTCAACGCTGAGACCGTGTTACTGCGGGAGCTGGTTAAAGCCGGAGCGGTGCGAGACCTCACGGGGGCATTGTGATGACGGCAGAGACTCTGAAACAGCTGCATGTAGAAGTTAAAAGAGATGACAAACCACAGAAACAGACCTGTTAGAAGACAACAGGATCGATCTTATAAATTCCAGTGCAAAATGTACTAAATTGTGTAATTTTGGGGGTGAAATATGACAGACCTTACCCAATAACATAATATACAAACAAATGCATTTAAAACAAGTGAAAATGACAACTAAAATTAAAACCAAAGCTACTATAATACACATTTAAATATAGCTTTATTAAAAATGACAAAAGATCTATTCACATAAATTATTATTTAATATTTCTTTATCTTGGAAAACCGATTACATAGTGTAAAAACTTTTTTTAACAGAACATTACATATATCCAAACAATACTGTACCCAAATATAAATGACAGATTCGCGTTTGAGTGTGATAATCGGTCCTGTAAAATATCACATTATATTTTTAGAACATAAAGCAGTGGGTTAAAAACAAAAACACTTTCTTTATCAAAGTACTTCGTCTTAAATTTAATCTCTGAACTAAAATTTAAATAGAGAATATTTTGTTGCAACACAATCATTAATTACAGTTCAAAAAGTGCTGACATTATGGAAGGAGATAAATCATCTTCTATAGCAGTACAATGGATATTTTTGATGGCAGGATAAATAAATAGTTATTCTCCTTTTTAAGAATTAGATTTGTGCATTTCAGCTTTAACTTTACAACCATTAAACAATTTTTTTTAAATGTACAAAATATTTACTAAATTTACTAAATGACTTATTTGTTGATTCATTAAAGGTAGGGTTGGCAATTTAAGAGAGGTTAGCAACAGCAAGCTGGCTTTGAACGCATAAGATCCCACCCTCCCTTCAAAGCATCTCCAAAGCAAATTAACACTGAATTAACACTGAACTAACTTCAGCTAAACAATAACACTATTTTCTTTAAGAGCTGCAGTACAGCCGAAACTGTTTCATCGAATTATTTTCCTGTTATCACTGTAAAGCTGATTAGAAACAATCTGTATTGTATAAAGCACTATATAAATAAAGGTGACTTGACTTTTTTTTAAAAAAGAGTGTTTCCTATAATATTTGGTCCTGGTTTCACAAAAATAATTGCTAAATAACAGACACATTTTTGTATTAAGAGCACCTTAAGAATGTCTGTTTCTCACTGTTCACTTGCACCCTACATTCAGTTCATTAGAAGCACAAGAAATGCAATGTTTAGTTTCCCGGCACAATATTTTCTGCAGTTACCTGAGCTGAAATAAGAAGTAGATGCGCAGAAAGTACAGAAAACTCTCCATATAGATTACAGCTCATGCAGCAACAGAAGAGAGAGAGCACGGCTGGATGGAGCATATTCTGAGGACTCTGAGGACCGTGTTGGTCACAGGAGCGGGATACGGGTGGGCTCCCACAGCTTGCGGGCCAGCTGACTGCAGTGCTGAAGAATATATTCATTTGGGATTACACCCAGATGCACAGTCAGCAGTTCATAACACTTCACCACTTCATTCTGATGTCTTTTGCTGTAATACCGCAGCAGTTTCCTATGAAACAGTCAGAGCAGAATAGACATGTGTTAAAGAAAGTTCAGCTTCCTATCACCTGGCAGTGACCTAGAAACCATCAAAAACACTGTAGCATCTGCCTACTAACAACCGCTGAGAACACAACAGCAACCCCTAGCAGAGTCCATTTCCATTCAAACTTAAATCTCACATGGCTACTTTTAAATAGAATAATAACCTTCAAACTGTCCTGTTTTAAAATGGCCCTATTATACTATTTTAAAGATTCCTAATTTTATTTTCGAGGTCTCCTACAATAGGTTTAAAGAAATCCAAGGTAAAAAAAATAAAATAAAAAAAAAACCACTTGAATTCTCATAGTATAAAATTGCAGCTTCACATCTTTTATCAAAGTGGATTAAATGGTTCAATAAAGGATCCGGTCTCTAAACCCCTCCTTTCTGCAAGCCTACTCTGAATTTCAGCTCCAGATCTTCCTCAGCCCAACACGAACCAAACTCTTCTAGGCCTCAGATACAACTACAGTGTTTGAAAACGAGTCAAACTAGACGTTGCTCACGGCAGCCAATGAAGACCAAGGCATTACGCTGATCTGTTACAAACCTACATAGATTCATGTAGGAAGTGAGACTGGAATTACTGATGACAGTTCAGAATCAGTTCTTTCATTTAGGAGACAATAACTACATTTATCGTGCACTTTGATCTTTGTAACTTTCCAGACCTTTTACATTCACAAACAGCTATACTACACACTGTATGAAAGGTAATATCTGAAAGAGCAGAATAGGGGCACTTTAAACTCTTGGACAAGGTGTCAAATCATTCTGAATGATAAATATGCTTTAAACTGCAAGTGATGTCCTTGTTTCTATGTCTTACTTATAATAATCACAGGTGAGCATTCCTATTGGAGCGGTGTCATCTGGGAAACTGGGTATATCTATCACTTCCAGTTTGTAACCCTGTCAAAACAAAATTTAAACCTTATCACCACATATAACTTTCATTATATGTATTATAGTAAATGTTAAGAAGATGCAAGCTACCATTTACCGTTTCATTTTCAAACCACAAAAAGTAACAGTAGAAATAATCTCCATCTCGGAGTGTGACGGTGGCGTAACCCTTGTGTAGGTATCGCCGTGTTGTTGCCACAAGACTCCAAACCTGCACAGATTCATGATGAGATTAGTGTATCATCAGTAACTAATGAAAAATATACAGTATTGTTATATATAGTAAAGTTTCGGATTGTAAGATTTGATTAAAAATACAGCTAAAAACAGAAATACTATGAAATATATTTTACAAATAACTTTTCTATTTTAAAATGTAATTTATTCCGGTGGATGGCAAAGCTGAATTTTTCAGAATCATTACTCCAGTGTCTAGTCACATGATCCTTCAGGAATCATTCTAATATGCTGATTTGCTACTCAAGAAATATTTCCTATTATTATTATTAGTAATTTTGAAAAATGTAGCACGGTTTCCACAAAAAATATTTTATGGATTCTTTAATGATTATAAAGTTCAAAAGAACAGCATTTATTTTAAATAGAAATATTTTGTAACATTTTAAATTACTTTACTGTCACTGATCAATTTAATGTGTAAAATAAAAGTAAAAATAAAATAAAAAAACTTTTGAATGGTAGTGCATATTAAAAAACTTAATGAAAAAATTTCCTTAAAAGTGTAAAAAAACAGATTTATATCTATAAACTTTTATTTAGGGGGAGTATATATATATATATATATATATATATATATATATATATATATATATATATATATATATATATATATATATATATATATATATATATGTATATATATATATATATATATATATATATATATATATATAAAATATTTGTTTTTATTCTATATATATTATTTAATTTTGATTTTATAAAATAATTTTTAGCTTTTGACAACATCCTGTATCTATACTGAAGAATATTTAATCAATTTAATTTATATGTACTGATATAACACTACATAGAAACAAACAGCTACATTTACTTATACTAAAACATTTCACGATTTGATACAGTGCATGATGGACTAGACACACAAAAACACCTTGTTCTTTATGAAGTCAGCTAGAGGTCCCTTTCCGAGCTCAGAAACGGTGCGATCCGTCACATTTAGGGAAGGGGCTATCATTTGACCACTTGAACGATCCACGTAGATAAAGTGGACGAGACCAGGAAACTCTTCCAGGTATGTGAGAGCATGGTTAAAGTCTATCACAATGTCACAACAGAAGAAGATTGAATGCTAGATAAATGCCTTCCTGGCAACTACTGATCACGTCAAATCAAAATACTCAATGTTACAAAAAGGATATGACACCATTGTGATATTTCTTTTGCTTTTCACCAGCAGAAAATCCTTCCAGTCCATCAACTTCTCTCTGCAACAAATGTGAAAGACAGTTAAAAGTGACTCAAAATGAGTACTTTAGAAGTATCTGTTCATACATACTGGACCATGTTCAGAGCTCGTTCTTGCAGATGAGGAGCCAATCGCTGACTGCTGCCCATGCATTCAGCTGCAAAAAACTGCCTGTACACACTACACAACTGAGTCTTCATGTGTCGACAAGAGGGCAGCAAACTGCAACAATACATAAAACATCAAATGAGTGCATTAAGCCACATCCGAAACAGAAAAGACAGTTTTTGTTTCATTTTGATAATACCAAAAACAGCACTTACTCCCTTGTGAATCCAGATCCAGATCTGGTGAAGGCCTTGCTCTTAAAATCTGTCCACACATTTTGAAGATGGGAAGTCTGAACACATAAAAGAATTGCTATTATAGCGACAACATTCAACTATTTCTGGTCAATGAATTTCCAAGACTTTTCCAGTTGTTCCTAATTACTGGATACAAATCTTCAAAACTCGTTTTATGGAGATTGCTGGGGATGATTTGACAAGATTTTTTTTTCTTTTTCTTTTTTATATATGAGGTGGTAATTCTTGGAATTGATAGATTTAAATGAATTTAAATATACATTTTAGTGTGCAAATGTCTCCAGTAGGACAAAAAAAGACATTAGATTTGAATACGACACAACAATGAATAAACTGCTCAAATAACAATATTCTAATCAATGTTGTATTTTAGTGCAGAGCATACATTTTCCGTTCATAAGTTTGGGGCCGGAAAGTTTATTTGAAGAAGAATGCATTAAGTTGATCAAACGTTACAGCAAATACTTTTACTTGGTTCAAAATAAAAATTATATTTCAAAGAAATTCTGTGCTTTTGAACTTTCTACTCATAGAATCCACAAGTATCACAGTTTCCATTAAATATTAAGCAGCACAACGGTTTTCAACATCGAGAATAATAAGAAATGTTTCTTGAGCACCAAATCAGCATAATAGAATGATTGAAGGATCGTGTGACACTGAAGACTGGAGTAATGATGCTGAAAATTCAGCTTTGCCATCACAGGAATAAATTACAATTTAAAATATGTTCAAATAAATGTGTAATAATATTTTACAATATTACTGTTTCGACTGTATTATTTTTGATTGAATAAATAGCCTTGGTAAGTGTAAGAGACTTCTTTTAAAAACATCATATCAATCCCAATCTTTTGAATGGGAGTGTAACAAAAAAATAAAAAAAACACCATATTCACCTTTTTTTTCTTTTTTATAATGATTATAATAATAAAGCAATTTAAAGTGTAGTTAAAGAACATATTTTCGTTTTAATGAATGGTGTTTTAATAATTAAAAAAAAACATTTTAGCAAAAGATTGTTACTAAATGAACTGAATAAAAAAGCACTAAATGAACCATTAATGCAATAATTCATAATTGAAATCTGGTGCAGAATCATTGAGTCCCTCATGAGTCCTAATGAAAGCACAATGTAAAGTGGATCTGACAGTGTGCAAAGGATTAAGAGCGTGTGCTTGGTTCGGTTGTCCACACTGACCTGAATGTCCATGCTGGCCCAGGCTTTGATTAACTTCTCCAGTCTGCCCCGCTGCTCCTGGACAGAGGGCTGACCCCGTGTGGCCGCGGACCCTTCATGCCCCTCACACAACCTCTTCTCCAGCTTCACAAAGGCTTCCAGAAAGTAGTAAACAGATATTGCCACATGACTGTTGGGGATCTATTGAAAAGCAAGACAGATTAGCTGGGAACGTTACATGTTTGTTTAAAACCTACATGATCGTGTTATTCAGTATGATCATCTTGTGCTTCAATGGAAGCAAAATCATTTTCTGAACAAATGTGCTTTTTGAAAGGAGTAGAATAAATAGCCTATGTCTAATAATGTATAAATATGACTAATTGAGGGAGATGCAATGTAACTTTTATTTTGGCTTTAGAGGTCTGATAATATACAGAATGCATGATATTCAGAAAGACTTCACCTTGGTGAGCAACACTAGTGTGATTCCAGGCCAGAGAGACAGGCAATACATGGAGTGAGGCATCATGGGACACTCTTTGGCTTCCAGGAATACTCTGAATGGGGCTGAGGGGTCAGGGGTTGGAACTTCAAGAGTTTTCAGACTATCCTCAGCCATCTAAAATCATAAAGATATGCGAAAAACCTCTCTATGAATACACATTTTACATCATACACTACCGTTCAAAAGTTTGGAGTCAGTAAGATTTATATTATTAAAAGAAGATCATGATGTTCACCAACAATACAGTAAAAACAGTAACAGTGTGCAAATATTACACATTAAACCAACTGTTTTCTATTTGAATATATTTTAAAATGTAATTTATTCATGTGATGCAAAGCTGAATTTTCAGCATCATTACTCCAGTCTTCAGTGTCACATGATCCTTCAGAAATCATTTGAATATGCTGATTTGATGCTCAATAAACATTTCTTACTATTATCACAGTTGAAAACAGTTGTGCTGCTTAAAAATTTTAATTTTTTTATGGAAACTTTTCAGGATTCTTTGATAAATAGAAAGTTCAAAGAAAGTTAAGGGTAAATATATTATAAATGCCTTTACTCTTATTTTTGATAGTCATTTTAATGCATCCTTGATTATTTAAAGTATCAAATTTGTGCAAAAATTAATTTAAAGTCCCCCTGTAGTTAATACTTCTATTTCTTAAAACTCATATTTGATCACCAAAATGACACATTTAAACATTTTTCCTGTGAAAAAAAAAGATGCATGCCTTAAAATAGCTTGAACTGAACTACACCCTTGCTTCATTTACTATAGGCAGATCCATGAATATACAAATGAGATCATATTACATTCGATCATATTACTTTTAGGACAGGAACAAATAGCTCACCTGAACATCAGGATCTACAAACTGGAAGACAGGAGGACTGTCACCTCTTGTTCGGACTATGCATTAAAAACACAAATATGCAGCTTGCATTTATACATCACTTACCACTTTTGGTGCATTTCAAAGTTTTAGCGAACATGTCTGAATATCATTGCATTACACATAAAGTCTATGAAAGTCTACTCATTCCTATGATTCATACCTGATTCCCGTTCAGGAGGAGAAGGCTCTGGTGTGTAGAATACATCAGGAACTGAACTGCTCTCTAACTCCTAAATATACAGAAAATACTGTCAGGGCACAATGCAAAAAAAAACAACAACTGTGAGACATCAACAAGCAATATCAAAAAAGACATATCAAACCTCAGGAGTGTCATCTTGGCCGATTTGGCTGGGGTAGAGATCCTGCACGAGGATGATCAGAGCCAGGAGATCAGAGGGGTTTAGACTGCTGGCATTTCGACTGCGCAAAAAGTTACAAATCTGAGATTATTTCAAAGTTCTCTACAGCTTCCTTCTGATTTATTTTGTGGTGAAAACATCATCTTCTCCACCAGCGCTGGCTGTACCTGGAGTAGAAGGCCAGCAGTTTGGTGTGCACCAGTATAAAAGCGTGCAGCACCTCCTCGCCTGCTCTGTCCATGTTACTGTTGATCTGCTGCACCAGCCGACGCTCCAGAAACTCGATGCACTGCTCACAAAGGGTCGGGTGGATCAACCTTTCCACAGCCTTGAACAGAGGCAGAGAACTAGTCATGTGTGAACTAAAACTAAACCAAGCGTACAACTAATAAAAACAGCACTTGCACACACCTCCACTAAAAAGCTTTGGTCGTGCTCTCGTAAGCGGCTGTACGTTTCCAGGAGGCTTTGTAGCTTCTTCCATAACCGGTTCCTTTGCTCAGTCTCTTGAGGGCGCAATCTGACAAATACATTTGAATATATGAAAGGATCCGTTAAAAATGCTTTTGTTTGTGCCGGTTTAAGATCAAAATAAAAAAAAAATAATAATATGAAGTGAAATACAATGAGAATAGTTATACTAATCTGCAATGTGAAATCTGGTGGTGTTGAACAAAGTGCAGTTCTCACTCTTTCCTCAAGAGGGCCCCGCTGAGCGTCATCATCCCAAACATGATTTCTGTGAGTTTCTTCATCACATAGATCTTTCTCTTCAAATCCTCTTCGGTCTCATCTCCATCTCCATTCACAGCGATGTATAGACATTCCTCAAACTGCATGATAGAAAGCACAAGTGTCATGTTGGTGGTGGCAGATGTGGCATACTGGAAAAATACAATTTCTTGTAAGAGGGTTTATGTTAAATTCATACTGTTACTGAAGAAAGGTGATTTAAGTGACTTTGAACATTGCATGGTTTTTGGTGCCAGACAGGCTGGTTTGAGTATTTCAGAAACTTCCTGAGCTACTGGGATTTTCACACACAACCATCTCTAGGGTTTACAGAGAATGATCAGAAAAAGAGAATATCCAGTGAGAGGTAATGCCTTGTTGATGCCTAGGAGAATGGTCAGAGTGGTTTGAGCTGATAGAAAGGCAACAGTAACTCAAATGGAGTCTGATTTAATGTCGCTACTTTTTACTGTTAAAAAGCGTTAACTTTGACAGACCTAGATTCAACACGTGAGATTGTCTTCACACACAGTGCAAGTTGCAGTCTGATTTTTTTTCTGTCCCCTTTTGATTGACAGGATATAATCCGCCCTGATCATTGGCTGTTTTTAAACAGTAATGGCTTTTCATTTTTGGCCGATACATAGGTGCATCCCTCAAAATTTTAATTATTTTAAAGTATATCAAACATTTAAAAAAAATTATTTATTAGTGTTAGATCAGATAATACATTCATTCTGCTGTGGTTTACCTGATGCAGAACATAGATATGATTGTTTTCGGTGTTGAAGGAGGTGTAATTGTCCCCGAGTCGGTCCACCATGGTGCTACAGGAGATGATGATGGGTGCGAAGAGAGTGTTGATGCTGTCTTCGAAAGCGGGCAGCTAAGAACACATCAAATAAAATAATAAAATTAATAATGTCTCATGCATGTATATTAACATTTCATTTATCTAAACATAAAATGTCAAACAGCATTAATTCTCACTCGTTCTCCTTCCTCCTGGGAAACCACATACTGATCCTGAATCTGCTGCTCGAACTCGTTGTCAGTCCAGTAGAATAAAACCTCTGCGCTCTCATTGGCCACCAGTAGACACTTCATTTTACCTGAACACAAATACAGTTATTAGAAGAATAGTTCATATTATTCACACTGTGCATAACTCTCTAACATGGCTTTGTATTTTCTCAGTCTTTCATAAACCTCTTAAAATCATAATTTACAGTCCTAAACATTTGTAATTCCAACAAAACAGAAAAAAGTATTTTAGAAAACAGTTCCTATAGGGCCAGTATGACTTCTAATAGGATAAACGCTTCTGTAAGACACCAAAAGACCTCAAAGACAATCTTATAATCCGTAAAGACATTTATAATAATGCAAAATATTTATTTTTAATGAAATGCTTTTCTCTTGAACTTTCAAAGAATCCTGAAAAAAATGAATCACTGTTTGCACAAAAATATGAAGCAGCACAACTGTTGTCAACCGTGATAATAATCATAAATGTTTCTTGAGCATCAAATAATCATATTAGAGTGATTTCTGAAGGATCATGTGACACTGAAGACTGGAGTAATGATGCTGAAAATTCAGCTTTGATCACAGGAATAAATTACATTTTAAAATATATTCACATAGAAAACAGCTGTTTTACATTGAAATATTTTTTGTATTTTTAATCAAATAAATGCAGCCTTGGTGAGCAGCAGAGACTTCTTTTAAAAACATAAAAAATCTTACCGACCCCAAACTTTTGAACGGTAGTGTATATATATATATATATATATTGCTCACCCATGCAGCTTCCTTAAACTGTTCAGTAGTAGTAATTACAATAGAATTAGAATAGAATAGAATAGAATAGAATGCAAACTAGTTAAAGACTACACAACAACACACGCTAGGATGATACTGTTGTGCAGCAGAAGCCCGACCTCTCAGTTCCTCCACAATGAAACTAGCTGGTGCCTAATTCACACAAAAAACAACTTCTAGTGAAAACTTTTTGCTCTATACTTCTAACCGGTTAACGTTTAAAAAAAAGTAAACTTACTAGTTTAGGTGTTCGCATGTAAAACATAACAGAGTATCATTGCGCATGAAATTCTGAGCCAGTTCAATAATCACAGCACAACAAACAGTTTGACAGATTAAACTAAACTGCAGCAACGCTTCCGTGATGTGGGCGCGCTTTCGAGTCACGTGATTCGATGATCACCAGCGAGCGCGCGTCACGTCTGGAATTCAGATCATGCGCGGCGGATTATGCAGGCAGCGCGTGATTCCTTTATTGCTCATTCATTTAATGAACTCATTCATACTCACTTCTTTCTTTCTTTCTTTCTTTCTTTCTTTCTTTCTTTCTTTCTTTCTTAGCCTACTGGCTATTAGTTAAAATACCACCATAAGTTAAAATAAAACAATCTGAAATGAATTAACGTGGTTAAAAACATGATTGGCTCATGTCACGACTGAATGCTGATGCTGCTGAAGGACAGACACACATGAAATTGGTTGGATTACCTAATCAAACCTTTAAAAAACAAGCTATGATTGCCTTAATTTTTCTTGGTTTAATAAATAGAAACTCAAAATGTTATCTGAATCACATTATTTATCTAAGATAAATGATTTGGCAAAGGAAATAAAGTTGCGATAACAAATCATGAATTTTTTTTTTTTACAGTGATATTATGACATTTCTTGTTCTTTCTTTCTTTCTTTCTTTCTTTCTGAATGAATGAATGAAAGAAATTCTAAATAAATGTTTTGGAGCTTTGACCTTTCCTCTGTTCAGTCAATGACACACACATGTAAGAATTTACCATTGTATTAACTTTAACCCTCTATGTAATTGGCTTATATATTGTGTAAACATCATGAAATCCACCATCTTGGCTCAAGGGGGGGTGGGTTCTGAGTCTTTCAAATAGGGTCAACAGAATAAACATTTTCACGCTGGGTTTGGTTACAGTGTGCATGGCAAAGCCAGGGAAGTCACGCAAAGGTAGTTTGACTCTTCACAGAACTCCAGTCCACAGCATATACAGAGAAAGAAACGTCACACTTCATTATGTCTGTATATGAATACATGCTGTTGATTGTCAGCTTTGATCAAATGACATAGACCTACCTGCTTGTTTCACAACGATCATGCACATTTATAATTAAATCAAGGTTGCAGTTCAGTCACGACATTTTGCAATGGAAAACAACAAAACTCCAAAGTTTGGAAATACATAGGATTATTTTTTATCATTTTTCTTTAAATGCAAAATTCTCCTTTTCATTGCTCAAATTCTCTGAAAATAATAATAGTATAATAATCTTATGCAATTTTGAATCTCAAATTAATGTCAAGTCAAGTCAAGTCAAGTACATTTATATAGCGCTTTTCACAATATAGATTTGTATCAAAGCAGCTTCACAGTATCAATCAAATAACATAACAATGTTTGTTTCTTAGTGGAAAAAACATCCAGGTTTGGTACGGCTGATCAATGGTATTAATGCTTGGTTAATTAATTTGAATATCCCCAACTGAGCAAGCCAAAGGCAACAGTGGCAAGGAACCGAAAAACTCCATCAAGTGACCGACTGGTGTCCTAAAACTCCATCAGGTGACCTACTGGTGTCCTAAAACTCCATCAGGTGACCTACTGGAGAGTAAAAACCTGGTTGGTTTGATATTTTGTGTGGTTTGATATTTAAGACAAAAATGCTAAGAACGTTATTTTATTTTACTTTTTGCAGTGGAAGTTAGTGACTACTTTGATGGTTCTTAGTCAAAATTTCTGTAAATAGCTGTACTCATAACTGTTTGGGACAGTTAAAAGTAATGTGTTACAATGTTACTCCCTAAAAAAAAGTAACCAATTTGGTTAGTTATACTTTTTATGAAAAGTAATGCGTTACGATACCTGGGCTGGGCTTGCTGTTGTTGTTTTGTTTTTAATTTAAAAAATATATATATTTTAAATATATTTTTGGCAAAAGTAAAGGCCCTTTCACACCAAAAGTGAAATCAATAAACCTCAGGTTGAAGGAAATTCGCTAGTAGAGGGCAGAGTAAAAAAGTTATACAGCACCTTTAAACTTTGATTCATCACTCAAACCTTTATCTATCTCACCGTGGGTCGCGCATATTCGCCATGTTTTGTAGTTTACTCGTGTTTGTAGTTCCTCCACCAATGGGTTGTGGGAAATATTGGCCGTTAAAGTGAGCACGGATTCACACTTCGAAAATCCACCGAAAAATAGTAGACCATCTGGGGACTTCTGGCATAGGCTAGCCTACTCTTTTCAACATACTGTGCTTTGGGATACTTGAATCTACTGTTTAGGATGGATAGTAGGATGTTTATCTAGGACGATGTTTATCTAGTCATTCAATTTTGGTTATTAGTAGGCCTATGGCTGAATTAGATAATTGAAGGTCAGCAGCAAAGACATTGGTTAATAAAAGTGAGATTAAGTAGGCTACATAAAATATATTTGTGTAATTTAAAATGTTATTATTGCAGTTTCAGGGATGCCCAACTTTTGAGTTTAGCTTGGCGTGAGAGTTTTATAACTGCAGTTTTGCGTTATTGCGTTTCACTGTTTTTATTCATTTTGAGGGATAGCCTACTGACTATGTTTTTGTGCAAGTGAGATGAGTAGAATTATTATAACCATCATGTTTACACAGCGCACACAACGCCTCACTTCCGGTTTGTCTCAACACCGGGAAGGGCCGGAAAGTAGCCTAGCTTACTGCGTACTTTCGGGAATTATAGTGTAGGCCTACCTATGATGTACTTGCATGTAAGTATAAGGGAACAATATGTAAAGTTTGGGGAATAAAGGGGTAACAACCAGGAGAACTAAAACAATATAGGCCTATAGAACTAAACTACTATTATGATATATCATCAATCACATTTGGGAGCAATTTAGCAAGAACACACACTGCGTATACCTTTTTGTAATAATTGTGTACTAATAGCCTACAGACTGGCTTTTTAAAAAGTACAGGGTAGCCTACATATCCATGCATTTACTGTGTTTTTTTAATAGCAAAAGTGCAGGTGTTTAAGTTTGGGCTTAAAAAGCAGTTTTAAACAAAAAATAAGCGTTGTAAATTTGTTTTGAATTAAGTTGTTTTTCAAATCAGTGATATTAGATTATGTATGTATTTTTTTTTTTACTTAACCATGACCACTACATGAAATGAGTATCTTTCCCCAATTGTTTTAGTTTTCAGTGCACTATTGTTAAAAAGATTACTGTATAAATGTATAGTATGTACCCTGTAATTTTGTATTGGTGTACCAATACGTACTGTATGCTTTTTAAAAAAGGTACAGTGTATGTTCTTGCGAAATTGGTCTCAAATGTGACTGTTTTATCATATTAGTTGAATAAGTACCCCTTAGTTATATAGTACTATAAATATCTTTTTTAGTTCTCCTGGTTGTTACCCCTTTATTCCACAAACTTTACATGTTGTTCCCTTATACTTACATGTAAGTAGGCCTACTTTATAGGTACACTATAATTACAGAAAGTTACATTGTAAAATCGCTTTAATTACGCAGTACTTTCCAGGCTGTAATCTAAAGCGTTACCACAAAGTAACTTGTGTTACTTATTTGATGTAAATTTAAAAGTAATGAGTTGTAGTTGAAAAGTAATCTGAATATGTAACTGGGGTTACTTGTAATGTGCAAATGCCCACACTGAAAATAGTGTGTTGATTAGCCTACATGATTTATGCGGCTTTCACGTGCAATAGGAATTATTATAAATAGCTACTATAGTTTCCTAGTTTAAAAAATGGACATGAACACCCTCTCAAGTCAAAATTTGAATGCGATGAGCTCATTATCACGACTCCAAGGAAGTTGGAAATTTCCAATTCAATTTCATATAATTTAGTCACACAACTAAATTATAGCCTACTGTACTTAGATTGCATACATTAGCATCTTGAATGTTAAACAGCCCCATCAGCAAAGCAGTTGTGCATAAGCAAATGCTCGACTCTTCTCCACAATGATAACCATAATTTAAATTGCAACATAATTGAACATTAAACACTTTTACAAACAGGTCTCCCCCTTTTCTCATCTTGCTAAAAATCCCATAAAATAACACTTAATTTTAAACACAAACGGATTAATTAAACTTAAATTTTACAGTGGATTGAACACAATTAAGTTAGGACAAAATGTATAGCAATTGTGTTGCTTTAGCTCGTTTTAACTAAGCAATTTGAACCAGCAGCAAAAAAAAAAAAAAGTGCATAAAGGCCTGCTGGGTCATGTCAACTCTGTGACTCTTGACCAAGTGTGAACGAGCCTGGATTATGTTTATGAGTTAACCACGTTAAGTCTAAGATGAACCATATGTGAACTGCAGACATGTTTCCTTTTAGAACATAATGTTATTTTTTTATGCACTTAAGTACAGTTAATATAGGCAGTATGTCAAGGCAACATATTTTGGTTTACTCCAAATACATAATGCACTTACTATATGATCAAAATCCCCTAAATCTGAGTCTCATTCAGGTGCAAATGGTTCTCATCATTTAGTACAGCACACAATTGCTCTGACACCACAGTTCGCTCTCTTTTCTCAACAGTCTTGTCCCAGCTGCTTGGAAAGGGAACATCTGCTGGTGTGCAAGCTGCAAACTGGCTCCTTCCCTTTGTGAGCCCTCCAGCGCTGGGCTGAGGACCCTGCCGGGCCTTTGAAGACTAGAGAGTTGATCTTCTCCCCGTGACCTGATGGAACATAAAGTGCTCGGTCTTGGGTTACTCATTGCAGCATACCGTCACAATTTATTTCTGTACTTCTTTGTGTTCAGGCCCATTTATAAATCCCTGAGTTCATAGCTTGCATGCTTTCATCCTCCTATCTTGCACTCCTGAACATATGCTGGAATTCAATTCAGCATCTGTGTCATAGGACAGTCTCTCTTCAAAGGTTATACAGTACACACACACACACACTTTGAATTTACATTAATTATTGTAAATAAAGAGGTCAAAACCTACTTTTTTACTACTATTTTATTTATATATTTTGACAAAAATAATATTCAGACACAAACATTTCCATAATAAAATAATGCTCTTTAACAGAAAAAATATTAACAACTCTAAATTTGCAATAAACACATTCAAGGAAAAAAAAAAAAGCTTCTAAAAGTGTCATTTTACAAATCAAAGACCATACAAATCTCCAAATCACAAAACAATCTTCCGAAATCTAATAAAATACGATTGTTGACCCTGGAAAAATTCTGATTATACACGCTGTCATAACCAAATAAAAAGCCAAAAATTTCCATAGATTTCATATAATCAATTTGAAAGCTGAATTGCAACTTGGCTTTGTGACTGAATGACCAAATAACATCCAATGCCAAACATTGTGATACACAAGTGTGCATACTGCGAGCAACTCAACACATTAAAAAATAAAAGGCTATTTTTATTGTCAAACATTAACATCAATCTGTGCTGTATGTTTTACAAAAAAAGTACGTCACAATTGTACAATATTATCGGACAAAATGTTGTGACTTAAATAAAAGTCATGTTTTTCTCAACACAATATGTAACTATGCACACACACACACACACACATTTATATAAATAATATTTATAGAGTGAGGAAGCACACTGTTTAAATCAAAAACCAATTGTATGTACATTTACTAAAATAACAAAAGGTTTGAACATTTGTCACTCATCATGCTTATTACTATTATTTAGTCAGCTAGCAGCACAAAGGAATCACTGTACATGGGATTTATAGTGGCTCTAAAAGTATTTGGACACTTAAGCAACACTTAAACTTACAACATATCAAGCCAAGGGGCATTTTTTAAATGTTATTACATGTTTAAGCGACTTAACTGTCCAACACTTATACGGCCCCTGTATCAACACAGAATAAGGTAGTGTTTAATATAGCAAATTAAAACTGGAGAACTGTAAGCTCAGGTTCACACTGTATTAGTATACATGTATACATGACACTAAAGGACAACAATTGAGCTAATTTCCTGAGCTCCTCAGCAAACTTCAAAAACTCCCTATTCTTTCCTTTCAGGCTTCAAGAGTCTGAGCTTCAATGGGAAGTCTTGTAAACTTGTAAACATTATAAATATAGAGCAGTATTTCTCAGAGAACCAATGGATATTGAAATGAATAAAGACGGTTTTGTGTATTATGTGATTGCTTTCAAATTTAGAAATTAACTATAAGGATGGTTTAGTAAATATCTGTATCTTCCCATCATACCTTAACCGTTGTCCAGGTTGAATTTATAAAGCAGCAGCAAAAAAAAAAAAAAAAAACAAGACTGAAAGATACTGGTCAGGGCATGGGTCAATGTTTTATGGTAAAGTTATAAAGATGATGTAAAGGACAGTTTATATTTACTGTCCTGTGATAAAGAACAAAGACTACAAATCGAAATTTGCCCTTTTGGCTTTAGACCCTAGAATCAAAAAGTACACAAGACAGTAATGTAGAGGGTTAACAACCGTTGTTGGTCCTGGAACAACATTTCTAGCGAGCAATCGCAGTCCTAACACTTACAATCCTACTCTTAACATCCAAGGGAAATGATTGGTTGAAAAGAACATTGTTCAGGCCCCTTAAATCTATCCCTAAAATGTGATTGGTTGACAGACTGGAATGTTGTTTAACAACCAACACGGATGTTGATCCAGGAACTTGTCCTACTCGGCTAAATCACATTAAGCTGACAGACAGGCCCACACAGAATCTGCTCCCACAGAACTCCAGAGAATTGGAACGGTTGTCATTTACTTCTTTCGCCCTGTGCATTTTCATCATTCAAATATTTGGGCTAATCTGATAATGTTTCCAGCAACCAATAAGAGCGTCGTACTGTCGGTTCTGTTTAACACATTTCACCATGTTTAAATCCGTTCCACACACTCTTAAAAAGTAAAGTTTCCAAAAGGCAGTTTTGCAGCAGTGCCATAGGAGACCCATTTTTTGGCTCCCCAAAGAAACTTTTTTCAGATATTATCTGTCATGTAGTGTTTTATATATTTAGATCTTGCTGGATGCGATTTGGCCTATTGTAGGAGACCTCCAAAACAAAATTAGGAACCTTTAAAAAAATAACATAATAGGAGCACTTCATGGAACTTTTATTTTTAAGTGTAGTTTTCTCCCGAAAGCCTGGGCCAGCGTCAAAATGATTTCCCCACATCAGAACTGCACATTAGCACTGGGTTTGTAGTTTACGATGGTCTTCAACATCAGATTACAAATCTTTCAGTGCTGGTGAGAAGAACTGCGAGACAGAGGCCGTGTTTACACCTGGTGTTAAGATGTGTTAAGATCAGAGCACGAGTAGACGAGGGAGACACATTCCCGTTTATACCTGGTCTTTTAATGTCTCTTTTGTCCACTTTCAACCACTTCTGTCCTGATTTCTTAGAGGGTAGGGTCTATGGGCAGGTAAATGTATGTGTTTTTCAGATCTTTTTATCAAATGGACAAAATAAGCTTGCGCAATTTACATATAAACGTGACCAGAGACGACGGAGAAACACACAGAGAGCAGCAGGTTTAGTTTCTGCTCTGATAACCGTAAGTTCACGCTTAACACAGTTGGGTGTGTGTTAGAAATCAGGAATGGTGAGAGAACATTGTGCTTGGTACATTTTTCAGCTTCAAACCGAACTTGGGTCTTCAGCCGACAAAGTTTCAGTCCTATCTGTCTAGTGTGCTTCCCATGTTTACGCATTAGGTCAGTAGAAGGAGAGAAGGCGGTCTTTTGTGGCTGTTCGAACGCATTCAACCACATGAGAGTTTACACTACGAAAGCAATCCAGTTGAATGCGTTTTCGAATAACTCTGGAAGTGGTTGAAAATGGACACGTTCAAAACGTTTTAGACCCCGTTTACACCTGCATGTGTGATCCGATCAACCAAAACGCATCTTCATTATAGAGACTTCATTATACGCTCCTGCAACCAAAAGCAACAAAAACACAAAAGGGCAGCCAATATACATTCACTTTCCACACGTCAAGCTGCTCTTGTGGGGAAAAAAAAGAGGAGAAAATGTTGTTGGAAGCATTCAGTGCAGCCCTTGCTTGAACGAAGGGGTCTTTTCGGCGTCTCTGTGGGCTTACTAAAAGAGAAGGCCATGAGGAGCTGGTGCATCGAGCAGAAGGTCGTCTGAGGTCGGTCAGTGTGTGTTATCTACGGCAGGCGTAAGCGTTAATGTTCTTGATGACGTAGAAGCCGATTGAAACAGGTGGCATAGCTATCGTTCTTCCCGCCCTGAGCGTCCGTGGCTTCAGCTCAGGGAACGTCTCAGTGTCCACCATACGCAAGTGCTCTCCGTTCAGCTGCACAGACCTGCAGAGCAAAGGGAACTGTGTTAGGATGCTGCAGATGGGAGGATTGACAACCTGTTTTATAGCAATATATCAATGTGAGTGCTGCAGTGAGTGCTGTAATCCTCAGAGGTTATAAAACAATAATTGCAACAGGCTTTCAGATACATAAATTAATTAATTTTAAACCAAATATCAGTCCAAGTTTAATTTTAGACAAAAACAGCTGGTTTTAGGACCAACGGTAAAGGATGTCTAAAAAAAGGTAATATCTCTGATGGTGCACTAGAGGGCGCTATAGCTGCATTATCAACCTTGTACACAACTAACATCACCAGTATGAGTGCTCAGAACTCCCAGATGCTATTCACTACCATTCAAAAGTTTGGGATTGGTACATTCTTTAATGTTTTTGAAGGTCTCTTATGCTAACCAAATCTATTACATTTATTTGAACAAAAATACAGTAAAACATTAATATTGTGAAATAAGAACGGTTTTTATTTTAATATTTTAAATGCAATTTATCCCTGTGATATAAAACGGAATTTTCAGCAGCCATTACTCCAATCTTCAGTGTCACATGCTGCTTTATAAATCATAAATCACATTTCTTCAAATCATCCTTGTCTCGTCATATCCGTAAATAGAGAAAAGTACTTTGAGGCGTGTGTGTTGTGGCAGAGGTTAGTTGTTTCAACAAACGGGAAACGTCAATATGGAGCCGCTATAAATCTCAAACCTCCGGGGAATCACAAACAGACAGAGGAGAGTCTGGTGGCAAAAAGAGAACACGACAGAGAGAATCAACACTGGTTGGCTTTTCGGAGATGGAGAGAACAGAGGGATTTGAAAAGTAAAAGCGACGTTTTTTTTATTACTCAACAGGTAAGGTATTTTGTTGAACAGAAAAATTGCCACAGAAGGGCCTATTGGTGTCACATGCCGGCCCTGTCTTGTGCTGCACATGGGTGTTTTGTTATTTTGGGCCATGTGCTCTTGTCGTTGTCTGATCCCTCCCCCTCTTTTCCTGATTATTGTTTGAGTTCTTCCACCTGTCCCCTCTTGATTAGTCCCCTTCTTAAGCCTCCTCTTGTTTGCAGTCTTTGTCGGATCGTTGTCTAATGTTTCCTGTTCCCTGTGATCCTCCAGTAAGTTTCATGTTTTGTTTTTGTTTTATATTTATTAGTTATGTTTTCCCCCTCGTGGGTTTTGTTTTGTGTTATGTTTTCTTATGTAAATAAATATAATTTCTCCTGCACTTGAGTCCTCACACTTTTTTCCTTACCCGTTCCGTGACAATTGGTCTCTAATAGAGTTTGTAGTAATGCATTATCTATTGTGAAGTCTCATATTCATCCACAGTCACGAAGAGCAGAAGCACAACCAAAACAATGTTCTTCCACAAAATGAACGCAGTTTTGTTTTTTAACCGCTAGAGGCGCAAAAGTAACAGTGTACCTTTAATATTTTAGTGGAAACCTTGAAACCTTTTGAGAATATTTGATTAATATAAAGGATTTTTTTGTAAGAAAATATTTTTTTTGTAACATTATAAATGTCTTTACTGTCATTTTTGATAAATTTAATGTGAACTGAATAAAAGCTTATTCATTTCTTAAAACCAACTGAAGTTAAGAAATCGTACACAATTTAATAATAAAAAAAGTGTAATGCTAAACAACTAATTATTAGACCTAGGCCTATATTATCCATTGATTCAGTGTCTTCATTATGGGACATGGAAGGTTGCATTGCATTGTGGCATATAATATTCTGTGCAACATGGATACTGTGCACAGTAAGAGTACTATTCTGAGCATATCCAGTGATTGTCATCTTTCTTAACATCAACTAAATACAACAACTAAGAAAGAAAATAAAATAGGCTATTCCATTGTCGTCAGTCTCTATGGTCCACAAAAGCACATCTCGCATGAAAGATGTTACAGTATAATCATAAACTGAACATGAGTCTAATCGCATTAATATTGCTTCCTATAACAGGTGGAGGTTTGAAGCTTAAATGTTTAAATGCTCTTATGAAAAACGTGAAATCATCCTAATCCCCAGGAAGCATTTTGCTACGTTCAATGTTGGTTTGGAGAAACACCCGGAAGACCCCAGAAAAGAGCCGTCCTGACCAGCAGACATCTGGATGATCTATTCCATCTCCTCATCTTACAACGCCACAGACTGAACTGATCAGGATGCTTTGAGCCTGATTCTGAAGCGCAGTGTGACGGCAAGCATCAGACGCGACGGTGAGGAGGGATTGTTGATCTTCACAATCAACTTTCCCCCGGGAAGAATGTATGCTCGGGAGATCAAAGCAGACAGAAGTAAGAACACAGTCGGTGATGTTTTTGCTCAGGGCTTCTGCAGAAGAAGGTCCGCATTTCCTTTGGAGAGGACGCAAATTATATTAAATTCTACAGATAGTTCTGGAGCTTTAACGGCCTCTGGCTACAGATGTAGGTATGTGTTTGAGAAATGACAAAGCCTTCAAGGCACAGAGAGATCACACACATCTGCCATGGTTGCATAGGGTTTACGGGTTTGAAAAGCTTCCCAAAACTGTTGGTATCTCAGACTCAAAAAGATTATCGTTCAGATAAACTTGCACATTAAACAGCGTTTAAGGCTTTAAAAAAGCTAACCAGGTTACCTACGATGTACTGATTTTTGAGAGAGGAATTTAAAACATTAAAACTTGCTGTCCGGTTCTAAATATTTAGAGCAAGTGTTAGGCCCAGTGGTCTAGTGCAGGGTATACGCAGGTATACGGCGTATACCCACTTCTTTTTCAGTCGGCATTGCGTATACACACTTCTAAATCCCCTCTGATGCGCATCATTTAGTAGCTAATCCAATCTCATGTGAATAAAAAACACCCAGTCAGGGTAGTTTTTCTGAGTGTAGCCAACATAATGAAAGCTGTGAAATAATACCCTAATATTAACTCTAATTTGGTGCTGCAATGATTCGCCCATCACGACGCTGACCTTCTCATTTGAGCTTTGAGCTGCTTCAGCATCAGCACTCAAACACCCGCTCGTCAATGTCAAAATGTTTGAGACCAATCAAAGCCAGCAGGATTTTTGTTCACAGAGGCGTGAGCCGAGCGCGAATCCCAACGCGACGCTTCACTTCAGTTAACGATCATACAGAACGATCATAAGATGCAAGTAGCTAAAATAAACAGCTGTTTTTTCGATAGAAGTTTTAAATGACCGAAAGAAATAATCAGTTTGATCAAAGACAGTGGCAATTATAAGATCAATTTAACAACACAAGCACCCTATTAAATATATTGCCATTATTATTGTATAAATATATTTGTATAACGTGACCTCGAAGGTGTTGTTTGTATCACTCCGCTTGTCTGTGTTTGCGCAACTTGCATCATTAAGCCAGAAGGTGGCGACAAGTGACTATCTTTATGAGTGAGCAATTGAACCATTGAATAAATGAACAGATTAGTCCAAAAAAAACATTGATTAATTTAGGAAAGAAAAAGTAGCTGAAACTGATCTTTGATGCTCATATAATTGCTCAAATATGTCTCTGAACACAGAAGGATTGCATTGGCGTTTGTTTGAAATGTAACATCTATGCAAAATAATCCTTGAATTTCTCATTCAAGGCCATTCCCGTTTTGAATTATGTGATTGTGCATTGTCAACAATAAGCATAAACATTTTGCATTTCCATTAGTGGATCATTCATTGCGACATTTAAGCTGATTCTCATGTTTAAGAATCTGATCAAATACTTCATGCTACTGCCCACCGACATGCTTATAAAGCTACAGTTGTCCATTTTTCTGGCCTTCAAAACACCTTAAAATGATCATGTCGAGATCAGGAAAATCAAAAGTTTCTAATTTATAGTAATTCTTATAATTCCTGTGTACGGCCCTGATATGCAAGAATTCTAGTAATTCTATGTTCTATTCTATTAATTCATTCTATATTATATAGTCTTGCATATTCAATACTAATATCCAAGACTATACATGTCACTGTTTATAACACAGAGCGTTCATCCTTTGCTGGGACGCTTAAAAAAATATTGGGGGCATAAATTAAGAGTATACCCACTTCTCCAGGCACCACTACATCACTGGCTAGGCCTACTATTCAAAATATTCATAATGATTTTCTGTGATAATGGAAATATAGAGCAAGCCTTTTAAATGTTTAAACAAATATAATGATCAAAATAGGCTGCTGCAAACAGAAATACTGTATTATTATAATTTAAAGTATAAGGTTTATTTTAACTGTAACTGTATATTTTTTTAAACAGTTTATTGCTGCGACGTCAAAGCTGAATTTTTAGCAGGCATTACATTGCAATTCTCTCTTCAACGTTATTCTGAGCTTCATTTTAAGCGCATGCGCAATGGCACTGTATGGCACAGGCACTGTATGCGCTCTGGAACAGCCGTATTCTGCTTGCTATTCCACACACACCCACAAAACCCCTCAAACTTTCCATAAATTAATCTTATATAAAGTTCAAAAAGGTTGAAGCAAATTACAAGAGCAATCGTGTGCTTGCGATGATGTGAGAAACGCGCTTTGCTTGAGTGTTTTTTCCCTCAAAATGCTCTACGAATGCATCATTTATGCCTTTTGGAATCCAGTAGGTTTATATTCAATACTCAAACTCACTGACTGCTTTCAAATGCTCACGTGCGTTCTGTGTGTGACCCCGTGTAAGCATTAAATCTAGGCCTATAGTTACACTTAAGGTAAGCACAGTCAGTTATGTCTTAAGGGATTAGACAGACAGGACAAACGTCTGATTTGTCCAAATAGAGCTGTGCATTAGTGTAAACGCGGATCTGAGAAAGCAAGAGAAAAATCACTCTTGACTGCAAAACGTTCAGATACTGAAAGCACTCGTTGATGCTGAAAGCACTCTTTGTTTATTGCTTCTAATATATATTCATTTGTTCCTCTTTACTATTTGCTTGTATGCAGCGTTGGGTAAGTTACTGTTAAAAAGTAGGCCAAATTCATTAGCTACATCTTCAACAGTGTAGGCTAACTAATATGCTCTCTAAAAAGTATTGCACTACTTATTACTATTACTTTCTAAATCCAATATCAACCTCCACCAGTTGAATACAAGGATAGATATGAAACTGCTCTTTTAATTCTTTCAAATAAATATTATAAAATTGCATAAATTCTTGAACTGACCACATTAAAAACATACATTTTAACATTAGATGTTAAATCTATTATTGTTTTATATAGACTTGTTCTACAGTCTACAGTAGCCTACATAAGAAGTAACTGTAGGCCTAATTAAATAAATAAAAAAATCCCAATTTTTTAAGGGAAAAGAAAATTGAATTACAGTAATCACTACAAGCAGTGTTGGGTGTAATGCATTACTATGTTTTGATGCTATATAGCCTATATTTAGTTCTTAGTATAGTTACAGTAGTTCTATAAAATGCTTAACATTAAACATTACATTTTTTTAAATGTACAAATAAATTTAAGATTTAAAGTCAGTAAACAAGTAAGAAAAAAAAAGTAGATCAAGAATTGTTTGGAATGGAATCATGAGGTGTCTAAAGATTTCTACCCCTATAGTCACACAGTGAGAAAAAAGAAACCCTGTATAGAAGAAAAGTTGCATCACAGCCCCCTGAATCGCAATTGAATTGAATTGAATTGAATTGTGAGATGACCCCCCCCCCCACTCCACACCCAATATTCATTTATACAGAGATTGTAATAGCTGAAATTGTTATTAGTACTGTTATTGTTAAAATTACTCATTTATAGTTGAAATGAGAGCTGTCGTCTCATTTTCCCAGCTCTTCAAACACCCATTTCTCTCTGTTTCCATTTTGAATTACAGAATATGATGCAAAACAGACAACGACAGATCCACCAAACACATAGGGAAAATTTTATCCTTGAAAAAGAGCAACTCTGTCTGAGAGTGTTTAAGTTTGACCCCACAAAATGAGCAGTTAATTTCCCTGCATATGCGTTACAGAGGATTTAAGCATTGGAATGTGTCATGAGTAACTTTATAGTCCGCCTGTATATGTTACTCACTGAATTTGCTCTGGAACACACTGATTCAGCCCATATGGAGCTGTGGGCATTTCTAAAGACACAAACACTGCGCATGTTTTACTACTTCTCACTGCTCAGACACAATACACCAATAAATCTAATGCCATCCAACAGCTGAAATAAGTAACATGTACAGAAAGTGCAGTATGAACAGAGTGGATGGAAAAATGCCTTAATTTAAAGGTTCTTTGGAATCAGAAAGAAGCTTTTCACTATGAAAAATATTTTCAAACATGGCAAGAGGATAGTTTATGATCATTAACCGTGGGAATGGGTCTATCAAAACACACATGGTTATGGGTTTTGTTTTTATACTGGTCTATAATAGATTGCTTACTGTGATATAACAGGTAATTACTTTCTGCTTCTTCTGAATATTCCTTTCTATCCTTTATTTAAACTTTTCCTCCTGTTGTGGGATGAAGGGATTTAAGTGTAGACTTATTCAGAGGTTCTGTTTCACTGATCAACACCCTGATCATGTTTTAAAAGTATCATGCTTAACTCCCAATAATAGACGTTTAGGTGGCCCTCTGGATCCCACAATTCCTCAAAAGAAAACAAGAAAAAAAAAGAAAAAAGAGAGGAGTAGAAAAACTGGTTGAAATTCAAGCTGAAAGCTGCTGACAAAACATCTGCCAACATCTGCCCCGAAGGAAGTTGCATTTCACTGTACTCTCAGTTTAAATTGAGCCTCAATAAACCAAGACAATGTTATTACGCTAATTCAATTGGATTGTCCATGTTTAATGGACGTTTTGATGTTTTGTTCTTGGCTTCAAATGATTTCTAGTGGAAAACTCAAAACAGAACTCTCTGGTGTTTTCGTCGGCTTGAGTGAAAAATATGATGTGTTTCTTAACAGCCGAAGCAGTAAAAATACAACAAGAAAATCAGGGAAGCGTATCAGAGTGAAATGGGATGTTTGTGACCACGAGGACATTTGTGAAGTTTCTCACTCATGACTAATGTCTTATTGGTTGAACAAGACAGATTTAACATGTCAAGACCACATGTCAAATTTTAAATTAATTTGCCAAGCCAATCTACTGGACACTGCAGGAACACATTAACTGAAAACGTATTCAGACGAGCAGATGAATTCAAAAGAAAACGGGTCAGGATAGGATGTAGACCCGTTTGTTTCAGCAGTGCGTTGGCTTCATCATTAGGGAAGCGAGCGGGAACAAGATAATCCTCGTATCCTATTTAAGAGTTTATGGAGATGAAGAGACCGTGTTTTCATGACCCGGGTCTCTCTTTCGTCCTTTCCATGATTAGGTCAGTGTGGACGAAACAGGATCCCCATTTGTGGAAGAGTTGAATATTTAGTCAGAAAACAGTTAGCTCAGCTGTGTGTGTGTGGACAGTTATAGAGCACCAGATGTACCTCTGTTCCGTCTGAGTTCATGTTTAGTAAAGTAACAACACTCCACATTGATTATTATAGTAAACCAAGAACAGAAGCATAAACCACATTCTTAAATAAGCTGAGGTCAGAGATCTGCAATAAATGGTATTTAAGTATATAATAGGCTGTAACACAATATTTTACAAAATAATATAATACAACTTTATTATTATTATATTATATTAATTACTATTTTGCTTATAGGGAATCCTGTTTCACCGGTATTAACCAAACCATAATAAGTTTAGTAAAGAAACAAAACACCATATTGATTATTATAGTAAATCGAGAACAGAAACATAAAAAACATCTGCGATAACTCGTAATAATATAATATTATTACAAAACTTACATTATAACTTAAAAAAAACTTCTTACACCAATGGAAAATCCAATTTCACTGGTACTGACCTAAACATAGTATAAAAATATATTATAAAAAGACATTTATTGTATTTATAATATGTTTTTATATTATTATACTTAATTTTAAATATAACAACATAGAACCTTTCAGAAGGGCAAAATAATTTAACATAATCAAAATTTATTTTGTAAGTTCCCCTAATCAAAAATGATATATACTAAATTAGTGCTGTCAAATCTAACATAAGTTTTTGTTTACATAATATGTGTGTATATATATATATATATATATATATATATATAATATTATATGAGTGTGTGTGTGTATATATACTGTATACACACACATATATTTATAAATATATATATACACATACATACACATAAGCACACACACGCACATCCACACATATTATACATATATATATATATATGTACACACATATATATATATATATATATATATATATATATGTACACACATATATATATATATGTACACATATATATATATATATATATATATATATATATATATATATATATATATATATATATATACACATATACACACACACACACACGCATATTATGTAAACAAAAACGTTTGTGTTAGGTACGATTAATCGAATTTGACAGCACTAAAATGTATACAGTATATATATTATTCTTTTATATATATATATATATAAGATGTTTACATTGAGTATATACAACATGTTTTTGTGTTGTTATTTTGCGTGTCAGTGAATTGCTGCCACAAACGAAAGCTGACTTACATGGAGTGAAGTCCACCAGTGCCGAAGGGCTGTAGCAGGTATTGGTGAACAGTTTTATTTCGTAAAGTCCCGGCCAGTTTTATTTTCTTCCGTGATCGATGCAGGTTGATGATGTAGATTGTTATTGACCCTCTGACATAATCACGACTGCAGGAAAAGAGAAGAGTCCATTAAAAATGTATGATACAGCAACTCAACTTAGATCATAAGATCAATAAAACTTATATCATTTCATCAAATATATTTTAAAAAGTCAATATTGATAAAATAAACACTTTCAGCTATGCTTACATAAGACTTGCACTGATGTACACTAGCATATACACAACAGTTCAAAAGTTAGGATTTGTTTATTTGAAATAAATTAATACTTTTATTTAGCAAGGACACATTAAAATGACCAAATGCATTTACAATGTTACAAAAGATTTATATTGCAATTAAATGCAATTAAACTTTTTAACCAAAGAATCCTTAGTACAAATAAATATTAAGCAGCACAATCAAACAGACTAAGAGCCACAAAACATCAATACTGATAATAGAGTATACCCACACACACACACGCACGCACACACATCTGAAAAAAAGAAAGAAAAAAAAAAACATGGGCAGATAATGAAACTAAAATGTATAACTCTCCTAATTTAACATCTGAAATTCAACATATGTTGTTTGTTCATTATGATCTGGTTGATACTGACAGAAACATTGAGCTTGTTCCCAGAATTCCATTTACAAGAGACAATGTGTAATATTTGATACGAATCCAAAACCTTCTGTGATTTAATTTCAGTACACAATAACCAAATAATAAAGTACTGTAAGCAAAGGAGGCCAGGACTACGTCATGTAAAATGTTTTTATATAACAACTGTAAAAGCATTAGCTCCCCTCCCAAATTCACAGGGGTAACAAAAGCTTTATATGTGTTGGACGGTCATGCTTATGTTACAGAGATTCCAGCATACTTGTCCTTGTTTTTGGGGTAATACCGCTGAAGAGCAGGCTTTAGGGAATATGAACTGAAGATAAGTATCTGGCAACATGATTAAGCAAACATGATAAAATTCAATAAAGTTTCTAACTTAAAGGCAAGGAAAACATAGCTGTAGTGCATGATTACCACATGTTGTAAAGGGCCGACTGCACCGGTCACAGCTTGGCTTTAGTCAGACAAGCCTGTTAGTAATCTCACCAATCACGAGCAACCCGGGCCATGTGCATCTTTACACCTTGGCGCACAGTGAATAGAGTTCAAGTGGGAAAATTCAGGAAAGAGACAAACCCGAGACAGTGTAATGAAAACATCTCTCATGTCATGTGATACATGTGTGGTGTCTCAGTTTTAATAGACTTTGGTAACTTGGGTAGATATTTTCCAGAAGGGCGCATTAGATCAGACGAACAGATCGAAAAATGATAAACATTGTCCAAGACTTTGAAACAATGTGCCTCTCCAGCATTCGCATGGGGAACGTAAACATGGAGTCCTTTGTTTGATGTTAGCGACTGGTCCTGGGGAAATGTGGACCGGAGAAACCACTCAAAGCACCGAAAAGCAGGCCTGTTTTGTATGAGGGTGTTGTGATGGATTAGTGAAGATACTGAAAGCATATACATGACTTGTCTGACCGGCCATTTTAACCACTAATAGAACGAAAAACTTGAAAGAGGTTGGAGGAATGAGACCCGAATGTCTGACTTTGGAATGTTTTTTTACCTTTGCACTAACATATTGGACACTCCCGGAATTAGATAATAACACTGTTGACATTTAATAGTGTCATTTTAATAAAAAAAAAAAAAATAATTAAAAAAAAAAGACCTGTCTATCACAGATAAAAAGTCAAAGGACATCACTGTGCCACTGGACAGGCAAAGCAAAAGCAATGCATTTTGTAGTAGTAGTAATAGGTTTTAGCTGTTGACCAGCTGTTTTGGGTTTCATGGCATTTACAGAGATTACTTGTTCGATTTTGTGGTGGTTTCGGTTTGATGGATAAGACACGATGTGATGAAATTTTGAATGTGGCCCAAAACTCTGTCATCTCCAGGCCAACGAGGGTCAGAAATTTTGGAGTTTTGGAACCAGATAACATCAGTCTACTTTTCAAATATCTCCTGGTTGCGGACTTGAAAGCCTGAAACCCTCTTAACTAAACATTAAGAGAACAACATCCAAGTGCAATTCCAGACATATATATTTGATGTCAGAGCTTTAATCTAATTATGCAATTACAAATCAATCCTAAACTGCAGTGTTGGGGAATTACTACAGCCAACTAACTTACTGCCAAGCAAAAAGATGCAATGATCATAACATCTCAATCTCAACACTCAATTTAGTGATTCAAAAATCCATTCAATCTTCTAATGTTGGCTTTTATGTTGTAGCAAAATATTTAGCTAAATGATTCTAGACTAAATGTATCCGTTCGGTTTAATGTTGTCAAATAAATTTAACATCTATCAATCTATATATCTATCTCATTATATTGTGTTATATATATATATATATATATATATATATATATACATATATACACACAGTATACACACACAAGCATATATTATATAAATACAAATTTTGTTAGATGCCAGACAATATATATATATATATACACTTTTTAAAGAGATGAATAATTAATAAAATAATTACATTAATCAAAAGTTACAGTAAAGACATTAAGTTACAAATGATTTCTATTTCAAATAAATGCTGTTCTTTTGAAATGTCTGTTCATCAAATAGTCCTGGAAAAAAGTACCATGGTTTCCAAACAAATATTAACTAGCACAATTGTTTTCAACATTAATGATAATAGTAAGAAATGTTTCTTGTGCACCAAATCAACTGAATTTCTAAATATATTGAAATAGTAATATTGTGAAATATCATTGCAATTTAACTTTTCTGTTTTTATTGTATTTTTGATCTAATAAATGCAACTTAGGTGACCACAAGAGACTTCTTTCAAATCTCACGACCCCATCCGTTTGGACAGTAGGCTATTTAAAAAGATACGCTACCATTAAAAAGCTTCCATGTTTTCTGTGCACTACCATTTCAGCAAAAGCGTATGTCCTGGAGGAATCCTGAAGCCAGGGGCCTGTACTAGCACTGAAACTGAGCTGAGACACGGTGATCTGTAGAGCGTAAACCTACACTGCTGGTGAAAAGCTGGCAGGTCCCGCTCACATCATTCTGGGGTAATAGATAATCATCAAAGGGAACGATGGCACTTTTTATCTGGTCCGGGTACAGACCTTCCTATTGTCCCGCGTTTCTCTTCCCCTCACCCGCCTGAGCCTCTGGTGTCTTTCAGCGCCTCTCGCACTGTAGAAAGAGACTCCGCACACTTGACAATTGATACTTGTTAAATTTTATGGGCTCTCACTCTGAAAGAGTGGCTGTCTGGACTCAGTAATTTATGTGTTTGAGAATGAGCAGGTATAAGCCTTAAAATCCTCACTATGGCCATGTACTCAGATGACGGAAGTCTGAGTGAAGATGCTACAGGTAAAAAAAATGACAATTTACACATACACTCTTGTTAATGTATTCAACTTTCGTTGTATATGCTTCAGTTCGGTTCCAAAATCTATCAGGCAGCCTAACTAGACTGAGGCATCATAAGCATGTTCCCGACACCAAGTGAATATTAACATTACGCTGACTTATAAAACATTGCTTCTGAGTCACATTTTACATTGGGCAATCAAGTGGCATCCCACCACAGTGCCAAAACTGTTGATTGTATACTACTGAATTACAGTGGTTTCATGCTCCCTGCATCCATTATTACACCACATAAAACACTGCGGTTGGCACAAACCATGTTTATCTCTAATTGAATAGAATCTGTATTAAATGTGGTCTGGGTCATATTTTCGTAGTTTTGTTATTTCTCAAGGACACACGTATTCAAAAGTTGAGTCAGTAAGATCATGGTTTCCACCAAAATAATAAGCAGCACAACCACCAAATCAGCATATTAGAGTGATTTCTGAAGGATCATGTGACACTGAAGACTGGAGTAATGATGCTGAAAAATCAGCTTTGCAATCACAGGAATAAATTACATTTTAAAAATATATTCAAATGGAAATGGTTTTAATTGAATATGTTCACAATATTATTATTTTTACCATATTTTTGATCAAATAAATTCATCCCTGGTGAGCATGAGACTTCTTTCGAAAACATAAAAAAAAACGTAACTTTTTAATGGCAGTGCATACAAATAAAAATGTAATAAAACAACGGCAATTAATATCATATAATCAGCTTATCTAAAATTCCATGCAATCTTTTTTTTTAAAGATATCAAGGCAGATTACACAGTAAAAAAAATTGCTGCCTTACATTTTTAAGTACAATCAACTTGAGTTATTTCAATTTTTAATCTAACTTAAAAATTTAGTTGAATCTTGTATAACTTATACAATTTTTAAAATTGCTTGAACTCATCATCAAAATAAGCTGAGCAATGTAAAACCGTGTTGTCACAACTTATTGATCATATAATTTTTTACAGTGTACTAAGTTTTAAAACAGAATTGATGAACCTACTTGTGAAAGCTGGTGCAGTGCGCATAGATGCGGAGTTTGTCTCGGATCACCCGTCCAGGTCGCGGTTTCCTCTGGAGTCCTGCGACGTGCACCCCGAGCACCCTGGGGCCCACCAGACGTTTAAAGAGCAGAGATAACCAGTAATCCTACAATACCAACACACAAAACACATGTTACAGAATAAAAAGCATCACTGAGGCATTTTTACTGGAACTTGGTCATGTCAACACGCATGTTAGGTCAAGCCGTTCTGCCACAGAGTTGTGTTAGCGTGGTGTACCTTGGCACAAGAAAACGATTCATGCAAGATGATTCTGGTTTAAATACACTGGACAGATAAGGCATTACTTCGCCAGCAGACATCCAATGAATTCCAGCATCCTTACATATTTCAAAAGGTTTCATTTTAGAATTGTTAAAGAGAAAGCTGTAGAAAACTGAATATGAAAAGTGAAAAGAGGGAATTTTAGGCATAACGCAAGTTTCTCATATCTGCCTTCACTTTAGCAAGAACGACTCTTTTTTCAGAGATAAAACAAAATGCACATGTGCTTCAGTCTTTTATTGAGAGAGACATTTTCTTGGATGCTCGAATAGAGAAATATAAGCATAGTTTTCCTTTGCAAGCCTTTCCTGTTAAAACTGAAAAAGAAAAACATTCTAGATCAAAGAATAAAATAGAATAGGCTTATAGAATTGAGAGATACACTTTTTAGGCTTTTTATTTTTAGCCACCTGGGGGAACCTAGAACACCTGCTTTATATTTTTCATAAATGGTCAACTATTGACATTATTACTAAATGTGTTACAAACAAACCAAACACAAAAAAATGTAATCATGCTGTTATCATGATCTAAAAGTCAGTATTTTACACATTATTAGCAAATTTAACCTACTATGATCCAGTAAAACCATAATCACCTCACATTTAATGCACAAAGAAGAGTCTAAATTGAACAAAGTACATTAACTGGACAACTGTAGCCAGAGAACTGCTTTCTATGTGATTGCATACGTTTTTATTGCATGGAAAAAAGTGACGGCTACCTGAATTTCACATGCATTACTACAATTGGTCTCTCCTAATACCTCTCATCAGTTCCTAGATTCAACACCTAATTGAACTGGTTCAAAGCAGCATGTGTGCATCAGGAAGTTCCCATGCAATCCTGCATATGGCAGCATTTAAAGGCTTCTTTTCCAGGGAAACTTTAACTTAATTTGCTCCGGCAGTGTACATTGTGCAGCATCTGCTATAGGCATTGGGAAAAAGAGGACTCTGGGATGGGTGGGTCTCTTTCCACTGCAATTAAAAAAAAAAAAAAAAAAAAAAAAAAAAAAAACTTTTAGAAACTTAAAAACATAAATTTTTAAGTACTGTTAACGATGGATGATTGCAATCGAATATGATACAGTCAAACTTTTAAAATGGTCAAATTTTGTTTAAAAGCAACTCGATTCCAAAAACTGATTTTAAATGAATGATGTCAATCCACAATATGACAATCTGTAGCCTTGAATTAAACCACAGTGTTCATTCATTGGCCAGAGGAGATCTGGCCCTCCGACTAAGCCTGGCTTCTCCCAAGGTTTTTTCCCCTCCGTTTCTGTCACTGATGCACACTGAATCTGAAACAACACTGAACTGATTTCAACTGAAAAATGATTGTTTACTATTGTCATTTTAGAGCTGCTTTACAGCTAAATTGAACTCTTTTAGTGTCATTGAATCATTATTTTTCTGTTCATCCCTGTAAAGCTCTTTAAAACAATCTGTATAAAGCACTATATAAACAAAGGTGACTTGACTTTAAAATGCAGACGTCATCTTAAGGCCCCGATATACTCACGCCGAAGTTCTTTTTCGTTCTTCGTTTAAGGAGTGAAACGAAGTTCGAAATATGTGAGGATCGATTTACTGTTAAAGACGATCTGACTCCGCCAACACTGCTGAGAGCGACACTTCGATGAATATGTGACTATGTGCTGCGTGCTTTCCTCTCAATAACAAAATCGCAACAAAATTGAGAAAACAGCAAGCAATTTAATAAAGCGTTAGAAAAGCATCTGATCATAGAAACGTGGATATGTTTGCACGAGCTCTACGGCACTCGATTAAAGTCATGTCACCATTATATATACATCACATATATATACATATATATACATACAATAGATAGCTTCAAACAAAGCAGCTTTACCATATTAAATGTGAAAAAAAGTGTCAGCGTCTCGTTTTCTTCACTCACGCACGTCTGACCAAATGAACCAGAAAAGCTAAGCCAAGGGTCCATGGGTCCAGTATTTTTAGACTATCAAAAGGTTACGCATGTGCACTAGGCAACTACAATCAACTCCATAATAATGACAAACCTCAAGAGTGGCCACCTCACAAACCATCACTTACTGTGTGTTGGCAGATAATACCAGCATTTCTCAGCCCATCCAGTAAAATTGAAAAAGTTCAGCGGCTATAATGACTGAATCACATAAAAAAAAACACTTTAATAATAACTAAATTAAAGTCAAACCACTAAAGACCTGAGAGATTAAAGGATATGATCAACTACTTGCCTATAAAACCAAGAGGATATAAGCAAATGCTATGTTCTGTAATGCCAGACTGACACATATTAACTTAACGTGAGAGTGTGCAACCAAAACTAAGCAATTTTAACCACATAATAATTAAACAACAGGGAGCAATATGAACCTACACTTTCAATAATACTTAAAGGTGAAGTATGCAATTTTCGCACCACTAACCACAGACACTGAACTGAATTGCAAAAATAACTGTACGGGTACATTTTCTGGAGCAAATGTGAGTGGTGCTTGCCAGTGCAAAACATTATGCCAGGATGCTGGAGTTTGCCAAGCCCACCCCAATGCATTTATGATATTCTGATGTTGCAATAGTACACCTCTCTTCAATACTTTGCACAATATTATTCATATTCATATCAGTATTAACTATGCTTTCATTTTATTGTTTTATTTTTATTTTTTATCTGCCGAGTGAAAGTTATAGTACACCTCTCTTCAATAATTAATGATATAAAAATACTGAAAGCATAGTTAATATTGATATGAATATTATCAATAATATTATTGTGCAGAGTATTGAAGAGAGGTGTCCTATTAGTTTCACCCAGAAGATAAAAAAAAACTAAATAATAATAATAATAATAATAATAACTAAACCAACTAAACTAAAACAACTAAAAATAAAATAAAAATGATTGTGCAGATTTTTGAAGAAAGGTCCCGCTTTCACTCCATAGATAGAACGTTAGAATAATAACTAGTAGACAGAGACCTTTTTTTGTGATTTCTAGCTGTTGTATTTCATGTCGCGTTTTTATTAATATAGATTAATAGAGTCTCACGAAGGCTCCCGTCGCACAGCCGTCCACAGAAGACCAATGGACAACATCAGGATTTTCATTAAATACTACAATACATTTCGGTTTGCTTTTTACCAAACTCTATCGTATACCCTCACAACACATGTCATATATGAGACGTGTATCATGGGATCATTCTGTGGTCGCTAACCACCATTATATAGACGAGAGCGATATTTCAAATGATTTTATGGTCCTAAAAAGAAAGAAAAGCATACTGCAACTGGACTCAAAACCTTTCGGTTTAAACAAGCCTATTCGTTGTAGCACCCATTCATCTGCAATTTTACTTGATCTTAAATTGATTTTAATCAACTTTTGGTATAACTTTATTATTTGTTTATTGTATTAATTTTCATGTATGCCTGTACGGTGACCCTGAGTGTCAGAAAGGCGCCTTTTTAAATAAAATGTATTATTATTATTATCAACACTGGGGTGAACAAATGATGAATTTTAGGGTGAACTATCCCTTTAATATTCTAAAGGAGTAAATATATACATATATGGAAATTAATGACAGAAGACATAATTGTTCTTCTTGTGAAATCTCCTGGAATGATAAATGGTTCTAATTAATATCCAATCAAAAAGGGTTCACCAGAGTGAAAAAAACACAAGAGACAGTGAGAGAGAAGGGGGGAAAAAGCAGCAAAGCAAAAAGAGGGGATGAGATCTTCTGCGGAGGTGTGAAGGGAAAGAAATGGAGACATGAGTCAGTGAGGGATTAAAGAGAAAAGGTTGGACCATAAATTTTCCACGCAGGCCGACAGGTTGTGGCTGTTGTGAATTCTCGCTGTGGGGCATCTGGCAGTTCCCACAGACATCCAGCTATGTTTAAAGCATTGCGATCCCAGCAGAGGGCGATTGGTCCTTGGAATAACTAGAGGTATTGAATATATTGAATAAAAAGAAGAAAAAAAAATGACCGTTTCGAAAGCTGTGAGGAGTGCTTGACGAAAGCGCAGCTCAAAGTGCATTTTATGGAAAGAAGCTCATCCTGGGAGAACATACTCCTGGTGAGATTCTGGACGAGAAATCTCATATTCCCACAGGCTCTTCAGTGCTTCATTGAAGCGTTTTATTATCGAGAATTTCTACCATTGATATATTTTTTTTTTCAAAAAATGTCCTCATTATGTTTTCATTTGGATTTACTACATGCACGGGAACATATGTTATCCTGGGCAGGTCGACAGGTCATGGCTGTCCACCGCTGGTGGGCTGTAAAAGACCTGAGGGCCCCGAGCACATAATGTATCTATCAGCATCCGGAGTCATTTAGGATTGCAGGAACAGTAGGAACGTGAAGGTAAGCTGCATGTGAAGCAAGACTCAGAGGGACTGTTTCAACGTTAAGGGTGGAAGCAGATTCAAGCTGGTTATTTTTATCTATGTGAAAGCATTGTTAAAGAAGGATACTGGCAAAAAGGTTCTTTATTTATATTTAATTTGTAGTCACGTAGGCATTCAATTAAAGGAGTTAAATTTCTATTTGATGTTTCTGTTGAGATTGATTATTCTTTGTGTGTGGTGTCCCAGAGAAGAAAATAATAATAATGGCAATTATGTTAAAAATGTACCTATTAATTTACTTCTAAATTATGTTCATATATTCCCATCACAAACAAAACCGGGAAGATTTATTATACTGAAAAAGAAAAACATTTATTTAACACATTTTTATTTATTTTTATTTATTATTTTATTTATTTAAGAATACAAAAATAAATGTAACATTGTAACATAAAAGCCTATTAATTGGTTTAATGTCTAATCTGTCAAAATGATGGACGGATCAGATTTTTCTGTCACAGCTAAAAAAAAAGTCTGTCAATGATGCAAAGATTTTGGTTAATGTGACCTCTGTTGTTTTATATATATATTATATATATTAGGGCTGTCAACATTAATGAATGCGAATATTTTTCGTCCAGTTTAACGCGTTAAAATATTTAACTTTAATTTTTGTTAAAAATGTATATTATTTATTTAGTATGATTGATATACTATTATAGTTCTTGTTAATATTTTGAATTATATTTTATTTTTATATTTATCTGTTTTCATTTTAGTTAAAAGTTTTAGTCATTTAATTGTGTTCATTTAGTCATTTTTATTAGTTTTTTTTTTATGTGTGTACATAGTTTTTTATTAAGTTTTAGATTTGTTTTTTGTTATTTTAGTACTTCAACTTAAACTAAACAAAAATGGGAAATGTTGCCTTAGCAACTAGCTGAAATAAAAATGTATTTTAATTAACAAAAATGATTTATGGCTTTAGTTTTAGATAGCGATATTAACCCTGCATAATAGATGATCTGTAATAGTAAAATACTGTTTTTTTTTAAATATTTTTGTTCATTTAAAATAAAATAATTATACAATATAAAAATTGAAATTTAGTTTTGGATTAGTTTCATAATATTAGTCATTCCCAGTGTACTAGCTACATCTTCAACAGTGTAATTCGATTACTCTACTAATTATTCCATCTAAAAAGTATTCCACTTCTTATTACTAATTACTTTCTATATCTCATATCAACCTCGACCAATTTAACAATACAAGGATAGACATGAAACTGCTCCTTTAATTAATTCAAATAAAGATGATAAATTTGCATAAATTATTCTTGAACTGACCAAAGGGAGAAGTTTACATTGAAAACATACATTTTAACAAGACTTTACATGTTTATGTTAAACCCACTATTGTATAGAATTGTTCTATAGTCTATAAAGTATTTAATTAAATTATAGAATCCCTTACTTTACTTTTCCAAGGAAAAAAGTAATTAAATTACAGTAAGTAATTACTTAATAGCTAATGCATTATACCCAACTCTGTTCGTACCAAAAACTGAATGTTAAGCATGTCTTCTACACAGTCGTGGCCTTTCCTACAGGTTCTCAAATCAAACTGAAATTGAACTGAAGTCTTCTGTTCGTCCCGTCTCCAGGGGTCTGACCTGCGGACACTGAAAGAGTGAGGTCTCCATAATTCAGGATGAAGTTGGCAGCGGTCTGGAGGGTGGGGCTACAGTACCTGTGGAGTGCCCTTGTCTCGGGTTGCAGTGCTGTCAGCATCTGGCTGTTCCACACATGTAGAGGGGGTGGGAGACAGGTGACACTGTCTCGGGCTTGAATTTCAGTGCAGGTCGCCTCAGCTGCCTAGTATTCAACACCACTAAACACCTTTCATCTTGGCTAATAGGTCCCACGGGAAAAGCCGTTAGGTGCCTGAGCCACATGCTAAAGACGGACTCTGTCTAAGGACCAATTTCAAACACATCATGTGGAAAAAACAACACCCAGGTCATTTTTGCGTCTGCCTTTTAGGTGGTTTTACAATACGTATGGTGTTAATTTGCGTAACCTCTAGTGCGTGTGGTATATGACTTGAATCAGTCTGTAAGTTATGTCTGACTGTTGAACAACTTGGACGGGACTAGTTTTCCAGGGGGACGTTAGAGAAATTCATGTTTCATAGACGTACTTTGCGATTTTAAGCCCGTCCGAATCTGCCAAGCCAGTGTTTTTCTCACACAACTTCCAAGGCAAAAATTCCAAGGCAAATTACCTACTGTTTTTCAGCAAACCAAATGCGAATGTCTGTGATTGCTGATGTAGTATTATCCTAACGCTTCTCCTCGTGTTTTTTTGCCTACTTGAGCTACCGTTCACGCAACAATCTTCGGTATGCTATAATTTAGTTTCAATATGGATGGTATCTGACAAAAAATAACATATACAATCAATAAATAGAGCCACATAGCATAAACTGCGAAGACTGCTCATTTTAATATCATTGTCAGTTAAGAGTGAGATTACTCTGCTCACTTATTCCAGATTATTATAAATAGCCACTGCTATAAGATCGTGAAGAATAGGGTTTTTATAATAAATACAAATTTATATGAAAAAATAATCAATGAAAAGACATATATGCCATACGTGATGTACGCGAGCACAACATATGACCTTCTGTAACACCTACGTCTAGAAAACACACACTCCCACCTTTGTAATTAACACGGAGATGTTAGTCCAGTCCGAATCGGTACATGAAATCACAGACGTCGAGTGATAAGAATAACTCAAATGTTTTTTTTATTTTAGAAAACTAGTCCCGTCCGAATTGGGCTTTTGACTGATATTGATTTGGTTTGTTCATGTGTTAAAACTTACAGGTAAAGGGTTGAAGTTCTGGTCGACGAGGTGATTGTATCCGTAATCAAAAAAAGAATGTCGGAGTACAACATCAATCCCATGAGCTGCAGCGATGCCAAGAGTGTTGAGCCATCTAAAGCAGAAACAGAGTTCAAGCAAAATTGCAGTTTAAATATCAGAACATCAGGAATGCACATGGCAAAATACATGACATTAAAATGCATAAAAGGTATTTTTCTGGGTGCGTAGATTCAGTTTACAAAACACGAAAAACAAAAGGAGGAATAAGCACACCAAACAAATTCAGAGTCAAGGTCCACTGACAAGCAGTGTTTTACTGACACTAGTCAACATTAGTCAATGGCATTTATACATTTCAATGCACTAACTGGAGACACAATTTGCAAAATATTAGTTAATTACCCCTTAAATATATTCCTTGAGTCTTTATCGACACGGGACATTATTCACTACCCTCCCCCGCAATCATTTTCTAAAGTTAGACATCAACCTTCTTAGTATTCCTCAATCTATTCAATAAAAGTAATTTTACAAGAAAATAATATATAAAAGTATGTCTGTTTTATATCAAAAAATTCTGTGCGTATGGGTCGCTCTCGAGTCTCGACCCAAGGTATGTAAGTATATACAATAAAATATTAGTGTCCCTATCACTTATTGGTGGATGTGGTGAAGAAGCTGTCAGGGATCAGTGATGTCATTTTCCTTATATTGATATTAAGAAATATATTTGAGATTGTGAATATGAACCAGATGCTGAATATACAGGGAAATGAGCTCTGACAATGACAGAGATGATGGTATAAAACATCTGCTCAAACTGAACCCTTCCAAGCTCCAAAAGATAATAAAATATGCTTTTATTTCATTATTTTGCAGTTGATATTAAAATATAAGGAGAGTTTTATACTATTGTGGTCCATCCGTGTTAGATACAGATCCGGAACAGTTGCTAAGGACCCGAATATGAAATGATTGGCGAAACATTCATGCATTTAAGGGTTAACTGATTATAAAATAAATGATTAATAAAGATTCCCACCCAGATGGGTGGAGTAATCCTTCAGACATGCTCCAGCATCATCGAAACAGAAAGAGAGAGAAACACCACAAAACAACTATCTTCAACTAGTGCCTTAAAGTGTATAAATGCTGTGAATAATGTTAAGGTTTTAGCACTGAAGATACTCAAAGATGAACTGAAACGCTTGCTTTTTTTCTTTTTGTGCAGTCACTTTTTTCTTTGAGCACTTTGGTATTCTGTTTATGAGAATCTTCAGTAAAATACTACTTTGCAATGAATCTTAAACTCTTTTTGTTTAACTTTAGGAATCCAACAGGAATTTTCAGTTTGTTGGATTTTTGCATTTTTCACAGACAACCATAAACAGTTGTTACTTTTTCATTTAAAAACCAATTTCTATAAAAACAAACTAACAAAAACAAACAGATAACACAAAGCACATGGCGATTCAGTAAAAAATTGAAATTTTTCAAGGGAAAGGAGCCCTTTATGTTAAACTATTCAAAAAGGCCATGAGAATGTAGAGTTTTGTAGTTTGGACTGAGTTTCATATGGTCTGGATAAGTGCTTTGATAGAAATTCTAGGTTTTTCACCGGGTCGCAACTTACATTGACCGTTATATTCTTATTTATGAGCATTTTTATAATACAGCTTATCTTAACAGCAATTATGCAATTCTTATTTTACAGACAGTTACAGATCATGCATCTTTGTTTCTGGACTTACATTTAGGTTAACTCTATCATGATGATTTTAAATTATATGTAACATTATTATATGGAAAAATTGCAAATTAATTGAAGAAGGAAATCACAATGGTTAATCAGAGACATAAATTAACTGATTAAATGATCATAAAAATAAGTTATGGCCCTGGTATAGTTAATTATCCATGTTCCGCTCCGTCTTTCAAAGTATACTCTTTTTAGTTGTGAGGGTGGAAAGGCGCATTTGGAGCACGTGCACTATTATTTTTGCACATGGACACAAAAAATTGGGCTGTGCGCGGATGTCCACGGACCCTCCTGTTGAAGAAAATTATGTCACATGGACATTGTGTGGACCGGCGCGGAACGCAGACAGACGAAGTATACTTTAGGCTTTAGAGCCCCTATATATATATATGTGCTTTACTTACAGAAAACCAGCAGCAAACGTGTCGGACAAATTATTGGTGCCCCCTGCCCAAGCAGGACCAACTCCACCCAACCACACACGCTTCTCAGGCGCATGAGTTTGAACAATCTGAAAGAAATAGACAAATCTTTATCAGACGAGACAAACAATCAATAGTTAAGTGATGGATGGTTGTTCAGGTTAGATTCTTCCAGTCAACTATTGACTAGCGCCTGGTCCACTTAAATAAGATGAGACCATCTCACTGATATTTACAATGACCAACCAGATTTGTTTATATATATATATATATATATATATATATATATATATATATATATATAAAATATAAATCTATGGTAGTAATAGCTAAAAATAAATTTAATTTACAGAATTAATTTAATGCAATTATATGTACTATTGTAATAATGTAATAATAAATGTTGTGAACGTTGTTTTTTCCCCCATGCAGCTGACTGAAAAACCAGCATCTTGACTCCAGTTTTTGTGCTCAATTTGAATCAGACTGTCCATCAACAGTCCGTGGCCATGATTTGAGATCAGATCCCAGCTCTGCAGCATAATACACAACCGACTGCCGTCCAGCTGCAGGGTCAGAGTCTGGTTATAATAGAACACATGTTGGGTATTAGGCATATTCCATAATAAGCCAAAGAAAAGCTCTCCCCATACTCTCCTCTTGTGATTCGAACACACTGTGAACCTCAGGACCTGCTGTAGCGAGTGACAGCCAGAGAATCAATTCTAAAGCATAAATCATATTTCAAAATAAATCCGTTAACGGTCACAAACAGCAGGAGGGTACATATGCCGCCAAACACCTGCAGATCCACTAAAGAAAAAAGAAAGATGTGAATTCCATCTTTTCTAACTTGTTTTATTTTAACAGACGGCTGGACCTGAAGTTTAAAAGTGGAATAAGCACTTGTTCGTCTGACATCACACATGTAAGGAGCACTAATCAGGGCCCCACTGGGTTTGGGCGAGAACAAAACTTTGGCGTCTTTTGTTTGGTATCTGTGAGGAAGGTCAGTTTTTCCCTCATTCACTTTCAGGGGAACACTGGACCAGATGTGTGAGTTTGAGATGCATAAAACAGGAGAGCTATGTATTTATAGATTGGGCCTCCTGAGGGAAGTCTTAAATGTTGTGAAACCTGGTACTGCTTATTAGAGCAAAAGGGGACCGTTCCCAGAGCAGCAGAGACATCTTGAGTCTGAGGGGGAACTTGTAAATTGTAAACTCAATCACAAGTTTTCCTTCCTAACTGTGCCCTGACCCACGCTCCCTTAACACTAGGCCACCTATCAGACCGACGACAGCTTGTTTGGATGGTGCAGCTGAGGATAAACCCAGGGCCCTTGAGGTAAACACAGTTAATGAGCACTGGAGGGACTTACAACAACAACCTCAACACATACAGTATATTAGTACATCTCTGACCTACACATTCAAAAACAAAAGATATCTAGGCTGGCTGTCTTTAAAACAAACTACTGTCAATTTTACCTTTAACACCTTGGCAATCTGCTCAGACAGGGTGTCCAGAAGTCTCGTCTTCATAAAGTCTTCCACTTTGGTAACCCGCCTGTCAATGTAGTAACTGCAAAAAAATAATATTAATATCCTGTTGTTCAAAAGGTTGGGAGAGTATGTTTTAATATTTTTTGAAAGAAGTCTCATATGCTCAAAAAGGCTGCATTCATTTGATCAACAATTGTAAAAATAGTAAAACAGTAATATTGTGAAAATGGTCAACAATTAAAAAAAACTATTAATTTCTTTGTTTATACATGCATATACAGTCATATGAAAAATAAAGTACACCCTTTTGAATTCTATGGTTTTACATATCAGGACAACAGGTGAACAACAACACATGACATATTACACAGTGTCATTATTTATTTAACAAAAATAAAGCCAAAATGGAGAAGACATGTGTGACAAACTAAGTACACCCTATGATTCAATTGCTTGTAGAACCACCTATAGGAGAAATAACTTGAAGTAATCGTTTTCTATATGACTTCATCAGTATATCACATCGTTGGGGAGGAATTTTGGCCCACTCTTCTTTACAACATTGCTTCAGTGCATTAAGTTTTGTGGGCATTTGTTTATGCAAAGCTCTCTTGAAGTCCCGCCACAGCATTTCAGTCGAGTTTAGGTCTGGGCTTTGACTGGGCCATTGCAACGCCTTGATTATTTTCCAGCCATTCTTTTGTAGATTTGCTTGTGTGCTTGGGATCATTGTCCTGTTGCATGACAGTTTCGGCCAAGCTTTAACTGTCGGACAGTTGCCTCATATTTGACTCTAGAATACTTTGGTATACAGAGGAGTCCATGATCGACTCAATGACTGTAAGGTGCCCAGACTGCCCACGTCCTGTGGCTGTAGAACAATCCCAAATCATCACCCCTCCATCAGCGTGCTTGACAGTTGCTATGAGGTGTTTGTGCTGATGGTTTTTTAGCAAACGTAGTGTAGTGCAGTGCATTATGGCCAAACATCCCAAACATGATTTATAAAAACGATTCCATGTACACTTGGTCACATAAATGTGATTTCGCAAAACGGATATAAATCTGATCTCCAATTACCGCTTTATGCAGATTTAATGGAGTTCATGTCACCGAAAGCAACAGATATGAGATGCATTTTATTGATCATCGGCTAATTTAAAAATCAAAGACCGCAATAGGAGAGGGAGTAGCATCAGCACTGGTAAGATCATTTAGTTTCTTTACTTTTAATGAAGATGATTGTGTATCAAGCGTTTGTGACTTACTTTCAGTTTTGCATTTACACATGTCCAGTTTCGTCTGGAATGCGGCCCAGACCACCTCCTGATGTGGTTTGAGCAATCGGTCTCGAATGCGTTTCGGAGGGCATTTACACCTGATCTTTTCACTGTCAGATAGCTATCCGATCACAGAAAACGCATGAAGTGACCAGTTGTAAACAGGCCTATAGAGTTGGTCACACTTGCTGATGATCAGTAAATCAAAGGCATTTGTTTAGCAGGGCCTGACTGGTACTTATCTTCTTAATTCCTATGGAGGCAGTGAGGTTGTATTTAGTTTGTGACACATGGCTTCTCTAATTTGGCTGTATTTTTGTTAAATAAATATAGATTTTCAGCTAGCTTTGGAGGTAGATTTCTTCAAGGGTCTTGGAGACATTGCCTTCGGAGTCCCTAATGGGGACATGGTGGTGGAAAAAAAAATATTAGATGGGAGGAAAAATAGAGGGAAAATTGTGCATTCTCTCACAAATGTTTTGTGTTCCCCTGAGAAACGTTGTATTCCATCGCAAAAACTTCCGAGTTCTTCCAAGAAATTTTGCGTTCGCTCACAAAGAGCTCAAAAGGTTTTGAAAGCGAACCCAGTTTCTTCGGGGAACACAAAGACTTAGAGCCAACAACGTTTTTCAAACCACTGACTTATTTGTCCTCCCATCTAATATTTTTTTCCACCACCATGTCCCTTTAGGGGCTCCGCAGTTGCCACAGTTCTAAATAATTAGCTTAAACCCTTTTTTTGTGTGAAAATACTACGTGCCTAAGACTTTTGCAAAGTACTGTATACACACACACACACACACACACTCAATATTGTAACTACATTTCTAACTAACAATTATTTAAATGTCAAAATAATCAAATATATTCCCTTGAAAATAAAAAGCCTGAGACTTGAATAACATCAAATAAAAACAAACACCAAAATGGCAAAGCTATCAATCTTGATGATTCCAGCACAATATGGAATAATACAATCCACATCTTCCCACTCCAGTGAGCAGTTCAAATATGAATAAAAGGCAATAAAGTCCACTCAGCAAGTTTACACACAAAATAGCTAACAGATTTAGCCAATGAATTATATTAAGATGTAAAAGACAGCGACAACAAGACGCAGAACTCTTTCTGGTCAAAGAGCCGCTGCAGCGAGTGTGTGAGTGAGTGAGTGAGTGAGAGCGTGCGTGAGAGAGAGAGAGAGAGAGAGAGAGAGAGAGAGAGAGAGAGAGAGAGAGAGAGGGGAGTTCAGGATGAAGTAGCTGTGGGCCGGCCATCTGGAGAAAGGTGTGGAAAGAGGGTCTCAATGAACTGCACCATTGTCAAGCAATACATCCTACGATCTTGACGCATCTCAAAGAATAGTGGTTCTCTGTGGACACTGACCTTCAAAATTGATAGTCTCTATGGGATTAAAGCTGCACAACTCTAGAGGCCACAAATCTTCACTACCTTTGGATCTCGAACAGCAACGAGAAACTCTTAACCTCCCTAGTACCATATTTAGCTAATGTGTCTCCATTTGATATTTTTGATTCCACTTGTAAGGTATTAGCTGCTTCTAAACAAAAAGACTTCTGAATTTAGCATTCAAAGTAGAGGAGACGTCTAGAAGATGAGTTAAAGAAAAATGCATCCGTCTAATGTAAAACAGAAACTCCTAATGTAACAGATAAAGAATACATTAGAGGAAGGTTTTATTGCTCAGAGGCAATATTTTCTTTCGTAGCTCAGGACACCTAATTGAAAACTTATGGGTTTTTTTCATATCAACTTTGCTTCAGATGTTTCTCCTAAAAAGAAGAAATAAAACAATAATAATAAAAAAATGAATAGAATAAATAAAATAAATAAAAATAAAAATCAATCAAGAGAATCAAGACAAATTGGAATATATTGTGTAAATATAAAGCAAACTATTAAAAATAGATAATGCCACCGCTACACCACGATGAGACCAAAATCTTATTTCAAAATATGAGTAATTTAATTTCACGATAGCGCTATATATGTATATATATATATATATATATATATATATATATATATATGACAATATTTTTGCTTTAAATAGATTTTTATGATATCAAAATTGTTGATACTAAATTTCATAATTCTTGTCACCAATTTCAATATCGCAAAAAAACGAATACTAGCCTAAGTAAAAAAAAAACACCTCTCAAGCTTACTGAAGACAAGTAAACCATGATAAAATAAGAACAAACTTATTACAAGCATATAGGAAAACAAACTACAACAGAAGAAAGACACAAACGAAAAATAAACCTACCTGAAAAATCCCAAGTTAGAAATACTACATAAATGGCATAATCAAATGTATAAAAACACTGCATAGTCTTCACTGTTACAAAAAATTAGAAAAGTGATTCAGTCAAGAGCAGTGAGACATTAGGGCTTGTGTCCGAAATCGCACCCTATCCCTTAAATAGGGCACTATTTGAGGGGAAAGCCATTTGTAGTGGCGTCCGAAACCATAGTGGACGTTATTGAGGGCACTCATTTAATCCCATAATGCACCGCAATAATGAGTGTACAAATGATGTACACTCCATGGTATAGAGAATACCAATAATGCATTGTTATTTTTTTTGGAAGTTTTCATTATTACTGGAGCTTCCAATTTGGTATATTAGGCTGTCGTCACTTTAAGAACGACTGCACGGATCCAATATACTGTTACACATGGATTTTTTAAAGACATAAACGACTGTTTTTATTTGTATTTAACCGTTCAAGCCCAATTATGCGGCAAAAAAAACAACAACTTATTTCAGTACTCGCATGCTTTTTGAGAAGGGTTCATGCACGCGATTCTCTCAGACAGCACGCGCATATAGCGGAACGCGTTCACTTCTACGATACGTTTTGTGATGGCGGAGCACATCAACGTTATGTGAGCGTAACTGCGATAGAGACGATCGTCCAAAACCTCTACTGGTTGAAATATTTCTACCGGTTATTCGTGTCTACTGGTATATCGTCCACCCCTACCTGGAATCATCCTTTACTGCGAAATGATAATTACGCATCAGAACGTGTGAGCGCATATGGCTTGAGTCTAAGTATAGGTGGTGTTTGTTTTAATACAATTCTCCTCTCTGACACCCTTTCCTACTTCCGTTTCCTTTAATCAGGGTTGACCTCTAGATTAATGAGTCTGTTTAGCCCACCCTCTTTCTGCAGACGCAGGGGGGCTGTCTAATTGAGGGAGAAATGCAAACTTGTTTATGCCCTTATAACTTTTAATGACCGCAGCTATTGCATGCACTTGATAAAACACTTGGGGTTTCTCATTACTGGATAATTCAAAGCCACTCAGCATGGAACTAATTAAAGTCATTGAAAGCACATCCAGCCGTCATTGTGCTGGGAGATAAAAGAGAGCGGCCATTCGCTAATGAGCTTGTTTGCCATATTGCAATGCAGTGTTGAGAAAGTCAACCGCTTTCTGAGTAAGAGCTTATAAAGCGACAGCACATCTGAACTCAAGAATGAGATGTAAGAAACTGCCCTTCATATTTCGCTGAAGCTCTCTGAACACAGCATCTGTGATTCCTCATATCACACAGGAAAAAACAAAAACAAAAAAACTGGCCTTGTCTGTCTCCAGCAGTCGGCAGTGACTGTTCGTGTCAGACTTGAGCTCGACACTGCACTGCTCTCCAGACAAGCTTGTTCAACAATAGATTTTGTTTTCTTTTCTTCTTTTTTTCTTTTCTTCTGATGGCCCAAACGGGCCAGTTCAGCTCAGGGTCCCAAAACAATAAATGAAAACAAATATAGTAAATATATAAAAAGATGCATAAAAAAATTGTTCTATTTTCTAACAATATGTGTTTCTATTTTAATATTAAATACTTTAATAAGCTGTGGCCATCTTATCTTTTATTCTACATTTTTCATCAAAATACATTATTTTATTCTTTATTATTGTATGCAGTTTTGTAAAGAAAATAAAAATAAAATAAAATGTTATAGAAATAATTAAATAAGCCAGGGCAAAACACAGAGTATAGTGTGTAAATATACAGCAAATAAGACATTTTATTCTATTTTTGTTTTTTAATTAAAATACAGTAAATATTCTTTACTATTTTAGGCAGTTAAATGAAAATAAAGGAAATAAATACTTAAGCAAGGGCAAAACACATTGGAGTATATTGTGTAAATATACAGTAAACCATTAAAAATGTATAATTTCATCAGTACAAGAGCTGGTTCACATGACCTTTTAAAATAAAATTTTATGTTTAATGAAAAAAAAAGTTTTCTTAAGGAAATACTTGCAACAAACTTATTTGAATTTCTTTTTTTTTTTTTTTACAAAGGAAGTTACAACAAATTATTAAGTATTAAAGTTAAATTATGGAAGTTCTGCAAGCTATATCTCATGTCAATGACAGCTATAAATTCATAAAACACACTTTGCCCAGACTGTCCTTTATTTATAATTTTAAAGCCATTCTATTGGATGCTTCCAAGACCATACCAAATAATTCGCAATTCAGACAAAACATGATCTTTCTCAGCCAACTAGATAACTTTACTTTGGAAACATTAATCAACAGAATTCATAATACAATACTTGACAGAAAAACGTGGGTAACCAATAGTATCATCAACTCTGTTACCGAGCAATCGGAGGCAGACAAATAACCAGATGTCCAGACTTTCAGCCAAATTCCATAAAAAAAAAAAAGTCATTTCATACAACATCCAGAGCTGTGTCTGCGATAATCAGCAAAAGTAAAACTGGGGGAAGTTCCACAGAAGTACACACATCGTTCACTGTTAACCCTGATAACAACTTCCTTTCCTAAAATTAATGACCTGATATCAGGCATTACATCATTTACTTGTCTAATTCGTCAAACTGGAAATTATGGCTAGATTAGAAGTGCAATTTGTCCACGTAAAAAAACACAGCTCCGTTTTAAGGATTTGTGAATCTTTTAGTTTGGTTTTTGTCCGTCTTTTAGTTTGGTATTCCGGTTGGCTTTTATTTTGAACGTTTTTTTTTTTCATGTTCTTGGCTTTGCTTTATTTGTTGTTTGGAACTTCTTGGAACACTGAAAAATATTTTTTTTGTTCTGATTTTGTCAAGATGCAGATGACCGCATGCAAACCTGGCAGAACCCAGGAAGAGGAACATATAGTTCATGATAAACGTTTGTCAAATGCAACACATAAATCAGTCAAAGCTTTGACATCACATGATTCAAAATTCTGTTTGGTGCAAAAGCTGACAGGTGCATGACACAAGGTGACTGATAATCACACAAATCAAATCGCAGCATTACATCACCACATCATTTATCGTCCTCAGTGTGGTTGCCAGAAGACCGCTGTGTTGTCAATGAACACCTGCCAAGTTAACTGTTGCATTGCTATTTTGTTTCTTTACACATAATCTTCCAAGCATTGGGCCGGTTATATAGTCAGAGATATCGGCTGCGTCTGAAAGCATAAAAATGCTTTGGAAGATGCATTCCTAGGTAGGAAGGCATAAAGCCCCGTTTGTATCCTTTTTTAGCTTCTCTTTGTGTCTCCTGAAATACCTTCATCTGATCGAGTTTTAAGGCTGCATAGATGTATCATTCGCTGACTTTGATATCCCACGATCCTGTGCGTTCCATTCGGTGACAGTCGAGATAAAAAATAAAGATGGCATCTGAAATTTGCAGTTGGTGGTCAGTTTGTTGGTAAATGTAAGTTTTTGACCAACATTTTCCACTTCTGATGTCATTTCTCACATTCAATTGAAGGTAGGGGTGGGCGATATACTGCTAGACACGATTAACCGGTAGAAATTTGTGAACCGGTAGAGATTTCGCTCAAGTGACGTTGCTGTGATGCGCCGTCATGAAAGTGCTAAAGTGAGCACTAAACTGAGTTCTTTTTGCTGCCTTATTGGGCTTAACTGTTAAATACACATACTATTTGTGAAAATTCCCTTATTTGCAAGTATCATCATAAACAGTAGTTTATTAAGTGAACGTAAACAGTTGAGAAAGAAAAAGCATGTGTAACAGTTTATTGGATTCATGCAGTCGATCTTAAAACAAAAACAACAAAATCTCTCACTGTTCTTCACTGAAACACTTTTGTAACTTTAATGAGAATAAATGTATATTTAATTTACACAGTGAAGACTATTTATTTTTATACATTTGATAACTTTACACAAAATACAGTATGTAGTATTTGAAGTGCTCGATGTTCAGTACTAGATTTCATTTGTGTCTTTGTTCTGTTGTAGTTTGTTTTCCTATATGCTTGTGATAAGTTTTTTTGTTCTTATTGTATCACTAATTACTTCTGTAAGCTTTTACTTAGGCTAGTTTTATTATTTTTGTGATATTGAAATGGGTGACAAGATTTCTGAAGGATAAATTGTATTGAAAAGAATTGGTATTAAATGTTTTAATATAAAAACCTTATTTTATGCAAAAATCTCTATATTGTGATATATATGGTTATTGTGAAATAAAATGACTCATATCGTGAATTTTGGTCATATCGCCCAGCCCTAATTGTAGTAATTAAATATCACCAAAGCTTGCTCTATTTTGTTGATCATTAAACTGTTTTATTGCCTCATAAGTCTGAAATAAGATGTGAGGACACACCTGGATTCAATCAGGATTAGAGAACACAGACATGACAACAACATAAAACAAGAGGTTCAAAATAAAAGTCAGACAAGAGATGCCCAGTCCCTTACGCTCCACTATCAGAACACTTCTAATTTTCACCCTCTGAATTCACTCTCAAAGTAGAAAACACAGTCCTCGCCTCCATGAGAAGTTAATAGGATAGAGGGTTTTGACATAAGCAGTTGTTTAGAGAATAATACACTACAGGTGATAATCCTTTAGCCTCAGGAACACAGCTGCTCTAATCCCTAAAAGAGTCTTTAAGCGTAACTGATCTCACTTATCAAAAACGACCACATTACTCATATACTGTGCACAAGAGGGACGCATTTAATTTATTTATGTGTTCATATATATTTATAAATATACGTATATATTATATATATATTCGAAAGTTTAACTTTTAAAGTTTTTCTAAAACAACAATTCATACTTTTATTTAGCAAGATTGCATTAAACTGATAAAAAGGGAACATTTAATAATTTATAATGTTACAAAAGATTTATATTCCAAATAAATGCTGTTCTTTCAATTTTTTTTTATTCATTGAAGAAGTCTGAAAGAATTTATAATGCACTGTAAAAAAAATATATGATCAAAAAGTTGACAACATATGGTTATCAAAATAAGTTAAGCAATTTAAGCAATTTTTTTATGTCATACAAGATACTAATTTTAAGTCAGTTTAATGTAATTTAAGTTGAAATGACTTTAAAAAATTTTAACTACAATCAACTTGGATGTTTAAGTTTGAAAAAAAAACTGTTTTCAATATTGATGATAAAAAAAATGTTTCTTGAGCAGCAAATCAGCATATTAAAATGTCACTGAAGACTGCAGTAATCATGCTGAAAATTCAGCTTTCCCATCACATGAATAAATTACTGTATTTATTTTTTAATATAAAAAATATAAAAAATGAAAAAAAGACTATTTTGTATCAAATAAATGCAGCCTTTGTAGGCTTAGAATAGAATAGTTACAGAATAAAATGTTTTCGTTGAAAGTATGAAAGGAATGCTAATTGTTTCAACCAAAGTGAGAAGTATTATTGAACATACACCAACTGTTGACGTCTCTTATGATGCTTCTCAGTAATGGTTCTTAACCAGATAAGGAAGAAAGCCTCAATTAGAGGCCTGCATGTGTTTGCTGGAGTGTAAATTTACCTTCCAGCACATTATCCCACCTCACAGGTGTTAGAAATTAAGGCGGAGGTGGGGAACTGCAGACTCATGTTTGATTAACAACAGATCAGGAGGACAAACCTTTTGTATGCTGATGCCTAGAGAGCAAGGTAGCCAATGACAGATATATTACATACAGTACAATTTTAATAAAAGCAAATGAGATGTACTGTGCATAATGACTGTTCAAAATGAATATTGAATGATTTGAATGAATATTGTGTAAAATGCTCATTACAAAATATCTGAGAACAGGAAATGTGTCTTATCTATTGACAAGGCAGTTGAATTTGTAAATGACACTGTAACTAGTGCCTCTCTTAATTGACCAGTGGGTAACATTAACCCTAACCCTTAAAATGGCCAAATATCAACCAGTTAATTGGCCTGACCGGTCAGATTTTGGCAATAGCAAAGAAAGTAAAATGATGAGCATATTACTAAAGTTAACTGACGGTAAAGAGAGAGAAAGAGAGAGAGAAAGAAAGAAAGAAAGAGAGAAAGAAAGAAAGAAAGAAAGAAAGAAAGAGAGAGACTTCTGTTGCATTCTGTTCTGTTGCAACTTCTGTTGCATGCTCTTGATTTCAGATCTTTTACCAAGCACACGTGTCATTTGAAATAAAACTAAATCGTATGTGCAAGTAAAAACATGAACAAGTGGTTCACTACATTATTACAGGAAGGTGGTACAGTAATATGATAGAAATATGATACAATAATATGAATAGTAAAAGTAACAGTAGTTCCTAAAAGACATTTTAACAGGCATAATTAGACATGAAAATAACTGAAGGAAATATCTATTTGATTATATAACGACTACTTTGATTCATATTCTTTTGGTTTCTCTGGCCAATATTTTTAAAAATAAAAAATACAATGAAAATACACGTATCGGCAAATAGGCATACTGAAAATAAAACTATCGATATCAAATTCTGTAAATTATGAAAGTACTTTTATACAATTTTGTAACAATGATGATGAAGCTAGTGGTACTAAACTGGTTGCTTCAGGACCTATAAATCAGTACCAAAATTGTTTATGTTTAAAAAGTAATAATAAAAAGTTCCCTAAAATAAAGCATTTATAATGAATGAATAGTACTATTACTGCTCAACAATTTGACTAATTATGTAAAACCAAACCTTTTTTTTTTTAAAGTTGGTATGGTCTGTAAGTTTGTCTATTATTTGTCCATTCCTAACTATATACAAATATATAGACTCCGATGCAAAATACCAGTATATAAAATGTATACCTTACACGATTGAGTACATAAGTACCTATTGTATAAGTGTATAGTGAGTCATTTGGGACACAACATTTGGGAATTACACACACACAACTTATTATGCTTTTTTTCATTATTTGCACAGTTTTTCTCCTGCAGTATCGGAACAGACCTGAGTCTCATTTATGGGTCGTGACCCACCAGTTGAGAACAACTGAAACTTTTGTATTCGCATTCTGTTTTGATTTCATACCACTGCAAAGCTGCATTGCATCTTTCGAGAGATGATCTCAAAGTTTCCATAAACAATGGAGAATAATAAAAGGTTGTAATTTAAAAAAGGTAAAATACCTACTGTTGCCACGTTACTGCGTCGACCACGGAACCACCGTTTTTCATAAACCTGTGAAAGAGAACAATTCAGTATTGTTAAAGTCAATAGGGAAGGTTATTATTGCATTGGAAAAAGGAATAACTCTTCAGCAGTTTTAGTCAGCTCCACCATCATAAAAGACTCTCACAAAAAAAAGAACTGATAGACCCATGAGGAGGTGTCTGTTTATTTCGCTGGTGACACTGATCTCTCATGCTGTGGAGAAGATAGTTTACCAGGGAGCTGAGTAATCTTAATCAAATGAGGGAGCAAAACTCCATATAAGGAGCGAAGTTTCTAAACAGTTATTCGTGTGACGGCAAAGCAAAGTTCCGCACAGAAAAATAGCGAACACCCTTCCAAAACTCCATGCCGTTCCATAATTCCCCTCTCGTCTCCCTCTCTTTCCCTCGGTCTGACGGCTGAGTTAAAACTGCGTTTATCATTTCCATCTGAACGAGACTGGTAGCAGCAAGGGGTGGCGTCTCGTTCTGAGGAAGACATTCGACAAAGCACTTGTGGTTGTAATACCAAGTTTCATTTTAGCCTGCCAAAGTTATGACTGCTCAAAAAGCCCCCGCAGGAAAACACGAGGCGGCTTGTGGCAGAAAGTTATGGGGCGCACCTACACTGCACAGTACAACTCACACAGAGCAGAGAAACTTAGGCAAAAATGACACCAGATCGCTCAAGTACTGTGCTGAGAATTATAGGCCTCCTTGTGGGACAAGGTTTTCCTCCTTAAAAAATAATTTACTTGAGAAGAAACAATGTTACAGAGACTTTTATTTAGGGGTGGGCATCATGACTAAAAACGTATATCACGATATGAGTCGTTTTATTATTTATTTATTTTTATTTAAACATTTTTTTTGCTGGAAATCAGGTTGTTACAATGCCATAGTTTTAGATGGTGTTGAAATGTCATACATTCTATACAATACTAGAGCTCTAAAAAGAGCTCAAGCTTACTAAAGACAATTCTGTCAGGACCACTATCGTCAAATACGATTGACAATTAGCATACAATTTGGATTGGCAGTATGGTTCTGTTCTGGGCAAGAACTCCCTGCGCATCCATGCAGCCTAGCATGGATAAGAGCAGGGAGAGCAGCAATAACCCCTCTTAGGGTAAACAGAATAGAACCAACATTAATGTATATTTAATTAAAGATTTTAAAGTACAACATAATTCAAGACTTTATTCTGATTCAAGGGGAATCAGAATGCCAAATCCTGACTGACAAGAGGAGGAGCTGGGGATGAAGGAGGGGAATTAACTCCTGAGAAACACGATAGCTGCTGATAATACTGAAGGAGCTTATATATGTATACAGTGATAAGTGTCGTATTCCTATAGGTAGACGTGGACCAGCTGATGCGAGCTTGACCTGCTAACCTGACCTAGCGTGACCAGCCAGAACTGACGCTACGCTTGATGTATACAATCAGTAATACATTTTAATTTTAAGCAATAATGTCAGATTTACTGCAATTGCAAGTAATAAAATCACAATTTCAAGAAATAAAATTGCAATTACCTTTTTATTTTTTACTGAGGCAAAAATGGGCTTCCATAGCAATCAGTCATTATATATATATATATATATATATATATATATATATATATATATATATATATATATATATATATATAAAAAGAACAAAATTATAAACGCAATACTTTTGTTTTTGCCCCAATTTTTCATGAGCTGAACTCAAAGATCTAAGACTCAAAAGGCCTATTTCACTCAAATATTGTTCACAAATCTGTCTAAATCTGTGTTAGTGAGCACTTCTCCTTTGTCGAGATAATCCATCCACCTCACAGGTGTGGCGTATCAAGATGCAGATTAGACAGCATGATTATTGCACAGGTGTGCCTTAGGATGGCCACAATAAAAGGCCACTCAGTCAGTATGTTTTCATATTTTAAGAATTTGCTACTGACTATTCAAACGCGAGTTTTGGCAGAGTAGCTGAGTAGCGCTTGTTTCTACGATCACAAATACAGACGTGGTTTTATGTTTACATAGGGTTCTCACACCCGTAGCGTGGCGCGACGCGTAAAAAGACAGTATAAATTATTATAATTTGTAATTATGTCCCCAATTAAATAAAACCTTACCAATCTGATACGTTCTGGTTCAGTCGTGCTGGCAAAGTTGATCGATCAGCTTTGGTCATCTGCATTTTCCGGTTCAGATTCGGACTCGAATTGATGAGGTAGTACGACATTATCACCTGTCATTATTGCTTTGGGAGCTGATGTTACAAATATGGTAAGGGGTGTGACATTTCCGTCACACGATTAAGTATGGTTTTTGGGCCAATCACAATGCATTGGATCGCTGGCCAATGAGAGCGCACCGCGCTTTTCAGAACGATGAGCTTAGTAAAAATCAACGTTTTTCAGAAAGGCGGGGCATAGAGGAGCATCAATAAATGTACAGTATGTGTAAAATAATAACTTTTTTAACCTAAAACCACGTAAACGCATTGTATTAAACCAAATACACAAACTAATGTTCTTTTTAGAACCATCATATGACCCCTTTAAAAAAAAAACTGGACCCTAGGATTTTCATGATGTTCATTTCTGTCAGCAGTTTTTGAATAGCCTTATTCTTCTGCACTGTAAAAAAAAAAAGAAAAAAAAAGAGAAAAGGACTCTTATAAACCATTCAGAAAGGTTCAGTCCATTACACTAACTGAATCAATCTGGGCTGCACTTCCCAAAAGCATCTTAAGCCTACGTTGATCGTAGAGACAATTGGTGGCAATTGTTCTACGATCAACTTATGCCTGGCTCACACTACAGGAGTTTTAGGCCGATTTATGCCCGATTTTCCCCTCCCGAGAATCGGAGAAAAAAATCTGGTCGAGGACCTCGATCGGTTCCGATGTTCGGCAAAGATTATCTGGTAATGTGAGGCGTTCACAGATCGAATCTTGCACCTCCCGATCTGCTCTCACACAAATCGGGCTCGCCCTGATCATATCAAACATGTTTGATATTTCTCGGGATGAGCAAGATTGTGATTACGTCAGTACTGTCACAATAGCCAATAGGAAACAAGTCTACGACGAGACGGAAGTGACGGACATTTTGAAATGGCGACCGCGAAACTTGTAACACGTATTCGTTGGACTTCGGAGATGGAGGAGCGACTTGTTTATTCTTCCGCTTATGCCTTTTCTCACAACAAACGATCATTATTGACACAGCAAGTTTTCGTGTTACAGTATCCATTTTGTTTACATCCGCTTTCCAGCTTCCGATCTGCTGCGTAGATCACGTGAGGCGCTTCCTCTGGCACGATAATCTTAATAACATTGTGTAGTGTGTGATGCGCCGCGATTTTCAAATCTTGTAGTGTGAGCATGTTTAAGATCTGAGGGAATAAAATCTGCAAAGATTCTCCTTAAGTGTGAGCTGCAACCAGATTTCAAAATCGGTTAGGACTCATTTATTTACTGACTGCAAATTATTTCTTTTATAATCTCTTACTGGAATAAAAATGTGCTACTATGTTGCACTACATGCTCAAAATTGAGGGCTGCCGTACTGAAGCCTCTGCGCTCTTGCAGAAGAGAGTGGGAGGAACAAGTAACACACAGGTGGAACATTGCTCTGTCACACCATTAATAGAGTGACACTTTATTTATCTGACAGTGAGTTTCAATGGTGCTACAGGCCCCTGGACTAACAATCCACATGGAGCAACATAAACACGGCTCTGCTATGTGCTTCTCCAGGCAGGCGGACGGTGCAGCGCTCTCTTAAACAATGTGCTTTGGTGATCTCTTACACGAGCCATTAAAACGAGTCACACATCAGATAAGCCCTTCTGCCAACACCATGTGTTAACAGTCACAACGCCTTTCTAAACTGAAAGTGCAAAACTTCACATGACAATCACATCCAATAAGAACATATTTAAGACTCCCATTAGTAGTCACACTGCTAAACTGCTGCTCATCTACAAAAGTACATTACAGCCTTTAGTCTTTAGTTACGTTACAGCCAAGAACTGTGATTTGCTAAAATAACTGTTTTCTATTTTAAAATGTAATTTATTCCTGTGATGGCTGAATTTTAGCATCATTACTCCAGTTTTCAGTGTCAATTGAAAAGCATCAAGCATTATAAAAACAGTCAAAAAAACCTAACATATTTGGTTTATAACTTATCACTCTTTACGTATGTCAAACATACAAATAAGTGCATGCTGGGAGGCTGTTATATTTCTGAACAAAATGACAGAGATACTCACCCGTCTAGTAACAGGATTGCGTTTTTACGAGGGTGGCCGACGTTGGGCCCATAGAGGTTTGCTCGGCTGTAGAAACGCACCGACTGCAGTAACGTCCTCAGAAGAGCGTAATCCTGAGCCAGACGAGAGCTGTTGACTGAACGAGAAGCTATTGTGCGGTAACTGTTGGGCTCTGCGGGGAAATAAAAGACAAATATGCATGATGAGACTCTGCTTTCCTAATTAAGGATGAATTCATTAAAAATGGAATTTGTACAAAAGTTTGGGGATTGGGTTTTATTTATTGGTTTTGAAAGTCTCTTATGCTCAACAAGACTGCATTTATTGGATCAAAAATACAGAAAAAAAAGTATGAAATATTATTACAATTTAAACTGTTTTCTATTGAAATATATTTGAAAATGTAATTTATTCCTGTGATGCAAAGCTGCATTTTCAGCATCATTACTTGAACTATTTGAATTTTGCTTATATAGACAGTACCGGTCAAACGTTTGGAAACATTATTAGAAGTCTCTTATGCTCATCAAGCCTGTGATTAAAAAGAGTTCTATTTTAAATTTTTATTCATCAAAGAATCCTGAAAAAAGTATCACAGGTTACTTTATTTTAAGGTGCACAACTGTTTCCAACATTGATAATAAATCAGCATATTAGAATGATTTCTGAAGGACCGTATGACACTGAAGACTGGAGTAATGTAATGATTCTGAAAATTCAGCTTTGCATCACAAAAATAAAAATTGTATTTTAAAAGTATATTAAATTAGAAAATCATTATTTTAAATTGTAATAATATTTCACAATATTACAGTTTTTTCTGTATTTTCTGTGATTGATCAAATAAATACAGACTTGATGAGCAGAAGAGATTTCTTTTAAAAATATTAAAAATAGTAAAGTTTCCAAACTTTTGACCAGTACTGTATATCCTGTTTAATCATTATGTTTATTTTATTTTTTATTTTTGAGCTTGACAATTGTGGCAAGTAAAAATAATGCATTTTTGGGTGAACTATCCCTTTAAGACTTTTGATGCAAGCTGACACCCAATTGCAAGCGAACATGCAAACTGCCTTTGAATTATGACCTATATTGTGGTCAGCACTTTGTAAACTATTTAAACAAGGCAAAACTTGTGGGAGGTGCACACTTGAAATCACAGCGAGGATGTTACAGAAGTCAAGTGGTGAATTTTAGCCTGTGTGAGTGTGTGTTTGTGTAGGGAGAGAAACAGAGACATGCTGAGCTGTTGTGTCAATACAGTACCGGGCCAGGCCGAGGCCAGTGGAAAATATGAGACATTATTATTATCGATTAAAATATCCAGATCTTGTTATTTAGAAAAAGCACAATAACACAGTCATGAAATAAATCATCCCAGTGCCCGTGCATCACTTTGAAAACTTTGTGTCACGCTTGCAAGACCCACTCAATAAACATCCACCCACAGCTGAAAATATTTCCCTATGTTTCATTTGGCCTCCTTGTTCGCTGGAAATTTTTTTTTTTTGAATTAACAGCTTCAAAAAATCTGATTTAACAAGCAATCCCTAACAGCTTTTCTGCGGACGTGGTTATTGTCACAGTTGAAGACAAAAAGACAAACATCCAAATGGCTGTACCAGTAACAACATGCCTTTATTAGAATTTGGTAAATAGAAGGATTTAACTCTAATCCAGACTCTTATCCAGTATTACATGACAGATAGTAATTATGATAATATATCATTATTTTTTTAACATAACATTCAGTATGCTCTCTTTGAGCGTTCAGCTCCCTTCAGTCTTATATGACAATCTCAGAGCAAAAGCAGCAATGTGCTTCACGCCGGCAGCTAGTAACCATTTGACACATTAAAAATGTAGCCAATAAACAAACGATAAAGACAATATATGGTTTATGTACATTATTTAAGTGGCCTCTGGTATTTTTACAGGTTTAGTGGAAAATGCTAAGTGTGCAACTACAAGCTGCATATATACACACAAACACACACACACACACACACACACACACACACACACACACACACACACACACACACACACACACACACACACACACACACACACACTATATATATAATTTTATAACAGGAACTCATAATCATCATATGATCATAATTTTTGTCAAAAGTTGTTGTTTTGATGTTTATAGAGAGACGTGATACAAGGGCGTCATGAATAGGGCAATTTGCAGCATGTTTGGAACAGGACAAAAGATGAATGAGTGTTTAGAGCAGATTACAAAGTCACCAGGTGTCCTTTTGGATTCTGCTTTGTGATTTGTCTCTTGACATAAGCCCTATTGGAATGGGATTAGTTTTATATGAAGAGGTGGGGTAATGTAATAATGACCAGATCTTCTTGAATTGGCCATGCCAGTTATGTTTCCAGACTGCACAATATTCTACCAGTAAAGGCTGCTTCTATAAAATATCCCCAGTTTATACAGCTGACACTTTTCCAGCCTTTATGCTTGTGTACATCAAGCACTTCAAGTGTCTCAAGTGGATGTGGGTCAATGAGAAGACAGTGGAAAATGAGAAGATGCTTGAGTATGGATTGATGGGCCTTTTTCATGTTTTTGTGTGATAACTTTGAGAGAGACTAAGGACAGAAAGAGACTAAGGGCAAGGACAAATTAAGTCTCACAACTTGTTTCATGCTTTATTTCGCTTGTTTTAGTCAATTAAATTCAGATTGAATTCCTCTTATTAATCCTAACATGTTTAATGTTTCCAGCATATATAACTATCCAAGCAAAATGCTTATCATGATTGGTCAGTTAATGTGACAGCAATGTATAAATGTTGTACACACCTATTTTACAATTTTCTACAAACTTCAGAGCTGACGCTGTTCACGTTGTAATGGTTTTGGTTACATCAGTGACAGTAGGAAACAGGGGTGGTTCTAAACCACATTTTTGAGTCTGCAGTTTTAAGGAGAAAATATTCAGCAATGGTGTTGACTGATGAATTTGCACATGGTTTGCCTTAAAGCATATTAAAAACACAACATAAACATATACACACAACATTAAAAACTTAATTTTCACCACAGAGGGACTTAAAAGGAATAGTTCACTTTAAAATGTAAATTATGTCATAATTTACTCACCCTCAAGTTGTTTTAAACCTGTATGAATATATTTTTTCTGTTGAACACAAAGGAAGATATTTTGAAGAATGTCAATAACCAAACAGTTGATGGACCCCATATGATGACTTCCATATTAGGAAAAAAAACACCATGTAAGTCAATGGGGCCCATCAACTGTTTGGTTACCGACATTCTTCGAAATATCTTCCTTTGTGTTCAACAGAGGAAAGAAATTCATTCAGGTTTGGAACAACTTGAGGGTTTTCATTTTGAAGTGAACTATTCCTTTAAGTGTACGTCTTGTTCAAGAATTACACCTTGCAAGGGAAAAACCTGCAACCTTGTGGTTACACACTTAAATGGATGCTATCTTTTTTCTTTAGTAGATGCATGAATGATGTCACAGCGGACTCACCATTGCCAAGCTCCCAGGAGATGTTGTATTTTTTGCCGGCGCTGTATTTGAGCAGGCTCAGAGCACTGGAGGCGTTCCATGAGTTGTCAGGGTTTCTGTGCAAGGCATTCAGCCCAAAGATCAGGTGCAGTCCCGCGCAGTCGGCAAAGTTGTAGAGTTTGTCTAAAGACCTGGCTGGGAAAAAGCCAAACAAAGCTGTAACATTGATACTTGCATTTTTTTTAAAATCATAACCATTAAAAAAAAAAAAAAGTTTTCTTAATGTTTTACCGATGCAAGACTTTTATTTTGAAAGACATACATGAAAGCTGTTGACCTTCAGACAGTTTAAGTAAAGAGTGCCTGAGAAAAAAACATTGAACTGTTTCAGTATCTGTTGTCAGATGAGATGTTGACAGACTTCAACTTCCTTTCATGTCAAGTCAGATATACTGTACAGTGACGCAAATGCGGAGGCGCACACTGTATATCACTTCAATACATGCAATGTCATATTTACGTTGTCAATTAGCAAGTCATGAAATTACCAAAAAGTACCAATAAATGAAGTAGGCTAACTGGTACATCGTGTGTTAGCAGCTGAGGATTTGCATAAAGATATGATGTTCATTCTATCTATCAGGAGCAGTGTCCATGTGTTTTATTAAGAGTTCATGTTAGTATTGTATATTTACCATGGTAACTGTAGTTTCCATAACCTTTACCCAAAATATCACTTTGTGCTATTTTCTATATTTTTAATGACTGTAGGGGCTCATACCAACTTACTAACTTTATTGTATTAACAAAAACTAGTTTGGGACTTTTATTTAATAGCCTTACCTTTTACTATTTGGGCTATTCAGTGTTATGATTCTTACAATTCATGTGTATGTGAAGTAAAGTGGGACTGTACTTGTGTACGGCTTAATGATCATGGGAAAATGCAGATATCATGGTCAAACCAGTTGAGAACCACTGGACTTGTATTAGCCTATGTATATTATACTTTATTACATTCTTTTAATATTCCAGGACTGAAAAAAAAATGAATATAATAAAACTAATACTATTATTATTATTATTATTATTAATTAATAATGATATTAATATATATTTATATAATAATAATAATAATAATAATAATAAAAATTTATTTTTACCAAAATAAAAACAAATTTAATTTAACTTAAATTTGTACTTTTTGAAATACTTCAAGGAAACTCGTGACATGACGAATTTGGGAAAACTTGCTCTTTTAACGTGCAGGGCATAAGCAAACGCAATGGGTTAAAGAAAATAAAAAAACAGAAATGCATCAAATAAAGTATTCAAATTTTAAATCTGCCACGCAGACAGACATGATCATTCTGATTTTGCTAAAGGACAGCCGTTGGCTAATGTTTGGAAATTCTATCTGTTAAGAGCGGCAAAAATAAGAACAAATATTTCAGTGCCCTTTGACTTCATTTCCTGTGTTTAAAAAGAAGCAGATGAAACAAGAGAGACGTGCAGGGAGCAGCATCTTGTCAATAATCAGAGATTTTGTGCTAAGTGTCATTTAAAAGAAGTGGGTCCATTATTTCATGTTGGTACCAATGTCTTTAGTTAATTTCAATGTTGAATCAATTTTTTTTAAGAAGACTTTAGAACAATTCCAAAGTTCCATCATTCCCAAAGTTCCCACACCCTTTCTGTCAGTTTATTAAATATGTTGTTTATACGTTCAGTTACCAATAAAAGTGTAGTACAGATTCGAGGAACATGTTTTACTGTTTAAATCCTTTCCACAGATTTCCCACCAAAATCAGCACAGAAAATGCAAAGGTCTGCAGATTCTTTCTGGGCATAGGAACAATAGCTGACATCATAAGGTAGCCTTGGCATTAAAAACACTCAGTTGCTATTACATCTGTTCAGAGATTATATTTATAAAAGTCTTTGACATTGGCAGAAGTAATGTTCCTCTCATCAGCATTTTTGGGTAGATGTGAATCCTCAGAGAAAAGCAAAACAGAATGACAAGAACGCAACCAACAGGCAGAAAATCAGCCGGCATGGATGGGAATGGCAGAAATGCACACTGGCGTGACTGCTGAACTTCAGTTTAGTTGTGCAGTTATCTTTATGGCTTTCATCACAATTTGAAACATCACCACTAACGGCAAAGTGTCGTTTCCTAAATAGCCTACGTAAATATTCTAATCACATGGACGGACGTGCAAAGTCTCGTAAAAAGATCCAACGCACAGCTTCCCTGGGTACCAAACTATAAAAACCGGTCTTTTAAATCAGCACTGTAAAGCAGCAGGGAAGTGTTCCAATTACAGACTCGTTAAAATATTACCATAATGAGATCAAGATTATGTTTAATTCAAACATGCAGTGAAACCAATGACAGACCTTTTATCACTCTTACAGGCTTTCAGACATCAAACAAATGCAGTTATATGGACTTGTTTACTAGAATTAAAATGCCTTTATACAGTAAGCATATATATATTTTTTTTTTTTTTTTTTTGGACCACCTTGCCATGTCTATGGAGTAGTGTGGGAGTTCTGCTTGTTGTGCAGCCTTTAGCACCGCAAGGTTATTAAAGCGGCGCAGTATATCATCAAAGACAGGTGGATGGAAAACATGCAGGACTGCTGTTAGGGCAGAGGAGGAAATAGATCCAGATGTGATTTTGTTCCTCAGGTAACCCACAATTTCCCTCCTCACTGCAGTCTGAATCAGGTAGAGAAACAGCATAGCCATGCTAAATCTACTTTGATAAATTGTAAACGCATGCCTAGATTGGACAATTTTGAAATATTATTAAGCAATATCACATGAGCAAGAATTTCATTGTTCTGAATATAGGCACAACATAATGTGTCATGCATTTCTGTAAACAAGAAATAAATAAGGTAAATTAAATAGAACGATGAATAGTCAGAACGATACAGAGATAAATAGACAGACAGCAATAGAATGACAGATAGACCAATAGAACGACAGAACATTCGATAGACAGACAGACAGATAGAACAATCGATAGATAGATAGAACGATTGTGAGAACGATCATTGGAACGATCGATGGAACAATCGATAGATAGAACGATTGTGAGAACGATCATTGGAACGATCGATGGAACAATCGATAGATAGATAGAATGATAGATAGATCAATCGACAGAACGATAGATAGACAGACAGACGGATAGATCATGTTACAGTTCTCACACAGTTACTGCTGTGCAGTAGTTTGCATTTTTTTTTCTGTAAGGAGTAAACTCATTGATAGAACAGCTAGTTTTCCTAAAAGCAGCTAGTTTGATCAGTTCCATATTGCTCAGCTACAGTAATAAGGTAATTAGTGTGTAAGCAGCGTCCTGAGCCAAACACTCCCTAGAGCTCTGGACGGACGAAGAACAACAGAGAACTCAAGTAGTTCCAGAGACATCAGGTCTTTTGCGCTTTCTTTATCCCTCACTTTCTCTAGCTCTCTCATCCTCATATTTTCTCCTTATCAGTGGTAAAATGAAACCATGATAAATATCAAAAGCCAAAGGAAAGCCTCCTTGGAAGGACTGGAAAATAATGTTGTTGACTTTGGATGATGTTGATGACGATGTTTTTTCTCACAGGTTATCAGCTCATCAGTTAATTACAATATGAATAAATCAATAATATAAAATATAAGAATAACATGCTTGCATGTTTTTTATGATATTACTCACACCAAATGCAAGGCCACATCTGATAGACAGGTTTTGAATTAGAATTGGATCTTAAATGCACAATATGTTAACCTGTCACACAACAGGCAATCTATACACGTTATTTCACACAGTTGTAATAAATGGACGAAAATTATGCTAATTTTGAATGAGCCTGCATGTGCACCCTATTTACAAATATTTGGAATATGATTTATTAAAGTGTCCCTATTTTGCTATTTTAAAAGGTTCATAATTTTATTTTCGAGGGCTCCTACAATAGGTTTACATGCATCCAAGGTAAAAAAACACTTTTGTCAAAAAACTTTACTTTTCTCATAATATACATTACACTGCACATCACCTCATTTCTCGGAGTCTGAAAATGGTTTGTTCGAAGATTTACTCTCTAAACCCCTACTTTTCCGGAGCCTACTCTGCTCTGATTGGTCAGATGTTCAGCCCAGTCTGTTGTGATTGGTCTACAGCTTACAGTGCGTGTCGGAAACGAAACGCCTATTATATTTCAGCTCCAGAAGCTTCCTCAGCACTTGATACACAGTGATACGAACAGTAACGCTGTGTTACCGTATCAATTAGAGCCAGTGTACTCATCCTTTAGAAGTGCAAAATTTGCTTCTGCAACACAGAAAACAGCGTCTTCTCAACATGTCGACAGCACAAACCAAACTCTGCAGTCTGCAACTATGGGTCAAAGTAGACGTGGGCAGAAGTTGTTCGTGGGCAGCCAATGAAGACCATAAGCTGACATTATGCAAATTTGTTACATTGTTACTTAGGTGTGTAACGGGAAGTCAGACTGGAATTATAGACGACTCGTTTCAGGTAGTTCAGAATCAATTCTTTCTTTAGGACACAATAACTCCATTTATCATGCACTTTGGTCTTTAAAACTTTGCAGACCTTTTATATCCATAGACAGCTATACTACATACTGTATGAAAGGTAATATTCGAAAAAGCATAATGGGGCGCTTTAACAAACACATTTAAGTATCAAATCTGAGGTTTATGCATCAGTTGTGAATCCAAAAGAGGAGAGTTTTCAGGAAGGTCCATTTTATGTGCTATTTATGTTAATGAAATCTATGAAAGTTAGTGACTGGTGCACTTCATCAGCATAAAAAAAAAATCTCTTCACACCTACCCTGTGCACCTCTGTTACACAGCACTGTGTGAATACTGTAGTTTGTTAATATGGGTGCCAAAATAAATATGCACCACATACACTGCTTTCATGTGCAGTGTGCAACAGGCGCCAAGAAGCTCTTCAATAACTGTAGCTAAAGTAGTGCAACAACTATGAGTACTCTATGAACGCACAGATGTATTTTTAAAAAATTGGTGCCTTTGAGCTTTTTTGGAGTCGACTCTCTGAACTTTTGTAGCAAGTTCAGCAAATGCTGATCCCAATGAGTAGAACTAAAGTGCCGGATCCTCCCTCTCCCGATGTAATGGAAACAGAAAGGGGTCTGGATTTTGTCAGGGTAGCTATCTGATCACAGACATAAGACTCCCATAACAAGCTGGACTCCACCAGAGCGCTACGGCTCATTTCTGAGCCAGCTTATTTCCATTTATGACACGTGATTACCTACAGCAACTATTAGGGCATGTACACCCAAATTACAAAAAAAGAAAAAGAAAAAGATCAAAGCACTTCCATACCAAGAAAACATATCTAAATCCATGTCTATGGGCTCTTATACAAAACATTGTTTTCAAAAAGAGTGAACAACTTAGAGAAGTAAACGGCATGTTTTGCATCTTATTCCAGAAGTGTGAAAAAGCTATACAGTGAGATCCGTTTAGAATTTTTCTCATTGAAATTATATTTTGAATATAAAGATGCTTGGACCCCTCTGTATGATGAAGCCAAACTATATATGGCATATATTATAAATGATTTATGTCTTAAAATGAATTAAAAAAGACCAGATTGCTTTTATAATCATACGCCACATGTACATACTGTTCGCATTCCTCACCATGTAATCAATTCTAATTGCACACAAGCCCCTCACAGAATCCCATTACATGGGATGCAATTACATTAATTACATGGGATGCATTCTTCAGCGTTCATATCAAAAGGACAGTGGAGAAGTCATGTGGGCTCATGTTACGCCTAAACAAAGGAAATGTACACTTGTACACAACTGAACGATGTGTAGTTTGCATCGCTCTTTTTGGCACATCGCACACTAGTGCGATGTGCCAAAAAGAGCGATGCAAACTAATTTAGCTATGTGGATTTATAGATAACCATACAGATGACAGCACAACTGAACTAAAATATTAATTTAGTGAGTATATTTTCTATAAAAGTTAGATACATCTATCTAAAATCGGAAACAAATGACAATGTACATATACAGTTGTATACAGTTTTAACAACAGTACTACTTATAATATATACAATATTATAATTACAATTATAAATGAAAGGCATACTTTGCAGGCATAAAAAATGGGTCACATTTTAGATTAGGGTAGGAATTAGATATTGGGTAGGATTATGGATATAGAATATAGTCATGCAGAATACTAATAAAGTACTAATAAACAGCCAATAGCATACACTGTAAACAAAGTTGCTGCCTTAACTTTTTAAGTACAATCAACTTTGATGTTTGAGTCATATAAACTTAAATTACATTAAACTGACTTAAAAAAATGAGTTGTATCTTGTATTTCTTTGTATAACTATGTTATACAATATATATTTTGATGAGTTAAAGCAATGCAAAAACATGTTTTCATGATAACGTATGAATCATCTTCTTCTTTTTTTTTACAGTGTAGTAATATGCATGATAATGAGCAACCAATTAGTAGTGAGAATTGGAAAACTATACTAAACTAAAGTTTTACCAAAAAATGAAGGCTTTAACAGAAAAAATTATAAAAACAAATAATTGAAAACAAAGTCCAGGAACTCAAATTGATCAATCAATTTTGAATCTGTTCATTTACATTCAACCGACTGAATTCATATGAATGAATTGGACTTTTCAAGTGTAATCCAAATGAACAGAATCTTTGAATCCATTCACCTCAAATATTTGTTCAGATTAGTTCACTGATTCGTTCAGCTACTTCATAGTACATTGTTACATCAGTATAGGTGGCGACAAGTGAGTGTATATTGTCTTATAAAAACATTCTTTTTAACAGCAAGTCCTTCCTATTAATCATTTTACTATTAATAAAATGTACGTCTAAATCTAGAGACTAAGGTATTTACATCATACACTTTTTTCTACAGATCGCAACAAAGCAAACTATAAAAAAATACAACAAACATATCCTAAAATTGCCTAACTTATTTTGAAGAGTTTTTTATTTTTTTATTTTATTTGAGCTGTTCACAATCATGTTTGTTACAGAAGTCTTAAGATCACACAATAATGGAAGCTCAAAAGGGGTAGAAAGCAAGGAAGCTTATGTGCGCCTACCCCTATTCAAGTTAAAGCAATATAAAAACATATGTTGTCATAACTTATTGATCTTTTTTTTTTTTACAGTAAAGGTAAAAAAAAAAACACCTTAGAAACTGCACAGCAATATCCAGGCAGCCACACAAAATATGCCAGCATCATGGCAACAAATTTGCACAGCTAAACACCATTTATGCTTTTTCCATTAAAAAAAAAAAAAAGGAAAAAAAAAAGAAAAATGATTAGTTCCCTTTCGAGAACGGCAGCCTCTACATTGCTGCTTCTGAGGAGGATTGGTCGGGCTCGGCTGACCTCGCCATCGCTTCTCAGTCGGGCGCCACAGCTACCAGAACTAACTCTGACGGGGAGATGCTGAGGATCCTCAAAAAGACCGTCGTGGACCTTGGGCTTGAGTAGACCTCGCCCGAGGAGCCTCGTCGAAGTCGGTTGGACGGCAGGTTCCTGCCGGGCGACGGTAGGCGCATCGTCATAGGCCCACTCCGTTCTTCCCTGAGGTGCAAGCGGTGACCCACGTTGCTTCTTACCGAAGTCTCTACAACCCCCTGAAACTTGGGGGTATGCGAGCGAATTGGACGAGTAGCCTCGGTTTATTGTGTTTATTTTTATTTGTTTTTTATTTGAATAGGGACAGATAAGGACAAAAAAAAAAAACAGATTATTACATAAAGAACAATCCGAATGCTTGTATCAGTGTTTATAGCCATGGCTAATTCGCAACACCTGTCCCTAGAAGGGCTTTAATAGTTAAGATAATAAAGGAGTAAAAATTTACAGTGAATACAATAAAATGTCCAGAAACCAGTTAGCACCAATAAAAGTTTGTGTAGTAAATAAACACATTCACTCGAACTCACACAAATGCACACCTAACAAACACACAGCTATACATTTCATTTGGCATGATCACACTGGTGCTGCTGTATGAACCAGGCTTTTGTTAGTTTTATGAAGGTGGACAGTTTAGTTAAAGTCTTTATATTAGTAGGAAGCCAGTTCCACAGATTGGTTCCTTTCACAGAAAAAAAAAAAATTCTGCCGGCTTGCACCTCAGGGAAGAACGGAGTGGGCCTATGACGAGGCGCCTGCTGGCGCCCCGGCACGAACCAGCCGTCCAACCGACTTCGACGAAGCTCCTCGGGCTTGCACCTCAGGCTTGCACCTCAGGGAAGAACGGAGTGGGCCTATGACGAGGCGCCTGCCAGCGACCCGGCAGGAACCAGCCGTCCAACCGACTTCGACGAGGCTCCTCGGGCGAGGCCAACTCAAGCCCAAGATCCGCGACGGCCTTCGTGAGGATCCTCAGCATCTCCGCGGCAGAGTTAGTTCTGGTTCCTGTTTATTTCAGGCAGCTGGAGATTTTATTACTGTAAACAGGCCCGCTACACTGCGCGCGCCTTTGCAAACAAACGCCATTTTCACAGCGACCCAAATAAAGCACAAAAAGGGTATGTGACAAGCACACAACACACGGGTTCATGGTCCCCCTTCATTAGGTGGCCCCCTCCCAGTTGCTTCCCTGACTTTACCCCAGGCGACAGCCTTTATAGTCAGTCCAACACTCAGTATGTGCACAAATCACAATATAAGGGTATCAGGTCCCCCTGTGTTAGGCGGCCCATCCCAAAACATGTGTCAAACCCTAGCCACATGAGCCCTGGCCTGGCAAGCCATCCCCGGTGTGTCGAGTTGGGTTATAAACGAGCTGCCTGAAGTGTGTCCTGAACTTGGTCCTCAGAAGTATACTGATGACACTGTGGTTTATGTGTCCGGAAAAAGCCCTGCTGTTATCGGCAGTAAACTGGACTTGCACCTGAGCCACTTTGTAAATTTGCGAACAGGCTGGAATCCTCAAGATCAACAAGAGCTGCTACATGTGGAGACCATAAAGTTCTATTTTGTAAAACATATTTTGCCCGAAAAAAATTTTCTGTGAAAAGGAACCAATCTGTGGAACTGGCTTCCTACTAATATAAAAACTTTAACTAAACTGTCCACCTTCAAAAAACTAACAAAAGCCTGGTTCATACAGCAGCACCAGTGTGATCATGCCATATGAAATGTATAGCTGTGTGTATGTGAGGTGTGCACCTGCGTGAGTTCGAGTGAATGTGTTTATTTACCACACAAACTTTTATTGGTCCTAACTGGTTTCTGGACATTTTATTGTATACACTGTAAATTTTTACTCCTTTATTATCTTAACTGTTAAAAGCCCTTCTAGGGACAGGTGTTGCGAATTAGCCACGGCTATAAACACTGTGATACAGGTATTCGGATTGTTCTTTATGTAATAATCTGTTTTTTCTTTGTCCCTATCTGTCCCTATTCAAATAAACAACAAATAAAAATAAACACAGTAAAGCGAGGCAACTCGCTCCAATTCGCTCGCAGACCCCCAAGTTTCAGGGGGTTGTAGAGACTTCGGTGAGGAGCAACGTGGGTCACGTGCTTTGCTCCGAAATACACAATCTGTTAGCAAAAGGGGAAATAGAGCCAAGCCAACAGAGCCAATCAGGCCGGGCAGCCAGTACGCCCTGGCGAGGGACCTCCTTATTTGGGCACAAGTCAATCTGAGCTCTCTGAGAGCAGCACATATCCCGGGCATCCTGAACACAGGTGCGGATATGCTGTCACGGGGCAACACTCCCCTAAGCGAGGTGCGCCTGATATGGAAAGTGTTTGGCGAGGCCGAAGTTGACCTCTTCACCTCAAGGAACAACACTCATTGCGCTGTGTTCTTCCCGAAGGACAGAGATGCGTTGGCCCATCATTGGCCCAACCTCCCCCTCTATGCATTTCCCCCCGTCTGGAGAGTGGATGCCCAGTCCTCCTAGTAGCCCCCCTCTGGAAATACAGACCGTGGTTTCCCGGAGCTGGTTCAGATGGACAAAGTCCTCTGGCCTGTTCCGTTGAGGAAAGATCTCCACATACAGCCGGAAGGGACAATATGGCATCCACGACCCGATTTATGGGCTCTCCATGTGTGGCCCCTCAATGTGTACGCAGGGACCTTCCTGAAAAGGTCCTAAGCACGATCAATGAGGCCAGGGCCCCTTCTACTAGGCGCTTGTATGCTTCTAAATGGTCAGTGTTTTCCAGCTGGTGTCTGGACAAATGTTTTGAACCCATGTCATGCGAGCTACCAGTGGTGCTCTCCGTCCTACAGGAGCTGCTAGACGAGGGCAGGACCCTGTCTACGCTCAAAGTGTACGTGGCAGCCATCGCAGCTTATCATGCTCCGGTGGCTGACCGATCGTAAAGAAGAAAAGACTTGGTGGTACGGTTTCTGAAAGGAGCCAGGAGGATGAACCCCTCCAGACCTCCGTCTGTTCCGTCTTGGAGAATATATCTGGAGCGTTCTACGTCTTTTAGATATTCAGAACAGCTCTTTGTCTGCTTTGGTGGTCGGTCCAAAGGGTCTCCTGTCACAAAGCAGAGAATATCCAGATGGATAGTAGATGCTATTTTTCTAGCATATACCTCAGTGGGTCAGGTTTGCCCTATTGGGACTAGAGCTCATTCGACTAGAGGCATGGCCTCATCTTGGGCTCGGTCTTCTGGGTTTCCCATTCAGGATATTTGTGCGGCGGCCAGCTGGTCCTCGCCTTCTACGTTTGTGAAATTCTATAACATGGAGGTACCTTCCCTGCAGGCAAGGGTCCTTTCTGTATGATTTAGACCCAACATGTGTCCGGTCTTATCTAAAAATTATTTCAATGTCATAAGCACATATTCATTTCATTATAAAACCCGCCTCTGGCCGGTTATGATATCCCTTTTATATAAAAGACCCGACAGTGTCTGGTCTTAAGTATATTAGGTTGAATATGGATGTAAGGGCATTACATATTTATATGTGTATATTATGAGGCCAAACGGTGTCCGGTCTTCCTTAATATATATTGGTTTCTGGCTGGTTCTGTGGGCTCAGAGTTCTCGAGCCGCAGTTGCAACCAGTTACTTGGTGCGGCGATTTACATGGCGCCCCCACTGTGTATAGCTACGCAATACGAAGTGACCGTTCTCGAAAGGGAACGTACTCTGTAACTATCGTAACCTCGGTTCCCTGAGAGTTAGGGAACGAGTATTGCGTAGCCGGCCACATTGAGTAACATGGCAGTATGTCGCTTCAGTTGATGTAACCTGCTATAATGGCTATTTCGGGGGCTATTCTGACGTGCATGACGTAATGCTAGCTCATTGGCGCACACGTTGGAGGCGCCCACGCACATTGGATGTGCAGTTGCTGCAGCATAGCCAATGAGTGAGCCAGACACTCACTGTGCTAGCTGTGCAGCTGGAAAATGCGTTTTACATTTTAAGCTTCAGAATTTTGAGGAAAAGGAGTTTCCCCACTGCGTATAGCTACGCAATATGAAGTGACCCAACTTTCAGTGAACCGAGGTTAAGATAGTAATTGAGTACGTTTCACGTGGCATTTCTTGCTAAACTGTGCACAGACTGTGTAAGAAAGCTTTCCAGTCATTGGAAGTTAATTATATTATTTAGCCTATTTTAATTCCCAGCTCTCTCTAAAGCAATTTCAAGTTTAATCGTTCTTTTTGCAGTGGAAAAATAACCAGGTCTAATTATGACTAATGACTACGGATGCCGGACAAATCCTCTGTTTCTGAAGAGGATGGATACTATCCCTGACCCTTCATCAACACTCATTTCTAGCAAAGGAAAACAACCCATCCTGACGTACAATAGTTTGAGTAGTTTTGAACCATTACAAGAGCAATCTTCTAAGCAACTAAAACGTTAAACAACAAGTAACATCCTGTTATATCGTAATGAATGGCTTCTGAACTCTCTTTCCATTCCATTTTTCAGCCACACAAGCTTACTGTTATTCCAGCACTAAGGAGTAAAACTCAATCCCGCCGCACATCAGTTTTAGGATGGATCAGTTTGAGGCATTTCAGAGACCCGCCAAAGTGTTCCTGTGATGTACGACAGGCTTCCCTTCAAAAATAAGTGCCAGGAAAAGGGGTGAAAATATGGTTTCAATATTTCAGCTATGCCTGTGGTAGTCTGTACGTGTCACACAAACCCAAGTGCACTCGTGTTTATAAATATAGGAAATTACACAGGGACCCTGGTTTGATATGGCTCGATACACACTCAAAACCACTCAGGTCAAACCACTTTTGTGTTTGGGAAGAATGCAAACTATGAAGACACCTGTTTATAATTCAGTATGGCTAGCTTGGACTGCTTGTGTATTCATCTAGGCTATGTGTTTTGTGTCTTTATTTTCAGGTGGTTAGCTGTCATCAATAAGTGCAGTATGCACCGATGTAACTTGCGCACAGAAGGCCACGTTATTTTGTGCGGCTCTGTTTGTGAGCGTACACATACATACATGCGTGAGTATATACATGTCTGTGCGTGTATGTGTACATGTGTCTGGCCATGTGGTTGGCAGTGAAGGAGAGCAAGAGCTGACTGATATGTTAACATCTCAGAACACACTCTGGTGTATAAACATCCACACACGTTTGTGTACACTAATTAATCTTCCCCGTGAGGCTGCCTCATGCACCAGCACATGGTTCGGGCAGCGCAGGACTGCCGCACTGGACTTTGATTTCCTGCTAGTGTCAACAGTCCTGGGCGCAGGACTGATTGGAGCTGCATTTGATGAATTCAAAGACGAGCGTGTGTGCCAAATTACATCAACCGCTTTAAAATGTCTTATATAAGATCCAAATTCAAACCAAAACCACTTGTGGGGGCAAAGTTGACCAAGAGAGTGAACCAAGAGTTTTTAAACATGTCCTTCAAGTATTACTGCTGAAATGTATTATTGTGACGTGAAATCAGACCTGCGATAAGAATCATAAGCTGAAACCTAAAAAATGTAAATATCTTGTCTTCCAATTTGAATCTTTCACAATGAGTTTTTTTTCCTCTGATGTGAAATACTTCTACTGCCTTCAAGTCCTGCTGGGAAGTTTGTACTTATGAACTTGAAAGTCATATATATATATATATATAGCTTAGCTCTGCGAGATATGTAAATATTACTGAAAGAAGTCTATTATGCTCATCAAAGCTGCATTTTTTGATAAAAAATACAGTAAAAACAGTAATATTTTGGAATTATATTACAATTTAAAAAATGTAATTGTTTATTTGATCAAAAACTGTAACATTATGAATTATTATAATTTAACATAACTTTTTTTCTATTTTAAAATGTAATTTATTCCTGTGATGCAAAGGTGAATTTTCAGCATCATTACTCCAGTCTTCGGTGTGACATGATCCTTCAAAAATCATTTGAATTTGCTGATTTGGTGCTCAAGAAACATTTCTTATTATTACCAGTGTTAAAAACAGTTGTGCTGCATTTTTTCAAGATTCTTTGATGAATAGAAAGTTCAGAAGAACGGTATTTATTTGAAATAGAAATATTTGGTAACGATATAAATTGTCTTTACTATCGCTTTTAATTAAGTGAATGCATCCTATTGAAAAAAAAAGGTGTAATAAAAGTACTGATCCCAAACTTTTGGTAGTGTGTGTCATCCTGACATGACTTATAGGCAGCAAAATTCATAATAGATCTTCAAAAGACAGAATGTTCATCATCTCCTAGCATTTCTAATATGTCATCAGCTGAAAGGTTCGAAGAGCTTTGCAGTTGTTTGAGGTGTCAGGGAGACACGATTGTACAGAGACATATAAAGATCTGTATAACATCTAATCTCTGTGTAGAAATGATGAGGTGAGCAATAAGGATCCACTGGAACAACTGCTTTTGCTGAAAAACTGCATCATGTTGTTTTGCAAACTTTAGATGGAATCATATCATGACATATTTGAATCTTTTGACATATAAGAGGTCTTTGTACGTCCTCAAGTTTAAAACGTCCTCCTCATTAAAAACAAAAATTTGTTTAATAAATCTCCAAAAATTTCTCGTTTGGTCCACCCGCGGCGCTACCATTGGGCCCGGCTGGGCCTGCATGGGCCCACCCATTTTAGGTCCGGGCCCGCCCATTTTGACCCTAAAAACTCTTGAATTATATTTTTTAAATTTAAGGCCATGAAAAGTATTTACAAGTCTTATTTTTACGTATGAAAGGTCTTAAATTTTCAATGGCAATTTCACTTAGACATATCTAAATGTTTTCCAATTTAAAACTATCTAGCATACTTTTTTATTTATTATTCTTTGAAAGAATAATAAAAATTTCTTTCTTTGTGGATTTGATTGTTCACGTGAAATTTCGCGTGACATTCGCGTCAGCATTACGTCTGTCTCCTGAAACAGGAGAAGAGAAGGAGAAGCAAGTTGGTAAATGTCCATTCAATTGTAAGTTCATCATTCTTTATGTGCATAGTGGATTGCGATGTGTATTGTCTATTATGCTATTGTAATCATTAACGATGTACAGGCACTGTGAGCTGACATCGCTTTTGTCTCTCGTGCTTTCACTGCATGATGTGTGCAGTATGTCCCTAAATTAGTTTCTGTCTTATACATCATATTATGTTGTTATCATACAATATCACATTAGCAAGAGGGCCGTTTTCCCATCCACAATAGCAAATGTGATATTTAGTTTATATAACAGTTAACTTCATATCTTAAAAAGGTCTTAAAAAGCCTTAAATTTGTATTTAAAAAGTGTGCAGAAACCCTGATGAATGATGTTGGCGCGCAAGCTTTTCAACCAAGCTCAATGAGACAGACGGTAGCTATTAGCTAATATGAAACGCAAAGCAAAGCAGCTCGTTTTCATTTAAATTCAGCAAGAAACGCTCTGAGCAGGAGGAGGACAGCGACACAAGAGCCACACAGGTAGGCTACTAAGTCGCTGTCCACAGTGCCGCATAAAAGCGCTGAAACGGAGATTAAGGGGAACCTGTTTTTTTGTGTGGGGCTTATTTTAACTGGCCCATCCAATTTTCTGGAGGCCCACCTACAATCAAAATCCTGGCGCCACTAGTGGTTTGGTCATTGTGGGATCTGTGATGTCAAACAGGCAAATGCATTTGCATATCACTGCCTTCAGAGCAAGATATCGATAGATGGTTATTTATCATCACACCATAGGCCCCGTCCACTGGCGTTCAGTCACTTAATAGCTGAAACCACACTGAATGCGAGCGTCATGGCACGTGAAAAGCAAATAGAACCCATTATAATCGCTCATGCTGTCTACACTGGATACAGTATACAGATGTGCATTCAGTTTTTGACTTATACACACACTTGAGTCTGTCGACAACAGGACACATGGAAGAGTGAAAGGACATTTGCTTTGACGTGTCCAGTTCAAACAGCTAATTTGTTTGTTTCGGTAGAAACTTCAGAAGAATATCAGCTTCAAGAACAAGAGGATGCTGTATTTTTTAATGGCGCCATGGATCACGTCGGAGGAATATATGTTTGTTCAGAGAATTTGACTTGTAAACGGTGTGATGGAGAGATGGCAAAGAAACATTTGTTGACAGATGAAGCAGTCAGTTGTATTGGATCTGACAGAAGCTGCTTCACAGTAAATGATTTTATCTGTAAATTAAGATTTTATATGGATAATGTTTTCAAAACACTAACACTTACTTTTTTTATATCTCACAATATTGACCCTGGTATAATTACTAATGCATGGTCATGAGTGGCTATTTCAATCATATATTTATTATAATTATAATGAACAATCCTTCCTTAAAGTAATTAGCCTACCTGCAGAATGTTTATGGCTGGCAACTTGCAAGCATAATTAATAGAGTTCATGCATCTGCACGGCACCAGAAACAACGCCAAAGTCAAGGATTTGATTCCAAGGCAACAAAAAAAAAAAGTTTCTTTGGATAAAAACCTCTAAATTCTAAATGTGTAGCTTCAAATGCAGTTATAACCAAATCTAGAAGTTTTTTACAGTAGCAACTCTAATACTATCACACCAAAAGAAAAAAAATGTTAATTAATCCAGTTCACAGGAGCAGCACAATATATTTATCTGGCCAATCGTGAGCTAACACATTTCCACAGGCCACTCTCATTTCATTAGAGGACTAAGCAGCTCCTTTCACATACCTGCCAAAATGATCCTAATTACCAACTAATGCCATAATTGCACCATGATCTCTTTAAAGAGACAGCACAGATAAGAAGGGTGAGGCACTGAAAAGCCCTTGAGCTGTTTTACAGCTGCTCTTCAAAGGATTTCCTTCCTCAGACAACAGAATCAGTGCAGCCAGCAATACACACCAGTCTTCGTCTTTCAGCTCTGTCGGAGCTACAGGAACGGTTTCATTTAGGCTACACGCAAGCCACTCTCACACAAAAGGAACCTCTGTGACATGTTTGCTTGTGTTTTTCAGCTCCAAGTGACAGGATGTTTCATGAATCGTCTTTTGGCAGTAAATCATCGTCTGAGAACGTAAGTGCTTGTAGTAATGTGAAGTGTATAGATTTGAAGGGGGGGTGGGGGGGTCCTCTCAAAATAAAACCATCTGAGGCTAAAGAAGACGAGCAGACGGAGCTGACCCGAGACATGAAGCGTGAAGGATAAAACGTAACGTACTAAGCAAAATTCCCTAGACAGCAAGAAATAATTCGAAACAGCACTCTAGTCTCGGGGAAAAAAATGCTCTTTGTGATTACTATGCCGCCTTTCAAGAAATTTCAAATCAAAACTTCAGTGCCAAAAAAGGTGAAATTAACCTCTCGCAAATTACTTATTTTGTTCAGTTGTCAATTCAGAATCATGATTTAGATTAAAAAAATAAATAAATAAAAAAACAGCTCTAGAGTGTTCAGTTATTTTTTGTGATTTATCAAACAATCCATATCAAGTGAATCGTTAATCGGTTCAAAACTTCCCATCATTCAGAATTTGTGGCATTTAAAAAAAAATCAGTGAAAATAAAACTGTTTATCACTTTCTATTGTTAAAGTAATGCATATAAATAGAATCTATTAATATTACTTGTTTTACTGCATTCTTGTATTAAACATTAGGAATCTACTTGGTTTGGTAGAAATGTAATAAAATGAAAATGTTATATTTTATTATATTTCAGAGCAATTAAATACTGAAATAATTCCCGCCTCCTCCTTCCCATAACATCTAACCTCGTTACAGACTGCACTGACACTATTGGATGAGAACAAAAACTTGGACTGAATTCAGCTGTCTTCTGCAGAGCTTCTTTAAAGCTGAATTGAATTTGCTTCATAATTGACGGATGTGGCAACATCGACACTGTTATTGAACTTATTGGCTTGGCAGACTGGGGCGGAGACGGTCGGAGTGAGGACTATGGCGGAACCAGAGGGAAGGAGGAGCCCAGAGGAGCCAGAGTGGTGGAGGGAGGCGCACCAGTTGACTCAGAAGTCCGAGGTGGAGACAGAGCAACGATGGACCAATGTGGATATAGAGGGACGAGGGAGCCCAGCAGATCCTGAGGGAGCCCAGCAGATCCTGAGGGAGCCCAGCAGATCCTGAGGGATAAGAGTCCAGGGTGGAGCCAAGGGAACTTTGAGCCAAGGTGGAGCTTTGGGATCCACAAGCCAAGATGGAGCTGATGACTGAAAAGCCCATGGTGGATTGTGCAGCAGAGTGGAACGACCGGAGAAGCTGAAGGGCTGAAGGGAGACAGCAGAGAAAAGGCAGAGGAACAGAATGGTTTTGGTAGTGGATGAGGGAGAGGGATGCTGGGCAGGACCATCTGCAACGAAGGAGACTTGGTACTAGGCTTAACCAACGACGACTTGGAGCTGGGTTTAACCAGCGACAATTTGGATGACATGGAAATAGGCTTATCCAGGGATGATTTTGAGGACTTTGGAAATGGGAGACAAGCGGTGACTGAAGACCAGCGATAACTTCCTCATTCAGCTACTAATAATTCCTCAAGAACCCAGCTTACTGCACGAACCTCAGTGGAGAAAGTGTTGGCAGGGATCCAATCCAGTCCAACAAACTTCACCAATATGCCCTCAATGACGAATGATGTTACCAGCTCACACACCTCAATATACTCACACTTTGTGAGTTCATTCGTTAAGGCTGGCCAGAAAAAAAACTGGGGAAAATGCGTCAGGCACCCCAGATCTAAAAAGTTACTTGTGTGGTCATCGAGGGATCGATGCTCCTGCTCCAAACAGAGCAATTCGGACTGCTGGTATATCTATTTCAAATGTTGGCTGAAAATAATCCTTTTGGTGGTCTTGTGTGCTTTTACAAGTTGGCTGTAGCATAATCCAAAAGATGATATGTTATGCAGAATGAACAATAAAACAAGACTTTAATAAACACAGAGAGAGATCTACAAACACAATCCAGAAACATTGACATAAGACAATGAACAGAGGAGAACGTCTCGGTTACGTATGTAACCCTCGTTCCCTGAGTAGGGAACGGAGACGTTACGTCGGATGACGACGAATGGGGTTTCGCTTAGAAAGCCTATCAGCTTCGAGTATTACAAAACGAGCCAATGGCAAAGAAATGCCATGGGTCTGCGGAATTTGCATAACGTAACTCCGCCCCACCTCGTGGGTATAAAAGGAGGACGCTGGCAACATGCAGTTATGTTTTATCGCTGAGGAGCCAAGACTGAACTCGGGCGATCCCCGCGAAACAGCGGAAGTGGCAGGAAGACGTAACGTCTCCGTTCCCTACTCAGGGAACGAGGGTTACATACGTAACCGAGACGTTCCCTTTCGTTGTCACTCCGAGTTACGTCGGATGACGACGAATGGGGTTACCAGTCAAATCACGCCACCTTCACAGCTGTCTTCCAGCGCCCTGCGAAAAATCTGAGCCCTCTTAGGACGAAGGACTCCTATTTAACACAGGAATACCAAGGTACACTGGGAAGCATATCCCAAGCTTTTAAGGGGAAATATGCAATTATCACCAACCCAGTGGGGGGGGCATTTGAAAATACACATATGACCTGATAGTAACATATGGAGAAACTCTGAGGTGTCCAGCCGCAGGTGGAATATTTCAACCTCAGGGGTGGCAAGGTGGCTTGCCGAGGGAAAGACACATGCTCAAAGAGGCTTACAGTGGAAATACACGTGTGGGGGTAGCTCATGGGAGGTACCATGCACACGGAGGCACCTAGCCGACGCCCAGGCAATAGACACTGGCGCTAGCATCAGGGGTGCTGGAGGAACTCAGGGCTTTCGGAGAAGCTCACCTGAGCAGAATATCGCACGTATCCAGTCCGCGGAGTGGAATGGCGAGCAAGCGAAGACACCTGAGCGGGTCCGGAACTAGCTGTTTGAAGCGAGAACACGAGAGGACACTGGCTCCACTCGGAGATTATAGAATCTGGCGAATGTGTTTGGTGTCGCCCAGCCTGCAGCTCTGCAGATGTCTGCCAGCGAGGCGCCATGCGCCAGCGCCCAGGAGGATGCCACACTCCGGGTGGAGTGGGCGGTCACACCAAGGGGGCACGGTCGACCTTGCTGCTGGTAAGCCAAAGCAATGGTGTCCACGATCCAGTGAGACAACCTCTGCTTTGAGAGAGCCTTTCCCTTCAGCTTCCCACCATAACAGACAAAGAGCTGGTCTGAGGTCCTGAAACACTGCGTCCTGTCTACATAAGCGCGGAGAGCGCGTACTGGACAGAGCAGTGCCAAGGCTGGGTCTGCCTCCTCCGAGGGCAGCGCTTGCAGGTTCACCACCTGGTCCCGGAAGGGAGTGGTAGGAACCTTGGGCACATATCCAGGCCGGGGTCTCAGGATCACGTGAGAACCGGCCGGCCCGAACTCTAGGCACGCTTCGTCAACGGAGAATGCGTGCAGGTCCCCGACCCTCTTGAGAGAAGCCAATGCAATCAGGAGCGCTGTCTTCATAGACAGGAACTTAAGCTCCACTGATTGCAAAGGCTCAAAGGGAGCACTCCGCAGGGCACTTAGAACCACTGAGAGGTCCCAAGAGGGAACGAGAGGAGAGCGAGGAGGATTCAGTCTCCTCGCCCCCCTCAGGAACCTGACGATCAGGTCGTGCTTCCCTATGGACTTACCTTCCACTAAGTCGTGGTGAGCGGCGATAGCGGCAACATAAACTTTGAGGGTGGAGGGAGACAGCCTTCGCTCCAACCCATCTTGAAGGAAGGAAAGCACGAGACTGATCGAACAACTCCGGGGATCTTCTCGGCGAGAAGAGCACCAATTGACGAATAGGTTCCACTTCAACGCGTAGGCATGTCTCGTGGACGACGCTCTAGCGGAAGTGATGGTAGCCACCACCGCAGGTGGTAGGGTACTCAAACCTGTCTCGTCCCGTCGAGGAGCCACACGTGGAGGTTCCACAGATCGGGACGAGGGTGCCATAGAATGCCCCGTCCCTGAGAAAGGAGGTCCTTCCTCAGAGGAATTGGCCAAGGAGGGGCTGTCGCGAGGAGCACTAGTTCGGAGAACCAAGTCCGGGTGGGCCAGTACGGCGCAACCAGAAGGACTTGCTCCTCGTCCTCCCTGACCTTGCGCAGGAGCTGCGCAAGAAGGCTCACTGGGGGAAACGCATACTTGCGGCCCCGCGGCCAGCTGTGCGCCAGTGCATCCGTGCCGAGCGTGCCCTCGGTCAGAGAATAAAACTGGGCGCAATGGGATGAGTCGCGGGAGGCAAACAGATCTATCTGTGCGTCGCCAAACTGGTCCCAAATCAGCTGGACCGACTGGGGATGGAGTCGCCATTCTCCAGGGAGGGGCTGAAGCCGTGACAGCTCGTCGGCAGCACGGTTCAGGGCTCCGGGAATGTGAATAGCACGAAGGGACCTCAGATGCTTCTGACTCCATAGGAGGAGGTGGCGAGCGAGTTGCGACATACGGCGGGAGCGTAGACCACCTTGATGGTTGATGTACGCTACTGTGGCGGTATTGTCTGATCGGACTAGTACGTGTTGACCCATGAGCAGCGCTCGGAAGCGGTGCAGAGCAAGGCGTACTGCCAGCAACTCGAGGCAATTCACATGCCATAGGCGGCGGGGGTCCTGTCCAGGAGCCTGCGGCAGCATGACCATTGCACATGGCGCCCCAGCCCGTGGTGGAGGCATCTGTTGACACAACAACATGCCTCGACGCTCGTTCCAGGGGGACACCAGCCCTGAGAAAACTGAGGTTCAACCACGGGGTGAAGGTCTGACGGCAGCTCGAAGTCACTGGAACTCGGAGCTTGCCTTGTTGCCATGCCCACCTCGGGACTCGGTCGCGAAGCCAAAGCTGAAGCGGTCTCATATGAAGCAATCCGAGCGGCGTGACCGCGGCTGCAGATGCCATATGCCCCAGGAGCCTCTGAAAATGTTTCAGTGGAACCGCTTTCTTGCCCTGTATTTGTCTCAGACAAGTCAGCAGTGACTGCGCGCGCTCGCTCGTAAGCTGCGCGGACATGGCGACCGAGTCGATGTCCATACCGAGAAAAGAGATCCTCTGCACGGGGCAAAGTTTGCTCTTCTCCCAGTTGACCCGAAGGCCCAGACGGGCTAAGTGCCGGAGCACAAGGTCCCTGTGTTCGCAAACCTGGTCTCGAGAGTGAGCTATAATCAGCCAGTCGTCGAGATAGTTCAGGATGCGAACCCCGTGAACCCGAAGGGGAACAAGGGCTGCCTCGACGACCTTCGTGAAGACGCGAGGGGACAGGGCCAGCCCGAACGGGAGAACCGCGTACTGATATGCCTGTCCCTCGAAAGCAAACCGGAGGAACGGTCTGTGACGAGGGAGAATGGAGACATGAAAGTAGGCGTCCTTCAGGTCGATCGCTGCAAACCAATCCTGGGGCCGCACACACTCGAAAATGCGTTTGGCGGTGAGCATTTTGAACGGCATCCTGTAAAGGGAGCGATTCAATACTCGCAGGTCCAGGATCGGTCGTAACCCACCGGTTTTCTTGGGGACAATGAAGTAAGGGCTGTAGAAGCCGGACCTCATCTCGGCTGGAGGGACAGTCTCGATTGCACCCTTCGCCAGCAGAGTGGCAATCTCTGCTCGCATGATCGGGGCGTTGCCACCGACCAAAGTGGAGCGGACTCCCCTGTATCGGGGAGGAGACCGTGCGAACTGAATCGCATAGCCGAACCGGATGGTGCGGGCGACCCAGCGGGACAGTTGGGGAAGCTCTAACCAGGCTTCCAGGAACTGTACCAGCGGGGTCATGCGGACCACCGGCGTCCCCCCGGAGGGGCAGCGAAGCGGAGTAACTGGCCCGGACGTGGACGGCATAGCGATCCGGTGTGGGGGCGCAGTTAAGCTCCGCGCCCTGACAGAGGAGGCCAGGGAAGGACCAGCGTTCCACGGGGGCCTGCTCTGCCAGGGGTCTGGCGACAGAGTGGGACAGGGACGAAACGGCCCGTGGGCGGCACGCCGTGTCAACCGACTCTGGGACAGAGGGGGACGAGGAGAGCACGGCTGGTGGGCGGCGCTCTGGGTCGTCCGAGAACTCTGTGTGCTCAGGGATGAGAGGTTTGTTTCTGTCTTTAACCACATTAGGGTGCTGCCCACCCGTGGGTGAGCAGCGGGGAGTGGAGAACAAAGGATTCTCCCCCGGCCCTCCACCGGGGGAAGGAGTGGCCCTGCTACCATCTCCTGCGAAACAGACATCATCCCTGAGCAGCCCGTCTCAGGAGCGCCGCTTGACCCGGCGCTTGGCGGGGGGCGGGGCTGGAGAGGGCTGGGGCGCCTTCCTGCGGCTTCCTCCGCGCGTCGGCCCGGGTGGAGGCTGCTGCTTGGGCTTAGCGGGAGGGGCGGGAGCTTTAGGAGGGCGCCCTCGGCGGGAAGCAGGCTGAGGCGTCTGCCCGACCGACGACGAGGCAGCAGCGGGTCGGCGGGGCAGAATGTGTCTAATGGCCTCAGTCTGCTTCTGTGCAGTTGAAAACTGTTGGGCAAAATCTTCAACTGCGCCGCCGAAGAGGCCGGCCTGGGACAGGGGCGCATCGAGCAGACGAGTCCGCTCGGAATCCCGCATGTCAGCCAGGTTCAGCCACAGGTGTCTCTCCTGGACCACCGCGGTGGACATCACCAGACCCAGGGAGCGTGAGGCTACCTTCGTCGCCCGGAGAGCGAGGTCGGTTGCGGCACGCAGCTCATTGAAGAGCCCTGGGTCTGCCCTGCCCTCGTGCATGTTTCTGAGCATCTGGGCCTGGTAGACCTGCAGAGTGGCCATAGCATGCAGAGAGGTAGCCGCCTGTCCCGCCGCTCTGTAAGACTTCGCCACCAGGGTAGACGAAAATCTACAGGCCTTGGATGGGTGCTTAGGCTCGCCCCGAGAAGAAGCACTCTGAGGACACAGTTGCATCGCAACAGAGCGTTCAACCGGGGGAAGCCCAGTGTACCCACGGGCGGCCGCCTCATCGAGGGGAGGAAAGGCGGATGGGATCAGCGAGCGGTCCCGGGAAGACAGGGGGGTCTTCCAGGACTTCGAGATCTCATCATGCACGTCCGGGAAGAATGGTATTGGGGTTTGCCGTGGACCACGGGGGTCGGCAGCCTTACCCAAAAACCAATCGTCCAGCCGCGAGCGCTCGGGACAGGGTGGAGGCCTCCACTCTAAACCAATGCTCGCGGCTGCCCGGGAAAGCATGGCCGTCATTTCCGGATCCGAATCAGGCACAGCCGTATGCACACCGGAAGGTGGCAGCTGCGCTGAATCTTCACTTCCGGAAGAATCAAGCCCACCTTGTGATGCTGCTACAGACATGGCATCTTCCTCTGTAGCTTCAACCGAAACCCGCGGGGCACCCGAAGGTCCCGCGAGAATTGGAGGCTCACTAGCGGGCACCGTCACTGTGGAGGGGGGCTGGGGTCGCGGACACATAGTCGGCGCCTGGTTCCAGACCGTTACCCTCAGGTCACCCTGGCCACCAGCCGAAGTAGTACTCCTCGGGGGAGCACTAGATCGGGGTGTGGATGAGGGGACTCTCACTCTTGCGAGTTCACTGAGTCTCGACCTTAGTGACGCGATGGTCATGTTCCCGCAGAGAGAACATGACTCATCCACGAGCGCTGCTCTAGCGTGATCCATGCCCAAACACACCAAGCAGCGCTCGTGCCCATCAGAGTCAGACACATATCTGCCGCAACCAGAAGTGCACGGGCGAGGCATCTTTAAAAAGACGTGCCGCGTGCAAGCTCTTTTAGTGAGAGAGAAACACTCTGATGTCGAGGCGGCCGGGGAGACACGCACTCTCTGGCAAAATCACTGCACAGATCAGCAGGAAGCGCGCGCTCGCTGGAATCGCCCACAAACACCAACACCAGAGGAACTCGTTTGTAAAAAGCTGACGAATTCAGAGATGGCTTTAGGAGTGAAGAGGACTTCTTGGCTCCGAAGCGAAAACATAACTGCATGTTGCCAGCGTCCTCCTTTTATACCCACGAGGTGGGGCGGAGTTACGTTATGCAAATTCCGCAGACCCATGGCATTTCTTTGCCATTGGCTCGTTTTGTAATACTCGAAGCTGATAGGCTTTCTAAGCGAAACCCCATTCGTCGTCATCCGACGTAACTCGGAGTGACAACGAAAGGGAACTGATGGCTTAAATACACAGAGGGAAGATAATCAACAGAACAGGTGTGACACTAATCGGAGAGTATAGCAACTAATGAATGAATTAGAACTAGGGAAAAACAGACAATAAAGACTATGACTAAAACTAAACATGACTGTGACAAGTTTACTCAATGTTTGAGTCAAAACACCAAATTCACCTCTGAGCAAAACAGACAAACCACCTGCACCAGTTATCAATGGAAATTGTTTTCCAGAATTATTCCTCCATATACGTGGGACACATTAAAAGCTTGAGTTACCATAATGGCTCATAAGTACATAGTTCAGTCGCTGACCTCAGCTCCACATCAGAGGTGCAGACATTAAGAGCAGTAAGTAACTGTAGTAACCGTGTCGGACAGCACTGGAATAGACTTCAGTACTGCATTGCATGTTTCCACCAGATGCTCTCTCGAAGGTATTTATTGAGGTAAAATTATTGGAAAAATGCTCTGTTCTTTTCAAAGATAAAAGACATCAAAACATTAGTCTTGGGTTCCCATTGTAAATTCTCAAGTAGACTGATCATGCTTACTCTAGTCAAACATGTCAGCAACCTGAAACAGACATCAGCTAGCCTGAGTCAGTTAAAACTTCTGTGAAGCTTCAAAAACAACTTAGAGGCAGTTTTACAAAAACTTGTTCTCACAGACCTCAACATCTCTTTATCTACCTCTATTTAATATGCAATATAAAGGTGATCTCATTCATATTTCTATACATATTCAGTGTACGCATACATTTTGCACGTTTAGACAGATACTGAAATGTACAATATCTATATTTTGACTGTCTAAAACACAAACCCTTATAAGTATATCCTTTTAAGTAACCCAATCGTATGACAAATGTAACTATTTTGCAAGGTGATGATTTAGTAAGATGTGATTCTTACCTATACATACGATTTTCAGAAGAAGAAAAAAAAATGCATGAAGGTAAATCCCTAACCCGATCTCATTAGAAACTGTTTTGCAAGATGACAATTTTGTATAAATTTGCTCAAAGTGATTCATTCAAAAAAAGTGAGATTTTTAGAAAAAAAAAGTATACATGAAGGTCCACTCCTAACCGCATCTCAAACTAACCATTAGTAGGGCATAAGCAGTTGGTACAAAACCGTACAAATGAGAGAAAAATTAGCTACCAATTTACACAAGTGTAAAAGAGTAACGAATTGCCATGAGAATATGTTGGACCAAGTATAATACTCAGATTGTGCTATGCAATAATATACACCAAATAAATGGCAAGCTGTAAATTTATTATAAATACAATAAAATATTTCTGTACATTCAATAATTTACAAACCTGAAATTATTTATAAACATTTTTACATCTCTGAAGTTCAACATATGCAAAAAAAGCGTTTCTATTTTAGAAGTGGACCATATTTTAATATTGCATGTAACTGTCTATCAAGGCATTTTTTTTTCTGCATGTGCCAGAATCACACTTTATGTACAAATTAATAACTCTAAACAGCAATAAGATCACATTTGTGACAATGATGTTACCATTATTAAAATGTTTAGCACTATAAACTGCTACTAATTATGCTAATAATCTTTATAGCACAATCTATTGCCGTGCCCAGTCAACGGCAGTCTCTGTCTGCCTTTGCTTAGAGCCGTCAGGTCTTGTCACTCAAGTTTAAAATGAACAAAATGAAGCAGAGGGGTTTTGGTTAGCCCATCCTAACAGGGCTGTTTTAAATCTCTCCAGTCTACCACAGAAAACTCAATTTTACTTTTCCTGCCCATGTTCCCTAGACCAGAGCAAATTTCATTACATGTTTATGGACTTAAAAAATTCCTTGCAGAATACAGATTTCTTCACATGCTGTTTTCAAAACTTACTGAATCTGAGGTGCAGGGAGGTCTTAGCACTGTTGTGGCGTTATTGACATTTATCCACATATTTTTGTTTCACCCAGTTCAGTTTAGTTCAATTCAAATCCTGATAGATTTCAGCTTTCTAATAGTACTCCCTGAGAGGAAACAGATAACTAACTAACCATTACAAATGTGATGAAAGATCTGGGCTTCTAACTTAAAGGTTAGCGGAAGGGGCTTCATGGGCTCCAATATTCAAGTGTTATTGGTCACCCAAAAGTGAACATGCTGGGGAATGTTTTTTTTTATTTTTTTTTATTAATTTTATTTATGCTTCAGTCATATTATGACAAATAATTTACATACAGTTCAGGAACAACTTTTATTCCAAATCTTTAGTGATTTTGGAAACACCCTATACACTAACACAAACACTCTCTCCTTAGCACACACATCAAGACGCACAGTTCTGTTTGTATAGTTTGAGCAACAACTGCATTCCACATGTCAATATTCAGGCTTCTGGCAAATTCTCTAGATTTACAAATAAACAAATAGCTGGGCAGGAATGAGAGAAATTGGAGAAAGCTAATTAATTTAATTTCTTGTTCTTTTAACTAAAAATAGAATCCACTTTTCTATTGTATACAACATTATTTGTCATCTAACAAACGAGACTTTTCATAGAAAAACAATTGAAATGAAAGCATTTTTGGCTGTTCCTCACAGTAGATCCTAGGTTTCCAAACATACGCTTGGCATCACACTCTCTGAGAAACTATAAACAGTGTCAAAGAGCAACACTTTGGAAATGTTTTTTAGAGGAACACCTTCCTGTTGTTCTTATCAATGGTCATATCTAGGAATTGTGCAATGACCTCCTTTGGCCTTGGCACACTATTGTTCAAGCATGATCTCAGACGCCACACCCACAGTCCACTCAATAATCCATACTGCAAACACTTTTTCTGTGAAACACTTTGTAAACACTTCTTTTAAAATGTACTATTTAAATAAAGAATTGCTTAGAGGCAGAATTAATCACTGGTTTTGCAAAATTTTCCAAGTTGGAGACATCAGATCTATTCAGAGATTTGGCAATGAATGACAAGTTAACTATTATCTGCAAGCAGAACTGCATATTTCCCTTTATTTTGTATTGAGATAATCTACTTTTGGACTGACAGAAATTCTCATTACACAATTATGTGATTACTGGCAACACAACTAATTACAATCTTTGCATTATGGAAGTTATCATATAGAAGTTATCTAATATAATTTATAATAGGTTGTTTTCATGCCAATCTATTACTGTGGTATTGTACCTATTTCAGAGAAACCTGTCCTAACGGTATATAAAAAAACAAAACAGAAACAAACAGTTAATGTAAATTTGAATTGAAATGTTATTGTTTAAATGTTCGTTTTCATTCAGTTACATACAGTATTGCTTTAAATGCTAGTCTTTGCAATTCTCGTCTCTGAGCCAACAATTCGGATCATTATGGGCATTACTTAAACATAACTATTATTCAAATACTGTATGTTGTGGACAACTTCAGAGAAACTGTCTGGTTCAGAACAAATGCGATTACATTAAACTAACAAGTATTTAGTCAGGCGTCCAGGTAGTGATTTTGCTCATGTGTGATGTCCGGCTGCCAAATCATGGTTGTGATTCTAGTTCTCAGTATTTCATCTTGGGACAAAAGATCACACATGAGAATTATAATCAAAAATGACCTCAGTGGGAAGCATCCGGATGATTAATGATCCCTGACAGGTGTTGCAGGATCAGAACTACTTCTGACAAAGAAAATAAAAATGAATAAAACCCTCTCCACGGGTGGTAACATCTAAATCTCGACTTCTCACATAATTCTCATATCTTTGGGCAGTTTTAATAAATTTCTGCAGCAGACCCACTGAGCTTGGGGTCTCTGTTCAGTCTGAACAGTCCAGAGAAGAGTTCAGCAGATGTGCTATTAAAAACAATACTCCAGAAGAAAAGAGTAACCTGATACACTTTGGAGTGAGAGCACAAATCAGATGAGACATTTGTGAGCCACAAATCTCTCCTGCGTCTGAAACATCACAGAACTGCGCATGACAGCGTGGCGGAAAGAGCCAACAGCTTGTGATCAGACAGAATATGAAAATAGCAGACTGACATACACTTAAGTTACTTTCCTGCACTGTGGCCTGCATTGAATCAGATTTCCAAGCAGAATACAATCCACAACATTATATTCTGAAATGCATTTAAAAATAAAGAAATTCAACAAAATGAATATGTTTTTTGACAACTGTGGGTAACACTTTATTTCGATGGGCCAGTTTTGACATTCTACTAACTATAGAAACATTTCAACAATGCTAACTAGCAGTCATTCGAGTATCAGTAGACTGTCTGCTTAATCTGCTAACACTTTATTGTGATGCTCCCCCAACAAATATTATAAGTAATGTCAACATATTCAACTTAGTACTTACACCTACTGTAACCCTAACCTAACAGTCAACTAACAGACTACTAAGAGTTACTTTACATGTAGTTGGAAAGTTACTTACTGTACAGTTAGTACAATGTCTAAAGTGGACCATCTAACTAAAGTATGCTTGGTAGGAAATTTCATTGTATTCAATTACATTTTCTCATTGAAATAGGCCTTTTAGTGAGCTAAACAACCTATACATTTCAGTCAGGGTTGGGAAGAATACAAATTGTCTTTCTATTAATGTGTTGGAATTTGATGTCACACATGATGTTGAACCGGAACTTAAATTGGAATGACAGGAAGAAGAATTTGCTGAATTTCAGTTCCAAGAAATTAAAATTTAAATATTTATTAGCCATTCATATGGCATTTATATTATGTTTTGCAACAACAAAACAATTACACTTAAGAAATATAATTCATTTGGACTATTTATACCCATAAATATCTTATATCAAATAATTCGACATGTAGAATAGATTTTGTCTGATTAGAAATATTTCTTAAAACTACATTAAATACTGTTCAATGAAACAATTTGTTTTCAGATTTCTTTATAATTTTTATAATTATAAAATGTTTAATATTATGAAAGCAAGAGTGCTGTTGTATGGCATATTCATTTAACAGAATAGTCTTATATACTGTCGAAAATGTATGTTGAATAACCTGCACTGTAGAGGAATATCTGGTCAGTTAGTTTGTATACTTTTTGCTCGCCAATAAAAAATAGCCTAGCTCCAAAAAAGCCAAAGCATTGAACAAATACATACTGTAATATTATTAATATGTGACCATGGCATGGACCACAAAACCAGTCACAAGAGTCAGTGTAATTATACATCCTCTGAAAGCTGGATAAATAAGCTTTCCATTGATGTATGGTTTGTTAGGATAGGACAATATTTGGCTGAGATACAACTATTTGAAAATCTAGAATCTGAGGGTGCAAAAAAACTAAACATTGAGAAAATCGACTTTAAAGTTGTTCATATATGTTAGCGATTTTGCTGCATTCACTCACAAAAAATATTTTATATATATATATATATATATATATATATATATATATATATATATATACAGTCGTGCTCAGAATTAATGGTACCCCTGGTAAATATGATGAAAAATGGCTGTAAAAAATAATTCTGCATCGTTTATCCTTTTGATATTTCATTCAAAAAATTGGCAAAAATCGAACCTTTCATTGAAGTAAAATAATTGACAGTGGAGGGGAAATCACATTATGAAATAAATGTTTTTCTCCAAAACAAGTTGGCCACAATTATTGGTACCCCTAGAATTGTTTACGAGTAAAATATCTCTTAAGTATATTCCCATTCATATTTACCTTTTTTTTGCACACCAGGGTGACTAGGAACATAAAATTGTCCAGCCATGACTTCTTGTTTTACAAGAGTTTAAATAGGGGGAAACACAAAGGCCAAATTCCCTTAATCATCCATTACAATGAATAAAACCAAAGAATATAGTTCTGATGTGCATCAAAAGATTGTTGAGCATCACAAAATAGAAAGTGGCTGTAAGAAAATAGCTAAAGCATTGAAAATCCCCATTTTGACCATCAGGGCAATAATTAAGCACTTCCAATCAACTAAAGATGTTACAAATCTGCCAGGAAATGGACGTGTGTCTATATTGTCTTAATGCATGGTGAGGGTGAAAGTTTGAGTGGCCAAAGACTCTCCAAAGATCACAGATGAAGAATTGCAGAGATTAGTTGAGTCTTGGGTTCAGAAAGCCTATTAAAAAAAATTGAACAACCCCTACATCACCACATGTTGTTTGGGAGGTTTTCAAGAAAAATCCTCCTTGCTCATCCAAAAACAAACCCCAGCAAATTCAGTTGTCAGACATGAGTGGACCTTCAAACAGCTCAGGGTTCTGTGGTCAGATGAAACTAAAAAATAGCTTTTTGGCAGCAAACATGCAAGATGGGTTTGGTGCACACAAGGATAAAAAGTACCCCATGTGTACAATTTAATATACCATCTTTAATGTTGTGGTCATATTTTTCTGCTGGAGGTCCTGGACTTCTTGTTCAGATACATGCATGGCATCGTGGATTCTATCAAATACCAACAGATAAAAAATCTAAAACTGACAGCCTCTGCTAGAAATCTTATAATGGGCCGTGGTTGGATCTTCCATCAGGACAACGATCCAAAACAAACATCAAAATCAACACAAAAATGTGTTAAGTAGCACAAAATGAAGCTTCTGCCATGACCGTCCCAGACCTGATGAGTGGAGTGAACTGAAGAGAAGAAGCACCAACATGGATCTGGGAATCTGAAGGATCTGGAGAGATTCTGTAAGAATGGTCTCTGATCTCTTGTCTGTGTTCTCCAAACTCATCAGGCATCATAGGATAAAACTCAGAGCTGTTATCTTGGCAAAAGGAGATTGCAAAAAGTATTTAATAAAAGGGTACCAATAATTGTGGCCAACGTGTTTTGGAGATAAACATTTATTTCATAATGTGATTTCCCCCCCACTTTCTATTCTTTTACTTCAATGAAAGTTTAGATTTTTGCCAATATTTTGAATGAAAGATCAAAAGGATAAATGATGCAGATTTATTTTGTCCAGCCATTTTTTATCATATTTACCAGGGGTACCATTAATTCTGAGCACGACTGTATATATTTACGGTTGGAAATTTACAAAATATCTTCATGGGTCATGATATTTACTTAATATCCTAATAATTGTTGGCATAAAAGAAAAATCTTTTTTGACCCAGACAATGTATTGTTGGCTATTGCAACAAATATACCCATCTGGCTTGTGACTGGTTTTGTGATCCAGGGTCACATAATAATAATATTTGTTATATTAAATATTTATTAACATTACAGTAGATGAACAAGTGTAAAATGGTGTTGTTTAATCACTTTGCAAATATGGAGGTTTGTTGTGTATATCCTAATGTTGAAAAATCTTTTTTTTTCTTGGATTCAAATTACAATTCTTCATTCTGTTTTCTGTCTCCATTCAAATTCAGTACCTGAAGTAGCACTCTCATTCTCAATTCTAAATGGCACACAACCCTGACTTCACTGCATCTGTAATTCTGCTGGAGAAAGTTCAACGCGCAGGGTGAATTTGTGGTGAGGCCAGATGGTCCTTGGAACATTAAAACTAGTTAAATCAATGTCCAACCAGGCTGAGATACTGAAGCTGCCAGGTGAAATCACAATGTATATATATAATGCAATATATAATCAGACTTCACCTCGCATAACGCCAAGATGCCACAACAATCACTCCCTTCAGTCTTTGTGATTTCGGCTATTAACAAAATGCCCAACAGTGCTAATTCCTTAAAAAACACTGAATATAATGGTGCTCTGGGGCGAGTCTGTGAATATCGACTGACAGCTTAATTAGGGAAGTGCTACAAGTCCGCAAGTAATGAAGGACGTATGTTTTGAAGAAGGAATTGAAGACAAATGTTTTTTTCAACTTGTTTGCCTTCGTTTGTCTTCAAATCCTCTATCAAAACATATGACCTTAATTAAAGTTAAAGTGAAAAGACACTTATTTTGTTCTTCCACGGAGATTTATATGTTATTTGATTATATTAGCTCACGTTCCAAGTTATAGGTTCCGGATGTGTATAATTTGCTGTTGAAAGACAGACATGTTATACTTATAAAAAACCTTTCGGCCTCGGTCATGAAACACAAGCAGAACGGATCTTTTTGTAAAACATTCACAAATCCAATTAAATTAAATGCGGTAATTTGCATCGCAATGGTTTTGGAAACGATTTGCTCTGCTCGCGTTTCACGAACGAAGCCCATTGAGATTTTGCGATTGCTACGGTGATTTCATTAAAGCATTTTATGCAATTACATTCTTTATTGATTTTTAATAAAGGTTTAAGTCATGCCAGCACTTGAAACGTATGTGCTAAGAACACAGATGTCTTTGGGAATCGTAGCTGTTTAATATTTGTTTATGAAGGGGTGGTATTAAACTACCTGCAGCTGCTGCAGTGCAGTCCATTCTCATGCACAATGACTCATTTAAAAACCACAATCAAATGAATGAATCAAATGAAAAGGAAACTTCAAAGACTGAAAGCTTATGGCTTTATAACAATCGCAAGAAAGGGAACTCCTTTGCTGGGATTATCTTGGATTATTATTTGGTATTTTGTGTTGCATGATAAGGCCAGAAAAATAACTCCAATGTGTGTGACTTGGTAAATCCACCAAAGAGATGTAGATTAATGTATCATGTCATCATTCATTTCCTAGATTTTGATACTAAAGAGAACTGATGCAAAAGTGTAAAATGTGGCCCTTCCAAATCCCACAAACTCCTGGCTCAGAATTTGTAGAAACATTATCTCCTGAACAAAAATGAAACAAAATCTCCTGGCCCACCTCATATTTCACAGTAGGGTAATCTTATGTTTCCAAATGTAACGTAGCTAGCAACTGTATCATACTTGGATCACCACAGTATTACAAAGATCGTCTAAATTACAACAGATTGACAAATAATAATAGAATCATTAGCATCGCTTCTGCGAGTCCAGTTTTTAAATCCTAAAAAAAAACATCTTCATTCATTTCAATAACACTGTTTGGTTGCAATTAAATTATCCAAACTGGACCATAAAGTGAATTAATTTTCAAGCCATTTAAGATCTGAAACTCCATTTTAAACACGTCCAATCATTTTGAAGCTAACATCATTATTAGATTGCGTTTGTGTACCCAGCAGGGAATTTCGGCTCCTTTCTAGCATTGTAAACATCTGTTTTCTCTTAACATTTGGTCACAGTTTATTTTCATTATTTTGAAAATTGTAAATATGCAGCTATTATCTGTCTCAACTTGCAAATTCATTTAAAGGCTAGTTTATCACTTCATTTGGCAAATTGCAATATATATCGCAGTCTGAGTCTGACAGCTCCTTGTTACATTTTCGAGATGTATCTAGAGTTCACTCTGTCTTCATAACCTTCTGTTGTGGCACATTTTATTTGTCCAATTCAGTTGTTGTTTTATGGTCGTTTAGAAGAGCAAGGCCTTGAGTAATGGACAATGTGGAAACATTCTGAAGAGTCTGTTATACGTATTAGTGTCTCATTTATTTACAGTTCCATTCACTCATGCCACACACTGAGATTGAAAATGTTCACACCATGTTTGCCAACATCTCTCTAACTCTCTCTCTATGGTTGTAAAATATCAATGATGCCTAATAATGGAAAAATAAAATAAGCTCTGCCTTATTTTGTTTATTTGTATTATAGTGACATCCTTTCATTTTATAGCAATTAAACAGACGTTGCTGTTCATTTTTATGCTTATCAGAATATTGTTCATTAGCTTTACTATTTGTATGGCCTATACATATTCAGCTCTTAAAGGGATAGTTCACACAAATATGGATAGTTCTGTCATCACTTACTCACCCTCTTGTCGTTCCAAACCCATAAGATGTTAATCTTCGTAAGACGAATGGAGATATTTTAATGAAATGTGAGATTTCTGTCTTTTCACCTAAACCTCTGACACTTCAAAACGTTCATAAAGAGATCGTAAAATAAATCCACAGGAATGGTTTAATCCACGCCTTCTGAAGAGACACGATCGCTTTATATGATAAACAGATTTAATTTAGACTTTTATTAACATATTTGATCAGTGAACGTTCATACAGCACTCAAATATGGTAAAAAGAAGCTCAACCACATTGACGCGCTATAACCAATAGTCATAGTTGTATTCTCAAGTACAGGTGAGCTTCTCTTTACAATATTTGAATGCTTTATGTATGTTAGCTGATCAGTGTTTATATGTGAATAATAGTAGCCTAAATTAAATCTGTTCATCAAAAAAAGTGATCCTGTCTCTTCAAAAGACTTGGATTCATATGGATTTATTTTTTGAATATATAGATTTATATGGATTTGGCCTGGTTTCACAGACAGGGCTTAGATTAAGCCAGGATTACGCCTTAGTTTAATTTGGATTTAAGTAATTTTAACTTGCCTTAGAAGAAAAAAAACATTACTGGTGTGCATCTTGAGACAAAAAAATGGCACTGACATATTTTAAGATATAACAGTGCAAGTTGTGTTCAGTTGAAACAGCTCAAACATGCATTGTAGGTCTGGTCTAGGACTTGGCTTACGCCTTGTTTGTGAAACCAGGGGGTTAATGAACAGGCATCTGAGTTTTGGGTGAATAGGCTTTTAATGGAGGGACAGAAACTTCTCACATTTTATTCAAAAATCGTAATTTTTCTTTCGGAGATGAACAAAAGTCTTATGGGCTTGGAACGACATGAGAGAATTTTTCCTAATTTTTTGGGTGAAGTATACCTTTAACTATTCTGGAGAATATTATGCATGTGTGCGAGTATCTGCTTAATGTCTCAAATATAGAAAAAAACCCTCATGTTTTCTTTCACAGGCAGAAACATCTGTCAGAGCCTCAGATCTATCATTAGCACACTATTCCACTTGCATTCACTGTGTTTGTGTTGAGTGCACACATGTGTGTTTTCACTGCTGCTGGGGGAGGAGAAAAAGACTCCAAACTCTTTGTGTCACTTTGAGCACAGTCAGACAAGAAGAGAGAAGAGGACAGGAAGACTGTTCGATGACTGGGTGACTGGGATGACTGTTCCATGCGGTATTCATCAAAATACTCCCAGCAATCACTTCAATGAAATAACCGCCCAATTCTAGTGCAAACGTTTTCAACTGGACAAAAATGTGGGCTCAACGAGCCAAAAAAAACGGTTCTGAACAACATGGGCATGTAACCCACAATTGTAGAAGGAAAACAAATGACGCAGTGTTGTGAAATGGCACTCTCACTCCAGACAGCATCTGGTCAAAACCACTCCTCATTTTCTCAGATATAAGCGTTTATTTTATGCAAAAAAATAATAATTCACAGGTTTCCTCACCTCTAGCTCATTTTCTTAACATTTCCTTACTTTTTAATGACTATTTGAGAACCAAAAACTCAAGCCGTTACTGCGATCAACGAAAACATGAGGCTAAAGGCTAACCGTCAGCTATAGCTAATACCCAAACTGCCCTCACTGGACAACTTCCTGTCATTTGTCTCAGAGCAAACAGACAGGAAACAGCTTTGAATATAGCACTTTAATATGCATCACACAGAGAGACTCCCTCGTGTCTCTAAGTGGACGTAGGAGAACAGTTTCGAGCCGAAGAACGCAAGAGAGCGAAAGCAAGCAAATTCGTGTGATTTAAAGATACAGTTATTTATGATGAATGCAGCTCTCCGGAGAGTCTGGGAAACCGGCTGTAGTGTTGCACATGGATCTAAAGTGCATCGTGACCTCAGACACGCTGAGAATCACACGATGACAACTATAGAGCCCTCGACAGCCGAGCTCTGAGGACATGGTGGAATTTGAATAAATTTAACAACATATCATTTGACACTTCACTCAATGCATGTGGAGAGAGGTTTCCAGGCATGGGTGACGAGCAAAGCACGCATATTAAGTCATTTAGAAAGGTGTACTGTGGATATTTATCATTAATATGTCTGCTGGGACTGAATGGTATATACATCTGTAGTGGGGTTATGAATGCTAAGCATATTCACGAATCCATGACTATAAGCACTTCAAACTAACACACGGATGAAATGTACATTTAAAATGTCCAACAAGTCTTTAAAGGTGAAAGTTACACCGACCATTACTAGACGATTCAGTAATGCACTTGATTGATGTTTCACAATCATTCTGGAATTGTTTTAAATCCCCAACTCTAAGTATTCAATTTCTGCGGACAATTCAGCCCTTACATAGACTATATTCCAACCTTGAGTTGTCATTTCCTTGGGTGTCCAATTCAGTTTTGTTGTTTGCTGCATGTTTTTATTAACATTAAAACCTCTCATTATATATACTACATCTATATAATCAGAGGTTTCAATGTTAAATTAATCTTAAAATGCATCTTTGTTCCTCTTAAAATAAAACTACCAAAGTTATTTTTACATTTACTTTATGTAGTACTGGGCAACGATTAATCATGATATATCGCATCCAAAATAAAAGGTTGTGTTTACATAATATATGTATAATGTGTATAATTGTTTTGTTTATATAAATACACACGCATGTATATATTTAAGAAAATATTTATTTGTAATATAAATTATGTATAAATATATACAGTATATACATGGAAATAATTCTTAAATAAATACATACATATGTGTGTGTTTATACAAAATAATTATACGCAGTACACACACACATATATTATGTAAACACAAACTTCTATTTTGGATGCGATTAATCGTTGCCCAGCACTAAAATAAGTAAAGATTTATGGCAACAACAACAACAACAAAAAAGTGTACCACAACCTTAAGGTGGGTTTTCATAATGCATTTTACTTGCTAAAACAATACTATCAAACAGATAACAGAAGGCGTGTAGTAGATTGTGTACAACAGGTTTTTCAGCAAAGTTTTGATCATGATCAAAAGCTTTAGAAATGTGCATTTCAAATATGATACAGTAGGCTTAATCAATCGCTTTAACAGACACTGGTTTAATTGTATTATTAATTTCTTTAGGGATATTTAAAATGACTGAGTTCACCTTTGAAATTGTTCTTTTCCTGCCTTACAAACATACAGGAAATGCAGATTTTATAAAGCTACCTTCGATTGTAAGAAACTAACAGCGACTGAATTCAGAGAATGCAGTGAAAGAGGAGTTCAAACAACAAGCAGCATCGGGGAACTGTTGCAACTTGAGAGTTCTTCAAGCGCCCTGACCTCGAATTGTCTCAGATGGTTTGCTTTAACTTAACTGGACTAAACTGTCGCGAGTGTAAAGGTGAACGCTAGAATAACCTTGGGCTTGTCTTACCACGGTTTGTTTTAACTGGCAGGGGGCTTTCGCACATTTACTGATAGCTCTAAATGAGAAAGGGTCAGAAAAGCTGACCCGTGCGGAGTGGAAAAGGACGAGGCAGGACATCTCTCTGCAATTCCCCTGCCACCTGCCAGTGACTGCGCAGGGGACGTCCTGATTGCTAACAGACCCGTCTGTGCCATGCACCCAGGTGTCTTCATTCTCACCCATCAGTCATGCACAAGACAGGCTTTTTGCTGCAGCACACATGCTGAGATCCACGGCAAGAGAGATTCCTCTGCTAAGTATGTTTAGTCCTAATTCCTCTTACAGTCGCCCTGTCAAACGCAGATGTGCGTAAAAAGATGTTTGGAAAATACGGGTGAAAGTTAGAAGAGTGCTTTTTTGCTGAATCTGGCATGAAGACGATAACGGTTTAGGTATAAATGAACAACAATCGGTCTATTTGACGCCAAGAGCAATTCAGAAACTCTCATCTGAGCTTGTATATCAATTTTAATAAGAAAATGTGCAGCATGACCTGCACTGGAACTCGCACAGTGCCTGACATAAAATTTTGTACAATCTTTCCACAGTAAATCTGCTTTAAACAAATAATCTTGCTCCGGTTAACTGTACCTGATAGTGATTTGAGTTTACATTGAGATTACTGCAACGATTATAATAATAAAACAATGGGGGAAAAAAGCGAGTCTGTCAAGGAAAACCGCAAAATATGTTATTTAATTCCCTTCATGGAGTGTTGGATCAGAATCCGTCAACAACAGTGTATGAAATCACCGCAAAGCTCTAATGCAACCAAACAAAATATCACACCTGATCCAACCAAAACATATTTTTACAACAATTCTTTTTTTGTGAATCATCCTCATAAACATGCATAGAAAAGACACTACTGACCCGATTTAAATCGCATGCGAAAACTGCTCTTCCTCTCAGAACTACGGGTGCTTTTACAAGGTGTCATTTTCCGAAATCATTGTCAGCTGTTGTTTCCACTGACCTATTGTATATGTCATCATTCAGCTTCATTCTATCCTTGAACTGACATTTTCGGTACTACAAAGGTCTCTGACAGGTCCTCTGAGATTTCTGCCTTTCAAACAATTATTCACCCTAAAATGATCTGAACATTTGGGACAATGTATGTGTGTCTGACTATGAAATCTGAAATTGGACACTGGATTTACAAACAAGCAAAGCACAGCTGTTGAAAGTGATCAATAAAACCATATGCTTGGCTGATCTTCTCATCATTTTAAACCTATGCGTTTATGGAACAAGCAGCAACAATTACATCACTGTACCAATGGTTCTGGACGTCAATGAGAGAAAACAACTTAACATAGTTCAGAAGAGCTCAAACCACATAAACAAAGAACGCACCTGAGACATTGCATTAAACATACAGGACTAAAGATGCCTACTGATCAACACAAACAATGTGCACCATTCAATACATTTGTTAAAAGCCATTTTGTGAAACTCTGAGGCAAAAAACAAAGCCTAACCCAATATAGGCCTACAATATATTAGCTCAGTATTCATGTTGCTGTGATCTCCTACCTGTTAATGTAACATCGCTGTAGATGTTGGAGAGCTGTTCTTTCAGCAAGACCTGTTGCATCTGAGCCGCTTTCTCTCGCTGTAGTTCCAGCATTATCTCCGGGTGGCTGGCCAGTTTGCAGCCCTTCTGTTTGTCCAGGGCGAAGTCACTGCGCACTATGTCTGCATGGAAACCGCGATAATGATTTTGAAGTTATTTTTTGTGAGTATAAAGGGGTGGAAACCGAAAGAAACGATTCGGTAAACGATTAACCGACAGTCAACCGTTAGAGATTTTGGACGGTAACGCTTACATGACGTTGATGTACGCAGTCACGAAAGCTTATCGTTAGCATGCATTTTTAAATATTGCGGTTTAATATATATATTATTTTAAACCGTTTTAAACTCTTTTCGCTATATGCAGGTGCTGTCCGCACAATGCACATATTTATGTGTCAAAGTTACCTTGTATTCGCAAGTAAACACAGTCATTTATGTATTAAGTTAACGTAAACAGTCGAGAAAGAATGTGCACACGTATAGGCTACGTGAAATCCCTCTTAAAGTGACGGTATCCAAATTTAGGCTCAACTGTCATTAATCAAACGACATAAAAAGAGAAAATCTCTCACTGCTCTTCACTGAATCACTTTTGTAACTTTAATAAATTACATAGTCTTTACACAGTGAAGACTATGCAGTGTTTTTATACATTTGATCACTTTATACAATTTTTGTAGTAGCTATTTTTATTTAGTGCTTGGATTTTTGTAGGTAGGTCTATTTAATTTGTGTCTTTGTTCTATTCTAGTTTGTTTTCCTACATGCTTATGATTAGTTTCTTTATTCTTTCTTTATCACTGTGTACTTGTCTTCAGTAAGCTTGACATTTTTTTTTACTTAGGCTAGTAGCCTATTAGTTTTTTTTTGTGATATTGAAATTGGTGACAAGAATTATGAAAAATACAAGAATTATCAAAAATGTTGATATCATAAAAACCGTATTTAAAGCAAAAATAATGTGTGATATCTACCAGTATAATTGTGAAATAAAGTTACTCAAATCGTGATATAAGCTTTTGGTCATATCTGCCCATCAAGAGGACAAACTAACCACTAGAAGAGCAATGTATTCATGTGATTTGCATTGTGGCCATGTTTTCAAGATTAGGCTACTCAAAATATATTTCTTTTTGGTCTGTGTTTATTGATAAAGAGCATTAAAAATTTATTTATTTTTTGGAACTTTCAACAAGTTAAGTTTTGTTTCCTTATCAAGTTTTCTGAGGTAGGCTACAAACATTTTTTTCTTCGTTTTTTTTTTTCATCTCAATAATATGTAAAATACCTGCCTAATTGAAAATGACCAAACTAGACCTCACCATCTTCATAGTTTTTCAGGTAATAGTCCGGTCCAGGCCCTCTAAACTTTGCAAGATTCTTCAGGTTATGAAACTGGAGGAAGTCAGTCCGTTTGCCCCCAAACCTCAAATAAGCTGGAGAGAGTCCCCGTGCCAGAGTGACTAACCGCTTGGAGCTGTGGATACAGAAAGATGTAGATCACAGATCCAGCTAGGGCTAACACGTAGGGCTAATACAGAATCACTGTGTAGACAACTAAAGTCCAAATGAGCAGTTCTTACCTTAAAGAGCTGTTTCTGCCTGACAGAACCCTTCAAAATCACTTTCATGTGTGCAATCTAAAGTAGGCTACTATTAAATATAGTAGTCATTACCATAGGAAGAAACTTATTTCGGTTACCCGATTAAACATTGAATAGTGCATTAAATCACAAAGATAGCTTTTCTTCATGATTTTAGACAATTGGAGGGAAGATGGAGAATAACTGTATAAAATCACTAATTTCTTTTTTAAGGCTTCTTCATATATGATCTTTATCCCTTTAAATGATATAAAGACACAAAAACATTATATAACATATTATAACACACATATAGCCTACTTTATGCTATCTGCTACTGTCTTAATTCTTTTGACGATCTAAAAGGCTGTAATGCCGGCACGAGAACAATTATAGCTTTCATAGCAATAATAGCCTATTTTAAAACTCATAATTAATTATAAGCTTCTTTTATTATATTTATTTAATATGATATTTATTTTTTTCTGCAGTGACCTGGTTGTCGCCATTGGAATGATGCTTTAACTTTCTGTCGGAAAATCACAGCAGGATTATGAGTTCACAATATGATTGTGTTTCAGGCCGCAGTGCTAATCAACATTATTCACAGAGCTTCAGTCTGTGGTGCGACACGCTCGTTTCTTTCGAAATAAATAAAACCAGCTTCTTTTTTAGAGCTTTACTAAATAATGACACATAATGAGGTACCAGTCGTAAAAAGAGTGCACATAAAAGAAGGCCTATAATTTGCGCAAATATTCCGCCTATGAGAACCCAGAATAATAATAAAAACAACAACAACAGATACAATTATTTAAAGATTATTAAAAAAAATAAATAAAGCTACTATGTGAATTGTTATATATTATTTTGTGAAACAGCAAAATCAAGCTAAATTGCCACAAACTATAATCGGTGAAGCCTGCGTTGTGGTCGGTGGGCCGAAACTGAATTTTAGAAAATAAATTTTGGAGACAAATCAGCCCGCTCTCATGAAACCACGAATTTAATTTCTCGTGCCATTTATATCTAAACATAGTTTTTGCGTGTATATGACAAGCAGGTTTCGCGTGCATATGATACGCACTTTATGGCGTGTAATACGCACGCACTCCACACTCCTAATCCTACCCAAGGGGTTTACAGTGCGTAGCATATGCACGCAAAACCCATTTTTAGCGTATAAATGGCAAGAGAAATTAAATTCGTGGTATAGATACGCACTTTTATGAGATCGTGTTGGACAAACAGAAAACTGGAGCAAGTATCTGCTGTCACGTCCAATAATGTGAATTAATATTTGATCAAACCGAGCATTCAGCATGAATAAGCCTGTTATTTTTGGAAAATGACATCTACAATTTAAGTTTAAAAGAAAATAATATTAGTGCAACTTACTGCAAAATAATGGCGATTTAACGGCAATATATTTATATATATATATAATTTATATGAGATTATGGCATTGTTACCTCTTGCATTAACATTATGAAACCTTATTTTGAACGTATGCATGTGCATATCATGAGCTAAACATGTGCTACAAATATCACTAGTATTACTTCAAATATGTTTGCCAGGTTATTTTCAAACCAAATAAGATGTGGGGAAAAATAGAGTTCTTAAAGTTATGGGTAAGTGTCCTTGTAGATAAGTCACATCCCGTTTTTATTTGGGCCTTGTTTCATTCCATATATAGAATGAAACGATATAGCCTAGAAAAAAACCTTTAAAGGCTATATCCTACCGCGTAAATCTGCTGTAACTTGCACTTTACACGAAAGAAAACGAACAATAATGCCACGACAGCAGATTGGGGTTCATATTTATGTGGGCGACTTCTTAAATTCTATTGAATCTATTCGTTCCAACACCTCATCCTGATAAATCACAATAATAGCCTACATATTCGATAATACATCGAGAGTAAACACTATATCGATACACAAACCTGTTAGGGTCTATAAAAGACACTTACATTTCGGTTCTCCGTATGGTTTTGTGTCTTTTCTCCTCTGGGGGCTGGGACATTCACTTCCAGGTCAAGCCCTGGTGTGCAAATTAACACAACCATTCAAATCTGCGCGTGTTTTCAGGTTTCACGCTCTAATATAAAGACATTCTTTCATCGAGTCAATCTCTTAAGAGATATATCATGGACTAACATCACCCCACAACACGGTTTCATTGGGATTAAACAGATGTTGTTTTAAGCATTGCGAGTAAATATGATGAACTCTACTTTACGCGTAATATAAATGTCAATAAGGGCAAAAACGCATGGTGTTTTACACGATAACGTTATAGGCTAAGCTGTACGGAAAAGCTAAGTGCAACCAAACATAATAGTTTAAACATCTAATAAGAGGAAAATGGACTGGTAACCTAGCCTAATTTTAGAAAATACTGGATTTTGTAGCCTACTCAAAGGAGCGGTTGATAGATTCAAAAGTAGTAGCCTATGGTATTAGATATCATAGCCTATTATGTGTTTGGGTAGCTTATATGTGTTATTGAAAAAAATAATTGATGTCTAGTTGTGTTCCTGTTGGAATATCCAGTTTCAGCCGGGTAGCTGTGTTTGGAACATCGAAGATGGTTTCTAGCTGGTCATTATCATGGTCAAGCTTAACCACTTCAAGATTGTATGTTGCTACACTCTTAAAAAGTTTCCATGAAGCACCTTTACCATCCATGGAACATTTACATTCCACAAAAGTTTATTTATAATCGAATAAGGTTCTAGATAAGAAAAAGGCTATTTTAAGAACTGTTGACTGAATGGTTATTTTAATAACCAAAATGTTTATTTAATGGTATTGTTGCGAGAGAAAAACCTTTATTTTTAAGAGTGTAGTCCGACAACCAGCCTTAAACCACCTTCCAAAACACACACTGGCCTCCAGTAGGCAATTCCGATCTTCCCAAATCAATACACACATATCAGCATCACCAGGCGTAGGATGCGATTGCAAAAACTGTACCTTAAGAAGTCCAGCCAGCCATCCTTTACGATAGATGGGTCCAACTGCAACGAGAGGAAGTTGTCATTCAAAACTTTGACCGGGCTTCGAGTATTGACGTCCAGTAAAATCAAGGTTCTCTCCAGAAAGCTCTGTCTCTTCCCTCCGGATACTGGTCTCCTGTATGTAGCGGCGGAGGGAATGAGAGACTGGAGTATCAATGCCAACCACAGTGACGAGCCGAACACTGGGCAGAGGAGCTGCCTGGGCATCTTCTGTCCTCAAGCACCGGGCGGAGCGCAGTGAGGGAGATCCAGCAGAGATCTCCTTATAAAACCCGATCGAAAAGCACCTGAAGTGTTTTATGCCCCTCCTTGAGCGAGTATCGCTGGTGTCTCTTTCAGCCCCCCCCGTCTTCAGCTGTTTTGGAGTAAACTGACGCCCGAGGGCCAGCCTCCATCACACTGCTGCCCCTGCACCGCCCTCTGTAGTAACCAACGGCTCTTAACGGTAAGATGACTCTTATTAATCTGAAGCGTCTTCTGGCGGGGGTGTCTGGAGCATAATGTCTCTGCACAAAAATAAGAAAAAATAAAGAGAAGCAAACAGGGGTTATTTGGTTCCGCAAAAAATATTTTTTATATCCACAACCATTTATAGCTGCAAGGGTGTTTGGAGTTAAAAAGTGACTGATGTTATATTATAGGTTCTTCACAAAGCCTACTGTTTTTTTTTTGACTCCAGCTTATGGCTGTTTTCTGAAGAATTATTAAAAATGTAAAAAAAAAAAAAAAAAGGTTATCAAATGGAATCAAGTTATGAATCCTTTTCTGGTTCTAATGGGAACATTGTTTTAAGACTGTAGACTTAATCGAACTGAATTACAATAGCATACTAAACAATATTTAATTTAACCTTTAATCGGCGTTATCTTCGAAGGAATATTATTGTGCGTGAGTGATTGCAAATATTGAATGACTGCCAGTTGTTTTCTATGTAGGATAATACGTTCACGGAAAAATAATTAAAGTTGTGTAGGATTATGTCTTGTTTGCGCAGACTTGACAAAATAACTGGTTTTGAGTTTTTTCGTCTTCGCTGAGATATTTACAAGTTGAAATGTTGATGCGAACAGTTTTTGGTAGCTTACAGTTATTCAACGTGTACACTGTAAAAAATATGAATAAGTTATTACAACATGTTTTTACATTGCTTTAATTCATCAAAATAAGATACATTTCCAACGTTTTTTACTAGTTATACAAGATTCAACTTATTTTTTTAAGTATCTGTTTCGAGTGTTGATAAGTGTCACTCACTTACAAATATATATTTTCTCATTAAAATTACTTACTGGAAGGGAAATAATAAAATAAATGAAAGAATAAAATACAATATATAACTATATATACCTATAATAACCGTTACATATTTATAGGGAGGATATGTATTTCCTCCGAGGGGAAAAACACACTTGATGAAATATTAATGACCATGATTTTTTTTAATGTGTAGTTTTTGGGGTAGTTTATTCACATCGGGACTCGGGCCAGGGAGCAGGAAAAATGTTGCATTTAAAAATAATCTACCAATAATTTCGCGATCCATACATGGAGCTATAATTCACCTTGTGTTCTCCTAACGGGTCCCTGTGTCAGAAACATTTGCTTGCTTTATATTTTTGAAATATTCGTTTACAATAGACACCAACGCCACAAAATAGTTTCCCATCTTTTCGATAAAGTCATTGTAGCCTATACAGTAAACCATTTATATTCAGGCTATTTTAAATAGCCTATAATTCCGGAGCAACACAAATCTGACGCTGTTCTTTGTCCTTTCACATTGCTTTTAATGTGAATTTAAAATGCTTAACATTTGGTTTAGCCTATAAATATTTCGACTTTAATAGTAATGTGAATTGTTGCCGGCATGCCATCCTCTCAACCGGTGACTGACATGTGTCATGCTCTTATTAAACCTGTCGTGCACAGGTCAATATTGACAATAATAATGTTCTGTCACCTGACCCATGATGCTGTTGTCCAATACATTTTTTTTCTTTTCTTGTATGACTGAGACTTTGGCCTAACATTCCTCGCGTCTTGAGACACTCATCCACTTTCTGCAGAGAATAAAACTAAACAGAAAAAACAAGACCCTGCTGTTTTTACAGGCTATATTTCTTGGCAGAGAATCAGACAGGGCGCCTCTGTTTAACCTTACATTTATGACAAGATTTATCAAGTTTTATATTAGAAATCTTTTGAAGTGCATTTTAGCTTTATAAAGCTGGAACTCACCGTTTTAGAGAGTATGGGTGCATGCAGACTAAATATATTAAATAGGTTTACAGTAAGAAATTCTTATAGTTTTATGTAAAGCAAAACAGTATAAGCTATAGGCTAAATGAGTCCATATAATTGTACATCTGTTGCTCCCCTTCATTTCTAAAAAACATTTTGAAAAGTCTATAAAAAAAATTAAAAAACTGTATATCCTTCCACTTTTTTAAATATCCTAAATGAATTCAAGTTGTTTAGTTCTTGTAAGAAAATAGACTTTTATTTTAAATGCCTTTAAGGGGGGAAAAACTTCTCAACTTCACTTAAATTGAATTTCTGTTTACAAGTTCATATTTAAGTTAGTTCACATATAAATAGATAATATTTGCGTATATTATTAATTATTAAAATGGCAAGAGTAGGCTGATAAGAAGCGAAGAGAAAGATTTCGCAGAAGGTTATGAGTCATGCGCTATAAAATGCCATTTCAATATAGCCTATGTTTGCACCATTTTGGTCGGGTAATTTGTCAAAGTTCAGGCTAAATAAATAAAAACAACACGTCGAGATTTTCAGTTATTAATATTCAGTTATTTAAACTCACCTTGTTTAAAGTTCATTGAGCACGATGGTCCTGGCCAAATCTAAAATATAAATCTTATATGCAGAAGTAATAAAACATAATTATATGAAACGCAACGCGATAATAGTATCACCACTCTCCTAATATAATAGGTTATTAAAATGCATTGGGTTAAACAACTAAATGATATGCACTAAAGATTGCATTATTTTCCATTTTCGATATTCTTTTTATGCTGTAGCCTATATTATATTTGCTGTGGTTTTCCCTCTTCAGACACATTAACAGAAAATAGTCTTAAATAGTGAAGCCATCCGAGCACGGCACTCCTACTGTTTCCAAACAGGCTCCTGAAGGACACTAAATGGACCATCAATATTGCATTAGTTTAAAGTTTCCTGAGCCTGCTTTCATTACCTGTGACCCTCCGTGCAGAGTCAGACCCCCTGACAAGGTCAAGGCTTTACATGCGAACATAGACGAGTCCGGGCAATAAGAGAGAGAGGGAGATGAAGAAAACACTCTCCACATATTTGTCTCTGATTTACGAGGTGGAAGCGAGTGATGCTGAGCAGACGAAAGTGGTTAGCACACACAGCCAAACATCTCCAATTTCTTATTTTTCTTATAGTTTTATCTGACTCATAAACTGTTCAGATGGTGTCGTACTGGCTGTCTGCTTTAGGCCTGGCTCCAAACACTCAGGGAATAAAAATAAGTGTTTATGAGACCGCAACTTATTGTTTCACCCTGCTATCGGCGAAGAGAGTTTTTTTTTGTTTTGTTGCTGCTGTTGTTGACATTTTTAAATAATATAACAAACATCCCCCTGAACGAATTTCTTGCTTTGAGAAAAGAAAAATGGAACGCAAATCAATGAAGATTGTGTTATAAAATGTGATCTTGGATTCTTGTCGTGTTTTCATGTTTTAAGGAGATTTTCCATAGACTTAATGATTTTATACTGTACAAACTGTATGTTCTATCCCCTTAAACCTACCCATCACACAAAACGTTCTGCATTTTTACATTTGCAAAAACACATCACTTAGTACAATTTATAAGCCGGTTTCCTCATTGGGGCCAAATATGTCCCCACAAGGAGAAGGATTTCGGATATTTTGTCCCTATTTTTATTTTATTTTATTTCAGGATCTCTCTCTCTCTCTCTCTCTCTCTCTCTCTCTCTCTCTCTCTCTCTCTCTCTCTCTCTCTCTCTCACACACACACACACACACACACACACACACACACACACACACACACACACACACACACACACACACACACACTATATGTGTGTGTAGCTATGCATATTTGAATATATTTAGAGCAATTTTATTAAAACATTTTTTTTTAAATAAAATTACAAAATAAAATGTCTATACATATATGTTGTTCTTATGTCACTATTTGTGAAGTTGCTTTGCGAAAATACAATTTTTCATTTTATTCCATCAATCAAATAGAACAATATCACTTGTCTAGAAGTTTTCGTCATTCAGTTGCATTCGGTTCTGGAAGTCTAGGCGAATTGGGATATAGTGCCACCTTGTGGTGAAGACTCGTTATATTCCACATAAATGTTGAATTTTTTGCAAAGAGTTGGAAACAAAAACAAATTTTAATGCCCTTATTGGACAATAATTTCAATAATTGTATGCATGTTGGGGGTAAAAATAGAGTGAATACAGGTGGTACATTTTCTGATAATATGTCATTTTAAAATAGAAAGAATTTAATCCTGACAAAAATTTAGTTGAATCTCGTATAACTTAAAAAAAAGTTTAAAATGGCTCAACTTATTTTGATGAGTTGACGTAATGTAGAAACATATGTTTTCAGGAATTCTTGATCATGTCATTTTACAGCATTCACTAAGAATATATTTATTTATGTATTTATTATTTTGCTCCTTACAGTAGCGCAGCCATGCGACGCGTCATGACGTCACTGCGGTGTCATTTTTATTTACACGAGACTCCAGCTGTTAACACTGAATCGGCAAACAGTCGATATGTGTGTCCGTGGGTGTGTGTCTTCGCCACGTGATCCAGCTCGCCAATGTCCTTCTACAACCCACTCAGCATCATGGCTGCGGATGCTGCGGATGCTCTCCTCCCGCACTGCATCCCTGGACCATGCCTTCTTCCCATGCTCCTGCTGATCGCCTCGGCTCTCCCCACACCGACACACGGGCTGCTGGGCTTCCGACCGGAGGCAACGGGGGGAGATCTGTCCGTGCAGGACGGGCTGCTGAAGGCCACCGAAGGGACGCGGTTCATGTTACGCGTGTACTATGCAGCATCACCGCAGAGGCTCAACCGGACCGTCAGCAGCTCCGGTGGAAGAGCCGCGCCGTGGATCGCCTTCATAGAGGAACAGGAGCCGGGCAGAGAGGGGCAGGTGCATCCCAAACGCAACTTGTGCGTGGAGGAAAGTACGAGGAGCTCGGATATAGAGCTTCTCGGCTCTTTCAAGTCAGCCTCTAGTCAAAACTCCATCCTGGTGGAGCTGCTCGCCAAAGACCTCCGGAGAGGAGATAAAATCAAGTATTACTCAATCTGCGCCTTTGACGGGTTCAAGTGGGTGCATTACCGGTCGCGCGACTTCTGGCTGGCGGTGGTGGAGCGGCTGCCGCATGCGGACGGGTGGCTTCAGGCGGGTCTGTCGGTGCTGTTGCTCGCGCTGTCCGCGCTCTTCAGCGGGTTGGTGATCAGCATGCTCGCGCTGGACCCGGTGGAGCTCAGAGTGCTGCAGAACAGCGGCACGGACATGGAGCAAAAGTACGCGCACAAGATCGAGTCGGTGCGCAAACACGGCAACTACGTCCTGTGCACCTTAGTGCTGTGCAACGTTTTTACAAACACTTTCCTGGTTGTCTGGATGTGCCAGATCCTCGGAGGGACGCCCGTCTCCACAGCAGCGTGCACTTTTCTCATCTTCTTCATCGGAGAGATCTTTCCGCACTCGGTTGCGTCCAGGCACGGGTTGGCAATCGCGTCTAAGACCGTGTGGTTGACCAAGATGCTGATGCTGCTGACTTTTCCCATCACATATCCCATCAGCAAACTCCTAGACAATATGCTGCACCAGGAAATCAGCAACTTCTACACCCGGGAGAAGTTACTGGCTATGCTGAGAGTTACTGACCCATATCATGACCTGGTGAAAGAGGAGCTGAACATCATCCAGGGAGCTCTGGAGCTCAGGAGCAAAACGGTGGAAGATGTGCTGACCCCTCTCAACGACTGCTTCATGCTTGCCTCGGATGCCATCCTGGACTTCTACACCATGTCAGACGTGATGGAGAGTGGATACACTCGCATTCCAGTGTTTGAGAACGAAAGGTCTAATATTGTTGATATTATGTTTGTTAAAGATCTGGCCTTTGTTGATCCAGATGACTGCACCCCGTTAAAAACCATCACCCAGTTCTACAAGCACCCGCTGCACTGTGTCTTTAATGACACCAAACTAGATGCAATGCTGGAACAGTTCAAGAAAGGTAAGATGTTTGTTACCTACTCTAGTTAGGCTATGTGAAGTTCGAACAAGTGATACAAACCGAGACAAAGAAAAACGTTTAAAGTCAGTGTGCTTTCTTAAATGGATAGTTCACACAAAAATGAAAACTCTGCCATCATTTACTTACCCTCATTTCATTCCAAACCTTTATATATTTCTTTCTTCTGTTGATCAAAAATATATTTTAAACAACATTTGAGATTTAAACAACATTGGAGCCCATTAACTTTTATTGTATGAACAAAAACAACACACACACATACACACACACACACACACACACACACACACACACACACACACACACACACACACACACACACACACACACACACACACACACACACACACACACACACACACACACACACACACACACACACACACACACAAATAGATATGCATGCATTTCAGATATCCAGGGTTGCAAAACAATGAGTCCAGGAGTATATGACGAACTGTCCTTTTAAGAATATATAACAGTGGCAGTGCATGGGAGAACATAATGTACTTCATGAAATTATAGATGAAAATATGCTGGTTACATGTGATGCATTGCCCTTTCATTTGTCATTGCCCTCTGGCTATGTGGTCTATATAAATATAAATATATGTATAATATTTTACATTATTTTATTTTAGCATGCATTGCACATTAAGGATTTAGCATCAGCTTCATCTTTTTAACTTCAGCTGACATCTGCATGGCTAGAGGCTGGACTTGAATAATTTGAATTTGTTCCTATGGCAACTACTTTAATTCTGTCATCACAGTTCGCCACGACAGCAGGGATTGTCTGTGTGCAGACAAGCATTTTTTGTTTTGACACACTTTTTTTTTTTCTAAAACTGCATAAATTACTAATGCCAAGCACTGACATTTGTGGAATGCAGGGATGAATATAGTTTTCTCTTGATCCTGCCTTGCACAAATCCTAGACAGTGATGTGATGCGTTCTGACGCCTGGTATGAAATCATAGTTTGGCCTTCACTGCATCACAGTGGCAATTACGTAATGATGTCTTATTGAGATTGATGGTGTTTTCTACGAAGGCACAGAGTCAATGCTACAGAGCAGCAGCAGGGTGCAGAATGCCTTTATTCAGCATAATGCAGTAACCTGTCAGATTTACCGCTCTCATAACCCTGGATTGAGCTTAATCTTTGAGCAAGACTTCAATTTATTTTCTACCACACAGCAGAACTGTCTAAGAGAATTCATTAAATTTAGCACTGAGGTCAAAGTTGGTCTAGTGGATTGCTCTCTTTTTTTCAGTAATCGCTCCATTCAAATAAACATTCCTAGGAACTGTAAAGGATATGGAGTATTAGTGATGTTGATGTTGTTCACTGTCAGGTTGTATCTTTAGGGGAACAACAGCTTGTCACTGGGGCATTACCTTTAAAAGGACAACTTACCTTATTTACCACTAAAAGGTGCATTTTAATACTCTTAAAGGGTTAGTTCACCCAAAAATGAAAAATTTGTCATTAATAACTCACTCTCATATCGTTCCAAACCTGTAAGACTTTCGTTAATTTTCGAAGACAATTGAAGATCGTTTTGATGAAATCTGAGAGCTTTCTGTCCCTCCATTGACAGCTACGCAACTGCCAAGTCAAGTCAAGTCACCTTCATTTATATAGCGCTTTTAACAATATAGATTATTCAAAGCAGCTTCATAGTTATAATAGGAAATGAAAGTAACAGAGATTGTTTTGACTTTACAGCTGCTCTAGAATAAATGTATTGTCTAGCTAAAGTTAGTTTTGATTGATTCACTTCTGTCACAACGATCATTAGTTATTAACTTAGGGGCCGCTAACACGACACCGTCCCAACAGAAAACCCTTAAGGTCCTTGCACACTGAGTCAGAAATTTTCGTATACGTTTTTTCATTTTCGTAATTCAGTGGCTCTGAATTGTCAAACCACCATTCAAAATGCTTGCTACGGATGCGAAAAACGCAGAAAATCGCACCCGATCTGAATATTTTTTTTATGACGGACTAAAGTTTCGTAAGTGTGATTGACAAAACATGAGGTTGTATACATTTTTTAACGTGCAAAAATTTCGGATGCAAATTTCGGACTCAGTGTGCAAGGACCTTTAATGCAATCCGGCCTCTCATTTGCACAAAACAGTGCCTGGTGGCTCGAGTAATTCCAAGGTACAAGCCTTGAAAAATGTACAATACAGAATTTTTTTATCGCTTCCACGTAGCCACGTGAACCGGAATTATCTCAACGTTTTATCTATACAGAGGTAAAGTGAAGGGAAGGAGGTCTTCACAGGGGAGAGACTAGTTGACACTTCAGGACTGCGTTGTCGTCGTGTCCAGGCACAGGTCCTTCATCAGATCTGGATACGGCCTAGATCCGGCGGACTGCAGTAAACCTCGGGATAAACGGAGAGACTAATATTAGAGTAGACACCATCCTTCTTATGATGTAACGAGTACATCAGGATTTATGGGAAATGTTCCTGGTTCCGGCTGACCCAATCTATGCAGCCTAACATTGAATTATAGAAGTCTATAATGTGTTATGTGTATGCTAGGTCAAAGAGATGTGTTTTTAGTCTAGATTTGAACTGACAGAGTGTGTCTGCTTCCCAGACAATGGTAGGAAGACTGTTCCAAAGTTTTGGTGCTAAATAGGAAAAGGATCTACCGCCAGCAGTCTATTTTGATATTCAAATTATTATCAACTGGCTGGAATTTTGAGATCGCAATAGACGTGACGGAATATAATGCGTTAAGAGCTCGCTCAAGTACTGGGGAGCTAAACCATTAAGTGCTTTGTAAGTAAACAGCAAAATTTAAACATTTATACAATGTTTAATAGGGAGTCAATGCAGTGTCGACAGAATCGGGCTAATATGGTCATACTTCCTGGTTCTAGTAAGAACTCGAGCTGCTGCGTTTTGGACCAGCTGTAGTTTGTTAATTAAGCGTGCCGGGGAACAGCCCATAATAGCATTACAATAATCTAGCCTTGATGTCATGAACGCATGAACTAACTGTTCCGCATTTGTCATTGAGAGCATATGACGTAGTTTAGATATATTTTTAAGATGGAAAAATGCGGTTTTACAGATACTAGACACGTGACTTTCAAATGAAAGATTGGTATCAATGAGCACACCCAGGTTCCTAACCGACGACGAAGACTTGACAGAGCAGCCATCAAGTGTTAGACAGTATTCCAGGTTAGTATGTGAGTATGTACTCTGTTTTTTCAGAATTAAGTAGTAGGAAATTACTAGTCATCCAGTTTTTTATATCAGCTATGCATTCTGTTAATTTTGTGAATTGGTAAGTTTCATTAGGTTTTGAAGAAATATACAGCCGAGTATCATCGGCATAACAGTGAAAACTAATGCCATGCTTCCTAATATCTCCCAAGGTATAGAGTGAACAGCAACAGTCCTAGTACTGAGCCTTGTGGTACGATAAAAAATTTCCTCAGGGAGACTACAATGCACTGCCTGATGCGATACTGTTGTAGGCGGTTGCATAGTTATAATTTTCTCTCTGATATTATCAATCTTGTAAGTAAAGAAGTTCATAAAGTCAGCAGCCATATCATATCACAACCATATCATGTCAGCAGCCATATCACCCTGAAGCCCAAGACTGGTTGCCCACTGAAGCTAAGCAGGGCTGAGCCTGGTTAGTACCTGGATGTGAGACCTCCTGAGAAAACCAGGTTGCTGCTGGAAGAGGTGTTAGTGAGGCCAGCAGGGGGCACTCACCCTGTGCTCTGTGTAGGTCCTAAAGCCCCATTATAGTGACGGGGACACTATACTGTCAAAGAGCACCGTCCTTCTGATGAGACGTTAAACCGAGGTCCTGACTCTCTGTGGTCATTAAAAATCCCAGGATGTCCTTTGAAAAAGAGTAGGGGTGTAACCCCGGTGTCCTGGCCAAATTCGCCCCTTGAAGTGATAGGTCTAAAATATTTGTAACACGGAGTCGACTTTGCAGCCTTGGCTAAATGAAGTATACACAAGACTAGATAATGATCTGAGATGTCATCGCTCTGCTGTAGAATTTCAACGGCATCAACATTGATTCCATGTGATAATATTAGATCTAGAGTATGATTACGACAATGAGTAGGTCCTGACACGTATTGTCTAACTCCAATAGAGTTCAGAATGTCTTTAAATTCCAATCCCAATGCATCTTTCTGGTTATCTACATGTATATCAAAATCACAAACAATAAGGACTTTATCTGCAGCCAGTACTAACTCTCATAGAAAGCCAGCAAATTCTTTGATAAACTCTGTATGGTGCCCTGGTGGCCTGTATATGGTAGCCAGCACATATCTCAAACGTGATTTATCATTTACACTAGATAGTGTTACATTAATCACCAATACTTCAAAATAATTATATTTAAAACTAGACTTCTCAGTAATTCTGAAGATATTACTATAAATTACAGCAACATCTTCCCCTTTGCCTTTCAGACGAGGCTCATGTTTATAACAGTAATTTGCAGGGTGGACTCATTTAAAGTAATGTAATCGTCTGGTTTTAGCCAGGTTTCTGTCAAACACAACACATCTAGGTTATAATCTGTAATCATATCATTAACAATAAGTGCTTTTGAAGTACGGAATTGAATATTCAGCAACCCAAGCTTTATCATTTGTTCATCCATATTATATCTGCTTTTTATTTGGTGAATATCATTTAAATTTTTTTCCTTAAATAGGTTTTTGGGTTTAGTTTTTTGTATGTCCTAATTCGGGGAACCGCGCGCATGAACTAACTTTTCCGCATTTGTCATTGAGAGCATATGACGTAGTTTAGATGTATTTTTAAGATGGAAAAATGCGGTTTTACAGATACTAGACACGTGACTTTCAAATGAAAGATTGGTATCAATGAGCACACCCAGGTTCCTAACCGACGACGAAGACTTGACAGAGCAGCCATCAAGTGTTAGACAGTATTCCAGGTTAGTATGTGAGTATGTACTCTGTTTTTTCAGAATTAAGTAGTAAGTAGTAGGAAATTACTAGTCATCCAGTTTTTTATATCAGCTATGCATTCTGTTAATTTTGTAAATTGGTACGTTTCATTAGGTTTTGAAGAAATATACAGCCGAGAAATATACAGCCGAGTATCATCGGCATAACAGTGAAAACTAATGCCACAATATAGACACAGTCTATATATGATGATATCTAGGTGAAAGAGGCTCTATGTGATGGGATTTATCTGACCTTGGTGGCATGAGGCCGCAAGCAGACGGTCGGTTTCCTGCTTCCTGACCTGAGCCCCAGATTGTCATGTTTGAGCTCTAAGACTATGTGCCATATTACTAGAGAGAAGAGCAGCACCATCCCAGGAGGGATGAATGCCATCTCTTTCCAACAGTTCAGGTCTGTCCCAATAAACGTTTCCAATATTCCATGAATTCTATATTATTTTGCGGACACCACTTAGACAGCCAGCCATTGAGTGAGGGCAGTCTACTAAGTATCTCATCACTCCGGCGAAAAGGAAGGGGGCCAGAGCAAATTACAGTGCCTGACATCGTACTTGCGAATTCTCACACCTCTTTAACATTCATTTTGGTGATCTCCGACTAGCAAAGTGCCGACGTGAATAATAATCTTAGAGAATTTATGATTAGCATTATCCAGCACTTTTAAATTTGCTTTGATGTCAGGCGCTCTGGCTCCGGGCAAACATGTGACTATGGTGGCTGGTGTCTCTATTTTCACATTCCGTGTAATAGAATCGGCAATAACTAGGCACATTCAACAAGATTCTCAGTGGGTGTTTCACTGAGAGGGGAGAACCTGTTTAATGTTGTTATCGGAACGTAAAAGCGGTATTTTGTCCCGCGACGACAGTGTCTCACGGTCACCCAGATGCCCTGCTGCACGGGCTCTACAGCCGGAACAGAACAACGTACAGAGTTCACTAGTGTCACATGTCTGTCCTGTCTTGTGATGCACATGGGTGGTTTGTTATGTTGAGCCATGTGCTCTTGTCATTGTTTGATCCCTCCCCCTTGTTATCTGATTATTGGTTTATTTGCTCCACCTGTCTGTCCCGTTACCCTCCTTTGTTTGCCTCCCTATTTAGTCTTTCTGTGTTTGCTGTCCTGTGCTCGTTCGTTGTATTTGTTACGTGTATTCGTCGTGTTGAGTTCTGTTCCTGCCCTGCCCTGCCCTGCCCTGCCCTGCCCTGCCCTGCCCTGCCCTGCCCTGCCCTGCCTTGTTTGTTCTGGATTAAGTTTGTACGTTGTAGTTTAAAAAAACATTTTTTTTATTTATTTTATTTAATAAAGACCAAAATATAAAATAAACAAATCAACAAAAGAGAACTACAACATACAAACTTAATCCAGAACAAAAAAGGCAGGGCAGGAACAGAACTCAACACGACGAATACACGTAACAAATACAACGAACGAGCACAGGACAGCAAACACAGGAAGGTAACGAGACAGACAGGTGGAGCAAATAAACCAATAATCAGATAACAAGGGGGAGGGATCAAACAATGACAAGAGCACATGCCTCAACATAACAAACCACCCATGTGCATCACAAGACAGGACAGACATGTGACAGCTAGTCTAATCGCATCCAAAGCAGTTTCTAAAGCCCTTGCACTCTTATCCTCGATTAAAATTTGGATGTGTGTCTCTAGTTCTGAAATCTTCTCTGTCTCCCTGCATTTATCACATGTAAATCCTTCAATGCTGACAGAGAATGCTATACTATACATGTGACACAAAGTGCAAGTGACAATAACAGGAGAAGACACTACTCACCGTCTTTGTTGAGTGATCCTACTTACCTTAGTTGCTTGATAGACTTGCACGGCAAGCATGGATGGCAGGTTAACAGGCTAGCGAGATACAAGCTTGTTGTGCAAGCGATAATGATTAATGTGATAGACAATATCTAATATATGTTGATGAATAAGCTAAATTTAGCAAATACGAACAGCAAGGAATGATAGTAAATAGAGATTCAAACAGAAAACTATACAGAGCTTACAGTCTACAGACACAGACCAGCAGCAAGGCAGACAGGAGCAATCCATTTTGACACCTCAAAAAGACCATGAAGAGATTGTAAAACTAATCCATATGAGTTGAGTGGTTTAGTAAAAATTTCCTGAAGAGACACAATCGTTTTATTTTATATACAGATTGAATTTAAGCTTTTATTCACATATAAACATTCATCAACTCACACGTCAGTTGTGGTAAACGGAAGTTCAAACATGTTTGCTTGACGTGCGAAAACCAATGACGTTCATTCTCGTGTGACGCAACACGCTTGAGCTTCAGAAGAACCAATGAGTTTTTTCTCGCATATCAAGCAGGTGTGATTGAGCTTCTATTTATGTTCGCTGATCAATGTTTATATATGAATAAAAGCCTAAATGAAATCTGTTCATCAAATAAAGCGATCGACACTCTTCAGAAAATTTGGACTAAAATGCTCGATTCATATGGATTAGTTTTACAATCTCTTTATGAACATTTTGAAGTGTCAAAGTTGTAGTTGCATATATTTCAATGGAAGGACAGAACTCTCTCAGATTTCACAAAAAAAATCTTCATTTGTGTTCCGAAGATGAACGAAAGTCTTATGGGTTTGGAAAAACATGAGGGTGAGTAAATGATGACAGAGTTTTCATTTTGGGGTGAATTAACCCTTTAAGGTACTAGTATGAATGATGTCCCTTTAAGACTACTGCCCCAGACAGATTAATAATCAATTAATCTGCTGCAAACATCCAGACATGCAAACTATTGTACATGCTTTTTATTTTCAAATATTTGGCAAACATTATGACAGAATGAATTGACTGTGTTCTTTGCTTTTCTGTAAGAGTTTGTTAAATGATAAAACAAACATATCAGTTTTAGAAAACAAATCCGGGAATAGTTCACCCCCAAAAAAGGCAGCGGCTTGTTCAAATAGCAATAGATGATATTTATACTTAGTGCAAATAGTGGCAGATAATGTTTTGCACCTCAGTGTATTTTAGTATATTATAAAACAAAATGCAATAATAACATATTCAGTGTATGATTATATTTATTAAAATCATAAATGGATTCTGCCTTATTGGGGCGTTCTCCCTAAAGGCCTCCCTAATACCTACTCCTAACCCTACCTATTAAACACTTTATTAACACTATTCAATTCCCAATAGGCACTTTACTTCCACTTTTTGAATATGTTTTTGCCTCTCAGAGCTGATATGCAATGGGAAAAGGGAGACAGATGAGTACGTAAAAAGGCGGATCAAAATCTAACACCACCCGCTTTCCTCTCCACACCACTGATCCTGTTATCAACGGGATTTCTTTTGAAATTTTGCTGGCTCAATCAGACAATTGTGGTAGTTGTAAACAGCCTCTGCCAACACAGCGGGCTATTTGCACTCTATTACTCACCCTCATGACATTTCAAATACACACAGTCCATGTTTATACGTTGTTATAGTGAGTTTTTTTTTTTTACATAATTATGATAGTTCACTGTGGTTGTCTAAATAAAATGAGCAATGAGCTTCAAAAATGACCAAAAATTTGCCAGTGCAAGACCATTTTGGCTTTGTAAAGACATTATACGGGTTAGGAGAGACACAAAGATGAGTAAATCAAGTAGTCATTTTTTGGGTGAACTATCCCTTTAAATGAAGTGCTTGTCTGTACAGAAACATCAGGGCAGATTAGCTGCTGTTGTGACCTTTTGGTCCAATCAGTGTCTCAGCTTGGGACCGTATGGACAAGCAGAGCAGAGCGAGAGCGAAGAGGATCTGCTTCCTCACACTGTGAGCACCCAGCCTGTCACGCTTTGAAGCCTCTGCCTCTAGTGAACATATTACAGCAGGGATAATGAAATATGCAGGATTATCCTTTCCCTCTCCATTCAGTGAAATAAGGCAGATGCTGAACAGCAGGTAAAGGTGAAGTTGAATATAATGACCTTTTTCTGAAGACTGTTACTAAAGTGGTAAAACTGTCAAAATGTAACTGTTCTATACAAATAGTAAAAGCCATGAGTATTTTCAGTTCGTAACAAAATGCTAAATTTAAAACACTCATTGGTAATTTGCCAAATAAAAGGTTCTTAAAGAAACAGTTCACCTTCATGTCATTCTAAACCATTATTTATTCTCTGGAACAAAAAAATTCAATGATTTTGTCAAACATTTTTCAAACATCAAACAATATTAAAATGTTTCAAACCACGTAAATTATGTAATTAAGGCCTTGCACGTATTAATACATTTTCGTTTGAAAACACATCTTTTTCACTCTGTTTTGGCCTTTTTCCCACAATGAGATGGCGTTTTTTGAATGAAAGAACAAAGCTTTTTGAAAACACTCTCCAAAGTGGACACATTTGAAAACGCAGTTTTAGTTTAGTCATTTCAAGCATATTGTACTGATAGATATTCATGTTTATACCGGTATTATGCCTGTTATGCATTATTCACTTTAACACAGATGATAAAATAAATGTATACACTCTTCAGAAACTTTAGAAAAAAGCTTGAAAATGCTAGTGTGGACCGAGAGTGTTTCGAAACGTAAACGCCGCCTTGAAATGGATCAGGATTAATGCAGACAGCCTAATTTAGACACGAAAAATCATATAAGATCGGATTGATCATCACTTGGTTGTCAGCCTCCACAATCCTCTCTCTATCGTTTCCTATCGTAACTCTGCTGGTCTGTTCTATAAAACACAAAAAGCCCATGAAACACATTTCTGTTATGACAACTGGAGAGTTTGGCATGATAATGGATATGGCAATGTCAATATGTTTGGTCTTGTCCAATCACTATAAGCTGCAGAATCACTTCTGTTTAACATTTTGCTAACAATTCCTTTGGGATTTAAGCAGAGAATGGTGCTGTAAACCAAAAGAAGTTCTGCTCAGGTTGCTGAGGCTTTGTCTGAAAAGGCAAACTATTTAGGAAGATAAAAACAAATCAAAGTGGCCAGATATAGTTGTGCAGAAACTGAAACAAGTCCAAGGAATGAAATGGAAGAATTTAGTATCTATTTCATTCACAAGTTAAAAAAATATGTGAAATTTTGAGCTATTGATATTTGGCTAGAGAATTATAGGTGTCGCCATAGACCCCATTGCAGAAAACATTAAATAATAATCAAACAAATATAATAGGTGCCTATATTTTAGGGCTTGGTCCCCAAAAATTGTTGCCATTAATGGATTGATATTCTGATTTCTCACTGTATTCTGAATGAATAATCAGACTTTACATTTACTGACTGGGAGCAACACACAAGCCTGGTCATTTCAGAGATACTCTGACCCAGTCGCCTTGCCATAACAATTTGGCCCTTGTCAAAGTCGTTCAGATCTTTACTCCTGCCCATTTCTTCTGCATCCAACATGTTTTCTACAAGAAATGATTGTTCACTTACCATCTAATCTAACCAGACCTTGACAAGTGGCCTTGTTAGGAGACAAACAACTAAATTTGCTTCACCTTGCGTGGTCATAAAGTTTTGGCTCGTCAGTGTTCATACATGCACATCTCTATCTCCACTTAACATAAATCATTCATTTCCTTGCAGTTCTTAGAAAACAGTCAGGCATTTCCTTCGTCGGTTCTCCTGTATTTTTCTTTCTATTTTCAGCTACGCGCTGTGCTTTATTTAGCATTCCTCACCATACTGCTCTGCCACGCATCACATGAATAGAGGATAGTGCCAGCTTTAATGAGTTCATTTGTTGGAACAGCAGCTGAGGGAATCGCAGGGACATCCGTGTGGGCTCAGACCCCCCGGCTCCGCGCGTGTGTTATATAATAGCGGAGTGATGTAATGCGGTTCCCTGCACATCAGCTTTGAGGAGTATATGGTGCATTGCCCTTGCTCTCCACCTGACTCCTGCAGAATTCTTCACTTTCACTCAGTGTGCACCGCTACCATGGAGACGGCGTGAGTGAGAGAGGCTTTAGGTTCTTTCTATCAAAAGGTTGAGGATTATATCATTTAATCCTCTCCGTCTCACATCAAGGTTATTATAGGTTTGCATTTTGAAATGATTTTTATTTTAATATTTTCAAATTTCCAATAAAATTTCAGTTTAGTTTTAGTTCGTTTCATTAATGGTTTTGTTAGTTTTAGTTTTAGTTTAGTTTTTTTTATTGATTTTGTGAACGCATTTATATTTATATTTATATTAGTTAACAAAAACACTTCCAGGTGAGGTAATTTAATTGCAGCAAAGTTTAATGTTTACAGTTTACAGTTAACTTTTGTGCAAACAACTTAATAATAAAAATAAAATAATTGTTTGTGATTTAACAAACCAAACAAATGCAATTTAAAAGTATAAAAGTAAGAATTATTAATTCATACTCATTCATATTAAAGATGAAATCTCGTTAAACATATGGTGTAAGAACAAACAACGTGCATATGATTATTCTTTTGTGGTTATTTCTGATTAATATTTTAACATATTATTCTTGTACTGATTCATTTATGCTTTATGTCTATTGTATATTTTAATATCATTGTTGTAGCAATGTTCAGGGAAGAAGGAGGCGGGAACCGGCGAACAATCAAAATATAATTTATTTAAAATAAAACAAACAAACGAAAATACCGCCAGCAGCCCCTCGCGGACGACTGCTGGCTACCGAAAATAAATATAACTAAAATAAAATACAAAAACAAAACACAACTAAAATACAGGCCTGTTCCTCTCTCGATCATCAACGTCGTCGCTCCTCCTTTATGCTTCCGCTCCTCCGTGAGAGATGCGAGACCGGTGTGCTTCACAGGTGTTGCTCATTAGCAATCGCACCACCGGCCTCGCGCCGTTCTCTCACGTCCCTCGGCCGTCCTGTTCGCCACAATTGTATTTTAATATCATTGTTTAATACTCATAGTAAATATCAGACCAGTGTTGTGGCAAAACTTCTGTTAAACATCATCACTGCGTAAGAGACACTCAGAGTCAAATTAATAAAAAAGAAAAGTATTTATTCTTGCAAGAATAGGCCCAGTCGCCAACACAGCAGTTACCCTGTGAAGTGAGTGACGCGCACCAGGAAGACATGAGACAGCCTTTATACTCTTTTCAAGGTTCCTCCTCACAGCAGTGACCCTTTCACCCACTCAGATATGGTCCCCACTGCTGTTCAGTTTCTACTAAAGACACAACCTGGCCCTGAAATAAACTAGCCAAATCTTGACCATTCCTAAGGTCAAGAGGTCCTGTCCCATATATTCCTGAAACGTCACGCACAAGCACGTACACACATATACTTTTACACATTGAATAGGTTCAATCCCTTATGACATCTGTTAGGAATAAATGACTATTAAAATTTCTACAACACCAGACATTTTGTTTATTTTTGTTTACCAGACATTTGTTGATAATTTGTCTGTTTGTGGGCTAGATATTCTTATTGATTTTTCCATTTTCTGCTCAGTATGGTGTCCTGTCTCATATGTGTGGTATCTTGTTTATTATTAAGTTTCACATGAGATGATTATCTTACCTGGAATCAAAGCTAATGTGTACAGCTGTTTGCATAAGGTCTATGATGGAAATACTTATTGGGCCAGTTCGGCTTCTTAAGGCTGGTTCACAAAGAAAGCGTTTTTGCTTTGAAAAACACAAGACACGGGCAGTGTTTGGGGAAAAGCTCAAGGTCTCCAGACGCGTCTTTTAAAAGTTGAACCTATTTTAACTTGAGTGCCGCATTTTAGAACGTAGTGTCATGCGCAAGACACGATCGCAACGGTCGAACATGTCCATCTATCGCGTTTACATTGAAAAGTTTACAGGACGAGAGCTTATTAATTACTTTTTTTTTTTTTTTACTAATTATTATTTACTTTTTCAATAACTGATGTTATTTTTGTTTCGTTTTAGTTTTTCATTCATGTTGAAATTTCTATTTTATTTCCGTTTACGAAAATGTTTTTTGACCAATAGTTTTAGTCTTAAATTCAGTTTTGTTTTACAAAACTAACCTTGCCTGAAATGATATTCAAAATCGAATGAATAACAGAAATCCTAGCTGGGATGTTTTGTTTGTTTCATTGCTTCGGTTTGGGAATTCATTGAACAATATTGCATAAGGAACATTGTGTATGTGATGAAAACACAATTTAGCTTTTTGTGAATTTAAGATTCTAATGTAAAAGCCCCACTTTGCATGTGAAATGAAATACTGCACTTTGCTGCAGAAACAAGCTGCTGGTTTGCTGTTGGTGCCAACATAGATTTAACAGTACCAAATTTCAATAAAAGACTCTTTGCAAAGATGCCTTACATTACATAAGATTGATAAATCAATATGCTGAAATGACCAGACTTCAACTACTAGTTTTTAATGTTGGGACTCTTCAACCATTGTTGAAATGGTATTGCATTCAAATGAAGTCATCGATTGGACATCACAATGTTGTGGAAGTACAGAACACATAAATTCTGTTAAATTGGATAAAACAATAGCTAATATTGTGACAGTAAAAATGTTTTCTATTTCAATATATTTTAAATTTTAATTTATTCCTGTGATGGCAAAGTTTCAGCATCATTGCTCCAGTCTTCAGTGTCACATGATCCTTCAGAAATCATTCTTATGCCGCTCAAGAAACATTTCTTACTATTATCAATATTTAAAACAAGTGTGCTGCTTGATATTTTGTTGAAGCCAGATACTTTTTTTCAGGATGCCTTGATTAAGTTCAAAAGAACAGCATTTATTTAAAATACAAGTCTTTTGTAACAGTATAAATGTCTTTACTGTGACTTGAATGAATCCTTGCTGAATAAAAATGATTTTTTTTTTAATGGCAATGTATATTAACACAGGAAACGTGATTCTTCACAATATGAAACATAGATAGGCATCATAATTATATGATGAAATTGGGGAATATGAACTAATAAAAGCCCAATAATGACTGAGCACCTTAAAATAGCAAATTGCAAATTCCAGGTTTTTAGCTTGGTCAGCTTTATCATCATAGCCGCAGGGATTCCCAAACCCTATTGCATAATCCTTCAGTGCTGTTTACATAAGGTCAGGTCTGGATCATCGGAACTGTCATGAACCTTCATATCAAGCACTCTTTATCATGCGACAAACATTTTTTTCTTTTGCAACAATGCAAAAGACGCACCTGAAACCGCGCATACGTACAAAAGTATGAAACAAATGGACAGGGCTTCATTTACTAAAGTTATGTGACAATAGATTTTGCACACTTTGCATAATAAAAGTGTGTTTTATTGGATTGAATGTAATATGTAATGGATTGATTTAATAGCACTGCAATTTTGTGAAATTAGCTTTAGTGTGTTTTAAATGAGGATGGGGATTATTAGCATAAAATGAAATTGCAATTGCATAACCTGCCGTGATGCTCCTATGTCTTTCTCTGGCACTGTACAGGGAAATCTCACTTGGCTATCGTGCAGAGGGTCAATAATGAAGGAGAAGGAGATCCTTTCTACGAAGTCATGGGCATCGTCACTCTGGAAGACGTCATCGAGGAAATCATCAAATCTGAGATTGTGGACGAAACGGACCTTTATAGTAGGTGTTTTTAACAGTTCTGTTCTTTCAATTTTCCCCGGCGCACTCATGCAAATCCTTGCCCTCGTCTTTCCATCATTATTAAAACTTCAGATGAACATTCAAACATCTAAAGATACAAAAATGGTGAATTAAAAGAAGAATATATTCCTCTAAACAGGAATTCTATTCCTCTAGAGCATCTGACTGAGTGAAAACCTGCTTTCTCATGCATAGTCAATAATACTGTGACCCTGTAACAAATAATTACCACACTTATTCCATAACTCTGCGTTATTTGTCTTCTGGCAAATCCGGTTCTCTGCAATAAACAGATTGCTTTTAATTATATTAACAGGGCTAAAAATAGGGGGAGACTGAGGTTACCGTTTTGAGGAAAGTTACTTTTAAAAGGAATGTGTTACACTATTGCGTTACTCCCTAAGTAAGAATTAAAATTGCGTTACTTAGTTACTTTTGATGGAAATTAATGCAGCGTTACATCACTTTTGCATAGCTTTTTTGTCACTTGGGCTGGGCTTTTTTTGTAAAGTCCCCTTTACACCCTAAGTAAAATGATCCTTCAATGATCCAGCGCCCACAACGTCTCTGCGCTTACTCAAGATTTCTCACCACATGGTGACAGAAGAGCTGTCGGTCAAAAAACAGGAAAACAAAGTGTTACAATATTTGAAAAAGTAGCTAACATATTTTGTTGTAAATTTAAAAGTAATGTGTTACTTAACTAGTTACTTGAAAAAAGTAATCTGATTACGTAACTCACGTTACTTGTTATGCGTTACCCTCAGCACTGGTTGTTCCATGTTTTACTGTGAATATTTCTTAAGCTTGCTTGGAAAGGTAATTTACCTTAAAGTCTTGACTATTATAGCTCGTTGTACCATTACAGAGAGGCACACAATCATTCTCCAGAACATTTTCATTCACAGTTCCTTGCTGGTGGAATGATCACCCCACCTTCATCCAGAATGCAGAATCCCTGACATCATTCAATAGACAGCTGAAAACTCATCTCTTCTGTGAGCACTTAACCTCATAAAAAAATCTATCCTTTCTTTTTCCTTTAATCTTAGCTTATGCTACTCAAAGGAATGTCTAAAACGTGTATTTTGAGCACTTCTTGTGGTGTTTGCCTCTTCATGATGACTTGCTTGCTGTATTCCTCATTTGTAAGATGTCTGCTATATGACTAAATGACTTTTGAACATTTTTACAGTTACCGCCCAGGAAATAAGTTATAGTTATTAATACCATCTTGCCCTTTTGTGACAATGTATCCCAATAGCCAGAAAGTGAGGTAGGTTGTCTTGGGAACCTGCCATTAAATAGCTAATTATGTGCATTATAACAGATTATACATTTGTTACAATCCAAAATCACCTTCTCAATTTGGAATCACCTTCCCTGTCACCTTCAGCAATACATCTCCCAGAATCCTTTCTGGTCCACCACCTGCACGCATTCCACAATCACCAGCTGTACGATTCACGCACCTGTACGATTCACTCACCTGTACACCTGTACACCCGTACACCTGTACGATTCACTCACCTGTATGATTCACTCACCTGTACGATTCACTCAGCTGTACGATTCCCTCAGCTGTACGATTCCCTCAGCTGTACGATTCCCTCAGCTGTACGATTCCCTCAGCTGTACGATTCACTCAGCTGTACGATTCAGTCTTCAGTTGTTTGCCTTCCGCTTCAGCCATGTGTCTCCAACTTTTGTGTTATGACAATATAATAATAATTATTATTATTATTATTAATATCTGCTGCAGTAACCATATATTTAGCAGATGTTCTAGTTTCAAAGCAGACATTTCAAAGTGATCAAAGCCATTTGTCTAACCTGTGTCCAAAGTTGAAGTTTCATAAATGTATTTTTCCATGATTTCTAAAATACGTGATCAGGAAAGAGGCACGCCAAGTGTCCTGCTACTGGGACAATGCCATTAACTTGCTGAATATTACTACGTAAAACAATACTGTTGTTTAAGTTATTTAAAAAAATATGTATTTAATTTATTTACATTTTTAAAAAAAGTGAATTAAAATTTAATTATACGATTTAATATTGGTTATTTGAAATGGCAATAAAAGAATGTCACTTTGCAATACAATTTTGCAATAAAACTTTAGTACAAAATAAACTGAAACGCCACAAGCCAGATTTGATATCTTATTCTTGAAGATATATATTTTTTACATCCTTAAAAATCAAAATTGTTGAGCATGTTAATTCCAAGCAAGTGCATCTGAGTCTTTTTGGCATTAACTGTAAACATTTACTGTAAATCTAATAAATCAATAAATAAAAATAACATGAGAATGGCAAATAATTTGACTTGACTCATTTTGTGTTGAAAACCAAAAATCAAGGCTCTATACAAAAATAGCCTGAAAATGTTCTTCCATTATATTTAATTCAATTATATTGAGAACAATTTAACAGTTTTCCTTTAACCCTTTATTTTCTATACATCTTAAACATATTCCCAATGCTCTCGTCTACTGCTTATTGGTTTGCGGTAAAGCCTGCATAATCATTGCTGTTGTGTCTTGGCAGCTGATAACCGTTCGAAGAGGAGAGTGTCTCACCATGAGAGGAAACAGCAAGATTTCTCCATATTCAAACTCTCAGAGAGTGAAATGAAGGTCAAAGTTTCACCACAGCTTCTGCTCGCGACACATCGCTTTCTAGCCACAGGTAATCTCAATTCACAGATGTGGGAGAGAGTCGAGTGTGGGTCAACTTGGCTAATGATCAGTTTAAGTTTAATGAAATTTAAAATTTAAAAAAAGTTTAAAGCACATACAATGCATGGCCAAAAGTATGTGCACACAATTATTTGACATTAGTATACTCATTTGGCGCAGCATTGAAAATCATCAATAAATGGTGAAAGATCACAATGTTGTGTTTCACTGTCAATGATTCTCTCTGTTCCCTTCCTGTCGGTAGAATTAGAGCCTTTTAAGCCAACGCATCTCTCAGAAAAGATCCTTCTGCGACTGATCAAGCACCCGAGCGTTTTGCAGGAACTCAAGTTTGATGAGAAAAACAAGCGATCACCAAAGCACTTCCTCTTCCTGCGCAACAAGCCTGTGGATTATTTCATCCTGATATTGCAGGTGCAGCACTACAAGCTTTGAAATACATAACGGAATGACTTTTATGTTGAAATAAATATACAAAATAAAAGCATTTTCACTATTGGACCCCAATGTAATTGGAGTAAAAGTGCTACTGTGCTTAGTTTTCATGAATGCAAACTTGATTTGAGATGGTCTCAGCTGTATAAATGTGATTCATCTCTCTCTGGCTGCAGGGTCGAGTCGAGGTAGAGATCGGTAAAGAGGGACTAAAGTTTGAAAATGGGCCGTTCACATACTACAGCTTACCTGCTATCATGGCCATCCTACCCTCAGGTTTGTTTACTGATATAATGCTCCTATTATGCCATTTTAAAGGTCTCCTATAACAGGTTTACATGCATCCAAGGTCAAAAAACACTTGAATTTTCACCTAATATTTACATTGCAGCATCACCTATTTTCTCACAGTGTCTGAAGCGGATCGATAAAGGATTGGTCTCTATAAACCCCTCCTTTCTGAAAGCCTACTCTGCTCTGATTGGTCAGATGGCCCAGTCTGTTGTGATTGGTCTACAGCTTACAGCACGTGTTGGAAACAAAATGGCCATTGCCATTTCTGAATTTCAGCTCCGGATGCTTCCTCAGCACTTTTATACACAGTGATGCAAACAGTAATGATGGCGGCATTGTTCGTGGACAGCCAATAAAGAACTTAGGCTGGCATTATGCAAATTTGTTAGGTTTGAGCAGGAAATAATGCTGGACTGACTCATTTCAGGCAGTTCAGAATCGTGTTTTTTTTCTTGTGGGAGACATTTATCGTCCAGTTTGATCTTTTAAACTTTGCAGCCCTTTTACATTCACAAAATGCTATCTTATGAAAGGTAATATCTGAAAAAGCATAGGAGCATTGTAATAGGAATTCATCACTGGAGCTGAACAGAGTCTCATTTGATAAATCAACTTGAGTTTCCAGAATATCTTGAAGATTTTCCTATGTTAAAAATATTAATGAGCAATTAAAAACTGATAGGCGTTGAGCACGCGGAGCACGTGACCCCTCTAGCAACGCTCTCCAGAGATAATTAAAGCAAATCTAAACAGAGCGGCTATGTAAATCTTTGGAGAGTAGAGTCGGGTAATTACAGCGGGAGAGAAACTCTCATCTGCCCACTCAGGCAAAAATTGGCACATTATTATATAAGGATGAAAATCTTATAAGCTTAGCATCACAAAAATGCAAAAATAACTCCAAGGATGGAGCCTTAAGCCCTAGTTGAAGAGATTAATTCAGAACAAATGTGCGTTAAAGCTAAGTTAAACTAAGTGTCTGTGTCAAAGTCTGCCTCTCTGGTGAGGTTTATCTCTGCATCTCTCTCAGTGATAGACACACCACAGATGCAAACACACACTCCAACACAGGTCCAGGACCTCATTCTTTGCTAATGAGATATGACATACAATGAGCATCTAAAATGAAGCCAAAGAGATCCTGTGTGTGGTGCATTCTTCTCTAAAAATCCTTGAAACAATTATAAAATTATGTGATCCATAAGTTATGACAACGTTTTACTCAGCTATACAATATTCAACTCATTTTTATGTATCAGTTTAATGTAACATCCGAGTTGATTGTTAAAACTTGTTTGTGTTCAAATTAGAATAGGTAATATAAGATTCAATCAAAAGTGTTTAATTCATTATAAAACAACAGTTTGGTATGTTTTTCTTCATTGAAAAAACTCTAAAAACGAATATTACCTTTGAAAAATGCATCTAAAATAATGTCTATAATAGTATTAATAAGTCAAACTATTACTTTTGAATGATTCCACCACAGCTAAGTGTACAAAAATATACAATACATACAGTGGGGCAAAAAAGTATTTAGTCATCCACCAATTGTGCAAGTTCTCCCCCTTAAAAAGATGAGAGAGGCCTGTAATTTTCATCATAGGTACTCTTCAACTATGAGAGACAAAATTAGAAGACCCCCCCCCCCCCCCCCCCCCCCCAGAAAATCACATTGTAGGATTTATTATGAATTTATTTGCAAATTATGGGGGAAAATAAGTATTTGGTCACCTACAAACAAGCAAGATTTCTGGCTCTCACAGACCTGTAACTTCTTCTTTAAGAGGCTCCTCTGTCCTCCACTGGTTACCTGTATTAATGGCACATGTTTGAACCCGTTATCTGTATAAAAGACTCCTGTCCACAACCTCAAACAATCACACTCCAAACTCCACTATGGCCAAGACCAAAGAGCTGTCAAAGGACACCAGAAACAAAACTGTAGACCTGCACCAGGCTGGGAAGACTGAATGTGCAATTGGTAAGCAGCTTGGTGTGAAGAAATCAACTTTGGGAGCAATTATTAGAAAATGGAAGACATACAAGACCACTGAGAATCTCCCTCGATCTGGAGTTCCATGCAAGATCTCACCCCGTGGGGTCAAAATTGTCACAAGAAAGGTGAGCAAAAATCCCAGAACCACACGGGGGGGACCTAGTGAACGACCTGCAGAGAGCTGGGACCAAAGTAACAAAGGCTACCATTAGTAACACACTACGCCGCCAGGGACTCAAATCCTGCAGTGCCAGACGTGTCCCCCTGCTTAAGTCAGTACGTGTCCAGTACGAGAGCATTTGGATGATCCAAAAGAGGATTTGGAGAATGTCATATGTTGAAAGGTTGAAAGTCCGTGTTGCCCAGCGACAGCCCCGAAACATCACTGCTCTAGAGGAGATCTGCATGGAGGAATGGGCCAAAATACCAGCAACAGTGTGTGAAAACCTTGTGAAGACTTACAGAAAACGTTTGACCTCTGTCAAAGTATTGAGAGAAACTTTTGTTATTGACCAAATACTTATTTTCCCCCATAATTTGCAAATAAATTCATTCAAAATCCTACAATGTGATTTTCTGGATTTTTTATTTCTTTCTCATTTTGTCTCTCATAGTTGAAGAGTACCTATGATGAAAATTACAAGCCTCTCTCATCTTTTCAAGTGGGAGAATTTCAACAAATGGTGGCTGACTAAATACTTTTTTTGCCCACTGTATACAGTACAGTCTAAGTTCTAGACTGTGTAATTATAGACTCTCGATATGCTGAGGAAAGGAGTGTCTAAATATCAGTGGCAATACTTTATGCAATAATCAACTGAATCTCTGTGATCCAGTCCACAGGTCACCATCGCGGAGCAGCGGTCTCAATCAATCGGATACTACGATCCATGGAGGCAGCCTGGGTCAACTGAGCATCAGTGCAGGACCGTATTTACCAGACTATTCAGTGCGTCAGCTCACAGACCTACAGATCATTAAGGTACATTTGATCATGCTGAGAGAATTTAAAGAACCCCTGTGGTGAAAATCAAGGTTTTAATGTTGTTTATATGTCTGTTTGGTGTTTTTAACATGCTTTAAGACAAACCATGTGCAAATGTATCAATCAACAGCATTGCTGAGTATTTTCTCCTTAAAACTGCAGTGAACCAAAAATGTGGTTTAGAACAGCCCCTGTTTCATACCGTCACACACACGTATCCAATCCCGTCAACTTGCGGGATGGGGATTTTCTCCACGGACTTTCTATGATGTTCAGAACATTTCTATTGATTCTGATTTTTAGAAGTCAGCTGAGACTCTGAGATGGCGAACGGGAACATGGTTTGTGTAACATTAGCAACACATTATTAGCTGTTTGATCAAGCGAAAGGCTAATTATAATAATTACTGTTATGTGTCCGTTGTTGTATAATTCGCTAATGCATTTTATTTTTAAATTAAAGCATAACTTTCATAAATGAAATGATAAATACATCATTTTTATTTTTTATTAAACTGTATTTTTTTAAACAAATATTTACTAGCATTAAATAAAGTACATAAAATATGATCGTAATGTATACCTACAATTGTACTTGACATTTAAATAATATAAATGACGTTATGAATTAATACTTTTATTCAGCAAGGACGCATTAAATTGATACAAAGTGACTAAATACATTTATAGTGTTACAAAATATTTCTATTTCAAATAAATGCTGCTCTTTCGAATTTTCTATTCATCGAACAATACTGAAAAATAAAACATTTTCCACAAAAATATTAAGCAGCTAAAACTGTTTTCAACATTGATAATAATAAGAACCATTATTAATATTAATATTGTTAGAAATATTTCTTAAGGATCATGTGACACTAAAGACTGGAGTAATGATGATTTTTTTCAAATATACTAAAATTTTTACTGTATTGGAAATTATATGAAATTACTATAATGGGAATTTATGGTAAATGGAAAAAGAAAATACATTTTCTTTATTGTAATACTACGATAGAAACATATCATTTAGAGAAATGTATTGAAAAACTGTCTCAATATTTTCTGTCATGGTTTCCAGATCACTCGTAACCATTATCAGAACGCCCTGACGGCTACACGCATGGACATCTCTCCGCAAACCCCCGATGCGGACAGTCAAGCTCCTGGGGAGAGAAGGACAATCCCCGAGACACGTTCCAACAGCATCGCCCTTCCTCTGACTGACCCGCGGCCCTGTCTGACCCGATTCCACCAGCACAGACAGCCGGACAGCACCACCACCCTCAATGAGAGGAACCGCATAGTCCGTGAGTGCATTCACTTTTCGTTTATAGAGTTTGCTTGTTTGTCAGGCAGCATATAAATATGAAAACAATTTGACACTGAATATATATTTTTACTCTGGAGCTAGATAACAGTCGAAAAGCTTTATATGACAGATTATATGAGCTCATCTATATAGGCTCTGATCTTTTATGAAGTTGGCTGCGATTTCACCACCACAGTGTAAAGCCACTGTTTGAGGAATAAGAAAGTTGTTTTATACAGTTTGAATATAGTCAAATTTAATCATAACCATCAATGTCAGACATGATAAATTGCCCATATTGTGCTATTTTGACTTTAGCACTGAAAACAGTGTCTTCTCTATTATAACTCTTTATTATAATCTATTCTCAGTTATAACTACAGTGTTTGAGGGCGAGGCAAAGTAGACTCTCACAAAAAGCTATATTACACATATTAATATTCGAAAAAGCATAATAGGGACACTTTAATTTTTTGGGAAACTGAGGATGCAGATAATGCATGTTGATGATGATACATGTAATAGAATTAAGACGTTTCTTACAGCGTCCAAGCGCAAAACAAGACAGATGGCCGAGGCCGAACTCTAATCCTCTTAGCAGTAAAACTAATCAGACTTTGTGTGACAAAGTTGAATTCCGATTCTTCAGCTGGAAATCACTTATAATGTCAAAACAGACACAAAGTTCAGTTTCCACTAAAACATTAAATCTGTCTTAAAGTGTACACAGGATCAAATGCAGGGTAATCAAATTACACTGTTAAACAAGATCACAACAATGTTTGCTTTTATATCAAAGGCAACTGTAAATATTTAATGTACTGCGCATGTTACTGATAGCAAACTTCACAGCGCTGTTCCACCATCACAGCTGAAATTCATTGCAGTTTTACTTAAAATCCTAATGAAATCAAAATTGTTTGTCTTTTCGTCCAAGTTTGAAGGTTTGAGGTTGTCCGAGTTCGCGTATTCATAAAAACTGTCAAAACAAACTTGACAAAATATACAGATATGGGCCTATATGCATTTAAAATGGACAGTTTTTCTCTGGATCAAAAAATTGACCAAAAATATTGATGAATATATATTTTTGTCCAATAAATGCTTTCTATACTGAAAATATCTCCTCAGTCAGAATTATAAATACCACATGCCACCAATCGAATTATACAACAGTATATACATATATACAAACATACATCATAATCAGCAAACAATTTGAAACTTCTTGTTTCAATAGGAAATGTTACTCAACTCAGAATTGCATATGTTGCAGAAATAGTAACCTATGCTATTCCAGTCAACACAGGACAGACAATTGTTTGCCAAACCATTTCATTTTCATGTGAAAAGACGGTTCCTAAAATTGACTACAAAGCTTTGATTGTTCCTCCTTTTTTTTTTTTTTTTTTTTTTTTACTCATACACTTATAGTAGATAGTACTACAAACTGATGTGTATTTCCTCTGTGGTCACTGTGTCTCTCTGTCTCCCCCTGTAGGAAGTAAGTCCGATGGACAGAAGAGCCCCAGTGACTCTGTGTTCCTCCGGATGGATGACATCCCTTATATTAGAGAGAACCGTGTGGAGAGAAAAGAAGCAACTGGTGGGTGAATAGAAGGATGAGTTGAGGATGAGTTCTGAAGCAAAACCATGACAATATTATTATGCACCAGTATACAGTGATTAAAGTCCAAAAATTAATATAAAATTTACTAAAAAATGAAATCAGAAGTTGCATTTGGAACAAACTGCTGGTCAGGTGAACATTTTCAAATTCTAAACAAATAGTTCACCCAAAATGTCATGAATTATTTATTTAAATACATTTCTAACCCGTATGCTGTCCATAGACACAAATAATTTTTGAAGAATATTCCATTTTTTTCACAACTGTTTCACTTACAATACTATGATTTCAGATAAATTTTGACTATAGTTTTTAATAATGTACAGTTGTATGGACTACTTTTAGAATGCTTTTGCTTGCTTGCGTTTAACCGTATACAGGTTAGAAAATGTCTTGAGACTGGGTTTGTAAATAATGACACAATATTCATTTTTGGGTGAAATGTCCTTTTAAGAAGGGTGGTGGTCTGCTCTCTGAGTAAATGCACCCAAACTTTCAAACATCGGAGCAGCTGTTTGACAGCGAGAGGGATGTGTGACAGACTGCAGGGAGAGGAAATGCATACGCTCTAGTCTGTTTATATGACCCGCAGAGGAATGTTGACATCAGGCTATAGAACTGTCCATTTCAGCTCTGCTTGTTATGACTGGAGGTTAACAGGAATGACTGAATCGGGAATCAATGAATCAGCGAACAGTCACTGAATCAATCACTCGCCAGCTCAGTTTGTCATGTGATCATGGCCTGCTGTCATATTGCGTCCGATCTATTTCAGATGCTTCGGCCGTACCCATGGAGACAGACCTGTCTACGTCCCAGATCATCAGCTCTTACTCTCTGGGCGGCTCGGATGAGAACCTGGGGAAAAAACTGCTCCGGAAACTGAGTGTGTATCAGCTGCCAATCACTTGACTGAATCAAACACACAACCGTCCCTATAATCTGCTGCAAAATGTTTCTATGTTTGGGAATCCGCCCCGTAATGACACGACACCTGAGTTTACAGCTGAACACGCACACACACACACACACACACACACACACACACACACACACACACACACACACACACACACACACACACACACACACACACACACACACACACACACACACACACACACACACACACACACACACACACACACAGCATTATGGGGACTCTCCATAGGCGTAATGGTTTTTATACTGTACAAACTGTATATTCTATCCCCTTACCCTGCCCCATCCCTAAACCTACCCATCACAGGAGACATTCTGCATTTTTACATTTTTAATAAAACATTGTTTTTTATGTTTTTTAACCTATTTGAATTATGAGGACTTTTGAAATGTCCTCATAAACCACCTATAAGTTGTAATACCAGTGTAATACACATGTCATTATACAAATTTGTGTCCTCATAAATCACATAAACCAACCCCCCCCCACACACACACACACATGTTGTGTTTTCATGTTTTATGGGGACTTTCCATAGACATAATGATTTTTATACTGTACAGACTGTATATTCTATTCCCTTACACTAACCCTATCCCTACACCTACCCATCACAGGAAACATTCTGCATTTTTACATTTTCAAAGAACATCACTTAGCATGATTTATAAGCTGATTTCCTCATGGGGACCAAAAAATGTCCCCACACGAACAAGGATTTCAGATATTGCCATCCTTGTGGGGACATTTTGTCCCCATAAGGTAGGGTTTACCAGGCCACACACACACACACACACACACACACACACCTGCTTTTACTCTGCATTTTCAAACTCCATCTGTTTCCTAGCAACTAGCCAGACAAAACTGCAGCCCACATACCTGATTAATAAAAAAAGACAAGTCACTCAGAACAATGTTATTTGCGCAAGTAGGGCATATATACTCCTGGAAAAAAAAAAAAATCTTTTTTTTTTAATCAAGAATAATCCCTGCTGTAAAAAAAAAAAAAAAAAAGATTGTGTGGGAGGCTGGTGCCACAGCTAAACTTATTTACTAGCCGAAAAGTCTTTCATGGTAACACTTCACAATAAGGTTCTTTCGTTAACATTAGTTAATGTATTAACTAACATGAACTAACCATGAGAAATCCATTTATTACTGTATTTGTTCATCTTTTTTAACGTTAGTCAGTTGAGTTAATAGATGCTGTATACATGCAGTTCATTCTTAGTTGATGTTAACTAAAATAGTTAACTAATGTTAACCAACGAACCTTATTGCAAAGTGTTACCACTTTCCTCATCAATTTCAGTGATGTTTCCTACTTACATTTATGTATTTGGCAGACACTTTTATCCAAATCAACTTACATTTTAATTTAAAATCCCTGGGAATCAAACTTATAACCGTGATTTTGCTGGTGCCATGCTCTACTTTTTTTAATATATTGAAGAAAAAAAAATATTGTTCAGAATATTCAGAATGGTATTGACCCCCTTGGTAAACATGAGCAAAGAAAGCTGTGAAAATAAATATGCATTTATCCTTTTGATCTTTCATTCAAAAATCTAACCTTTCATTGAAGTAAAACAGTTGAAAGTGGGGGGAAATCACATTTTGAAATAAATTTAGATTTTTTATCTGTTGGTATTTGATAGAATCCATGATACCATGTAAAAAAAAAAAAATAGGCCCATAACATTAAAGATCCAACAGTATATTTAACTCTGGGCAAGGGGCACGTTTTTATCCCTCTTTGCACCAAACCCATCTGGTGGGTTTACTGGCAAAAAGCTCTTTTTTTTTTTTTTTTTTTTTAGTTTAATCTGTCCATAAAATCTGGTCCCTTTTGATGTTCCAGTCGTGTCTGACAACTGAATATGCTGCATTTTGTTTTTGGATGAGTGAGAAGGATTTTTTCTTCATTGATGATGAAGGGAATCTGGCCATTTTGTTTCCTCATATTTATGTTATGGCAGGATAATTTAATGTTGCTAGTCACCCTGGTGTGCCAAATTTTTTTTTTAAATATTAATGGGAATATACTTCAGAGATATTTTAATAATAGGAATTTCTAGGGATGCTAATAATTTTGGCCAACATGCACTGGAGAAAACCATTTATTTCAAAATGTGAACCCCTAACAAAAAAAATTAAAAAAAAAAAAAAAAAAAAAAAAATATATATATATATATATATATATATATATATATATATATATATATATATATATATATATATATATATATATATATATATACACTCTAAAAAATGCTGGGTTGTTTTAACCCAATTTTGGGTCAAATATGGACAAACCCAGCCATTGGGTTACATTTTTTAAATTGCATTTTTGATCCAATGTTTGGGTTTGTCCATATTTTACCCAAAATTGGGTTAAAACAACCCAGCATTTTTTAGAGTGTATATATATATATATATATATATATATATATATATATATATATATATATATATATATTATAATTTACTTAGAAGTAAATGTTCGTGAAAACCGTGATGTCATGCGCATGCGTATTACGGGCTCAGTCTATAGGCCCGTAAAAAAAAAAACTACTGGCCTGGAATACATAATACAGTATTTTTGATCGTTTTCGCGGATCTTTGTTGAGCGGGAATCACTTCGACAATGTTGTCGCCTGTACGCGAAAAACTCAAAATTATCCATCGACTGCCAGCTTTTCATTTAAGATTTTCATGTCAGTTCAAAACTAGGCATTTTACATTTCACTTTCTACTCTCCAGGCAACAAAAAAAGAAAGAAGTCTCGTGATGGAGATAAACCTTTGGAGGACAATCCTGAACATTCAGCGGTGAAGACCTAGCATTCATTTTATGGGTTTGCTTCTCTCTCGTCACTCTCCTGCTTCTCCGACAAATGTGAAATCCTCTCCAGCCTTCCTCTGGATCTTGAGAGAGAGAGAGAGAGAGAGAGAGAGAGAGAGAAAGCACAACCCAGTGTACACAGACCACCACAACAGGATGTAGCATCATAAAGCCTTGTCTTCAGCATTGAAACTGGATGACGCTCAATGCCTGTTTCAACAAACCAGAAATGTCCAACATGCAGCAAGACATGCTTTTTTAAATTGACGAAATGCTACATAACCATTGATGTACTACAGTTTTGATGCCGGTTTGTGATGTCATCTCCAGTCACTGTGGTTATGACAGTCTGACCTCTGACCCGGGCAAAGCCAGCAAGCACAAGCCTGGATACATGAAGCCAACCATCTGACCAATGAGACGGCAGAACCTTTAGTACGTCTCTAAACGTGGTCATCTCTCAGTAGAATTATCTTGAAAGAAAGTGTTTATTGTGTGATTTTAAGTCAGAAGTATTTGTCAGGCTGTGCCTGGAAATCAATTAAGATGAATTTATTAATATCAAAGCACTTTGAGACAGATCAGACCCATTTATTTCATATTCTGTTGAATAGCTAAATGGTTGACAGAGGGAAAAATACCTATATTAGGTAAGTGCTGTCATTTTTTTTTCTGTTTTCAAAAGAATGAATATTTAATGTTGGTTTCTTATCATTTTGCTTTTATTTCTGCACTTCTGTTCGGCTGAGAGCACAGGGTACAAAGTGATATGGCTTTTCTTTTTGAGCTATTTTAGGCCATATTTGAATAGTTTTTAAAAATAATAGTCCGAGATGCCAGTGCTAATGCTCCAATCACATATATTTGACAATAGATTTATTTGTCTAAAATTAACATTTATTGGCATGGTTTTCTCAAACAGCAGTATAATTATTATTAGATTAGCATTGTGTTTAATGTATGAAATATAGATAGTTAGAATATGCGCAAGCCATAACTTGAACAAACTTGAAGCATTGATATAAAAATTATATATATATATATAAAATAATAAGCAATATCCAAAACATGCAAGATGCCTATTTTATTTTATTTTTTCAGCCCTTTCGAAACTGAAAACTATAGAATATTTAGTAATTTGCTGCAACGTGCTGAAAATCTCACCCACGTTTCATTTCATGGGCATACTTCTATGCGAATTTCACCTCTAAACTTTAATATTTTCTGTACATTTTAAGAGCCTTTTTATGTGGCATTCATATTTATACCACCGTTCAAAGGTTTGGGGTCAGTAAGATTTTGTGTGTTTTAAAAAAAAAAAATTACATTTACATTAATACTTTTATTCAGCAAGCATAAATTGAGCAAAAGTGACTGTAAAGATATTCATGATGTAACATAATTTCTATTTCTATAATCAATGCTGTTAAAAAACCTTTTCTATTCACCAAAGAATCTTGAAAAAAAAAGTATTGAGCAGAACAACTGTTTTCAACATTATTAATAAGAAATGTTTCTTGAGCATCAAATCATTTAGAATGATTTCTAAGGATCACGTGACACTGAAGACATGAGTAATGCTGAAAGTTCAGCTTTACATCACATGAATACATTAAATTCTAAATATATTAACATATGAAATAGTTATTTTAAATTGTAATAATATTTCACAATCTTACTGTTTTAACTATTTTTGATCAAATCATTTTTTTTTTGCATCCTTCTATCAAATAAAAATAAAAATCCTGACCTCAAACGGTAGTGTACAATCACCCAAACATCATAAAAATACCTGAGCACCCATTACTGCTTCACTGCCATGACTTTCCCAGCATGCCATGATCATGACAAACTAACCAATCAGCTCATCCCTGCCAACAACAGGTCACATGATTACATTATGCCATAGGATTATATGGGCTTGGATGTGTTTTGCATGAAACGCTGTTCTTTACCGAGTATGTCAAGTTAATCCCTGCATGCATGCAGCAGACACTGGTGATAAAGACTGTTGGGCGACAAGCGAGACTCTTTTTACCTCTTTGCTAACAGTGACCTATATGGCACCACCAGGGAGTCGAACAAAGAAAGCACAAAGACTCAAACTGGAAAACACTGGATGTCTGTTTCTTCTCCCATGATATTTATCCCTTTTAATAGCAATAACCAGGCTAGCCCCTTTTATAAAGTTGCTTTGCATCTTGTTGAGCTGGAGTGAACTGAATGTGCCTGCTCGCTTTCAGGCCACATGGACACTTTGTGTTGTGCAATACTGTGAGGTAAAGCCACTGTACGGAGAGCACATGCTGACAGAGAGAGAGAGAGAGAGAGAGAGAGAGAAAGAGGAACGGCCCTTTTTACGTCACAGTGCTGCATTGCAGGGTGGACTGAGTGACGCATGCTGATGTCTGAATCAACCCATCCAAACAAACACAAGTACTGATTGACAAGACTAGACATGCACAAAATCCACTGAAACAACACATTAGATGACGTGTATATTTAAGCCTTAAACTGTTGGTATTTACGGAAGACGTGGAGAAAATCCTCTCCAGCTCTCGCTCTCTGTACAGTGGGGTTGGCCGAAGGATAGATTTATGTTTCTACAGAGTTTACAAAGACTTCTATTTGAAAGCACCTGATGAATTGTGAAATGTTCTATTAAGCCGTGATGTGGTATTTTTAGTATGAAAAGTACCACTAGCTTCCCAATAAAATTAAGATTTGAAACAAATTTGCCTCGGAAAAAGTTTTTGTTCAAATTCAGTACAATGAACGCTGTTAAAGTCACCATGAAAACAAGATTGACATTTTTGTTGCAGTATTTAATATAAATGCCCTCGTAATCTTTAATCAAAATGAACCTCTTCCCTCCTAGAGTGACATCTCTCCTGTGATGATGTGTTTTCTGGCGTGAGGGCGGGACAACCTGTCACTCATATTAGATGGACCAATGGCAAACCACAACCATCTAATCAATACCTGATGGACAAAATCAAGGCCCGCCTACATTATTTCTTGTTTGAAAGGCCGTTTCACTCGGATACGTCACTAAGAAAAGACTATCACAACCTCTGTTTCATGCTGATGATTTTAACCAATACAAAAGGGATGAGAAACGTATAGATTAAAGTCATCAAATTTATCTTACTGCATGGGGCTGTGCTACGATTAATCGCATCCAAAATTAAAGTTTGTGTTTACATAATATACAGTATGTGTGTGTACTGTGTATAAGTATTTTGTATATATAAGTACACTTGCATGTATATATTTAAGAAATATTTGCTTGTATATAATGTATATATTATTTATATTAAATAGAAATATTTTATATATAAATAACACATTTTTCTTAAATATGCATGTGTGTTTTTATTTATATACAAAATAATTATACATGGCACACACACATATATTATGTAAACACAATCTTCTATTAGGGATGCGATTAATTGTTGCACAGCCCCAATATTGTGACTCTCTAAAAAAGTAACTAATTGTGTTAGGCTGAAGGAATTGCAAATTCATGTCTGTACAGTAGAGGGCTCGGATTGCAGAAGAATAGGACGCAGGAAAAGAAAGTTTAACACTCTTACTTCAGTAATAAAAATAAATGAATAAAATAAAATAATGAAACACAAAGGTGATTTTTAGCTAAAGTCATTTTTGCTTATTAGTCTGGTTGAAAAGGATCATCAAAGGTCAGCAGCAAAGACATTTGTTAATAAAGTGAGATTAAATACATAAAGTATACTTGTGATGTTTAACATATTGCATTTTTTTTCGAATTAGTCTGAGTTTTCATTTCACTGTTTTTATTAATATTGAGGAATACTGAATCTGTTGAGTAAATGTTGAGAAATGCATCACATTTCTAGAGCAATAACCATCTTTACACAGCGCACACAACGTCTCTGTGCTTCAAATTCCTCTCAACATGGGGACAGGAGACGAGAGGTGTCAGTCAGTAAATGGGAAAACAAAGTAACTTGCGTTGCTTGTTTGAAAAAGTATAGCTCTGATTTTTTTTGTTGTAAATTTAAATGTAATGCATTACTTGAAAAAGGGAAATTTGATTACCCGTGTTAATTGTAATGCATTACCCCAAACACTGTACGTGAGTGTAAAGAAACTTTGTTGAGGTTTGACACTCTGTGGGTTTGACTGCAGGGCTATTTAAGGATAACCTTTGCTGGTTGTTATTTTGAGGCAGAACACATTCTTTGAATATGCTTTTCATGGAGCTAATGGCACTTGATCATTCAGAATCTACTACATAAGCCCCATGTCAGAAGTGCGTAAACTTTTGATCACCAAAATTATATGGTTACAGATTTGCATATTAACCGAAACGTATCGTTTCTTAAGTCAACTCTGTCACAGCAAGTTTAAAATGGGCTTGCTTATAATTTAAATAGATAAGAATCAATTCTAGTGCCAGTCTGTGTGCAGTTTATAAATCACACATTTTAAAACCATACACCATGGATTTTACTTTTAAAACATTTTTTGTGCCAACCCTGTTATATTAACAACTTTACAAGTTTGAGAATTGGTTTATAAAGCACTGAAGGTGCAAAGAAACTAGCAAATATCACAAAAAAGTACACAAGACCAATAGGTATGCTAAAATACTGAAAAATATTGTAAGAAATACTTATATATATATATATATATATATATATATATATATACAGTTGTAATTGAAATTGTTCAACCCCCATTGCAAATCAGGTTTATTGGCAAAATTTACACTTTCAGCTGTTTGCAATGAACAAATCAAACAAAAGCAATTGAAATAGCTAAACACAACAAATGTTTTAAGTAGTTCCCCAAATTCAACTGAAAACTGCAACTTTTAATGACTGAAAATTATTCTCAAAATCATTCAGCCCCATTCATGGCAAGCACCTTTAACACTCTTTTGCTGTTATGACCTGCTGCAAACAACAGGTATAACCAACACCAGCTTCTGGCAGCGTTTCTGAGGAATCTTAGCCCATTCCTCATGAGTAATGGCCTCCAGTTCAGTAATATTCTTGGGAGACCACACGTACGTAAAAGCACTTAGTCTAGATGGCCTTATAATCGTGTTAAGATATTTTAGCTAATCCATATATAAAATTATATAATACAATTATTAAATAATACAGTTGGATTTAATCAAATATATTCCATCATATACAACAGTTAAAGAGTAAGGAAAGCTGCATCATTGCTTCAGCTGTGAGGTTTCTCTGAATAATGCAGATTGTAGGCCTACAGCTGTAAAGAGAGGTCTGTATAAAAGGTCTTTATAGTGAGAACTGGTGAGAATGGCACAAGGATCAAGGATGTATGCTCGAGGATCGGAGGAGAGCGCGTCCGAAAACAAGTTTGACGAGCATGACAAAGGCTGTAAGGAAAATGTGTGCGGAAAGCCATTATGTGGAGATGGTTTGGGCATGTTTTATGCAAATGGCAAACCTTGTGCACTCGACCATTCATTTAGAATACTCCAAATTCACTAAGAACAAGTTTAAGTGCGCATGAACCTATTGTGAATTAGGCTGAGATTTTTTTTGTGAGTTCTCCTGTGCGTACAAATACGAAAGAATCCACAAAAATCCTGATGCATTGTCCTGTTTGATGGTCCAATGACACCCAAGTTTCAGCTTCCTCACTGACGACATGACGTTTTAGGATTTCCAGATACTTCAATGAATCCATCTGGCCTTCACACGCAGCAGGTTTCCAGTGCCATAGGATGTAAAGCAGCCCGAGCATCATCGAGCCGCCACCATGCTTAACTGTAGGCAGAATGTGCTTTTCAGCATTTGCTTCATTCGTCTTCCCCCAGACATGCCGCTGATCCATAGGGCCAAAAAGTTCCAGTTTTGTTTAATCGCTCCACAGAACAGAATCCCAGAACTTCTGTGGCTTATTTACATGATTTTTGAGCACTTAATTGTGCTTTTGGGTCAGTAGTGGTGTAAGTCTTCAAGTTCTGGCATGGAAACCGCATGCGTTTAGTACACGCCTTACTGTGCAAGCTGAAAGCTCAGTGCCTGCTGCCACCAAGTCTTACTGAAGGTCTTTTGCAGTTACTCGATGGTTTTTATGAATCTGCCTTCTCAGAAATCTGGTTGTAGCCATTTATAACTTCCTTTTTCTGCCCCGAGCAGGTAGTATAACCACTGTTCCTTTAACTTTGAACTTGTGAACTGCTTCCAACGGAACATTTAGTGCCTTCGCTATCTTATAGTATCTTGTTTCTTTTGTGAAGCGCGATGATATCTTCTCTTAACTTTTTGGACCATTCTTTCTGACCATATTTCTAACATGCAGTCAAACGTGACACTCGCCAAACCTAGCCATTGAGATATTTCATGTGTTCTAGCTCAAGCACACCTGGTGCAACTAATCAAGTCTTTGATTAGTTGTATCAGGTATGCTCAAAACAACAACTGTTTTGCAGATTTGTGCTGTTGTGAGGGATTCTAATCGGAGGGTTGAATAATTTTGAGGCCCTGTTTACACGAGGACGATACTGGGTGAAAACGTAAAAATATTTTATCGGATGTGCCTTTCGTTTACACGGCGACGGCGTTTTTGGGGCTTAAAAACGCAAAAAAGTGAAACCACCCTCCAGAGTGGAAATCTTAAAAACGCTCCACCGTCGCGTTCCCATCTAAACGGTAAAAACGCAAATCTGCTCTCGGTGGCTCTCGTCACGTACGCGTTTACGTCACAGGCATGCGCCAGTACAGGAACATAACCAACATGTCGGATTATTTCCATACGTCGGACCTTGAAGTTGCCCTCTCAGCTCTCATAAACATACAAGAGTGTTTTCAGCAGTTGTACAAAATGTTCTCAGATATTGGTGGTGTTGTTTGTCAGTGCTTCACATCGCCACCTAGCTGCCTGGAGTGCATACTACATCGAATTTCACACACTTTTGCGTCACCATATGCACGCGGATCCCCCCCCATAACGCTCGTCTAAACGCAGAATAAAAAGTGGTAACGCAACGCCACTTTCGCGTTTTCTCTTCAGATCGTTTCAGTGTAAACATAGCCTGAGACTACAGAAGTCATTCAAAGTTGCATTTTCAGGTGAATTTGGGGAAACCACTATTTCAATTACTTTTGTTTGATTTGTTCATTGCAAACTGCTGAAAGTCTGTAAATTCTGCCAATAAACCTGATTTGCAATGTGAGTTGAATAATTTCGATTACAACTGTGTGTGTATGTATGTGTATAATATATATATATATATACTTGTGCTAATAAAACATGCAAGACAACATGTTCATCCATCATCTTCATTTATTTCAATGCACTTTGATTAGTCTACTTGTGCTCGAAGAGCTTTTATACTCCTAGAGGTTTGATCTTACAAGACTAAGCTGGGTGGGAGTACTTGGACTAATGACTCATTCATTCAAGAAACAGCACTGCCTTGCACAAATGTGCCTGAAACAGCAGTGAAAGCGATGGATCAGAATCAGCAGATTTAAAAAAAAAAAAAAAAAAAAAACATCAGAAAATAAAGTGCAAATAAATGCCTGGGCTCTTCACAACCCAGAATTTCCAGTAAAAGCATTATCAAAGACGAAAAGCTTAAAAGAATATTAAACCCCCAAATCAGAATGCATGTATTCACACAGAACACAATACCAGGGTTGTCCCTCCATTCAGTTACAATACATTTAAAAGTGAAGCACAAAAACTTGATTTAAAGGTAAAATGTTGATTCAAACCATTTCAATTGAGGCAAGAGCATCAGATGACAAACAAATCACACTGGCATTAACAGTGAAACACTAATGCCCCACAGTCATTCAAGTTCTAGAGTCGTCTCTGTGTGCACGTTTCTCAATGTACACATACAACTTGAAACATGCACTTTGTCATTCACTTGAGCACTCAATACAGTAAAAATGTTCAGAAATGTGATAAAAATCAACAAGTTAAGATAGGGCTAGTTCTTAAGATCTTTTCCCTTCAACTTTATATAACTGATTCAGTGACACTAAGCTGTGTGAATTTAATATAAGGACCATAATAGATCAGAAAATCATCCAAAATGGAACATCAGGTCAATGAAATCCAAAGACGTTTGGTGGACTGTAACTCTACCACAAAGTGCTTATTCATATCAACAAGATTATTTGAAATATCCACTACAGAGAATATTTAGGAGAACGAAATATATATCTTCTGGGACTGATTCAATACCTTATAATTACAAGTTAAAACAGGATGTTAAAATGCTGATGAGTAAATCACACTAGGAAAAGCTGAGGTGTTTATCAGTATGTGTGTGTGTGTCTGTGTGCGTCTATGTTCATGTGGACACACACACAAACAGGAAGTGTGGTAAAGGTGCTTATTGGACTGTAGTGACGGCCTCATGAATGGACTCGGCCACATAGTCGATGTTCTTGGAGGTGAGGCCACACATGTTGATGCGACCGCTCGCCATTAGATAAATGTGCTTCTCTTTTATCATGTACTCCACCTGCTTAGCTGTAAAACAGAACATTTTGAAATGGCTTAGTGACGCTCTATGTGAATTTGAAAAGCATACAATGAATTGGATAACAAAATATCAAGTGGCAAATGCAAACAAATTATGGTCTTTCTCAGTAGTGACACTTACTCGTAAAAAAAAAGAACTGCGTAATCCCAATGGATGGAAATTTTGTGTGAAATTCAAAGACAGAAATCTTAGGTAAAGGAGGTGCTTACGATTGAGTCCTGTGAAGCTGAACATGCCGATCTGTTCAGTGATGTGCTCCCAGGTTCCTGGAGTTCCTAGTGCTTTTAGTTTTTCTTTCAGCTGAGCACGCATCAACAAGACCCTGTCTGCCATAGTCTTTACATTGTCCTTCCTGTTGGAAGACAGAAAATTCCAAAAGAGTAATCACATCATACACTGACCTTAAATTCATATCAATAAATTAATATGGCTCTGTAAGCTTTGACGCCTCTCGCGGTTCAAACAAACAGGGCTGGGGAACAAACTCAAGCTCCTCCGACATCTCTCTTAAAAATTCTTGTTTAAATCGACCAGCCCATCTGCTTGTTATTTCAGTTGATAAAGTTTTAAATATGGATATTTTTCTTACACAAGCGCATCGCTTCACTTCAGAAGGCCTTTATTAACCCTCCAGAGCAGGGTGGAGCACTTTTATAATGGATGGATGTACTTTTATGATGGATGGATGCACTTTTATAATGGATGGATGCACTTTTATAATGGATGGATGCACTTTTATGATGGATGGATGCACTTATAATGGATGGATGCACTTTTATAATGGATGGATGTACTTTTATGATGGATGGATGCACTTTTATGATGGATGGATGCACTTTTATAATGGATGGATGCACTTTTATAATGGATGGATGTACTTTTATGATGGATGGATGCACTTTTATAATGGATGGATGTACTTTTATGATAGATGGATGCACTTTTATGGACCTCAAAACAGAAAGATTCACTGCCATTATAAAACTTGGAAGAGCCAGGGCATTTTTTAATATAACTCTTATTGTATATGTCACATACACCTAGGGTGGCTTCTGGGTGAGTAAATCATGGGGTAATTCTTATTTTTGGGTTTCTATATGGAGGGATGGTCTCTGATCTCTTGTCAGGTGTTCTTCAAACTCATCAGGCATTATAGGAGAAGACTCAGAGCTGTTCTCTTGGAAAAAGCAAAAAATATTTAATAAAAGGGGGCACATAATTGTTCCCAATGTGTTTTGGAGAAAAACATTTATTTCATAATGTGATTTCCCACCCACTTTCAATTCTTTAACTTCAATAAAAGGTTAGGTTTTTGCATTTTGTTTAAATAAAATAAGAAAAGGATAAACAATGCGTATTTATTTTTTACAGCCGTCTTTGATCATATTTACCAAGTGGGCAAATAATTCTGACCAGCACTGTACATATATGCTTTCAAATAACAAAACTAGATTCATTTTAATTGCATTTACCATTCAGCAAAAAGCTCAGGGGTGTTGAGTGTGATGGCAACCAGACGAGCTCCCTGGGACGGAGGATTGGACCAGGTTATCCGAACGATCTTCTCCATTTGAGACAGAACACGATTCAAATTGTCTTGGTCTTTAGCCACAACAGTCAGGTTCCCCACTCTCTCATCTGTGGAGTCAGGTTATTCTTTAAAATCAAATGGTTCTGGCATTAAAATGCAATCTGTAGCGAGGAATGTACAACCTGTTGGAATCACTTACTGTACAGACCGAAGTTCTTTGAGAACGACTGGGCACAGAACAATTCAAAACCCTGTGACACAAAGTAGCGGATAGCCCAGGCATCTTTCTCTAAATTTCCTGAGGCAAAACCCTGATAGGCTGAATCAAAGAAGGCAAACAGATTCTTTCGCTGAAGAGAGAGGAGAGAGAAGAAAAACGTTAGAAAACAAAGGGGAATTACAGCTCCCATGATGCAACTTTTCACATTCTTCGTCCTGTCTGACTACAATTTTTATGATATTTTGGGTTAAGGTAATTATGCAATAGTTAACTCAGTATTTATCAAACTATCAAGAGTTTAAATTTGGACAACAGTAGGTTGTAATTACAGGTTGTACCTAAATGGCTTATTGAATGCAATTAAGTTCCATTTCTGTATCATGTGTTTCAATGTTCTAAACCTGTTGCATAAACTTAGCCTCTATGTTAAGACGGTGTCTTAAAGGGATAGGTTACCCTAAATTACAATTAAGTCATAATTTACTCGCCCTGGTGTTGTTTTAATGTAGTATGCTCTTCTTTCTTTTATGGACCACAAAAGGGGATTTTTTTAAATATTTGCATTCGTTCATATAATAGCAGTGAATAACGACTAACATCAAGCTTTTTTAAAAAAGATGTAAAAGTATCGCAGAATGATTTACGTTCGCCATTTAACGTGTCGCATATTCCAAGCGTTCTGGGGGTTTACAATATGAAATTTAATGTATTTAATGAGTTGTAGTTGTAGTAATATTTGAGTTTAGCCTCACCGGCTATTACACTGCAGATCCATATTAAACATTTAACAACATAATATCATAAATACAATATAATGAAAACCAACATTTTAATACAATTCAACTTTCAAACAAAAATGAGTACAATTCGATAAAAGATTCTTTAAATGTGATTATTCTAGAAGTTTTTCTGGATCTATAAATAAGTACTTAAAAGTTTGTCCAGATAAAAAGCGCTGTCTCATAGCAAAAAATTGGGCACCTTTAAAAAATGTGCATGCGTCTATAGTATGACATACCTGACACCTATACAAAACTGGTCATGTCTTGAATTAAAAGGGTAGACATCTTTTCTCAACCACAGAATTTATTTCAAATAATTGTTATTTTGACATGCAAAATTTTGCAACAACAATAATAATTTTTAATAATTTTGACATTCTGCTTGCCATTATATTGGTTGATTAAGGGATTTATGTCCAAGGGTGGGATTTGGCATTACTGATTTTTTTGCAACCAAGTCTGCTTGCTCATTTCCAATAATGCCCTGTCCCTGGAATCCAGCAGAAAACATTGTTGCACTTGAGTCTCTGTAACTGATTTGCTTTGATTCATTTATCAATTTATTGAATGGTTTGTTTCAAAGACTCCAGAGTTTGTAGACAGGATTTTAAATCATAAACAATATGAAGTTCAGTTCTCTTGCATTTTTAATATGTTCCAAGGCAAGTAATAGAGCATGAGCTTCTGTTGTAAAAATGTAACTTTAGTGTATTATTTAATGAGAATCCTGACCTTGGCCATTGATCTTCTGTGCACGGCTGCATGACGTGAGCATCGTGAGACTATTAGCGCTGCAGTTTACTCCGACTCACCCAGAAAAAGAACACAAGTTGTGAGAATTAAGATTAATAAAAGATTAATAAAATCCCAAAATAATCGGTGTACTTTCTTCACTGAGTCCAATATCACCGGACCGGAACTCCGTTTGTCTGATGACAGTCAAAATGACAGTCTTTATTGATTTCTTGTTGCGACAAACACAACGTAAATATTCACCAGAAGAAGGTACATGGATTGTATTTCATGTCACGTTTTTGTTGATCTTGATTTCTCACAACTTGTGTGTTTCTTCTGGGCAAACTGCGGCTCTAACAGAGTCAGACAGACAAACCCGCATGACGCGTAGCCTTTCACAGAAGACCAGGGGCCAAGGTCAGGATTTTTGTTAAATATACATTACATTTCATATCGTAAACCCCCAAACACTCAGAATATACCAGCTAGATGTTGGCCACTATTTTTTTTTATTTATTATTCTCCTTTTGTGGTCCATAAAATAAGAAGTGCATAAGGCATTAGAACAACACCGAGGTGAGTAAATGATGATTTTCTTTTAGCGTGAAATATCCCTTTAAGAACTAGTTTAACCAACTAACAGTTAGATAAGAGGTAATCAATCTTTTCCAACTCAAATTAGATCGTTCTACCTTTTTATGTAACTGACTTTAAAAATGTAGGACCAGTCTTGAAGAAAAAAATGAGATGGCTAACTTTTAAGACAGTATTAGCAGTTTATGCAACTGGCCACTGGTGTCACTGTCAGGTGGGGTTATTGTGATGGTCTCACCTTCATGACATCAGCGATCTGCTTCCATTGGTCTGGGTCGGGTCTGTCCCGTGGGGTTGTGAGCGCAGGCATGCAGCACAAAGATGGAGTGATCAGGAGCGCTCTGGCAGGACAGACATGTTTTCATTACATGTTTATAGCAAATTTATTTTCAAACTGATCAATGTTTTCCTTGTAAAGAAATCATAATACACTAATTTGGGCTCAGTACGATCAAATATACAGTAAAAACAGTAAAATTGTGACATATTAATACAAGAACAGTTTTCTATTTGAATATATTTTATAATTTATTCCTGTGATGGCAAAGCTGAATTTTACTGCAGTCTTCAGTGACACAAGATCCTTCAGAAATCATTATAATTTGCTACTCAAGAACATTTCTTTATTAGCAATTGAAAATAATATTGTGTGCTGGTAAATTTTTAATAAAGAATGTTGTAACTATGTAAGAGTTTTACTCTCACTTTCGATCAATTTAATGTATCCTTGCTGAATAAAATATTAATTTCTTTCAATATATATAGAAAATCTGAACCGGCTCATTAGCCCTGCAGAACTTAAAAATCTGTCACGCTCAAGTGTGATGACAGTGGTAAATGACAAAAGGCACTTTTTTTGTACATAATCTAAGGTTTTTAAATATCTTATCAATAACTGATAAATAAGTAACTATAAAGTGTTTGTTTTGTGTAAGAAAATGAAATTCCAAAATTAACTACTCACCTCCAGGTCACCCAGAAAACCTGTCAGATCAAGTCCACGCTTCCCTGCATCCCAATATTTGTATGGACGGATGTCCTCAAATCCAGCGTTAGAGAAAACGGCATTGTGGTTCTCTATTTTATACAAATATATAAATATTCTGATTTAATATCAGAATGACATTTATCACAGTATTTTCCATGTGTGATTAGTCTGGTGCTCACCCCATGTAGGCGCAGACACATAAATGGGAGTTTTTGTGTTGTCAGTTCCATTGTACCAGCGGCGAAGAAACTCCGCTCCGATCTTTAGAGCGCCAGTACCACCCAAACATTGCACAGCTCCTACCTGCAATACAAAAACAACAGGAATCTCTACATCAGAATGATGCTAGTTCACACAAGAAGAGAAACGTGTAACTTTTTGCCAAACTTGAAAAAGGTTGGTGAATAAATATGTTTTTTTGGGGGTATTTTTTCCACATACAGTAGTGGTCAAAAACGTGATGCCTGAGGGAATTGGTTTGGGGATTTGTTTTTAATGACCCTACAAGTTCGATTAAACCATCAAAATACGAGGATATGAGGGAAGAACAAAAAAACTAAACTTGGTTAAGGTATTTATATAACAAAATCATGGCAAAGAAGGGGTAAATTACAGCTACATGTTTTATTTTACCATGCAAAAAAAAAAGCCTGCAAAAACAAAACGCTCACAGGAATTAGCATTCATTGACTACAACATCATTTGTTATTAATATTTTTGTTGGTTCTCTCGTTTCGCACGTGTTCATAATTCATTTTTATGACAGCCTGGGCAAAAATTATGTCCGCACAATTTGCCATGTATCTTTGCATTATCACAAATAAAACAATTGACTCCAAGCACAACTACGCAACATGCTTACAAAACTTAAACAATTTTTTTTTATAATTTTATAAAGGGTGAAGATGTCAATTACTCAACACACCACTCTGTTTCAAAGTTTGGGGTGAGTAAGACTTTTTTTTTAATGATACTTTTATTCAGCAAGGTTGCATAAATTGATCAGAAAATTGACAGAAGCGTAATTATAACGTGTATTTCAACTACATTCTGTTCTTTCTAACGTTCTATATTCAGAGAGTTCTGACTTTTTTTAATCATGGTTTCCACAAAAATATTAAGCAGCGCAACTGTTTTCCACATTCATAATAATAAGATGTTTCTTGAGCATCAAATCAACATTAGAATGATTTATGAAGGATCAGTGACACTGAAGACTAGAGTATGATGCTGAAAAATGGCTGCTGACAGTTATTAATACAGGATTTTTAGCATCTCATCTGACCCGGTTGTCCTTGATGGCAGGACTGTCTTCACCCAGAGCGATCTTAGACGCACTGGAACGAAACTCTGGCAGGCCTAAAATGGGGGTACTCGTGGTTCAAACTATGGTCATCAGCGATCATCTTCTCCACTTTTCTCACCACAGGGAGAACCCAGGGCTGACATTCATCTGTCCTGTAGGCTAAAGAAGAAGCAGAGGAGGATTTCAACCAGACCACTTCCAAACAGAGGCAAACTTATGATTTGTACACAACTGTTCTCAGCAAGTTTCAGTTTTGAAAAAAAGTAATACTTCTATTCAGCAATGATGCATTAAATTGATCAAAAGGGACAGTAAAGACATTTATAATGTTACAAAAGAGTTTTGAACTTTTAGGTTTCATTAAAGAATCTTGAAAACAAAAATATTTCAACGAAAACAAATCTTTCTTGAGCAGCTAATCAGAACGATATCTGAAGGATAATGTGACACTGAAGACCGAAGTAATGATGGTAAAATTCATAAACATAAGTACATTTTAAAATATTAAACTAGAATGGGTATTTCAAATTGTAATATTTCAAAATATTACTGTTTTTACTTCTTTTTTTAAACCTAAAGGTAAAAAAAAAAAAAAAAAAAAAGAAGTTTTAAAAATCGTACCTAGCAAAATTATTGAACGATAGTGTCCATTACAGCACCTCAAGTTTCACTGAATTGCTTTCTAATCTATTTGTCATGCGTAATTGTTCTTTTTTTATCAGGTGTGCCTGATCAGGATTTATCTGTGAACTTCTACCCAAGAGCAAAAGAGCTTATTCGACATAAACGTGTACAGCTCATGTCCTCATGCAATTCTTGATTTACAAATCCTAAACAAATATAGAACAAAATTATCCAAATAAATTCTGTTCTGTACATAAACTGGGAAAGTTTTAGAATGAAAAGTGTGAAGCAGAGCATTCATTTCACTTAAGTAGCATATCTGAATGAATCAAATAGATCAATGAGCAATTTGTGCCACATATCAAGGTTTAGTAGCCAGTCTTCAAAAAGAAAAGGATGAGAAATACTGCATTTTTTGGTCACCGTCTGCAGAAGTATGAAGAGATCTAAGCTATTTACACACTGTAAATCAGTGTTCTGGGTTGCTCAAGAGGGATAATCATTTCAGTCTGAGGAAGGACTAGGACAGGAAGCTGTTCAAAAACAGTCCACACAATCATGACTCATGGATTTTAGGGAGGTGACTTTTCATCCTTTGCTCATCTTGAATCTGTCCCAGAACCTCAGGAGTCGTGGTGTCGGCAGGGCGTCAGGAAAAGCAGAAGATAATCCTCCGAGGTCAAGCTCTCTAACCGGGATCAGGAATAACTACCCAGCAGATGACACATGACGACTGCTTCTACACAATAATACTGCTGACATATCACAATCTATTCAGCCCCAGATAACAGCACTGACCATGTGACTGATCTCCTATGAAAACAACCAATAAGAGTAATATGATCCCTTAATATATTTAGAAATCCTAGATGCCTCTGGACCTGCATGCAATGATTTTGGTTTAATGTTAGATCACTGTGCATGTCATGATATGCCTTTAGTTTAATGTGTCAAAAGTAAACGTTTAATGATATTTTTCCATATCTTACAATAATAAAATACATTTAATTTTACATTTATACTAGTCTACAAAAAAACTATTTCACTTTTTAAGTGTGAAACAAAATTAAATGTGTCCAAAGGTTTGACATGAGGAATATGTATAATATAAAAAAATTAAAGATATACATAATTTATTTATTCATTAATTTTAATAATTAGAAAATTAATTCCACATCAGATCTGAGTGCATAACGTGCCTACAGTATAACATGATAATATTGTAGTTAAAATAGCTTAAAGGGAATAGTTCACCCAAAAATGAAAATGATTTTATTTATTAGGCTACTCACCCTCATGTTGTTCTAAACCAGTAAGACTTTAGTTCATCTTCGAAACACAAGATTTTTTTTTGACGAAATCTGAGAAATTTCTGTCCCTCCATTGACAGCTATGCAACTACAACTTTGACGGTTCAAAACATTCATAAAGACATAGTAAAACTAATCCACACGCATGAGCGGTTTTAGTCAAAATTTTCTGAAGAACTCGATCGCTTTATGATGAACAGATTGAATTTAGGCTTTTATTCACATATAAACATTGTTTAGTGAACAAATAGAAGCTCAACCGAACCTTCTTGACATGCGAGAACAAACCTCTTGCCAGAGAATGTCTAATAAGGGAGAACTCCCACTCTCAGTAAACTTCCGGCTTCTGAACTGGTTGCAGTTTCACTCTGGTTCCATATGAGGGCGCTCACAGGACGAGTGCAGAATGAATGGATGTCTATGGAGCTATACCCCTCAAAATCCACTTTTCTCAGGATATAATTTTTTTGTGGAGTAATTTGAATGTTGTACTCAAAAGAAGATGCAAAGAAAATTACACATTGCTGGTGTTAAGATTTTTTAGAGTCACTTATTTGCTTTAAAAAGTCTTTAAAATGTCAATGACGTCATACACATCGTACGACCAGAGTACTGCTTTACGGCAATCCTTCAGTCACTTTGGTGCTTTCGCGCTCTGCACTTCTTTTCTCTCGAGGCATCCACAACACATCTGACACAGGTAAATACACGTGCTAAAAGAGTTAAGTCCGCCTTAACATCCTGGTCCCGCTTCGGATGCCACGATGCCATCAAGCGTATCTCTGGTCGTAATCAGTCCTTCACTGACCAATCAGCATTCATTAGCAGAATGCTAGCGTGTAAGGGCAACAACAACTCAACCTGTAAGAAATCGAAAGGACATAAGTACTGTTCATTCAACTTTCGACCTATAACCCATGTTGAACTTGCAAAACCTGACAATCGTCTAGCTCCATGGACTCCCATTCATTTTGTACTCAGGCGATCGCCCCCAGTGGAAATTCGGTACAATAGGACTTAATAGGGAGTGGCCAGGGCCTCCGTAGACGGGCCCTGCTCTTGCTCAAGTTCAAACCTTCTGGTAACAAACAAGAATGAACCTCACTGGTTCTTGCTGAAGTTCAAAAGTGATGCGTAACAAACAAGATGAACCTCATTGGTTCTTGCGGAAGTTCAAAAGTGATGCGTAACAAACAAGAATGAACCTCATTGATTCTTGCGGAAGTTCAAAAGTGATGCGTAACAAACAAGAATGAACCTCATTGGTTCTTGCGGATGAATATTTATGTGAATAAAGCCTAAATTCAATCTGTCAATATAAGCTATTGTCTCTCTTGAGAACATTTTGGACTAAAACGCTCAATTCATTTGGACTGAAACAGAAGTCTTATAGGTTTGGAACGACATGAGGGGGCGTAAAATGACAGAATTTTTATTTTTGGGTGAACTAACCCTTTAAATGTCATATCATCGTCCATGAAAAATATCATGTTGATGCCTCCAGAAAAAGCTGATCTGTGGTCACGTGCTGCGTCTACCACCATCATAATCATTCAAAAGAACAACTAACAAACAAAAAACAGGCATTATATCTTAAGAACGTGACAGTTGTACATGCAAGATGTGTTCAGTCTTATTTTTGTATTAGACCAATTTCTGTCACAGAAAGCGGAGCATGCAAAAATATACATTGACATTCATGTAAACTCTGATATGTAAAGTTAAGTGTGGTTCATTAAAAGCTAATCTCTCACCTCCGACTCCCAGATTCACCTTGTTGGGGTTCTGATCTTCTCGGAAATCTGCTGACAGTTTAAACACTGCGACAGGAGCAGCCTGCGGGACTTCACCAAATATTGACATGATATGTGTTAATATTTCTGTCAATTAAGAGCGAGAGGGGGGGAGAGTAATAAGTACCGCTGGATTAAAGTGCGGCGTGATGGAGAATGACTGACTTTAACCTTCAGATGTGGGATTTGGGCAATGGAGGCCAGGCGTGTCTAAACTAACCAATAAAAATCAGAAGCGCATGTTTGACTCGAAGATTACCCAATCAACTTCAAGTACAGGAAGGTCAAGCCTTTACGTCATCAAAAACGCGCTCGATAACACTGCGGGGACCAACGATAACTCAAACATGCAAGAGTGACGTGCCTTCTGACCAATAGTCAAGCAGAGAGGGCGGATCGATGCCACACAGTTAGCCTATCGGAGTTCCATTTACAGTTATCTTCATCATATTTTAAATTGTGTACTTATGACTTTTATCTGATTTATATATTATATATATATATCTTCAGAAATTTTTAACTAGACCCCTCAATTCATATGGATTAGTTTTTAAAAAATCTCTTTATGAACTATTGTTAACACTGATTGTGTTAATTCATTATTTTTGTTATGGAGAGTTATACTTTACATTACTTCTGAGTTACTTTTGCAAGTGTGTTCTGTTTTTGGCCCTTTCACATCAAATGATTAAGCTTCACGCTAAAGAAAAACATAATATAGGCCTAAATATATATTTTATATATATTTATATATATTATATATATATATATATATATATATATTTATATATATATATATGTATATATATATATTATATATATGTATATATATATATATTTATATATATATATAATATATATATATATATATTTATATATATATATATATATGTATATATATATATATATATATAGGGGAGAATGGGGAAAGTTGTAACATGGGGAGAGTTGTAACACCAGCAATTCCACCAGTTAGGGATAAGATATGAGTCATGTGATCACTTCAGTATTTCCTACTTCTTCCCCGATCCAGCATTGCTGTCAAGGCTGGAAACAGGCACATGCAGAATATTAAATATAATATAATATAAACAACTGATTTTGAGGTAAAAAAGTTTGAGGTCATTTTTTTTTTAAATTTATTATCTGTACTATGGCCGATAAAATTGTATGACATATTAGATGAATAGTCGTTTCTTAGGCAATAAGTGATGCATCCCCCCCCCCCCCCCTGCTAATTTCAAAACCACTGTTAGTACAGCTAGCGCTAAACATTGGTGACAGGGTGGGGGTGGGTTGTAACACTTATTTAAAAGTGTTACAACAAAGAATTTTCTTGATTTAAATGTTTTTAAAGAATAGCATAGCCTGGAAAAGAAAGACTGACAGAGGTGTCTCTGCCAGTGTTTTAAATAAAGTGGTTTGCATGGAGCAATTTAACAACTCAAAGCCAAAGATGGTTTGGGTGAAATGCACCCTATCCAGTGGGCCCATCAAGCCTGCACTCCAGGGTTACATCATTCATCTGTCAGAACTATGACTATGATTAAGAATATACACACACTCACACGCACATTGACATGTTATTTTTTGTTAGACTTAAAGATGTGCGAAGATGTTCTTTAATCTGGTACATTGTAGTGTTTATTAAGTATACCATTAAGTACGTTTGATTAGTAGATTAATTTACACACACACAGATATGTTTTTCTTTTTTTGTTAGACCTAAAGATGCACAAAGCTGTTATTTAATTAGGTACATTGTAGTAGCCTAGTGTTATTATTAAGTGTACTGTTAAGTAAGTTTGTTCTAGTAGACAAATTTAAACACACACACACACACACAGACACAAACACACACACAAACTTAGTATGCTATAAAAATAATACACAAAATGAGAACAGCACAAATACACTGCAAACTAAAAACCTTAAACTTTTAAAGCTTTCCAAATGTATGCAAATGCCTTATTTTATTTTATTACCTCTTTATGTATTTATTCTATAGGCTACATGTTTTTTATTTTTTGTTTTGTACTTGTACAAATACAAATAAAGTTAGATGTTTTGGAAGAAGAAAACATGTAATGTCTTTAAGAGACCACAAGGTGGTGGTCTAAGCTTTTGCTCCTGTTCCCTAAGTGAACACATTGGACACTGTTGGTCTCTAATGGAATCATAATTCAAGGCCAAATAGGGAAACGGGAAACTTGAGATGCTCTGGTATTTATATCATGAAGGTCTATAAGTATGTTCATGTCCATTATCTTACAACTTTTTCATTATTTCTTTCCTTAACTGTCCATCATAGTAATACTTATTTTTAATACTTATAATTTAGCTAAAAATTAGGGTTAAAAGAGTTAAAATGAGTTAAAAAATATTAAAGGAGGTTTATCTCTTTTTTTTAAATTATGATTATGTGCTTTTAAAAATAAATACAATTTTCAGATGTTAGAAAGCCACTCCAGGCAGCCTATATCTTAAAAATCTACATTTTTGTCAGCTTAAGAGATTGTGCTTGTAGCCTATTTCCCTGACCTGCTTTTAGCAAAAGACATGAACCCGAAAAAGATATGAAACTGCAATCTCCCTCTTAGAGAGAGTGGCAGCACCATCAGATAACTTATCAACCTCAAATCATCTGCACTAGTCAAACCTGTATTTCAAGACCGTTTCATGTGAGAAATGAGCAAATTATTTAAATACCCTGCAAAATCACTGGATTTTTTTTAAATCATTATTGCAAATGTGGAAAGTGGATTCCCTACCCCCTGACGATACTAAACTCTTTAAACATAAAGGTTCTAATTTTTACATCACCATATAAGAACCATTTTGAGCTCCCCAAAGAAGTTTTTTTTTTTTTTTTGGATGTTGCCTAAATAACACTTTCGTTTTTCATCTATCACTCTTAAAAATAAAGGTTCTTTATTGGCATGTGGTCCATCAAGAATACTGCTAGGGGAAGTATTCGATTTCGGACGCAGCGATAGTATTCGAAAAACAAGTCCCCGGATGACCTACTTCAGCCGAGATTCTGAAGTGTGTATTCGATGGACACTTTACTTTCCCATGAGGCCACGGGAGAGGATTTGTGAATGGCAGTGATGCTACACAACTGACGCTGATACTGTAGGTCACATGACAATGACAACATGGTGAATGCAGTTGCCTACGTCCAGATTCGTAAATTCATACTACAGAATTTGTAGCTGTACTTATTCAAAGAAGTACTCAAGGCAGTATGCGATTTCGGACGCAGCCCAGTATAGGCGAAAAGTGGATGACCTACTTCAATGACAACATGGCGGATGTAGTAGGCCTACGACCGGATTACATTCACACACACTTCTATAGAACGTACTTTTTAACGGTCGTGAATAAATTCAAATTAAAATGTTGTAGGCTACCTACTCAGATAGTACGTGATTTCGGACATACCGCATGTAATTCTGACGTACATTCTTTTGGTAGGCTACAGGTTCTTGGCATACTAGTGGTGAATTATCCGATTTGCGAGAGACTTCTGCAATAATATGCATGATGCTCATGGCAAATACTGTAGATATAAGATAATACAGATAATGATTTAGGATAAGATTACTCTTCCAATATCTCTCAGTTTTCTGTTGGGCAAACCAACCTGTAATGGATATAAGCCCCCACAACCCCTTTGAGATATGGAGGAGTAACTTCTGCAGAATGCCCTCCATCCATCTCACTGTCTCTCTCAACCCCATGCAGAAGATGTTTGCATTCTTTGCTGGTCAGTAAGCGTATCTTACCTGTGTGTTAACTGTCAGCTTTGTAATTATGGGATTTGAAGCTTCCAGCACAAGGTTTGTTGGCCTGGGGACAGAGAGAGAGAGAGAGAGAGAGAGAGAGAGAGAGAGAGAGAGAGAGAGAGAGAGAGAGAGAGAGAGAGAGAGAGAGAGAGAGAGAGAGAGAGAGAGAGAGAGAGAGAGCACAGAAGCAATGACACAAGTGCCTTCTGGGGAATCGTTTGCAGCTTCAGTCAGCTAATACCGTATCAAAGAACATGCATTAGAGACCCGACAAAATATGAAAATAATTTGTTATAATATCAACAAACATCTGAAATACTGAATTAACACATGATCAGCTTCATTCTGATGGACTACCAAAAAATGAAAGAAAAAGAAAACACCAAACAAACACGACACAACGTTCAAAGGTAGAATTTGAGAAGTCTTTCTGACTTCAAAACCATGCATGGACCATGACGAGAAGTCAGCAACTCATACCAAACATGTAGACAGAGCGACATTCCAGTGCAGGACCTTCTCGTGTTGTTCACGTGTTACATTAGCCTCCCTGCTCAGGGTCAGCGCACCTCGCTGAGTGAGGGTCTTTTCGAGACTCCATGTCGGTTATTTTGTTTTCTGTTGCCGGTTTCATCAATTCTGTTTGATGGACTTGACAAAAAGACCACCATGTTTTTCCTTCACTGCATTCTGAGTTTGCGGATCCGAGACGTTCCTATTAAAAAAGAGCAAAAGAGAGACGCTATAGGTGGAGATATTTAAGTAGGCCAGGTTAAATATCATGAGTCATACTTTAACAAGAGAGAGAGAAAAGAAGAAAGAAAGAGGGGTAGAAAAAATGTTTCAGGAGATCCAGGGTGGGCATGTTGTGAATGCCCACAAGTTTTGGAGATTTTGTCAGGTTTTGGTCTCTTCTTGGTACAAATTTGTCCCCAAAATATAGTAAAGTAGACACGCACACACACACACACACACACGCACACACACACGCACGCACGCACGCACGCACGCACGCACACACATACACACACACACACACCATTTGTCTCTCACAGACAAACAAAGTTATGTTATGTCATTTTTTATTTGTTTTTATTTGCACGTTGAATTTGTATTTTATTTTATTTTAAGTAACATAACTTATTTATTTATTTAGATACCCTCTTGCTGAGGGTAATTTCATCATGTCTCCTAAATACACAATTAGCCTAAATCATATTTTCTTTTTTATGCATATTTTTTTTAATCCCAATTTGAAACTATGCAGAATATCATATTCTGTTTATAAGTGATATTTACCTTGATTTTCCTTCTTTTCATATGCTCAGATATCTTGCTCACTCTATTTGGTAGCCAAGTATATACTAACTTATACAAAATATATAAAAAAGTATATAAAAACTGTTATGGGGCAAATTTGTTGTATGTGGTGGAAACGACACTACAACTGTGGGCCATTTGTGTAAATAAATATAAAATAAATAATATTACAAATGATCTGTTTATTTGACTTAGTTTAGCTCTACCCCACTTTAGCTCATTACAGCTTTATATGTTATTGAAATAACACTTTCAGAATGTTTTTATAGTTTACATTGAAACTGTGGTTTGGGACAAGAGTAAAAAATACGAGGCACTTGAAAAGCATTATCTAGACATTGTAAATGTGATCTTCATGTGATCAAGCAAAAAGAAGTTGTTCAAACCTACAATTAATCAACCCTCGGGACATCAATATTGAAGAAATAACCATCAACTGAAGAATCAACCAAATCAGAACTAATCTGAACCCTGAGAAAAGGTGTTCTCCTCAGTGTCAATGGTGGTTACGGCCCAATGTCAATATGAATAAAAGCATGATGCATTAGTGCTGTTAAGTGCGATTAGAGTGTCATTACTCATTGAAGGGCAAATCCATTACAGTTCTGTACAAACAGACCAAGTCACACCCTATTTATTGAAGGCTGAACACATTTACTTGTGTGGCTATCATTGTAGCAAAACACAGATACGTGTACGCTTGTCCACACAAACTAAACAGATGTTCCTTTTTTTCCAATTGTGACCTCGACTACTTTTCGATCTGACCGTTTTAAACAATGGGAGGAAGTGCAACCTCATGTCTACAAGTCTGCTGCCACCAATTGGTTTACGTCTTATTGAAGAGAACAAATAAACATACACGAAAGGACCGTGCAAACATTGTCTTAATTCATACTTCACCACAAACATGTCATAATGTCAGCAGAAACCCAGCTGATACATGCACACTTCACCTTTATTTACTTCAGTCACCAGATTTAGAACGCCGGGATTGAAACACAACAAACTGTGTCCTTTGGCCATGATTCTTAGAGGTTGTGAAATCACACAATTATGCTGGTTCGAATGGGCAGTTCTGACAAATGTTTAATCACAAATATTTGCAAAGCAAATTTGACAAGAGACCACATCTATTATGGTCTCGGATATTATAAATGTAGGACCCACTTGTGATTATTCAGCAATAAATAGTAAAGTCACGGCAGGGAAGGAGATCCATCGCAATCACAGCGCCTGACAACATGGAAGATTGCGAGTTCCTACATGTCTGCTATGAATACTTCTGAGATCTCCTCTTTTCGTCCTTCACGCTGTCATTTTTTTCTAAAGAAGCCAAGCAAATATAGACGTTCAAGAGAATAAACCACTATATACTTTTTTGACCTTAATATGTTGAGTCATTGCAATTGTGATCTTCATTCAACAAAAAGAAGTTGAAATATAAACCTGGAAGAAATAACCATAAATTGAAGAATCAACCAAATCTGAAGACCGGGAAGAGGTGTCCTTACATGCCTTCTTCTCTTTTCGTCCTTCACACTGTCATAATGCAATTTCTTTCAGAAGCCAAATAAATATAGACATTCAAGGTATTTAATGTGATCTCAACAAGTCTTTTCGACTTTGATATTTTGAGACATTGATATCAACACATCATTTCTGAAAGTACACTTTTTTTTCTTTTTAAAAATGTTTTCTTGGAAAAAGGAAACATTAAGGGAATGTTTTCTCTATTTATCATTCACTTTTGAATGTCATCTAAAAAGGTTAAAAGACATTAGAGTAAGGTCCAACTAAAAATGTTTCCTAAAATGTTCAATGAGTGATGTAGGGGGCGAGGGGGTATGTTGTAACATGGGGAGAGTTGTAACCACCAATTCCACCAATCAGGGATAAGCTAAGAGTCATATTTGAGATATGATCAGTCACCGAAAGAGACACATTGTTTTGTATTGTTCTTTTGGATTTTGAAGCATATTGTAGCTTCTGCTTTTGCTTCTTTTGTCTTGTTACAACTTACCCCAGCATGTGTTACATGTTACATTGTAACAAAGCCACAACATGTATTTGAAATCAACTCATAATGGCTGTGTATTCTTATACAGAGGTCTGAATTGGGGCCTGTAAAAAAAATGTGGGTACATTGCATAAAAATGTGTGCACTCTTGCTACAAAATGTTGTGAGTTACAGATGCTGAAACAAAAAGTGTTACAACCAAACCCGGTCTAACCCTTTATTAAAGACCAGATAACTGTAAGTTACTATAATTTAAAACGTTCTGTTAATACTGAAAGAGGTTTTTTTTTTTCCATAGGCCTAACTTTGAGAAATCCTTGTTCCCTGTTCAAAGCCTGCTTACACAAACCAAGGGATTCCCAGGACTGCGATGTTAGAGGCTGGTCACAAACTGTAGCCTAGCCTATATTTCCCAACAAAAACGAGCCGTTCCAAAAACCCAAGGAAAATGTAGGAGCAGAAACGAGCTTGGTTTTTATTTACAGCTGCGACGGCAAATGAATGGGATCTCATGCTCGAAGAGAAACAAATTGTCAGTTTGATGGGAGACGCCACACTGGCTGCTCTGAGTAACACAGGCTCCCCGCTCGCAACATGTTTATCCAGTGGAAGGTCATGTGGTGTGCATCCCCAAATGAACAACATATAAATCTGAATAAAATTAATTGTATTATTGTTTGAATGACAATCTTTGTAAACTGTGCGCATACCAGCGGTCAGATGAACTCGAAGCAACCTTCCCTTTTATTTTAGCCTCTCTGGCCCAGGGAATGTTTAGACAAAAAAAAAAAAAAAAAAAGAGGAAATCTAGCCGTTCACATCCCACTCGACGACGGTGGCTTCGCTGCGTCTTAATCACCGCTGTCTGTCGTAATTGAATATTTAGGTTACGGCCTTCCTCTCTCACCACATTACCAGCGGCGTAGGTCACACACATTACGGCCTAAACGCTCGGTAATTTGCGCACATGTATACAAACACACACCTGCGGGGTTAAGGCCATGAGGGAAAATACAGCTGTCTAATTTATTAGTCCCAAGAGGGGCTCTGTGGATTTCTCCTGGCCTGACTTCCGTCAGTGGGCTTCCAGACCAGACCTCCCTAACTCAGAGCTGTGGTGTGACAGGGAATGTCTGGTGCTGCAGTGCTTCGCCTCCCTCCTTTCCTCCCCCCGTCTGAGGCAGAAACGGGGAAGGCTATCAGTCATACGGCTGGGTCAGATGCACAATGGTTCCAGGCGAGGTCTCAAGGCCTGGCCCAGCACACGGCACTGAAACCAGGAGCTGATAAGACTCACCTTCCGGGACCCAACAGGATCTGCACCTCCTCAGATACGTGTTGTGTTTATGTGGAAGGTTTTCTGGGCCTGCTGAGAACCGTGTGAGGAAATTTCTTCCTGTTGGCCACTACACTGCGAACGAGTCTTTACCTGGGTATACGCTCTAAAAACATGATCATATTATAGGCGAATGGTTAAAGAAAAACCTGATAATTGGTTAACGCTATGGAAAACTTTAGTAAAACGGGACAATTAAAATAAAATACATCATAAAAACATACTGCAAGTGAAAAAGAACATGTCGTCAGTGGAAAAACCGTACTTTGGCATTCGTTTTTTTTATTGTCAGTTATAGGCTATACATTAGTGTTTTATGTTCTTATGTTGTTAAATTAAAGTTCAATGCATTATTTTAGTGTCATGTGTGAACACTGTCAACCAGATTGTGGAAAAGCTGAGCTTTGATTTTTTTTGGTGTTCTCATTACCGTATTTGTTTTGCCAGTCGCCACTGTATCACAAAACAGATTTTAGTAGCTACTTCAGTACGTTGGTTTATTAACATTATACCAGTAACTGATATAATGTTAATAAACCAACTTAAGTAGCTACTAAAATCTGTTAATGAAAGATACAGTTTTTTACTGTTATTGTTACTGTAATCCGTAAATCTAAAATGTTGCTGTCATAGCCTGCTTTTTACGACAGTAAAAAAAAAAAACAATAAATTCAACTTGATCTAATTGGAAATGGTATAGGCGAGTTTGCGATTTCCTATGAATTCCTACATAGTACAAAAATGTACAATTATTAGAAAAAAATGTGAGCATGAAGATCCGCCACATTCGAGGTGTAATGCTGCGTTCATGCCGTGATAATTACAATAAATTAGCTATTAATGCTTTCCAATCGCTCTCGCGGTATAGGCTACTTGTCATACATCGATCGGTCTGCACAGCGCCGCTTCAAGTCAAACACACTTTAAATCTGCAGTGGTCAGGGGGTAGCCTACAAGTCTTAGCTCTCAGAAAATGTAGTTTACACTTTGTATTTACAAGTTCTACAAACACGTGATTTTTACAGTTCAAAATATGGTAATTAAAACATGGCATGAACATCAGCTTGTCCAAATGAGATCGTGGGCTACATTCATACGAATTACCCAACAATTCGACAAAACCTAAAATAGTTATGAATTTTAAACACTGAGTTAGGCTATATTCATATTTAGAAAGTAGATATTCATCAAAACATATTCTCACTCGAGTCAAAACTCATAAACATGAATTCACATTTTATTCTCACAGACTTTGGATGTGAGCCTAAAGACTCTCCTGCTGTTCACAGCATTCGCTGAATTTGAGTTTGCACAGAATTCTGTGATGTCAATGAGCAGTTGATGGTCCGAAAAGACGCAGGCCCTTGACCCACTTCTGGTACCTCTACATCTAACCTCAGTCAGTGTCCAGATGAAGATGATCTATTGCCCTCTCCCTCCCTCTTCTGACCGCCTCACTGTCATGGTGCTCAGGCCTGGGTTTTGTTAGGTCCAGGAAACAGGCTCTTCCTTCATATAAACATAGGCTTATAACTTTTTTTTTTAGAACTGGCATCGGCACGCAACCAGTATTGTCAGTGGTTTGGGTACTAAGGCAGTATGGTGTTTTTTTTTTTTTTATATATATATATACATTTTTTTATTAAATACTAAAAATAAACTTTGATGCTTAAACACTGAATCACCATAAACATTTTGGAGGGTTGGGGAATTTAAGATAAATGCATGGCAGCATTCAATTAGTGGACAAAGATGTTTCATACGAGTATGCTGTAGCTGAAGGAATAGCCTACAATATAAATCATATTTGTACTCGAACACGGAAAGGGAAATTATAACCAAAATTAAACTCCAAGTGTGAACATAAACCTGACAACAAGTGCAGCACAATAAACTATAATGAGCAATATCTCGACAATAAATTGTTTACTTATATGCTAAGGAAATGTGTTTTTTTACAGATAGAATAAACGAATTAATTTAATTTACAATGTCTGAACATTAAAAAAAAAAAAAAAAAAAAAAAATATATATATATATATATATATATATATATATATATATATATATATATATATATATATATATCCTGCAAATAAGTAAATTGATCATGTGAATAGGCATTATAAGAAGATTATGAGATACTCAAGTGAAATAAATAAAGTATCAGATATGCATACTATGTAAACTTCATAGCCTATTTTATCATTTAAAAAGTCGTAAAAAATATATCACCCAGCCCATGCATTAAGCATGCGATTTTGTAAAAAGTGAAAACGCAGTTGTTCTGATCTGACCCTTGAAATTACTTTTGTTGTAATGTAATGCAGTAATAATCATTAAATATTTTGCACTTATTTAGATTAAGACGCAATTTAAGTGTGCGAAGTTAAAATATAATATAATATAATATAAAAACAGCTGCCACGATTTTTCCAATCTGATACAGAAACATTTAATTAACTTCATGCGCAATGAGGGTTCGTAAAATCCCTTGATGTGGTGTTTATGTGTAGCCTAATTGTTTTCGACCTTATTCTGTTTTAATAATAATATTTTATAATAATAATCTCACTGATGGTTATAACATTAGCACTAACTACAGCCACATAAGTCGGGTAAACCGAACGGAAGCGTTTCCGTTATTGTAACTTTCCGATGTTGATATCATCAATATGATTATCCTTCAGGACACTGGAGACCCCAGAGGAGAGTCCTGTGCAGACATGCGCTCTTCACGGTCAGCTTGGCTTCATGCTTGACTGGGACTCTCCTCATTCTAATGGTGCTATTAAACAGACAAAACACTCACACACTTTAGTCGTGTGTGGGGCAAAGATCAGATAAAAACACGCGACAACATCCAAATCCTGTGATCGGACACCATTCAAAGCTCATGTACCTGCCTAAACCTGCCTAAACATCATTTTGAATCTTTTTTTTTTTTTTTTTTTTTTTTTTTTTGTAATCCGCGTTTTGTCATCTAAACATGACCAAAATGTATTTGGTGTTTGTCATTGTGTCAGAACTCAGCACATGAAGTTATCATGATGCATGGAAAGCATTTCTAGACAGATAAGTGCGGTGCTGATAAAAAAGCTGGAACTGATCTTTCTGAGGATGGCAATCTAAAGCCTTTCATGAACCTTGCAATAAATCACAAATCCAGACAAAAAGTTAGGCCTGTATGAGTCCAATAATTGAATAATTGAATAGTGTGTCATACAGCCAACTGTCCTGTACGCTGTTCAACAACAGCTAGTGTAATCAGCAAGCAAGCATCAAATGCTTATTGCAGTAAATCAAGGCAATGATTAGAGACTGAATTACAGCAAATATCATGAAAATAATGTACCTTGCCATTCAGTTCTTAAAAGTAAAGCTAGAAGCCCACCACTGCGACTTATTGAGCCATTAGTCTTGAGACGGGTGGACACAAAGCTGATCTAAACAACACTGTTGATAGCTAACGGATGAGATAATCTCGTCTCTTTTTCCTTTTCTTTTTCCTCTTATTAGTCTCTGGCAGGCTTTTGTCTCTGGCGCCGGAGCAGAAGCTCAGAGACACACCGTTGCGCATCATTGCGCCCTCAAACAGGTTTCCTGCGCGCCCTCCTCACAATAAGTGATCGATACGTATATGGCTGGTAATACAGGATAGAACAAAAATTATATAAAACGTAGGCCTACAATTTCTATTTCTTATATAAGGCGTAAGGGAAGCACTCGGGTCTCCAAAATTGCTGAGGATGAAGATTTTGAAATGTTTACATTTTGTCATGTTTAAATCGACCATTAACAAGATGGATTGGGGGTACATATTCCTTTTAGTGACACTAAAAATGCTGGGTTGTTTCATGGGGGATGGACAACCCCAACCATTTACATTTTTGAATAAAAATTAGAAACCCAACGGTTGGGTTTGTCCGTATATGACCCAACCCATGAAACAACCCAGCTTTTTTTTAGGGTGATGAATGTGACAATCTTACTGAATTTCACGGATACAATGTTTTTAATTATCATTATTATTGCACTCACGCATCAAGTGGGCTAATCAAAACCTAGAGGTAAATGTTTTATATATGTATTATGCTTACAACCTTTGGAGAGGTGAAGAGAGAATTATGTTCTAAGAAAAAAAACCCCGATAAATCACTAATAATAATAATAATGATGTAGAAGATACATCTAGAATCCACATCTGGAATCAAGATTAGATTAACATTTTCGATCGACTAACACAGAATCGACTTCTTTGAACTTGAAACTTGCGTTTCCACAAAAAAAAAGAAAAGAAAAAGGAAAAACATTATGTCTGACCACTAAAGGAATTGTCCCCTTATTTCTTTTTAGAGACTGATACGTTAAGCCCCCCCCCCTCCTCTCTCTCTCTCTCTCTCTCTCTCTCTCTCTCTCTCTCTCTCTCTCTCTCTCTCTCTCTCTCTCTCTCTCTCTCTCTCTCTCTCTCTCTCTCTCTCTCACACACACACACACACACCATTTGTCTCTCACAGACAAACAAAGTTATGTTTAAATCCGCTTGCTTCTTAATTGTCAAAGGTCTGCAGCTGTTTTTGCTCCAGCTTGACTGTCTAATGGCACACAAGACTGGTGCAGGTCAGATTTAGATGGGATAATAGCAGCAGCAGAATAAGCGTCCACTCCAGAGAAAACTCAAAGAATATGCGTTAATTAAAAAAAAAGTAATACAAATAAGTTAATAGTTCTTTAATAATCATCATCAACTTCAGTCTCTTCTTAATAAGAACCTTATGTATTGAGGTAGGCTATGCTTCAAATTCTATAACATAAAACTCTTGATGTCAGTTTTATGGGTTCTTTAAAGCACCTCTACTTTTTCAGTTCTTTTCAGGCTATGGCACCAAGCTATACAACTCTTGTTGGTGCACAATCATGTAAATCTTTATAATTAAGAGTGTGGTAAAGAAAACATTTTCAGTCTAAACATGTTTAAAGATTTTTTTTATTGTGCAGAACAGATGAATTTGCATGATTAACACTTGACATGATTTACATTCCCATAAGGACCTTGCATGTGGGGGGGATTTATCCTTGAGCTGTTTTCTATATCAAGTCTGCATTCGGAATTATCTAGACAGACCGGAATTATCCAGACACACTTTTATGAAAGAGTTCCGATTAGAACCTATAGTGGATGTGCCATAAATAACTTTTTCTAGTTTAGAAACCATCATCAATACTGATCTGAAAGAAGAAGAAAAACTATAATGTGATATAAAGACTTTTTTAATCTCCAAGGAATCGTAGGCCTTATAACAAACTCAATTGTGTAGGCTACAGTAAAATGTTTTTTTTCTTCCCAGAATTTAAGAACCGTTGAAGAACCTTTCTTTTTTTTTTAAAAGGACGCATAAATAATTATGCTGTAGCTATATCGAAAAGTATCGTGTGACACTAGTAGGGGCTGTTTTTCGGCTGGTATGAAACTGTATAGGCTATGCGTTTCCTCTGTGGATTGTAGGAAGGATCATTACATCCCGCCCCGACGTGACATCACCGGGCAGAAGAACTGCCTTGTGCTGCCGCACTCCAAGAAAAACACACACACAACAGTTTCACACCGACGAGTGACGGTCCTCGCCTCTCCTCATGCAAATCAAGCAGCCATGACACAATGGGAGATTAATCGGCACATTTAGGTATGTTTACTTGAAATTGTTGCTTATCTAAACAATTGTTGAACAGGGGCTTTGCTTCTCGAAGCTGCCGGTTGAATCAGGAATAACACTGTAGATGTAATCCAACAGCGCCTGATGATGCTTCCGAGCCCGGCTACATCAACGCCGTTTTCTGTGAAGGATATACTGAAACTGGAGCAACAGTCTCGACACCTTCAATCTCTGCATCCGGAACTGCAGGACAGATTTCAGGCACCATCATCCTGTTTTCTCGGAGGTGGAGACAGCCCCGGCTTCTCTGAGAACGAGGAGAAGATGTCTTTTCTGAACTCTCTCTCCATGCAGGATAGTTTAGTGGAGAGCAGCCTTTCCCCTCCGATGTTCGTCCATCCGGGCCTGGGACACGTCGACACTAAACTTGAAGATGAACTTGAGGACCACGAAACGAGTGGGTGATTTTGTGTTTTACAACTGACGAGAATGAATTTGAATTTCGAAACTGCACGAGGAGTTCGAATTGTACTTGTCTCTGAATATTATACAAAGAAATTCAGAATAGGCTAATTCAAAGCGTCAATGTTTGTTGTTTAGTAGCCTACAATGTTGTTATTATTATTTTTGACAAATATTAAAAATGGCATGAATCATGCTGCTTTGTCATAAATTATTATGTGTAGACTAGCATTAAAATGCACAAAACAGGCCTATCAACCTTTCACAAAAATGGGACAAATAAGTTAAATTATAGTTTTGAAAAGAAAAAAAGAATCAAAGAAAAAAACGTTTTGTTTTGTTTTGAGATTGTATAAAAAGCAACTTTGAAACGTAGGCCTATTTTAATGCGTCTTCAATGCAAGTCAAAACAAATAACCTCGTTAAAGTGTCATTATATTCTATTTAAACAATTATGATGGAGCTGTATTATTTACATAGGCTAATATTTAATGTGGATATTGCATGTTGTGAAATTTAGAATGATCATATATTTTTCTTTCTTTTTTGTTTACCCTGCCAAAGACATTGCATGCTTATATATATATATATATATATATATATATATATATATATATATATGACATTGACTGACCACTTATTTATTGCACTATATGACTAATCTTATTTAACCGCTGCACATATTCATAATTTGCACTAACTCACGCACACTCTAGTGGATTTAAGGTAGCCTAGTGATAAAGTTTTACTACGTTGTAAAAAAAAAATGTTTTTTTTTTTTTTTTAAATATTCAACAGAAACTCAACATATGTAATCTCAACCACATACAGTATATGAGTTGATTTGACAAAAGAAAAATTTTCATGTGATAAATCATGAAAATATTTGTTTACAGTGTAAAGCTAAGGACTGTATTTTACATATCTTGGTAATATAATTTGTTGTACATTATTGACTATTATTGACATCAGTACATTATACTGAAATAATGCACAGTCTGGGTGATTTTGTCTGTAAGTGACAGAGACTTTGTATAAAAGGCAGACCCGTATAATGCGCAATAAATAGGCCTATATTTTTTATGCAAGGGAAATGCTTGTGTATGAAACACGTTAAGTGAGAGTTAATCGGATTCGCTTTGGCTCTTTGTTGTCTCCTGTTTTTCTAGAAAGCTGCGGTGCCATCCTCAGATCCCCGGAGTGTGAGGGCGAGGGGCACTCGGACACGGAGCGCGCTCAGCGGCAGAGGACGCGTCGGAAGCCGCGGGTGCTCTTCAGTCAGGCGCAGGTCTTTGAGCTCGAGCGGCGCTTCAAACAACAGCGCTATTTATCGGCTCCTGAGAGAGAACATTTGGCGAGTACCCTGAAACTGACATCGACGCAGGTCAAAATTTGGTTCCAGAACCGCAGATACAAATGCAAGCGACAGCGTCAAGACAAAACACTGGAAATGGCAGGACACCATCACCCGCCGCCGCCCAGGAGAGTGGCGGTGCCCGTCCTGGTCCGGGATGGCAAGCCGTGTTTAACGGGATCGCAGAATTACAACGCCACGTACGCGGTGAACCCAGGCCCGTACACATATAACGGCTATTCGTCTTATAATAACGCCGCTTACACAAACCCTTACAGCTGTGCATACCCAAGCCTTCCACCTCTCCCGGCTAACACATCCACTAACGCGCTGATGAGCATGAGTCTGAACAACCTCGGAACGTATTCTCAACCTCAAACATCACAAGGGACCCCCGTGCCCGCGTGCCAAGGGACTCTGCAGGGGATTCGGGCATGGTAGTGCCATTGCAACCCAGCCGTCTGTAAATAAATGACAACTTTACAATATACACAAGTTAGCCATGTTTTATAGGCCTAGGGTCGTGTATAGTCTACCTTTTCAGTATAAACATGAGTGAATTTCTTTCCATGATGGCTGAACGAATGCACATGAATATTCATAGCTATTTAGACCACCTATTTGGACAACATACTCCCTGAACATTCGCGGGTCTAACTTTTAGACTAGCACCATTGTATCCATACTCAGAGACATTTGTTTTTTCATTCATTGCACTTATAGATGAAAAGTTATTACCTAAGAAATTACTAACTATTGACAATCTGGTGTGTGTGATGATTTTGTGCAAACCTACATTGAAAGAATAAAAACAGTAAACTTTATTTTTTAAAAAGTCCTGCTAAAAATATTTACTATTTGAAACACGGATATGAGTCTAGTTTTAAAGAACATTTAAGTTACAACATTTAATTTTAAAGAAGAGAGTGAGTGGTAGAAATCAAAGACATAAAAATCAAAACGCTAAAAAAAGTGTCTATAGGAGGTGCAGACATAATTCTAAATATTGATATTTCCCCCAACGTTCTCCGTAATGAGCAATAACAGGTCACAATGTTCTTGCAATATTAAATATTCATTTAAAGGGGTTCGTTCATGGTAAAATGTATTTTAAACAAAACGACGTGTATGAAAATCGTTTGATTTGATTATAAATTAAAATATTATAATGTGCATTTCAAAAGTCTCCAAAACACATCGTTATTTAAATAGCAATTGAATATGTTCGTATATTAACGAGATTTGGACGTCTCATAAATTAATACTTGCAATAAACGACAATATCTTGATTTTTAGAAAGCCAATGCACACTGTAGCAGAGAATAAATTGTGCTGGTATAAAACTGCTTTAAATCGAAATTTCAATAACCTGACTTCATGTCAGACAAGAAGATACAAGTTTATAGGCCTATTTTGATAAGCATAACTAACTGCATTTGAGGTATGACATATTTTGAGTAATAACAATTTCACAATAAATACGTGATATGCAATTGGTTTCAAATAAAGAAACACAAAATGCTGACCAGGGAGATTTGAATATAATTTCCCACTCTCTCCGTACTCTTTCTTTCTTCTTCCTCCAATGGCGGCTCCCAATCTTCTCAAGTAAAGCCTGCAAAAGGCATTGCATGTTGTAATAGGATGTACCGGGAGAGTCTAATGACACACATCGTGTTTAATCACAAGCGTTTATCTCGATAGATTTTAATCACTGCAAACATTTTACCTTAATGTTTTTTTTTTTTTTTTTTTACTGTATCCTGACTCTTAAAAATTACTTTCGACTGTGCAATCTTGATGAAATCAACCCGAGTTATTAAAGTTAAGTACAAGTTAAGTATTTATTATTTTTTTTACATTTTTAAAGTACAACCAATTTAGGTGTTTAAGTCAGTTCAACTTAAATTACATTAAACTGACTAAAAAAAGATGTTGAATCTTATAACTTATAAAAAAGTGGAAAATTGCTTAACTTTCTTTGATGAGTTAAAGCACTGTAAAACCATATGTTGTCTTAATTTATTGATCATATAATTTTTTATTAAAAACTTAATTTGGATGTCAGCATGCGGATCGATTTATAACCTGACAAAACATGTCAGCATTAGTGCACTTTGCAATTCTAGCGCTGTGGAAACAGAAAGTTAGGGACTAAATTCGGCATCGATGCACACTAGTAAAGAAACAATATCAATAAACATCAATATAAGATCATACGAAATTATATAATATAGCTATATTATAGAATATAGCTATATATATATATATATATATATATAGACAACTATTTAAACCAATGAAATGGCGTGATTCATTGGAGTTACTGAATTTCAGTTCCTAATGCATCATTTTGATTTCGTAATAATAAACAAAGCTTTGATGGAAACAAGTTGGCCTATATGTTCGGCCATTACGCATGGCGTAACTCGTTTATCCTTCAGTCCATTCACGGGTTCACCAGAGCTCCCACTCTAATAATGAAGATTAATAGAAAAGTAAACAGTCACCGGGGGTTTGTCTCTACTAATAGCAAGGATGAACAGCTCCTATTGGACATACCTGCTGTCAGGGTAAGTGGCCAGACACTTCAGTGTAAATACTCATGGCGACACAGCGGCGATGCCTCAGGATGAGCCGCTGGACTACAGATATAAATCTATAGAAAGGATTTCTGGACGAATATCAGGAGAGGGTGTGGTTAGTTCCCCGAAACAGTGTGTCATAGGCCAAATATTAGCTAGATTGTCAGATTTCATCTGTTGTTAAAAATCAGCTATGGGTAACTGTTGGCTTGATTTAAAATGTAAAATATGATGGTTATTATTTTAAGGCGTCTTTGTTATATACAATCAATAGGCTACTGAGTAATATTAACTACATTAGGGGTTGTTTTGGTTTAGGGTTAGTTGCATGTAATTATGCATAATTAAATGTTATTACTAGTTATTACTAACTACATGTAACAAAGACAGGAGTAAAGTGTTACCAATATTATTATGGTCTAATAACACTTATAATATCATCTATTGCCTAACAGTTTTATAATTCTGAACTAATTCACTAATTATCCCAGCTAAAAAAAAACATGTTCAACGTTTTGCTAATATGTTTCTGAATATTCTCTAAACGTTCAAAACGCCCAGATTTTTTATGTTTTAATTTTTTTTTGTAATGAAACGTTAAGGAATATTCCATTTTGCAAACATTATGGGATTGTTATTTTTGAATGTTCTCTCAACATTCTGAAACAAAAGGTAAAATTTAACGTCCAAACGTTTGAGGAAAAACGTTGCATGGACAATGTATATGTTTTGTTTTTGTGCTAACGTTTTGAGAACATTATTAAATAGATACATTTGAAGAAACGTTCTATTAACATTACTGGAAAAATGTTTGTTCATAACGTTGAGAGAACCTTGCCAGAACGTTATAGCACAGTTCTGAGAATGTTCCCTGTTAGCTGGGATATTACTACAGAAATCCTACCTAAAATGCTTCCTAAATCAGTAAGGAAGGGGGGAAATATCTATATGGACTGTAGATAGATAAGAAAAGGAAGAAAAAGCTGATTTACAGCACACAAATTATTTCAAGAGAACATGAGGTCAAAGCTATAAGCCCAATGGATCCATCTTCTGACCTGCAAACCAGGCAAACAAGTGATGTCTATGGAGGACAAGGAGAAATAAAGTAAATTAACCACAAGACATTAAAGTGATGACAATTAGTAAGATTAATATTGAAATCAATGGTTATAAATTGAAATAAAAGTGGAATAGGGTGAGTGTGTGATGAACACAGTAGCAAAAGCATAAATCACAGCATTTGAATGTTGTGCTTGTATAACCCGTTGTCATTTCACTGATCTCAAACATCACAACTTTAACCATAAATAATGAACAACTTTTTTATGGGACACATTTGCAGATAAAGGATTATTAACAGGTCTTGATTTAGTCAGAAATCTCTTGTGTGATAAATGGCATATCTTACGAGAAATCCACAAAGGTTGAGTACCACAGCTTTTAGTGTTATCCTATATGTAATTTATACTGTCAGCACCTTTGCACTGGGTGTTACAGGGTGAAAAGCGCCCCCTGCTGGTCACGTCACTTCCGATCTCCCATCTAAACACACTATTTGCTCTGGTCAATGTTAAATATTTTAAAAAAAAAATACAAGAAAGTTTAGAAATAAAGACGAGGTATGCCTACCTTTCATGATTGTAATTCTTTATTTAGGGCCCTGGGAATATGATGAATGTGAAAGTTGACCCTTTCCACTTATTTGATCATAAATTAATTATCCTTCAGAAACATCTGAACAAGTAGAGAAATAAACTTAGCCACTGAATCTGATGTGCAACCATCGGATGCTTTTTCTGTGTTACTGATCTGATGAATTTGAATGTTTCTTCAGAGTGAAAAACACTTACAACATTTCAGACCTCCCAATATGGCGATATAGCTTACTCAACATAAACAAAAGCAGAGTAATATTTATTTGGTTGACCGTGGTGGAAGGGCAAACAAAAGAATAGCATCCTGTTAAACATTGTTTTAAACACGAACCACTTACAAGATCTGGCTTAGTTTGGTTTGTGAGCTATTAGTACATGTAGACATAAGACCAAATATATACAAGCGCCACAAGTTTTTGTCATATTTCTGTCTTAAAGAATGATCTTTTAGGGTTGGTGATTTGTTCCAGAAACCTTTTTGTTATGCTGGTGGAAAAAGTCTTCACATAGCCTTCTGGCAATCACTAAATGAAGTCTAAATGTATATGTGCCCGTGGAAGGCGTAGGACAATAAAATGTTCGTCCAATAATTGAGCCTGAATGCAATGATATGATGTCCTGCCCGTCAACATGTATTTTCATACCTCTGTGCACTCTGCTACTCGTGGCATCACACTTCATCAGCAGGAGCACCGAAACAGCAGCCACCTTTTACAGTTTCTCCTGAACCAGAACAAGCTTCTGCTGCGTTCACGCCAACTGGAAACCTGTGACGTGTACTCAGAGCAGTTCGTGACTCGAATGTATGCGTTTCAATGGAAAACCTATCAACACCGAAATGAATCTGCAGCAGTCAGGTGGTAGCCTACAGGTCAATGCTCTTTAAGTTGTTTATGCTAATTATTATTGTAATGTTATGTGCTTTGAGGCATGAGGTACGCCATCTCACGTGACGCTTTTGTTTGCTCCCTGCATTTACAGTGAAAACAAAAATGATTCAGACACCAGATATCATTATATATATTTACTAGTGGGTATGGACACTATAGTTCATTTATGTAAGTGTGGATATCAAAATAAAGTAAACTATGAAATTTTTTTGGGTATAATATGTCACCGTGGACTACCAGTAACATTTATAAAATATTGGGACCAAAAATTATTCAGACACTTCGACCTGACCATGTTTTGATTACATAGGCTACATGTTTTTTCTTGAATTGCTAATGCGACACCACAGACTGAACAAAATTAAGCATTGTAATTGGTTGAGCTAAATTGGTACTATCCAATTGTGTACTTTTATCAGCTGACAACTACTCAACCCAATTCATTTGTGAGACAGACTAATAGAAGGATGGCCAAAACAAGGTGAAATAGCAACTGATTTGATAACTCTGAGTTTAGTCATATTTCATTTTCTAAACTATAGCGAATAAACTGTGATAATGTGAGAAATGTTGAAGGTGTCTGAATACATTTTGGTTTGACTGTATGTGTTTTGGAGGAGTCGTGGCTTTGTAGACGCTCTGAAGGGATTTGATCTCATGCTTTCAAAGCTAGCTCACATAATTGCTAGGCTCTCCGAAAATTGCCAGGAACATACTACTGATCCGTAGCGCATTAAGATTCAGTGAAAGCTCCGAATCAGTATAGGGTGAGTAAAAAAAACACTCGCAATTAAAAGCACAAGCAGTACAATCCACCTATATGCTAGGCTATGTCACCTTTTTATTGCAAGTATATATGTTGTCACAAAGGATTTTTTTTTTATATAAAAAAGCTGTTGCGGTTTTGGAATGCAGGAAAATCCATCTCTTGGAACATTTCTATGGTCAAACAGATATTCAGACACACAGACAGCAGATGAACAATTAACAGCTGGCCACATGGAGGCGCTACAATCGTATTTCATAAACACTAACGGGAGCTAGTTTATTTATAACAAACTGAGATGTACCTTATATTGTCACACAGAATCGAAATACGCAAATTCATAGGAATTTTGCTGTAATGTAGACCTAATGTTCTATTCTCTGTAACTCATTAAACCCTGCCAGGAACCGAGAGATATTTCACAAAACTTGCATGAGTTGGAAAAAAAATACAGGTAGCCTATAAAGAGCGTTTTCGCGAAATGCATTTGAAATCGAAACCCACATTTTATGTGCTTTACAAATCAGAATGTACGAAAAATAAGCATTTAGAGCAATAATACAAAAAAAAACATATTCTTGAATTCAAGATGCAAATGTAAAATTCCACTCCCAATAAAGCAAGTTTATAAAATAAATTACGTTTCACTGAAGATATATTTAAATGTCTCATTACATTAACATGCTTGATAAATATAGCTAGTGTATGATCAGTGTAGTAGCCTATTATACTAAAACTATAGGCTAAACAATTTAAATAACGTTTGAATTTTACAAAAGAGCATATCGAGGGAAAAGAAAAGCTGGAAAAACTTTATATTTTGAGTTTCAAAGAAAAAAATGTGACCCTGGACCTAGACCACAAAACCAGTCACATATATGGGTCAATTTTTTGCTATTGAGATTTATACATAATTGAAAGCTGAATAAATAAGCTCTCCATTGATGTATGGTTTGTTAGGATAGGACACTATTTAGCCGAGAAACAACTATTTGAAAATCTGGAATCTGAGGGTGCAAAAAAATTCTAGAAAATCGCCTTTAAAGTTGTCCATTTCTGTTCGCGATTGTGCTGCACAAAAAGAAATGTTTTAAATATTTACGGTGGGAAATTTACAAAATATCTTCATTGAACATGATATTTACTTAATATCCTAATGATTTTTTGGCACAAAAGAAAAATCAATAATTTTGACCCATTCAATTTAGGCTATTGTTGGCTATTGCCAAAAATATACCCGTGCTACTTGTGACTGGTTTTGTGATCCAGGGTCACAAATGGGTTTTGGAATAATAGAATTTGAATGATTAAGAACATGACAAGTAAAACAGCTTATATAATTAATGCAAACAATAAAGAAAACGGAACATGCCTGGAACTGCATTACATAGATGAGAAACGAAAGCCTGAATAAAATGAATGAATTCGAATAATTCTATCGAATAACTTTATCTGAGCAATGTAAATGTTGAACATTAACAAATAACAAAACGTTTTTGAGATGTACACAGGCTATACACATATTATATAATGAATTTCACAATTTATGTATTTTACACTAGATATAGGCTAGATGCTATAGATCTAAAGTGTAAAATACATAAATTATGAAATTTATTAAAAATGACTGGATTACACCTCTTCTATAATTCACATTAAATTCTTAAAATGCAATACTGTCTATGTTAATTGTTCAAGCATAAAAATCCTGTGGAATTCCAGAAAAATGTTGGCTTAGGCCTACGTTGTTTGATTCGGCTGACAAAAGTTTGAATAATTATGTAAAAGTCAGTGTGGCGTAACCATCGAGCAAGACGCCATTTTGCAGTCTTTTACTACAACAGAGAAGCTTTCCTTTAGTTTAGACGTGCTTGTCAAGGTCATTACGTTTATGTTGACCATAGTTATTAAAACACGTTTTCATGTCGAACGGAGTAATCTACAGTGTACAAAATCTTGAAAAGTATGTTTGAAAACGTTTTTTTTTATATATTGATCAAATATTTCAGTGGCTACTTTTTAATCAATTGAGAGTTGTTGTTTTTTTTTCGTTGTTGTTGGTTTTGTTTTTTAGAAAATGTTCTAGGCTACATGTTTTTCAAAAACGTATTATAAATAGCCTAGCCTGCAACACTATATATATATATATATTTTTTTTTTTTTTTTAAATACGTCTAAAAACATTTCTCAGTTTTATAGACTCGAACATCCGTCTTTGTCATCGAAACCCAAAAATGTCCAAACAAATTAACAAAGCCAGTGAGAGCATGTGGCAGTAAACCGACTTCGATAGGTTTTCTATTTCTACACGTCTATTTCAGAGGGAGGAGCGAAGTGCTCCAGAAAGCCCATTGGCACCGCGTCTGGAAAGAGAACAGAGGGGACTGATGCGCACATGACATTTTCTGACACTTTGCTTGTTGATTGGGTCAGAAGAAGTTTTGCAACAATTAAATGACACGCAGAGAGGAAACCCATTATACTGTGGACTAATCCATCGCCATGAAAGCGCAGGAGCTTCCCAGATAGAAGCGCAGAAACTGCAGGTCATCGGAAATTGACGAGCAGGTTATGTAAATGTTTTAAATGGCGAATAACCGCAACTCCTTTTCCATTCACAACATATTAAACAGAGGACTGGATTGCGAGAAACATTGCCGTCTTGATGATGAGGAATACGCAGAAGCGCGGGATTGTTCCAGCTCTTCTCTGCCGACCGGGAACACTGGAGCTGAGAGCATCTCTTCCTGTGTGCTCGTGCTGGACTCATCATCCTCTGACCAACATTCATGCGAGGAAGAGTCAACAGGAGGAGAAGACAATTCACTAGAAAGACGACAGGGTGAGACATTAAAAGAACTTCACAGGCTATATGCCATACGTTATATTATACACGGACCGGGGTGGGCAGAGTTGTAAAACATTTGGTTTCAAAATTTGTAACTCGTTTTTTTTCACTATACAAAAAATAATGTTGGCTATAATATTTGTCGTGTGCATTTTTGAAAAAACAAACAAACAAACAAACAAACAACAACAACAAAAACATTGGGCTATGCATGAAATATGTACAAAACGTCAAAGCAATGAGTGACATTTTAATCTTCATTAATTAATTTATTGTGATATAAAAAAATAGTGCGCATCACTCAATTCCAGTTTCAACATTTTAATTCAAAACGGCATAAATATAGAAAAAATGCAGATACAATTGCATACAATTATACGTGTAATAGCAAATGATAACCTCTATTAAAGCCTAAAAAACTGCGTGAGTTGTGGCAAATATATAGTAGCCTATTTACACTGTCTTATTTTTGCTTAAGATTTATGGGTTCAATAGAAACAAATAGATAAAAAAATAAACTGCTAATTCACATGATACCAGTTCTGTCATCCATGATCACAAATCACTATAAGACAGACATGAAATTATTATCGTTTTTTTTCTTACCTGAAAATGTTTTTACAAAGAGAAATATAATTAGATTTATTCTTTCTTTAGTCAACATTAAAGGTCAGAACTGGTATCGCCAAGTTTAGCAGATTCTCCTGTTTAATTAGCAAACACAAGATTTTCACATTTAAAACAAAACAAGAAAAATTGATACCAGCACAAACTACTCTTTTAGTTATGATTTGTAATTGTTAGCCTACGTTTTATGTATTTCTGTATTTGTTTCTAATTTTATTTTCTGTTTAAAGTTACAAAAAACATTGTGACCATTTTGAATTAAAGTGTTTAAAATTAAATGGAAGGATAATAAATCGTAATAAAAGCATAATAAATTAAATTACAACATTTAATACCCATGTTTTAAATTATAGTGTAGTGGGACAAACAAAAACAGCAAGTTTTGTACTTTATATTAATTTACACAGTTAATATATTTAATATATCAACATTTAAGACACATGGTCATGTGTCATTTAAGACACAGAGACACTCCCTGGTCTCCTCTAAAATAAATGATCATTGATTCACAGTAAATAACTCCTCAAATACACACCAGTCCACATTATGTAGGCCTATTAAGTTATTAAATGGTCACTGGTCAATTGTAGGGCTATTTTTAATTCATCACATGGTCTACAGCAAGAACAGAGCCTGAACCTGTTTTGTCCATCTATACAGATCACAACATGGACCAACAGAAAGCAAAGAGCTGCAACTTTGAAGAAAACCACTCCAAATCGAGCAAGAAAAGGTCCCGGGCAGCGTTTTCTCATGCACAGGTGTACGAGCTGGAGCAGCGCTTTAACCTGCAGCGATACTTGTCTGGCCCAGAGCGTGCCGACCTGGCAGGAGCGCTCAAACTGACCGAGACACAGGTGAAGATCTGGTTCCAGAACAGGAGATACAAAACTAAACGGCGACAAATGGCAGCCGAGCTCGCGACGACTCCAACAACAGCCCTGGCAAAGAGAGTGGCAGTGAAAGTACTGGTGAGAAACGACCAGAGGCAATATAACGCAGAGGAGCATCCCAGTCCGTCTGTTCCTGCCTTATACCAGTCATTCCCGTGCTATCCTTATATGTTCTGCTTCCAGCCGTGGATCTCAGGAAACAATTTAAGTGGTGGCATGTACTGATTTATCAGAGCTAGAAAGTGACCGTGGAGACACGAACAGCCAAAGTGCATTCATGCAGAAGAGAACACAGCAAACGATGCTATTCCTCCAGCAGGATTATAAAGGCAGAAAACACAATAAACTGTAGAATGACCATGAATCCAAGAGAGGAATGTGTGTTTTTTGTTGCTCATTATCAATCATTTCAATAATGACATTAAGCCAAAGCAAAGACAATTCACTAAATAGTTAATCTCATTTGTTGTCATTACTGTCATGCTATACAGTGCAAATGTACTTCACATTTATTAGTTTCATTGCTTTAGATAACAAACTATCAAACCAAAAGTGGCATCTCAAAAAAGATTTAGTGGATCATGCACATATTCCTCTAACACTTGACAAAGTCAGAAAGTGTCCAAATGACTTTAATTATATAGCCTAATTTAAAACCCAACAATCTTCCATTAATTAAATGTTTTGCATGACTGAATGCCACTCAATATTAATTTGGTGTGATGTTTGTTATCTAATGCAAAGGAAACATGCATTTTTAAGTGTTTAAATAGGCTACTAATTTACTGCTGGTCCACTGTAAATGTTTTGACATGGAGTACTAGTTTGGGAAGTTTTTCTGTTAGCATTTGTCACTGATTAAAGTTCTTGTTTATTTACTGTACTGTATACACTGTATAGTGCACTGTCTTAACGTGTTGATTGTTTAAATCCAATGCCTAAATTAAATCCAGTCTAAAAGTCACTGTCCTGTCTAGAAAAATGCATGTTTAATAAAGTTACAGTAGGTTTTAGAAAAAAAAGTCTTGTGTCTGAGACAATCTAACCGCAAAAATGTAAAGCTTAAGAGGGTTTGTCAACACAAAGATTAATGACCCGAAGGCAGTAATTTAAGTGGAAGCTATGATCAAAAGATTATTTGTGCATAATGGCTTGACAGGTGACAATCTTTCCTACAGATAAAAGCCAAAGCAAATACTCAGTAGGTACATGAGCGTAATCAATACAATTTTAGATAAACCAACACCAAAATCTCGTTCTGAGGCCATACTGACTAAATATGTTTTTTTTTTTTTTTTTTTTAGATGAACCGCCTCTTAAATCCCAAGAATCAATATATTGGTCTATCCGGTTTTCAACTGATGAATGAACGTTGATGGAACAATATGGTGCCTGCCATCCAATAAATCATAATAAGCACTGTAGGCTACTTTGTTTCTTTTGATATGAAACAAAGGGTCAGATTTCAAATTCTTTCCGTTTTATTTACATAATTCAAACAAATAAATACCGTTTTGGCTCTTTTCGCTGTCGCCTCAGATCATGTGAAGCAAGCACTCGTAAACTGATCATCCCTTCCGATTTACTGCTAGTTACAGCACGAATACAGCAGTTTTTATACATTGGAATACTTAATCACTCGACCGTCACTTCAGCGTCATCAGCAGCGCTCATCTGCCCTTATGTTTGTTAAAGTTTGGTTATTTAAGAAATGCCTAATAAATAATAATAAAGCAAGACACCCTGTTGAAATATGTGAGATGTGTGGTTTATATAAACTGCAAAGGTAAAGAATAAATGAAAATGATTGTGACCGATGTGAAGTCGAGGAGAATTTATACGTGCGTCACGTTTAGTCAATAAAGCTCTTCCGCAAAAGATACACCCGTGTGTCCTTGCTTATGACTCCTCAGAAAGCCTCCTCACTCCTCGATCCTCGCGGTGCAGTTAGAGAATTGAGATGTCCTTCAAGATGGCTGAGCTCGATCGGTTTCCAGGTCATAGGAGAGGACGGAGGAGCGAGGAGACGAGGAGGGATATTGAGAAGCAATTCATCACATCAAATTATACTCTTTAACGTTATATTTCAAAATGACAAATATACAAAAATTACAAAAATATAGCAAATTGCTCCATACAGTTTGGAAAAACAAATCTTTTTGCATTTTGAATGTGTCTAGTCAAAATGGTATAATGATTGTGTGGTGGGACATTGTGAGCAAATGGACATATAATTTAAAATAAAATGAAGAAATACATCTTCATTCCTTCTCATACCCACTAACATTTCCCTTAGTTTCAGAGACGTAGCCAAACTGAGCCAAAGCAGTTGTAGAGTTTTTGACTGCATCAATAATAATGTATACGATGGGCTATATATTAAATGTTCTATGGAACTATAAAATCTTATAGCCTAAAAATGTTAGACGAACTTCCAACTTACGAGCGCACGGTGGCCGAGAATGTTCCGTAAACTTCCGTGTTCGCGCATCTATGTTGCCTATTAACGAACGCAATCTGGCCGAGATACGTGCTGCCGGCAGGAAACTTCACTTTGTGTGCCTGCGCCTCTTATACAACGTTATATATAAAGCTTGCAGGACAACTTGGTTGGCATTGCCTTTTCAGCGTGAGAAATACACGGTGTGAGCGTGTAACTTGTTGAATTGCGTGTGTCTCACGGCCAATGCGTGAGACTTGAGAACCCTGGTAGTTTTAATAGGTTTTCAGTCGACAATGTAGTTGTTTAAAGCTCAAATCTGTGGTTTATTTACAAAGATAGCGCCTATTTATAAATTTGATCTGACGTTTATATATATTTCGGAGTTGTGATATTCAGGCGATCACCGGGCGCTCAGCGCTCATGTACCCTTCTTGGGTACGAGAAAATAACGGCTGTAAAAACCTGACTCGCTCAGAGAAGGAGATACCGGTCTATCGGCGCCTTTGCACATGTTTCACTATTTCTGCGCGGAGTAGATGTGCTACTTCCGCATTCACTTTCCGTGATCGAAAGCGTGGGAGACGGCAAGCGAACTGTAGTGAATAGCCCTATCTTATTGTGCTCAGCACCCATTCTGATAACCCTGGAATCGCTTCCCATGCTTTTACATGTCCTGCTAGGGGCAGAATGGCCTCCGGGTTCCGATCGCCGCACTTCGTGGGCTCGAGAAACTGAACCGGAGGCATGAGCGCGCGCGCGCGCCCTCGGTCCTCGAATACGCGGCTCGCTGACAGCGATGGCTGGCTGTTTTACATGTGACGTCCCGATTGCTTTGAACAGGGAACGTTTGTGATAACTTTGTGATGCGCGAGCAGCGCCGGGGGCGATGTGTTTGTTAATGAGCGTGAGTTTGAGAGACACGGGGAGTATCGTGCTTGTGTGTAGGGGTGAGCACTGGGATGTGGGCACAATTTCTACACTTACAACACCAACGGCGTGAGCCGGATAACCAGACATTATACTCTTTTTGAGATTTCTCTGGGTCACAGAAAAAACAGCGGTTGTGTGTAGGCGAGCGGCTTGCATTACCGGCTCGTTGGCTGCCGAATACACCACTGCAGTAGCTTTTTTTTAAGGGGACTGACAGGGCGAGGGACTTTGACGGTGTCTTTTCACTCCTTGTTAGGAAGGGTTAGTTGCACTCAATTGGGTGGTAATATGTTGCATTCGCTACAGGATGTCAGTCACGACTCAGGAAGACAGAATCAGGTTGATATAGGTTTACTTCGATAGTTGGAATATAGAAACAGCAAACGGCACGGTATGGCATAAAGGTTTTCTTCCTTTGGTTGCAATATAAACAATATGCAATTCTATAGTTCTCTGTTTATGTGTGTGTGGTTCTAAATAAACAGAGAAAAGGAATAATTACTAACTGCAATAGTATCATCATGAATTAACACAACAGTATGCTCATAAGCTAGGACATTAGAACAATATTAGCAGAATATATATAAACAATATTATCGAAAGAGAACAACAATTCTCATAATAAAGTAATCAATTGTAGCAATTACATTATTACAGTGATAATAATCAAATGGAATAGTCACTAACACTAACCAAATATTATACTATTGACGTCTTTCACAAACAATCATAGTTAGCTTAGCATTAGGATGAATCAGCAATGAATCAGAACATATTACAATGTTAACTAGCTACTAGAAACTCTCAAAGAAACATTAATAATAAACAGCGCACTTACATATCGTCATTGACGCACACCAACTAAAAACACTCAGGAATAATTAGAACAGGGTAAATTCTCAGTACTCCAGCACTAACAGTCCACACCTGACCGGAGTTTCTATCCATTTCCTCATAACGCAGTCTGAGTTACGGCTGATGCAATACTTGCAATGAACTTGAGTAAGGGCAGGCCGCCACCTACAGGACGTAGGTGTAATGTTCCCACATTAACTATATACATGTTTGACTCATAGCAAGCCTTTTGTACAGCCGCCCCCAAATTTTGGAACTAAATTTGTCCCTGATAAATGGTCTACAGTTATGAGGTTTCTGTGTCATCAGGGATAGCAGGGAGTACAATCATCCTTGAAACAGGTCTGGTATAAGTTTGTCCATTGATTAGTGCATCTGCAGCTCTGATATGCCCATCGGCACTTGGTATGACCTTGGTCACCTTCCCGATTAACCACATCGCTCGAAGCAATTGAGGGTCTACCAGCATAACGACATTCCCAACGGCAGTTTCTTCAACGTCTTTCTGGCATTTAGATCGAGTCTGCATATTTGGCAAGTAGTACTTGATAAATGAGGACCAGAATAAGTCTGTGAGGATCTGACTGTGGCACCATCGTTTACGACTGATCATTTCACTTTGAGGGTATACAACTTGTGGGAGAGAGCCATCCAGCCGCCCCATGAGAAGGTGATTCGGAGTAATGGGATCAGTATCTGAGACGTCAGAGGATAGGTATCCAAGAGGCTTGGAGTTCAGTATTCCCTCTACCTCAGTTAACACTGTCCTGAGGACTTCCTCCGTTACAGATTGAGCACCAACCGAAGCATACAGAGCTGATTTTACAGATCGTATTTCACGTTCCCATACTCCTCCGAAATGAGGAGCTCCAGGTGGGTTGAAATGAAAGCGAACTTTCTGCTTCCCCAACCATTGTTGTAGTTCAGGTGACATCATTTTGAATGCTTCATGTAACTCTCTTTCCCCTCCTTTAAAATTAGTCCCTTGATCAGACCATAGCTCAAAAGGAGTTCCTCTACGTGCCACAAATCTCCTAAATGCCATGAGGAAGGAATCAGTATCAATACTTGATAGTATGTCAAGGTGGACACATCTGGTTGTTAAACACTTCCAAATTATTCCCCATCTTTTCTCCACTCTCCGTCCTATCTTAACTGAGAAGGGCCCAAAGGAATCCATTCCAGTGGAGTAAAACGCAGGCTTAAATAGTCGAAGTCGAGCTCCAGGCAAGTCTGACATTTTTGGGATTTCTAGTTTGGCTCTCCATTTCCTACAGTCAGTGCATCGAAATTGGTGATTTCTTGGTGATTGGAAACTTTCTTCTGATTTCAGCCAGAACTCTTTCTGGGCCTGGATGTTTCAACTGCTGATCATAGTCCTGAATTATAAGCTTAGTAAGGGCATGACTGGGATCAAGGACAATTGGGTGCTTTGTTGCAATGTCGAGTGCCTCAGCTCGTCGAAGTCTTCCCCCCAATCGAATAACATCCATTTCTTTGTCCAGCTCCGGACACAAAGTGAGCAGTTTACTGTCAGAAAGAAGAGGTTTACCTTGTTTCAGGCATTGGAAGTCGCAGAGAAAACTGTATGCTGAGCTGCTCTCCACTGAAGTATTTCTGCTTGTAGGATATCTGCAGCTGTTAGTGGCTCTCCACTCGCAGCCCCATGAACATATTGTGCAGTAGCTTCCAGTAATTCTCTGTAGACTGTATACTGTCTGGCATCAGGAATCTCTGAGTTGGAGGTTACTACATTCAGGGCACAGAACATTGACTTACGCAACTCCGAATCCCCTTCCAAGGATCTGTTAACAGGACTCTTAGGCCATTGATCCGGGTGCATTAAAAGGAAGGGGGGTCCATTACTCCATCTGTTTGGTCTGGCTAAATCCTCAAGGCGTTTTCCCTTTGTTAGGTCATCAGCTGGATTCTGAGCAGAGTCCATGTACCTCCAATCCTGTGGGTTTGTTGTTTCTTGTATATCTGTGATCCTGGTGCCAACAAAGACTTTGAACCGGCACGAATCTGAATGCAACCAATTCAGCACTGTAGTGGAATCGGACCACAAGGTAATTTTCTGATACTAGAGTGTAAGTTCCTTCCTCAGCAACTCCGCTAACTGAGCTCCACAGAGTGCGGCGCATAGTTCAAGTCTGGGAATGGACAACTGTTTCTTACGTGCAACTCTGGAGCGTGCAAGGAAGAATCCTAACTGTACCTTGCCCTGACTATTCTCGGTTCTCAGGTATGAGACTGCCCCATAGGCTCTCTCTGATGCGTCACAGAACACATGTATTTCCCTTACACTAGAAGAATCATCCATTTCTGGGGTCACATAACATCTAGGGAAGGCAATGGTGGAAAGTGATTTAAGTTCGTCTTCCCACTGCATCCAGTTCTGCAAGAGTTCATCAGGGAATAAAGGATCATCCCATTCTCTCGGCTTAGACCACAATTGTTGGATTAAGATTTTCGCTCTGGTTGTATATGGGAGGATAAAGCCCAACGGGTCATATTGACTGGCAAGGATTCGATATAAATTGCGCATGGTGGGCTGTCCATACTCTAGGGGACGGTGTTTGTACCTAAGAGTGTCGGTGGGGCAATGCCAGTGCAGACCTAGAGTGGATTCAGGAACTTCTGTTTCCCTTTGTGACAACCACAGTTCAGTGCTGGTAGACTGAGCTTCCTTAGGTAGATGACTTACTACACTAGGTTGATTTGAGGCCCACTGTCGGATGTTGAATCCTCCATCTGCCAGTAGCTCCCTTAGACGGTCAATCAGCCCTCTGGCCTCATCAGCTGTGTTCAGGCTCTGAAGACAGTTATCAACATAGAAGCTCCTTTGAATAGTGAATCGTAGGTTATCACCTGTCTCTGTGTTGTCAAGAACATGCTTGTGCAGTGCATAGGTAGCGCAGCAGGGGCTGCAAGTAGTGCCGAATGGGAGCACCCGCCATTCATAGACGTCTGGCTCTCTGTCACGTTCCATATCTCTCCAAAGAAATCGTAGGATAGGTCTGTCCTGCTCCAGAAGTCGGACTTGATGGAACATTCCCTTCACATCCACACTCACAGCTACGGAATGCTCTCTGAATCTTATCAGGACGCCAAGGAGTGACGGACTAAGTACTGGGCCAGGAATCAGGGATTCGTTTAAGTTCATTCCCTTGTATTGGAATGAGCAGTTGAAGACCAGCCGAATTTTGTCATTGTGGGTGACCATATGATGTGGTATGAACCACCTCTCATGACTCTGTGGTGCTTTGTCTGGATCCAATTTGGCCACATACCCTTCTTCCATTAGTTTCTTGATCTCCACAGAATAGGTCGCTGCACGATAAGGATTTTTTAAGAGATTCCGTTCAGTTCTCCGAAGTTGTGGCATTACTGCTTCTTGAGGGGCGTTAAGATGAACCATGTTGACTTTACGTAACAGGGGAGTAGCATACCTCTGGACGCCATTTATGTCAACTCTGACAGTTCCTTTGTTTAGAAGTTCAAGGGCCGTTTGATCCTCCCTGGAGCGAGTGACCAATTTTTCACTACGGTAAGGAAGAATGTCCAGTTCCCATAACTTCACAACATTTCTCATCAACTCCGTTTCCTTGGATGACACCGATGTAAAAAGGATCTGCTGAGGATGAAGAGGATTCAAAAGGTGCTTCGCTGGACCCTGTAGTGCCCAACCCAGTCTTGTCTTGATGGCGGCTGGCCCGCCAGGTGGTCCAAGATGAACTGTCTCGATCGGGGTGATTAAATGAGGCTGATCGGCACCGATCAGAAGGAGTGGGTGAATCTTCTCAAAGGACTGAATATGAAGACCCTTAAGGTGTTTGTACTTGCTTACGAGCGCCTCCATCGGGTAAGTTTGGTGAGATAATCCCAACTGATCAGCAGTAAAGGCTTGCTTGATGTGGTATGTCTTATGTGGTTGCGCCACTGGAGATATACTGAACTAAACTGTTGAGCCTTGTAAATGTGACACTTTCTGATGGATGGTTCTAATGGATAACTCCTCCTCGTCACCTTTCAGATTCAGTTGCTGGGCTGCAGCAAGTAACAAGATGCGTTCGGATCCATCGTCCAGGATAGCATAAGTTTCCAATGTGTGGTTCTTATATCTCAAGAGAACTCTGACTACTTTCAGCAGGACTCGGTTATCTGTTCCAGTTCTGTCCAGATATAAGGTCTCAGCTGTGGAACTTGATGCTGGCACAGTATCTTTGACTGCCTTGTAATTGATGTCATGGAGTATGAGCAAATGTTTACCTCTACATTTATTGCAGGGTTTTTTCTAATTGCACTGTTCAGCTAAATGTGTCCTACAACACTTCCAACAGCGCTTGTTTGTTTGAATCCAGGTTTTCACTTTTTCAGTTGTGAGCTGCTGAAAGTTGAGGCACTGACTAAGGAAATGGTCTGTATTCTCACAGTAGGGACAAAAGGCTTTACTTTTCACCATCCTCTCTGGTGAAGTAGCTGCTTTGACTGGAGAGGAAGTACTATTTGGGGTGAAACTGCCTGCTCCGTGCAGTACAGTAGCTGGTCTTGACCTCTGCTCTTTACGTTTCCCAATTCCTTGGTTTGTCCATCCCTTTAGCTGAATGTTTCCCACCAGATCACTATTTTGACACCACGATTCAGACTGCAACCATTTGGAGAACTATGTAAGTGTAAAGGTTGAAGCATGATGAGGCAGCGTTTGTCTCCTGAAGGAAGCTCTTAAATCAGGTGGCAACTTGGTCAGCAGGCGAACTACGTGGGACCCACACTTCAATTCAGCATCCCCATCTGGTCCTAAGGACTTCAGCAGTCCTACAAGGGCTTGAATTCTTAATGCAAACCTTTCAAAGGCTTCTGGGTCTCCTGGACGTACATCTGGCGTGTCCATCACTCTAGCAATCTTATTCAATGCAAGTTGATGAGGCTTACCGAATTTATCTGTCAAGGCGTTCATTGTCTCGGTGTAAGGATATGGAGAGTTGAGGAAAGAATCTGCAATCAGTCTAGCATCTTCCAACTGTAGATGATCCACCAAAATTTGATACTTAAACAACTCTGACCCATACTCAGGGAGCAGATTGTGCAGAGCAAGCCTCAGACGTGCAAACTCGCTTGGATCTTTATGTACAAGGTAGGGTATACTGGGCTTAGGACCTCGATATTCTGCAGCTGACTCTTTTAACTGAATGGAAGATTGCTCTTACCAGTAAGGCTTCGGTCTTTGAGCAGGTAGTGGCCTTGGGTGGTGGTACATATCGCTCTTTGATCTAATGACAGGCTCGTAGCTGCTCTGGACTCTGTCATATGGCCCATAAGATCGGTCTGCAGCATACTGCGGTGGATGCGCTTACCACTGTGAATCGGGGTATTCCTAATGCACAGGAGGCGGTTCTTTATAATACTGTGGATAACTGGGCGTTGGTCCTCTAGGGGTGTCATGCTTTGACGCGACTTCGTCTTTCATCATCTGCAACTGACCCATCATTTTATCAATCAGAACCATCATGTCTGTAGTACTATGTGGCTCAGTCAGGGAAGCTCTCGGTTGCTGCAAGGGATAATTGGGGTCCTTCACACCACGACTTATGCCACTGAAGGAATAACGTGAAGGCTTGGCTTGTGGTGAAGAAGGGTCTGAGGAAACCACATATGAAGGAGAAGTATGCAAGTCAAAAGTGGCAGATCTTTCATACAAGGTAGGCGGAGCACTGGTACATAGTCGACCTTTGTGGTCGATGGGTGGGCCAGGCATAACGTCAGCTGATTGCTCATGGAAAGGAGTAGAGGCCTCAGGTCGATCCATGGTAACAGTCCGATACTGCGAGGCTGTGAAGGATGGTGCCCTTAAATCTGGAAGGTGAGGATATGATGTCGACTCTGATGACTGTTTCCCGTCTCTAGGTGGAGTATGAGGTGCTATCTGTTGTATACCTCCTTTGCTCCCATTGGATTCCTGTTCTCGTCTGTGCTCATACCGTGCTGTGCTTAAGTGCTGAGAATGTTTACTCCCTGGTTGATAACCTCCATAGTCCACCTCAAAATTGTCAAAATAAGCAGGATGACGTTTCTGGCGGTTTGGCCGTACATACTCTGGAACAGTTCCTCTTTGATACTCATCAACCATACTGTCACTGTAGCAAATCACCTCCGGTTCGAAGGACCATAATGTTAGGAAGGGTTAGTTGCTACTCAATTGGGTGGTAATATGTTGTATTCGCTACAGGATGTCAGTCATGACTCAGGAAGACAGAATCAGATTGATATAGGTTTACTTCAATAGTTGGAATATAGAAACAGCAAACGGCACGGTATGGCATAAAGGTTTTCTTCCTTTGGTTGCAATATAAACAATATGCAATTCTGTAGTTCTCTGTTTATGTGTGTGTGTGTGTGTGGTTCTAAATAAACAGAGAAAAGGAATAATTACTAACTGCAATAGTATTATCATGAATTAACACAACCGTATGCTCATAAGCTAGGACATTAGAACAATATTAGCAGAATACATATAAACAATATTATCGAAAGAGAACAACAATTCTCATAATAAAGTAATCAATTGTAGCAATTACATTATTACAGTGATAATAATCAAATGGAATAGTCACTAACGCTAACCAAATATTATACTATTGACGTCTTTCACAAACAATCATAATTAGCTTAGCATTAGGATGAATCAGCAATGAATCAGCACATTACAATGTTAACTAGCTACTAGAAACTCTCAAAGAAACATTAATAATAAACAGCGCACTTCCATATCGTCATTGACGCACACCAACTAAAAACACTCAGGAATAATTAGAACAGGGTAAATTCTCAGTACTCCAGCACTAACAGTCCACACCTGACCGGAGTTTCTATCCATTTCCTCATAACGCAGTCTGAGTTACGGCTGATGCAATACTTGCAATGAACTTGAGTAAGGGCAGGCCGCCACCTACAGGACGTAGGTGTAATGTTCCCACATTAACTATATACATGTTTGACTCATAGCGAGCCTTTTGTACACTCCTACTGCTGCTAGGAGGACCTAGGGTGGCCACCCTGTTGTCGCTGCGAAGGCTGAGGCTGAGCTGGATGCTGTGTAGCACTTCACGCAGGAGGCTGGTCACGTGAGCGGCCTGCAGCAGAACTGGAAGGCAGGAAGAGGTTCATGGCCTGCGAGGTCTCCTGTACTTCAGAGAAGCGGTCGACGATACCGCTTACCGCTGAGCCGAAGAGACCAATAGGGGAGGGCGGCGCGTTGAGAAATTCGGCGCACTCAGACTCCCTCATGTCGGCGAGCGTCAACCAGAGGTGCCTTTCTGTGACGGTGAGCGCGGCCATGCACCTTCCAATGGCCTGAGCTGCGGACTTTGTAGCACGAAGGGAAAGGTCCGTCGCGCTTCTTAAATCCGTGACGGCAGCTGGATCCGGGCCTTTTTCGTCCCATTCACGGAGGAGATCGGCCTGAAGGATCTGGAAAACAGCCATCCGGCTGTCCGGCGGCAGAAAACGCACGGCCGACAAGAGCAGACGTGGTCCTACAGGCTTTGGATGGGAGGGCAGACTTTGAACGCCATCTCGCAGAGGGAGGACAAAGGTGCGCTGCTACCGCCTCCTCCACTGGGGGGGGTAGAGTTGTATCCCTTCTCGGTGGCGCCGTCCACCTGGGAGAGCGTCGAGGAGACGTTTGAGTGGAGTCTCGCGGAGAATGGTGCGTTCCACGATTTTGAAAGTTCCGTGTGGAGTTCCGGCAGAAAAGATGCAGACCTGGACGCGGGCGCTTGGCGGTGGCGATGAAGAAAACAGCCGTCGAGTCTGTTAGGCGTGGGCTCCTTCGGCGGTGACCACTCAAGGAACGATTTTCCCGCCAAATGATGAACATAAAAAACAACCAGAACGATTTCCCCCAAATGATGAACATAAAAACAATGACAGCCAATCAGAATCCATCCTTCTGTTAAGAGCTCAAGCATTTAAAGCGCTTATAATAAACAGAACGTTATCGTCCGCTGGTGTGGTGGACAGTAATATAGTTATCGTTATAGCCTATTCATGTTTACAGGTATGGCTCTTGATGTGATAGGTTTACAGTTTAACAGTTGAAATATCACGTTAATCTTGAATCTGTCCTCTCTGACCTCGCGTGCATGACGTGCAGGTCATTTTCATGAAGAACAACAATGTCAGACAGACAATGTCAACAGTGTCTGCAGTCCCATGCTTGAGAAGGATAGTATCACCATGAGGTCAAACAAGTTTACAAATTAAAAGCTGTGTATGTGCCAAATAACATGCTGTATAAAAGGCTTTAAATGAGACTATTCAATGACAAACAATCCTGATATGGACATCTATGTGTCTTTCTTTCTTTCTTTCTTTCTTTCTTTCTTTCTTTCTTTCTTTCTTTCTTTCTTTCTTTCTTTCTTTCTTTCTTTCTTTCTTTCTTTCTTCTCCAAAGTCTTGTACATTAATTTCTAAAATACTGAAATAAACAGGAAAGCAAAACTGAGGTTATATAATACAATACATGATATGCCACAATATTTTAAAGGAAACACCAAAATAGTAAATCATCTGCTGATTGATTTCTTTTCATTGACACTTGGATCAGATAATAATTTCGGACCTGTAGAATAAAACAAATTAATTCAACTTTAGCCAATTAATTTAGCATTTCCATTAACTGTAATCAATATCTGCATGCAGTGTTTCAGGTATGTCAATCTAAATGTTAACGTGTGTTGTTCCATGTGACTGAGACTGTCCTGCCTTGCACACATCCAAGGATTAGTAAGCTGTCTAGTACAAAAAAAAAGAGAGAAAAGATTGGGGCAGGCAGAGAAATATGAATCTATTTCAACCATCACAATATAAAGCAATTCACATGAGTTTAAGCAGCCCTTTCATGCTATCTGCATGATTCAGATACAGTCAATAGACCATGCCTGTGTTGCACAACAGAGTCTGGCTAAAGCCCAGAGTACATTTATCATCTGCATTTGAGGAGACAACACCCTCATAAAGTCAAGAGAAAGGAGGTTCACTATAACCAACATACAGCATCCATCTGCAATCACACCCTCTGACACCTGCATCCAATGCTTTCGACAGTCTATATCTAGATTCATGGATGAAATCATATAGCATATCGTGTATTGTTCATTGTAAGAGAGGCATTTGAGGGCAAAACATGGATTTCCAGAATGTGTCACTCAGTCTATAGTGATTAAATACTGATATGTATTGACAAAATAACTAAAGTGTATCCTACCTACATTTATTTATACACATTTACACCTGTGTACCATCAGTACATTTCTGAGCCAATGTCCTGCACAAGCATTTACATTAACTTAAACATTTACTACAATGAAATGCAAAAAATGCAAGTAAATATTAAGCTTTAACAATAAAACCACTGAAATAAATATATAAGCAAGAATAAATTAACCATGCCATTTTTTCTAACCTCATTAATGCCTATCAGATTTGTTTAATTTCAAGTATACATGTGAAGACATTGAATTTTTAACAGTTAAATGCATCCTAAGTTTGTGTCTATTCTTTATTCTTTCAGTTATATTCTCTTTTTGGCATTACAATTTTTTAATGACGATGGCCTTTATATGCACAAGGCCTGCTCTTGTCCTCTACACATGTGAAAAGATCAGCTTCTGGAGAGGAATTAGGGCACAGTTGAGCGCCATATGGATGTCTGTGTTTATACAAAAAATGTATCTTGAAAAAGTATGTAAACAGTTTGAGTAGAGGAGACGATTTGTGCAGACTAGAGTGAGCAGGCTCATAAACCCTCACAAAGAAAACAAAAGAGGGTAGGAGAGTTTGCCCAGTGCATGTTCATTTTTACCTGCTACAACAAAACCCCTAAGCAATTAAGTCTCACACTGACATGAAAAAAACACCACACAAACAGTTACTTTGCCATTTTCCACTCCAACACAAATTTGTGAGAAAATGAAAATAGGTGTGACAAAGAATTGATTCAAAACACATCAAACATGTGTCGAACCCTCCCAGTTTAACTTCTGAAGAACAAAGAGTCTGTCTTCAGCCAGGACACTGACTGAGGAATTTCACACCAAAGAGCTGCAAGTGCTTCCAGAATATCACACAATTTCCTTGATGGGCAATAAAAAAAGGATCAGAGGTTAATTAACTCTGGGGTGGAATTTCTTTATTTTTTCCCCACAAAAGAGCATACGGAAACAGTTTATTTATTCCAATATAAGTGAAAAGGCAAAGGTTGAATGCTCATCTTAAAAGGCACCATTTCATTTCTGCACCATGACATTTTCAAACAGGTTTTACAAATGCTCCCCTATTTACATTTATTCAGTTAGCTGACGCTTTTATCCAAAGCGACTAGCAATAGCGAGCTAGCTTCGAAAGCACAAGATAAGACACGCCTCCTCCAAAACAAATGAACGAGTACAGCAGGGAGCAAACAAAAGCATCACGTGAGATGGCGGTAAACTACCTCATGTCGCAAAGCACATAACATTACAATAATAATGAACATAAACAACTTAAAGAGCATTGACCTGTACCACCTGACTGCTGCAGATTCATTTCGGCGTTGATAGTATTTCCTTTGAAACGCATAAATTCGAGACACAAACTGCTCAGAGTAGACGTCACAGGTTTCCATCTCTTTCAAATTACAGTAGTTATGCGTGGAAGCAGCATAAGCTTGTTGTATTGGTTCAGGAGGAACTGTAAAGGTGGCTGCTGTTTCGGTTGCGGTGCTCTGTGACTGATGTCTGTCTAACTCTGCATAACATGAAGCACGCTGATAACGTGTGATGTCTGCGCGAGCAGTGTGTGCCGAGATATGGAAATACATACGTTGACAGGCAGGAAATCTTATCATTGCATTCGGGCCGAATGCAATGATTGGACAAACATTTTATTGTCCTGGACCTTCCACAGACGATATATATATATATATATATATATATATATATATATATATATATATATATATATATATATATAAATACATTTAGACCATATCAGGATGTAAAGAGATTTCAAACTGCATAACAAAAATTATTCTGGAACAAATCATCTGCCCTGGCTTTAAGTTGGTAACCTACTCAAAGTTGTCTCTATATAAGCTAGGACATGAGAAAGTATTTTAAACAAAAATGACACATGGCATGGAGTCCATAACTGCCTTATGGTGCTTGAACAGATGATCAAGGATCCAGGTGGAAGGGTGTAACATGAAGCTAAATTTTCACATTTGCAAAGTGAAAAGAGACGTTAATGCATTTACCGAGGCAATAGAAAGGGCATGAAAGAGGAAAGAAATGGCCCAAAGTTAATACCTTTGTTTGGAGAGAGCAGCACTTCACATTGACCTCGTCTCCTCAGGCAAATCCCTCCGACACCACCACCAATAATCCGACCCACAGGACTCCACTGTCTGTTCCAAAAACGATTAGCTGATAACATCACGGCATGCTGGAATGTAAACATTTACAGTAAAACCATAAGAGATGAACTCTCCTCCAGTGTGATGCATTTATCAGCCATAAACTCTCCTTCTCTTCTGTGAAAACACACACTGAGATTTTTAACCACAAGCATTGCTTTGAAATTCCACAGATTTAAATGTATAGGGTTTGACAAGTGTGCGGTTAGAGAAATTAATGTAAAAAAACTCAATGCATCAATGTTTTTCTTTTAGCGTTGAGAGTGTTTGATATGGTTAAAGATAACGCTCACCCCTATTGTGGCTTTCTGTCGTTTGGTGAATTGAACAAATAATCGTTGGTACCCTGAATATTCTAAGAGAAAAAGTTTGGAATAGAACTGGATTTTTTATCAAAAATTAATTTGATTACATACCAAAATCAACCCAGGGCAGGTGGTCGGAAAAGATGGGTTCCACGACGTTAACCGCAAAGGAAAGTTGTTTCCTAGATAAAACAATTCCATTGTTTTTCGATAGGTGTGTTCCACTGTAAGTTGCCTTGTGAAGATCCATCGCTGTATATGACATAAAAGTACCATGATGCCGTTTAGAGAGCAGAAAGCTCAGAATGCTTTCGATTCGCTCTCACGGTAGTTTGATGTTTATACAACGATCGATCTGCACAGCGTCCCTTCCATAGATATACACAACAAAGGCCTTTATTCTGTATATCTATGGCCCCTTCAACCATAGGTGGTTGGATGGCTGGATGTAACCGATCGGTGACAGTTGCCGCGTGGAGTTGTGAAGTTTGACACTTTCTGTTTCCCGTAGTTACCGCTCATGGAGTGTTACATACTTTATCACAGCTGAAGTGAAATAAATGCAACATTTGTCGAACACACAGACGTTTCCGATACGTTTTCCTTTAATTCTTTATGTACTGCTAATTACAGCATCTGTTAACAATAATAAAGTTTTGACATAAGCCTACACTATTTAAATACCAATGTAGTGGGGTCTAAGTTTTTTTAATCAGTTTTATATTCACATGACACAATAATATCGCAACTACATGAAAAGAGATTTTACTGGAATAAAAAATGCTGATTTGTGAGCATTAGTCATCAGCCTGTCTCAAGTTGGACAAAATCTCTACTGATTTATTTCAAGTCAGCCGCTAATCTATCTGCGTGCGCAGCGCTTCATGAAGTCGACCAAGCCTCTTATGTAAACATGCGCTAGATGGATGTGTTTGACTGTTGCCAGAGCCCGTCTACGGAGGGCCTGGCCACTCCCTATTAAGTCCTATTGTACAGAATTTTGGATGTAGTTCCACCAGAGTTCCACTGGGCTAAATTTGTCTCTTTCACCCGATTGCCTTTGAGAAATCTCAGATTTGATTGTAGGTTTTGCAAGTTCAACATGGGTTATAGGTCGAAAGTTGAATGAACGAGTACTTCTGTCCTTTCGATTTCTTACAGGTTGAGTTGTTGTTGCCCATTACACGCTAGCATTCTGCTAATGAACGCTGATTGGTCAGTGAAGGACTGATTACGACCAGAGATACCGCTTGATGGCATCGTGGCATCTGAAGCGGGACCAGAATGTTAAAGCGGACTGAACTCTTCTAGCACTTGTATATACCTGTGTCAGATGTGTTGTCAATGCCTCGAGAGAAAAGAAGTGCAGAGCGCGAAAGCACCAAAGTGACTGAAGGATTGCGTACTGGTCGTACGATGTGTATGACGTCATTGACATTTTAAAAGGCTTTTTAAAGCAAATAAGTGACTCTAAAAAATCTAACACCCAGCAAAGTGTAATTTCTTTGCATCTCCTTTCGAATACAACATTCAAATTACTCAACAAAAAATTATATCCTGAGAAAAGTGGATTTTGAGGGGTATAGCTCCATAGACATCCATTCATTCTGCACTCGTCCTGTGAGCGCCCTCATATGGAACCAGAGTGAAACTGCAACCAGTTCAGAAGCCGGAAGTTTACTGAGAGTGGGAGTTCTCCCCTTATTAGACATTCTCTGCTGTTGCGCTCGGATCTTGCGTCTTTTGCAGCCACTCATGCATGACACAGCGTTCCAAAACCGAGGTGCTCAAATGCCAGACAACATAGTGTCAGCCAGATCCGGCCCACATCTGGTATCCGCATGGAATCCACATGTACCAGATGTGGCCCAGATCTGGCCCGACACTAGTTGCTGTCTGGGATTACAATAAGTTAAACTTAAAAGATGTATCTCGAAACCTTGCGCTTTTTCCCCATTCCACTGCCCACATCTTGTATTTTTCAAAGCAAAAGCGCTTTCTGTGTCATGATACATTTTTCACAAGTAAACTGACAAATACACAAACCGGAAACAGCGAACATGCGAAAGTCTGTTTTTTGTATTGGTATAACTGATGCTTACATATTATTCTGCTGTGGTGTAAAAAATCTAACTCTAGCAAAAGTTACAATATTACATACAGAATTCAAAATATGCACATGAAGTTGTTGTTTACCATAAAAAGATGGAGAAAAGTGGTTTTCCTTTTTGGGCTGCATGATGGGTTTGTGAGTGTGGGAACATGGTGTTTTCTGGCACCAGTGTGTGAATATTTTTACACTCCTCTGGCCATAGATGGGCTGCTAAGGGCTCTGATATGCTCCAACCTGTTACATTTCCACAAGATGCTCCCCAACAGGTCCTTCTCTCACTCCCTGGGTGCTGTGAAAGGAATTTCAATGTTTTAATTATCGCAGATAAGGAAAAACAAGGAGTGCATTGAAAAACACTGACACAACTTCACTTATCAGAGCAGAGATACGACCTCCACTTAGAACCTCTTAAGGCTGCTCACCAGCTCTGATTTGGCACACATCCTCTCCTCCACTGTCTGGAATGGTGTCCCGCTGTCCTTGCTTTGCTCGAGTCATGAGCTTTATTGCCAGGCAGGTAACATGCGAACATTCAAGGCCTTCAATTCTGCCAGCTTAGAACAAAGACGACCTGACCTTGAACTGATTCAGAATTCCTATGAGAAAGCTTGATTTTTTTGTTTGTATTTTTATATGATCTGTTTTAAATGATACACTTTAGAGACCTATTACTTTAAACTAAAGCAACTAATGCATTGTATCAAGTGGCTTTCATTGTGCCAACCACAATATGATAAAATACACCATTAAATGTATTAATAGCAATAATTACAATATTTATTCCAGCAAATTATTTACTATTATAATATTATGTTATGTTATAATATGTGTTATTATTTTACAAGACTAATTGTAGGTTGATTACAGTAGTCAAATAACAACCCAGATAGCAACATACAAAAGTGTCGGATGTGGATGTGTACATGTGGATTCAACGCGTACCTGTGGGCTGGATCTAGGATGACACTATGTTGCTGTCTGGAAAGCAACTTCAGAAAACTTAATTTATGCTTTACTGATGCATGCAATCTTGTGATGACACGAGGGGAAATTATTTCTATTTCTATTAGACTAAAAAAAAACAAAGTGAGGCAGTTTTGTGTCGGTCTATTTCATTAGAGTGGCGCCCAAAAATCATAAACCACACATAACATGATGCAAAATACACACAATATTGTTGTGTGTTCGTGGGTCTTTCTGCCTTTAGTTTTGTCTTTAGCAAGTGAAATGCAAGCTAGATCGGGTTCAGATCATGTGATTGACTCGGACATTGCAGAATATTCCACTTCCTTTCCCTCAAAAACTCCTGGGTTGCTTTTGAAGTGTGTTTTGGATCATTGTCCATCTGTACCATGTAGTGCCATACTATCAACTTTGCTGCATTTGGCTAAAATCTGGCCAAACATTATATCCCTGTACACTTTAGAATTCATCCAGCTGCTCCTGTCTTCTGTCACATCATCAACAAACACCAGTGATCCAGTGCCACTGGAAGCCATGCACACCATGCCATTACACTCCGCCTACCATGTTATACAGATGATGTTGTATGCTTTGGATCATGATCTATTCCAAGCCTTCTCAATACTTTTTTCTTCCCGTCATTCTGGTACAGGTTGATCTTATAGTTTCACCTGTCTGTCCAAAGAACGCTTTTCCAGAACTGGTCCGGCTCTTTTAAATGTTTTTGGTAAAGTCTAATCTGGCCTTTCTATTCTTGAGTTTTATGAATTGCTTGCACCTTGTGGTCAACCCTCTGTATTTGCTCTCATGAAGTCTTCTCTTGATTGTAGACTTTGACAATGACATGCCAACTTCCTGGAGCGTGTTCTTCACTTGGCTGGATGTTGGGAATGGGGTTTTCTTTACCACTGAGAGGATCCATGCAATCATCTACCACTGTATTTTTCCATGGATGTCCAGGCCATTTTATGTTGCTGAGTTCACCCGTGCATTCTTTTTTTCTCAGAATGTACCAAACTTTTGATTTGGCCACTCCTAATGTTCCTGCTATCTCTCGGATGGATTTGTTTTGTTTTTGAAGCCTAACAATGGCCTGTTTGACCTGCATGGAGAACATTTGAACGCATGATGTGTGTTAAAAGAAATAGCTTCCAAATTCAAATAGCATACTTAGGGTACGTTTACATGACAGCTATATGCTTAAAACTGAGAAGTTTAGAGTTTTCTGCATACAGACGATACCATTGTCAAAACGATCATCATTCTCACGGATTCGCGAAAACAACTAAAAACGCTGTTTTCTGCTGTCAGGCCATTAGATGGCGATGAAATACTATAGACTGAACGTGTAATACGTATGTGCATGATATCATCGTCTTTAGAGATTCGCGTTTTTGTTGTTTACATGGAGACCGTTTTCAAAAACGTGCACTTTGAAACCCGTTTTCAAAATTTTGCGTTCTCAGGCACCCCCCAAAAAAGTTGTACGTTTTTAGTTGAAAGCGGTGTCGTGTAAGGGTACATTTACACGAAAACGATATGCTTAAAACGGATACGTTTTTCCTTTCAGATTTTCGCGTACAGACGACACTATTGTCAAAACGATACCCATTCACACCGATCCGCGTAAACGACTAAAAAACCTGTATTCTGCTCCCAGGCCGTTAGATGGCGATGAAACACTATAAACTGAACATGTAATACAAGTGCATTACGTCATCGTCTTCAGAGATTTGCGTTTTTTGTTGTTTACATGGAGACTGTTTTCAAAAACTTGCACTTTGAAACCCTTTTTCAAAAGTTTGCGTTTTCGGGCACCCAAAACGCTGTAGTTGTGTAAACAAACTGCCAAAATGCATAAAAAGTTTTATGTTTTTAGTTGAAAACGGTGTTGTCTAAAAAGCCCCTTAGAATCAACTACAGACCTTTTACCTGATTAATTGATGAAGAATTAACAAAGGAATAGCCCACATCTGTCCATGAAACAGCTTTTGAGTCAATTGTCCAATTATTTTTGGTTCTTTTGAAAGGGGGGATGTGGTGGCTAATCTAAAGAGCTGCTATTCATAAACCCTCCCTCCAGTTTGGATGCAAATACCCTCAAATTAAAGCTGAGATTGTGCCCATATCCATGAAGCCCATTCCTTTAAGCCCATATCCATTAATAGCTGGAATATGTTTTGATACCTGAAAAAAAGTGTCCCTTATCCAAATATATATGGAGCTATTAGTTGCAGTTTTGACTAAACAGACTAAAACATTAAATGTACATTAAATCTGCTTTAATAATGCTCCGAGTCAGTGTCTCCCATGCATGTTGCTGGAGTCCCACAACAATTTTTGGATGTTTCCCTTATCCGACACACCCAGATTCAGTCATGGAGCCTCTGCTAAGGAGCTGAATCAGGTGTTAAATAAAGGAAGACATCCAAAGTGTGTAGTGCTGGAATGTTTCATTAACAGGATTGGGAATCACTGCTTTGAGCTATCTCAGCAAAGTGGATGACTAGCCATGAAATTTACTGCATCTCACTAAACAGGTCATGAATGGCCAGTCGAGGCAAGCCAAGACATTTCTCAATGACAGACGGCCATTGGTTTGTTGCTCAAGGTCAACAGAGCAGACAGCTCTGTCCGGTGCGCTTTTGTTCGTCCAACCAGCTGAGACCCCTCCTCTCCTGTCCACACCTGCGGAAGAGGAGTCACCTGATGACTGGCTCGCTGTGCACAGAGAGAGAGAGACTTCTCTTTGAGGGTCTTGTCTGGAGATTTTATGTCCTTGTTTACTTTCTGAGAGGCATTTGTCAAGAGCAGAAAAAAAGCTGTGCTAGAGGCATAAAAGGGCTAAAGAGAGAACGTTTTGGCCACCTGCACACAAAAATCAGCATACAGCTCACTATCATCAAACCCTGTGTGGCCTTAAAGGGAGAGTGACCAAAAAACGAACATTCTGTCATCATTTAGTCACCCTCATGTCTTTCCAAACAGAAAAGGGAGAGGTTTACCCAAAAAGAAGTTTAGCAGAATGTCCAAGCTGCCCTTTTATAGACTATTTAAATTGGATTGGGATTAAAAAGAGAAAAAAAAAACAACCTTATTCGAATTGTGCACTATATTCCAAGTCATCTGAAGCCATTTGATACATTTGTGTGTAAGAAATTGAAATATAATTCGTAAGTTATTGAAAATATCTCTTGACAGCTCCATTCACTTTCCTTGTAGGAAAGATCAGCATCGACTTCCAGCTATAAATAACTCCTTTTGCTTTCCACTCAAGCAAAAACTCATGCAGGTTTTTAAAAGACATGAGGGTGAGTAAATGGTGACAAGATTTTCATGTTGGAGTGAACTGTTCCATGAACGCACATCTTTATTTATTTATTTATTTGAAGTTTGATATTAAGTTTGAGTCAAAAATCACCATGCATTCAGACAGAGTCTTTTCATTTATTTTCTTCTTTGGGATACTTTGATCTCGAATAAATAAGACCAGCCCATTTTCTCCAATCCCTTCTTTCATTTTCACAACTGTCTTCATGCGTAAATGCCAACTCGCTGTGTGGTATTAATATATCACTTTTGTTAGAGCAAGACGGTGCACTGTGCTCTCAAGACTTGAGGACATTAAGAGTGTCTCACTACCATAAACAGCGGGATTTATTAGGGGAAGCTCCCTGTTCACAGCAAGCCTTGCATGAGTTTCTTTTATTACATGGAAGGTGTGAAATATCCTGTTTTACAAGTCCAAACCAGTGACACAACTCAAGCCTTCACACACTTTAAATACACTTTGCTAAAACATGAAAAAACAAAATCCAAACACACACATTGGGTGAATCTTCAGGCATCCAGATAAAGAACCATTTCTTTCTATTCAGGGGCCGTTTACCCAACACCGTTGTCAACTAAAAACGGAACCCTTTTTATGCATTTTGGCCGTTCATTTACACTAAAACAAGCGATTTGAGGGCCTTTGATGGATCTTGAAATATACACATATGATGTTTTTCTTTCTAAAGTCCAATTTGTTTTGTATGTTATCAATGCAAAGCCATTCAAAAACATGTCCAAATACTACATTCATGTTATTGTCAAAATGAGAACTGAGTTTGTTGAATACTGTAATCTGATCATCATGTGTTATCATCACATTGCAATATTTTCATCCACACATATTACTGTTCAAAATTTGAAGTTAAAGTTAGCTTAAAGTTTAGCCTGGATGCATTAACAAAAGTGACAATAAATACTTTTTCATTGTTACAAAAGCTTTCTATTTTGAAATGCTGTTCTATTAAACTTTTTGCCAAATAATCCTAAAATGTATCATGGTCTCCACAAATATTAAGCTGTTTTCAACATTGATAATAATAAGAAATGTTTTTTTGAGCACCAAATCAGCATATTTCTGAAGGATCATGTGACACTGAAGACAGGATTAAAAATGCTGAAATTTCAGCTTTGGCATTAAAGGAATAATTTACTTTTTAAATTAAATTAAAAAGTTCATTTAAATTGTAATAATATTTTAAAATATTCCTGATTTTACTGTATTTTTGATCAAGTAATTAATCGATTAACCAACGTAGCAAACAAACTCAATGAACTGAGGAACTGTCATGTCCTTCGGCTTGGCCGTGAGGTTTATCAAACTGAAGGGGAACCAGAAACAGACAGACAGATAGCAGCTTTCAGCACAGGCAGAGGGAAGGGACGTTAAAGGCAGGGCAGGTGTGTTTTCAAACAGCTTTCAGGGTTTCTGCCTGATTCACAGAGCCACAAAGCTTCAGGTAATCTGTCAAAACGAAGACTTGTCATGTGCCCATCTCAGCCGGTAAGTATCGTGCGAGTGTTAGAGTGTGACTTATAAATGAATTTGTCAAGTTTAATCTTAATGTTCACCTAAATTATTCACTGTCTTCTGATTGTCAATAGTATAATAGAAAAGTGTTTGACTACTGGTGTGTGAACAAACAAAAATGCAGTTTGGATAAAGTCTCATGCCTACAGGCTAATAGACATGAGACGGGACAGGCTGTCTGTCAACAGAGATTCTGTAAAGCGATGTAACAGTATCATTGGAGGATTCTAGGACATTGCTGCTTTCTCTTTTTTTAGGTGCATGTTGTCAAGGGGTTTTACCCTACCTGGGCTGTCAATGCCCTCTTCCATATGCAGGTGCACACGCTGAGGGGCTCTGACCTATAGATTATGTTTCCAAAACATCAGCTTAGCACACAACAAAAGGGAGAGAGAGTTGAGATTGTGTGAGATTGTGTGTGAGCTTGTTTGCACGTGTGTGTTGCTTGTATAATGTAACAGACTTATTTCTAAATCTACTTAATTGTCGACACTTTTAGAAGAAAACAAACACAACCCAAAGTATTTATTTGATACAGGGGCTAAATTAATGAAAAATACATTTCCTAACATTTCCCAACAGCACAGCAATGACTTCATGAATTTCCAGTAAGAATTTATCATCCTATCATGATTGCATCTCTCTATTAGTATTACTGGACCTTAGTGCTGCATTTGATACCATCGACCACAACATTCTTTTGAATAGGCTCGAAAGTTATGTTGGCATTAGTGAAATCGCATTGGCCCGGTTCAAATCGTACTTATCTGCTTATCTGACCGTCTTCTGACCAGTTTGTAGCAGGAAACGAAGAGGTATTGATCAAGTTTGGTATGGAGTACCACAAGGCTCAGTACTAGGACCGTTGCTTTTTTAACCTGTACATACTACCCTTGGGAGATATCAAAGTATTAAACTAAGTCACAATGTGAGATTAAACAATTATGAGAAATAACATTTGACATAACTGGAGTTAACACAAAATATACGTTTTTATTTTAGTAAAAGTGCTATGCACATACTGTGCTGATTTCTCTGATGGTGTCAATTGTCACTCTGTATACACTAAGTTTTATACATTTCTTTAAAATTAATTATTTTATTCAGCAAAGATGTATTCAAATTAATTGAAAACGTTAGCAAAGATATTTACAAAGTAAAAAATATTTATATTTAGAATAAAAGCTGTTCTTTTGAACTTGTTGTTCATCAAGGAATTATGGACAAATTAATCATGATAAGCAGCACAACTGATTTCAACCCTGATAATAATAAGAAATGTCTATTGAGCAGTGAATCAGCATATTATAATGATTTCTGAAGGAATGATGCTGAAAATTCAGCTTTACCATCACAGGAATAAATTGCATTTTGAAATATATTAAACTAAAACATGTATTTTAATCAATAATACAATAATATGCACAATATGACATTTTTTAATTTATTTTTTGTACATGATTTAAAAAATGTAAAAAAACAAACAACAATCCCCAACTTTTGAACAGTATTGTATTAATTGTACTGGATCATCAGAGAGCTGAAGAAGGTAGTGCCAGTTTTTGGAGAGAGAGTAGGAGTGTTTCATTGAACCATGACATTACAGATTAGGCTGTGTGACAGAGAGACGGCACTGGTTTGTGTTCAGAGTGCGTCTGCCAGAGATAAGTGAGTCAGAGAGGCTATTGCAGGAGGGAGTCCACTCTGTCATGGCTTATTTAGACAAGGCGAGTCCTGGGAACCGCTCACCACTCACGGGAAGCCAGACAATGGGATTCTTCAGCAGAGCAGCTCTGTATATCCAGATCCAGCATAGGTCTCCCCTCTCAGCTGAGAGCTTCACGTCTGTCTGTAATGTACACAGAAGCAACTGGGCGCCATACTGTCTATCCAAAACACGCTCTCTGTGAAAGAAGGAAGATATGATCAAAAACCTTGCCAAAGGAAAGACTGCCTCTCACCCATCACATTTAACATGAGAGCTGAATATTATCCAGCAGCTACTCTAAAACGTATATTAGAACCCAAAAAACACTGGCAATCTCAAAGTAGTGCTCAACAAATATAGGCTATTCTTAAACTATTTGGCTCATCCTAAATTTGTGCTAACAGCCTTGCATTTATTGTTACTAAATCTAACCCTGAAACACTACATTATTTTAACCTAGTAAGTTTGGAATTCAAATACTTAATCATTTATATAATCAACGAATACAATTTTAATCATTTAAATTAAAGTAATTTCTGGTATATCAATCGGATTTGGTTATCCATTGTGATAAATTATAATACAAATGAAATAAATGAATACAATTTAAAACACACACACACACACACACACACACACACACACACACACACACACACACACACACACACACACACACACACACACACACACACACACACACACACACACAATAAATAAATAAATAAATAAATAAATAAACAAACCTGAAATTTCCTTTTAAATATGTTTTGTGCTAACCTTGTTATATTCAGAAATGCCAATGCAGCACACGTTATTCACAGTGAAATTATTTTACATGGTTCTATGAGAAAAATTCTGTTAAAAGGAACTGAGTTGAAACTGAAAAAAAATTAACTGTGATTGAAAGTTGACCTATTCAGACTGCTGTTTCAGGCATGTGACTTTTTCCTATCATCCTCCATATTTATGATCATCAGCGGGGCAAAGTAAATGGCGGTGAATACAAAAACCAGGTCCAATGACACAAGTCAGTCATTTTCACAAGGAATGAGGACTTTCAAGACTCTTGTTCGTCAGCGAGATGGATTGAAGAGGGGAGGTGTCTGCTGTAGGGAATGAAAACAAATGGAGTTGTGTGAGGGTCTGAAAGCAGATCTGAGATGGAAAACTGGGTAAACACAAGAGCTTCCTCAAAGCCAGCAGGCCTGCCAGTTACTGCTGTCAAAACCATAAGTGCGTCTCTCTGATTAATCATACGCCTTTCACCGTGACTGCTAAGTGGTACCATAACTAAAAACAAGATCAAGGCTTTTAAGGTCTGTTAATGCCAAAAAAAAGAACGCAAAGAAAATAGAAAAAATAACATTCATCCTATACCTACCTGAGCGTCATAGCCGAAACATCGCCCACCATTAAAGAGAAAAAAGAGGCAATCGAAATAAATAATGGAAATCAAATTAATCATATAGGCTATAGAGTAAAGAGGGTATAATTACATTTACAGTAAACCAGTAATATTGTGAATGAGCTATTGATTTAAATGAGCTGTTTTCTATTTTAATATATTTAAAATGTAATTTATTCCTGTGATGGCAATTTTCAGTATCCTTACTCCAGTCTTCAGTGTCACATGATCCTTCAGAAATCATTCTAATATGCTGATTTGCTGCTCGAGAAACATTCATTATTATTATCAATGTTTAAAAAAGTTGTGCTGCTTACCGTGGAACATTTTTTTCATAATTCTTTGATGAATAGCAAGTTCAAAAGAACAGCATTAATTTGAAATAGAAATCTTTTGTAACATTAATAATTGTCTTCACTGTCACTTTGGATCAATTTAACGCATTCCTGCTGAATAAAAGACAAACTTTGGAACAGTAGTACATATTTGATGTTTTGTAAATTGACAGTCCCAGTATTATCTTTAATAAAATGGCTCTAGCCTTCGAAGAGGAGTCATTCTTTGCATTAAAGCACTGATGCCGAGAGGATTTCACTGCCAGACTAAATAGTTTAGATTAGGGAAGACTGTGTGCGTTTACAGACACACAAAGGTGGAGACCTCTGTAAAAGGCCACATGAAGATGACCACCACGTCAAAGTTCACAGTCAAGTGGTCTCACAGTCACAATCAGGTCTCCGGGGTCAACCAATGCACAAACACATCTGTAAAGGCAAGACCAATTAGTGTAAATCACAGCTGGAAATCCTGTTCCTTGAACGTTGGTAAAGGTTGTTACAAGAGTGGCTGTTATAGATAATTTGAATGGCGGCTCTGGTTAATGTTAAGGAAGCCCCAAAAAAGAGCAGCTGTCAGTTCAAATGATATGACAAGGTGTCAACTTCAGATAGAAAGTGAGCCTCAGGCAAGGCGAACTTCATATCACACCTGTGTAATTGGCCTGATTTCAGGTGACAGGTTTTTGCACGGGTAGAACTATATTTTCACCTAGGGCCATTTTTCTGGTTGCATTTGCACTACCAGTAGGAACTCTGAAGTGCTAATTAACAGTCCTGTCTTGTACGTTATTAGATAAAAATGTTAAACAAAGAAAGTGGTAACACTTTACAATAAGGTTTATTATTTAACAATAGTTAACTATAGTTAACATGAACTAAGAATGAACATTCTTCTATTTATTAATCTTAGTTAATATTAATTTCAACATTTCTACATACATTTCATACACTTCATTCATTATTAAAATCAAAGGTTGTATTCGTTAACATTAGTTAATACACTGTGAACTAACATGAACAAACAATGAACAGCTATATTTTTTATTAAAGATGAACTAATATAGTAAAACAAATGTATTGCGCATTGTTAGTTCATGTTAGTTAATAAATTAACTAATGTTAACTAATGAACCTTAATGTATAGTGTTACCAATGAAGTAAATGGTATATGAAAACTATTGTAGTGTTTAACGTGTGGTTGATTGCCAATGTTGCTAACTGAGCAGAAATAAATAATCATGTTTCAATTTGTCCTTTAAAAGTCGCGTTGGATTTCCTCCTAGCGTAAACGTTAAGAAGTGGTTGGACTTTGGGGTTGGTCTATCTATTGCTGTTTTCCATGCTTGTGGAGTTAGTTCGTGGAGTTTGTCAACTGTGTGTAACATGGCATGCGTTGGGCCAATTGACATACACGTCATACTATAAAAGAACGGCTCGGAGGCTGCTTCCCTGATTTTCATCTCTTCAGCGAAGCTCTACGCATCGCTGGATCTTGAGAAGCCGCCGCCGTTGAAACCAGCGACCAGCAAGCCTAGGAAAGCGTCTGAGGAAGCCGGCCGTCTTCGCCACCTTCAGCCTTACGTGCCTGCTACGCTATCCGGAGTCCATATTCTTTTACTGCTGTGTGTGTTCGCCGCTGCGAGGCAAGGAATGGTCTGGTTCTCACCACTCTGCCTCCTCGTCAGTGCAGGAGTCTGGCCGCACACGAGCCGGGGTCGATGCGGAGCTTCTGCGCCTCCTCACTAAGGCCATCAACCTGGGGACGTCTACCCGTCTGAGCCCGGGAAGCCCTCCTATCAGCTCTAAGGAGGAAAAGACGGTTAAGTCCTGCCGCAGCCGGACTATCGCCAAAGCGTTTCGCTCTGTCAGTCCCCGTTGTCACGGCAACTGGAGATGTCCAATACGCAGCCAACGAGCCGGTGATACTACCCGCTCGCCTGCACACAACCGCCGTTTTCACGGCGAAGTAGAGAAATCGCAAAAAGTATAATGTCTGGTATAATGTATAATGTCTGTGGTGTTATAAGTGTAGAAAATGTGCCCACATCTCAGTGTTCAGATGCACTGCACCCATACCTCCGGTTCGAGCCCACGAAGTGTGGCGATCGGAACCCGGAGGCCATTCTGCCCCAATCTGGACACATAAAAGTATGTGAAGCGATTCCAGGGGTGTCAGAATAGGTGCTGAGCACAATAAGACAAGGCTATTCACTACAGTTCGCTCGCCGTCCCCCGCGCTTTTGAGCACAGACCGCGAGGAAAGTGAATGCGGAAGTAGCACATCTACTCCGCGGAGAAATAGCGAAACTCTTGTGCAAAGGGGCTATAGAACCGGTACCGCCTTCTCTTTGCGAGTCAGGCTTTTACAGCCGTTATTTTCTCGTACCTAAGAAGGACGGAGCCCTCAGACCTATCCTAGATCTGAGATATTTGAACAAAGCTCTCATGAGAAGACCGTTCAAAATGCTCAGACCAAACAAATTCTCGCGCAAATTCACCTGAGGGACTGGTTTATTTCTCTCGATCTGAAAGATGCCTACTATCAGATTCAGATAATACCCCGTCACAGGCCATTCTTGAGATTCGCCTTTGACGGTCAGGTATATCAGTACAATGTCCTTCTGTTCGGCCTGTCTCTAGCACCCCGTACATTCACGAAGTGCATGGACGCGGCCCTCGCCCCCTTGAGAAATCAGGGCTTGCGATTTATGCAACTAATTGGACGATTGGCTGATTCTGGCACAGTCAGAGATAGAACTCCTGTCTCACAGAACAGTGCTTCTCAGCCATCTGGAGAGCCTGGGTCTCACGGTCAACTGGACCAAGAGCTCATCACTGGCCAGTCAGTCAGCTTCCTTTCTAGGAATAGAACTGGATTCTGTGGCCATGACGGCTCGTTTATCGACACAGCACATGCGCAATTCAAATCAGGGAAACGTGCCGCGTGGTGCTCCTTATAGCCCCGCGATGGGAGAACCAGATCTGGTTCCCGAGCTCCCTCTACGAGAAGGTTCTACATGTCTAAATGGTCTGTGTTCTCCAAATGGTGCACTGACAGGAACTTGGACCCACGAACGTGTGAGGTCTCGCGGTTGCTTAGTTTCCTTCAAGAGCTGTTGGACAAAGGCAGGTCCCCCTCCACGCTTAAAGTATATGTGGCGGCCGTTGTAGTGTTCACGGAGTCGATGCGCGGCCAGTCAAGAAGAAGGAACGAGCTTGTCATCTGCTTCCTTAGGGGAGCCAGGAGGATGAATCCCCCGCGGCCCCCGTCGGTTCCTATGTGGGATCTTTCTTTGGTCCTAGAGGCCTTGAAATCATATCCCTTTGAACCATTAGATTCCGTGGATCTAAAGTACCTTTCGCTCCAAACTGTTTTTCTGACAGCTCTGTCATCAGTTAAACGTGTGGGGGATTTACACGCGCTATCTGTTAGCGCTGCGTGTCTTGAGTTTGGACCAAATGACTCCAAAGTCATTCTCAAGCCAAGGCATGATTATGTCCCTAAGGTGATTGGCACTCCCTTCAGAGCGCAGGTCATTTCTTTATTGGCTCTGCCAGCATATGATAGCGAAAGCTATGTTAGTCTCCACTGCCCTGTCAGGGCGCTGAGAGTTTACACTATGCGCTCCGCCCCTTTCAGGCGTTCAGAGCAGCTCTGTTTCGTTTGGTGGGTGCACCAAGGGTCTCGCCACCTCGAAACAGAGCCTGTCCAGATGGATGGTAGATGCCATCGCAGCCGCTTACACGTCTAAAACACTGCAATGCCCTTTGGGCGTTAGGGCTCATTCCACTAGAGGCGTGGCCTCGTCGTGGGCTTGGTCCAGTGGGAATTCAATTCATGACATTTGTGTGGCGGCGGGCTTGGCCTCCCTGTCTACATTTGTTAGGTTTTATGACCAGGAAGTTCCCGCGTTGCAGGCTAAACTTCTGTCAGCATAAGTGGGTGTGCGTCCTGCCCAGATTGATTGTGTGCAGACTACCCTCACGTGATTTTAGCTCTCCAGGTTGAGCTGCACTATATTGGGTTGATATGCTTATATAGACCGGCAACGCCACTCTGTATTCCCTTTGATTGCTTGTGTACATGTGTCGGCCCGCATTGCTGGCCGCCTGATTTCCGCTCATTTGGATGAAATGCTTTATATAGACCGGTAACGCCGCTCTGTATTCCTTTTGAGTGCTTATGTACATGTGTCGGCCCGCGTTGCTGGCCACCTAATTTCCACTTTCTGTGTTCCCCAGGTTTCCCTGGGACTCATGTAGTGGATGCTTGGCGCGCACGGCGTTGACAAGGGGTTCCCGTAGCGTAAGCTAACTTACGCAATACGAGAGAACCTCTCGTAAGAGAACATACTCGGTTACCTAACGTAACCTCGGTTCTCTCTAGAAGAGGGAACGAGTATTGCGTAACCTGCAGTGCTCGAGAGACTTTGCTTCAGTCAAAGAAAACCAGGGAAGCAGCCTCCGAGTTCTTTTTTATACGCTAAGCCACACCCATTCTGGCGGGCTGTGACGCGTAGAGGGAGCGGCGTGACGCTAGGCTCACTGGTAGGCTGCTGCAGTAGCCGCAGGGCAGCCAATGAGCACGCAAGATAGCCTGATCTAGGTCTACTAGCTGCTGCACTGCGTTGACAATAAATACAAAATTAAGGATAATTTTTGGCCTCATATCTCGAGAAAATATGACTTTACCCGTAGCGTAAGCTAACTTACGCAATACTCGTTCCCTCTTCTAGAAAGAACCGAGGTTACGTTAGGTAACCGAGTACGTTTAGTAGTTTTGTACTACAAGTTTTCTTTAAGTGAACTTAACATTATACTTATAGTTTATTATTTATATATTATTTTGCTCTTATAGTGTACTCTCAGTAAAGTACTAGTTTAGTAGTTTTATACTCCAAGTTTTCTTTAAGTGAACTTAACATTATACTTACAGTTTACTATTTATATATTATATTTACACTTGCACTTGCACTAAAATCATGTAAAACCCTAAATACCATTTCCTTTAGAACGCAATGTTCAATTTCAGAGGGTGAATTTTTAGAGTTTAAGCTTTCAATTTACAACTAATTTATGATGATTGCTATACAGTCACGTGAAAAAGAAAGTACACCCTTCTGTTTTATGTATCAGAACACCAAACTGGTCTACAGCAGGTCTTAAAATGAATTTAAACCTCAGATAAACAACAACACATAACGTTAAACTGTGTAGTTTTTTAAAAACAAAAATAAAGCCAAAATGGAGAAGCCATGTGTGACAAACTACACCCCATGATTCAATAGCTTGTAGAACCTCTGCACCTTTAGCAGAAATAACTTGAAGTAATCATTTTCTATATGACTCTATCAGTATCAGCATTTTGGGTTGAGGTCTGGGCTTTGACGGGGCCAGTGCAACCCCATGATTAATTTCCTATTCAGCCATTCTGTTGTAGATTTGCTTGTGTGCTTGGGATTGTTGTCCCTTTGGATGACGCAGTTTAGCCCAAGCTTTAACTGTCGGACAGATGGCCTCATATTTGACTCTAGAATACTTTGGTATACAGAGGAGTCCATGATCGACTCAATGACTGTAAGGTGCCCAGACTGCCCACTTCCTTGCTGTAGAACAATCCCAAATCATCACCCCTCCATCAGCGTGCTTGACAGTTGCTATGAGGTGTTTGGGCTGATGTTTTTTTAGCAAACGTAGTGCAGTGCATTATGGCCAAACATCTCCACTCTGTTCTCATCTGTCCAGAGGACTTTGTTCCAGAAGTCTTGAGGTTTGTTCAGATGCAACTTTGCAAACTTAAGCTGTGCTGACAGGTTCTTTTTAGAGAGAAGAACCTTTCTCCTGGCAACCCTTCCAAACAAGCCATACTTGTTCAGTCTTTTTCTAATTGTACTCTCATGAATTTTAACATTTAACATGTCACCTGAGGCCTGTAGATTCTGAGGTGTAGCTCTTCAGTTTTTTGCAGTTTCTCTGAGCCCTACAGGGTCTGACCTTGGGATGAATTTGCTGGGACGTCCACTCCTCGGAAGACTGTCTTGAATTTCGGAATAATCTTCCTCGCTGTAGAATGATGAACTTCAAATGGTTTGGAAATGGCCATTTACAGTTTTTTCCAATCGCTATGACAGTTTTTTCAATACATTTAACAAGTTTCCTAAACTCTTAACACAGTTAGCACTACATTCGTCTGTATAAGCTATACTATTAATACATTTATTGTTGCTTTAACACAAAATGCATACAAGTAGCACAAATTTAAAATGCTTGAACTCCTTTTACACACAAGCTCAACCAAGACCAAAACAATGTAATTTTACAGTCAAATTTACAAATGCTTTCACACTGTATGTCAGAACAGATAACATCATGTTCTAAACATAACTTATATAGGCTAAAGTCAAAGTGAACAGCTGTTCATATTGTGAATTGAAACACAAATATATTCCCTGTATCTTATTCCATTGCTAATGAGAAACAGCTTATTGAAGTTATGCAAATATATAAATCACAGCTGATTCCCATCTAGGAAGCATACTCAGGTGTTGAGGTTCTTTCAATCGCATGATCATATGTTCTAAAAGAGGACTCTTTGGGCTGATCTTGTGTGGAAAAGGAACAATATAGAGCGAAAGAAAGAAAGAAAGAAAGAAATACCTGCACGAGGGAGAGGGAGACGAGTACCAGGACAAGGGAGAGGAGTGGAGCAAGGACAAGGACAAGGGAGAGGAGTGGGGCAAGGACAAGGACAAAGACAAGGGAGAGGAGTGGGGCAAGGACGAGGACAAGGGAGAGGAGTGGGGCAAGGACAAGGACAAGGGAGAGGAGTGGGGCAAGGACAAGGAAAAGGGAGAGGAGTGGGGCAAGGACAAGGGAGAGGAGTGGGGCAAGGACAAGGGAGAGGAGTGGGGCAAGGACAAGGACAAGGGAGAGGAGTGGGACAAGGGCAAGGGAGAGGAGTGGGACAAGGGCAAGGGAGAGGAGTGGGACAAGGACAAGAGAGAGGAGTGGGATAAGGACAAGGGAGAGGAGTGGGGCAAGGACAAGGGCAAGGGAGAGGAGTGGGGCAAGGTAGAGGGAGAGGAGTTAGAATGTGTGGTGGCGCTCAAAGGAGGACCAGAACTAGGGTAACTGATCAATTAAGAGCTACTATCATTGACCATATCATAAACCACGGGCTATCATACAGAGAGGCTGGTGAACGAGTACAGCCAAATCTCAGCTGGGACACAGTGGCATCCATTGTCCGTATTTTCAGAGAAACCAACAGGTAGGATAATGCTTCTCCTACAGCAAAGTGCAAATAATTTTACCATTTATTAGAGTGACTGTATGCCGGTCTCTAAAATGTAACTGTATTTTGTCCCTCTAAGGATTCAACGTCTACCTCCCTCAGGGGGCAGAGGAAAGCTCCTAAATGAAGAACAGGAACTTGCTATTGTCAACATGGTGATTGCTGACAATGAAATAAAACTGAAGGACATTCCGTTCAGAGTTGTAGAGGACAACCTTGTACTTGGGAACATTGCAGCAATCAGCATAACATCCATTTCTTGTACTCTAGCTAAACACAGAGTTTGAATGAAACAACTATACAAAGTTCCTTTTGAAAGGAACAGTGAGCGCATCAAAGAACTCCGTCACCAATACGTCCAGGTAAGGTTATGCAATACAGTCATTACTGTACTATACACAGTGTGTTTTGCAGTAAACTACTCTATAAACCTGGAGTACATTAGGACATACAGAAGATATACAGCACAGCATTTACATACACTGTGTCTAATTACTTTCAGAGAGTCATGGAGTTGGAGGCCAATCAAGTCCCACATGAAATGATCTATGTTGGGAGAAACATAATTGGCAAAAGGGCCACAGTTACCGTGCCGGGCCAGAGAGGAGCCAACATTACCATGTGCGCCGCAATCTCCAACCACGGTGCACTCCTGCATAAATGTGAGATTGGCCCCTACAACACAGACCGCCTGAAACGAAAGACTGGTGCCATAGATAGAAAGGGGACAGATGGGAGACCACTTGCCAATATATGTGATCATATGGGACAATGTGGCATTCCACCATTCTCGTGCAGTCACAGCCTGGTTTGACGCTCATCCAAGGATGATGTCCCATTTCCTTGCCCCTTACTCCCCTTTCCTCAACCCCATTGAGGAGTTTTTCTCAGCCTGGAGATGGAAGGTTTTTGACCATCGTCCACATGACCGAATGTCCCTCCTGGATGCAATGGATACTGCATGCCAAGACATCACAGCTGAACACTGCCAGGGGTGGATAAGGCATGCCAAAATATTCTTCAGGATATCAGGTGTGATGTGGATGAGAACATGTGGCCAAATGCAGAAGACTGGGCAGATTAGAAGATTACTTTGTTTTTAAATTATTACAGTATTCCAGTGCTTTTTCTGTTTGTATATCTTGCAGCAATGTCCTTTTGCAAATAAAGTATTTACTGCAGCAATTCGGTCTCTGTCTTTTTTTTTCCCATAAACTTTCTATAAAGCTACTCTGAGATGGTAATTCTTTTTTGTATTGAATTTCTGCAGCAAAAGAAACAAAATGCATGCATTTACTAAACCCAACAAAACAAAAATGTAGAGAGGCATCAAAAGAAACTACAGTGCAAAACACAATCTATGATCAATACAATCTATTGTATAAGGGCAGACCTGACACATAAAATAATGCAGTTTCTGTAATTTCAGCTGATGATAGTGTTTTTTTGTCATTGTGTTATGATTGACTAAATGTTCCTGTTGGAAGAGAACATGTGTTAGTGTTTTGAATAATTATTTGATTTTGAAACATGTTTGCAGTGTTTTGTTAGACATAGTGTATTGTGTTAGTGTATTATTGTATTTTGAAAATTAGTTTTGGAGTTTAGTTTACAATGTGTGATTTTGAGCATGAAATTAACCGTTTTGCCAATTGTGTGTTTTAGGTGTGTTGGTGCGTTAAGAGTTTAGGAAACTTGTTAAATGTATTGAAAAAACTGTCATAGCGACTGGAAAAAACTGTAACCCTTCTCAGATTGATGGCAGTAAGAAATTGTTTCTCTAAAATAATTGCTGATGTCTTTTCTCCCTGGCATTGTTAACACTCCTGAATGCTCCAGACCGGCAAACTGCCAAAACTTCTGCTTTTATAGAGTTGGTCACACTTGCTGATGATCAATTAATCAAAGGCATTTGTTTAGAGTGACCTGACTGCTACTTACCCTCTTAATTCCTATGGAAGCACTAAGGGTGTACTTAGTTTGTCACACATGGCTTTTCCATTTTAACCAAGTGTTTGTTACACAAGTAATGACACTGTAATATGTCATGTGTTATTGTTCATCTGAGGTTGTATTTACCTAATTTTAAGACCAGCCAAAGACCAGATGATTTTTTATTATGTCCTCATAATACGTAAAACCATAGAATTCAAAAGGGTGTCCTTTCTTTTACACATGACTGTATATGTTATTGGGAAAAAATGCAATAAAAAAAGCATGCCAAGTGGGAATGCCATTTTTTTGTACTTCCACTCAAGCATAAATAGGCTATAACTTTCAGGGAAATATTAGGTCATTATTAGGTCAGTAGGTGGAGAGAAGGTGTTGACACATGAGCATTTACACTAGGAAAGCAATCCGGACCTGTATTTAGAATTGTCCACTTGTGATCCGTTCGAGGCATCTTGATAACAGAAACAGGGCCAATGACTGCTTTTGTGATATTTTTGCACGAGTCATAGGTTGATCTCAACATCACTGAACAATTGTGGGGAAGAATACAACATAACTTCACTGCAGGACAATCAGTAATAAATAATAATTTCATATTTGATAATCATAAAGGCATAAAAAAATCAAGACCAAGGGTATCTACAGTTTTGGCTCAAAGAGCCATGGTGCTAGTAACACCCATTGGTTTTATTGATAGGAATCTTGCATGCAGAAATGCTGAGCATCAAATGCAATAACACTACGTTAATCTGTGTGTGGTAAATCAATGGAGAACAACCCAAACAAACAAGTGTCTCATGAGAAATATCCTTTACCAGGCCATGAGGGCTCTTTATTAGAGTTCAAAGAAAAAGCAAACACTCCACTGTCTATCAGCAGTCCAACAACTAAAGCAACACACATTTTCTCACATTTTCCCACTTAGGAAACTACTCCAAGTCTCTCTCTGACTCAGCTGATCAAACATCAGCCCAGGCACATGTTCTAAAACAACAATAACATCACCTAATTCCCAACAAATACATCGTTTACCATCTCTGACTCCTTAAAGAACTGCGTAGGGCCGATCACTGGATGGATCAGGAACCATAAACACCTCCTCATAATCCCCTACAGACTCTGCAGAGGAAGCTCATCAGCACCATTGTGGGCAAGCTTGTGCGGGCCACCCGCGACACGGATGGGAGGAGAGACATAAACGAAAGCTAGGGTGGGGTGAAACACACCATCACATACTCTCAGATATTCAAAGAGTGTTCATTAACACTCCCTGTTTGCACAGATGTCTACCTGACAAGATATACGTCTGGAATAGAGAATAAAGACTGTATAAAAAATATCATCTTGCACCTGCAAACGGATCCAGCAGCAAAACCACCCAGATTTTGTTTTTTGAATCAAACTTTGTACGTTTTTTTCAACGATACCCAATGTTCTCATTAAATCCCATATTACTTTAAAAGAGAGAAAAATTATGTTTAACTTCACTAGTAATATCAAGCAAGGGGATTTAGATTCTTTCCGAAAGCAAATAATTCAATGTCCTGCAGTGTGTGTGTGTGTGTTTTTTGCAAACAGGATAATATAAAGTCAGTTTAAGGACATGAACATACAGGTTATGACTGATGTTAAACTGTGTATCCACTGTAGCATCCAAGGATAGAAAGGTTCACTCCAGACCTGATTTCCATAGGTCTGTATTCAAATTTAAAAAGTTCTTAGAAATGGTAAAGTCAACACCACCTTGCCATTCTATGGTTAGTCCCAGAAAATGTGCAAGAGCATCCAGATTGATAATCTACAGTTTACAGTTGAATTGAAACCAAGCACAAAATTGCATTGAGATCATTTGAGTCTTCTCTTTGCCTTGGGCATTTGAATCAGGTCTAACTCTCAGTGACATCCATGTGCGTCTCCATTACAGTCCAGCTCTTCCACCTGGCAGACTGACAGTCAAGTTCACGTTCAGCCGGCAGAGCCTGCGGCTCTCAGGAGCGGGACTGATGGTTCTTCATCTGTCATCTGCTCTCTCTCATAGCTTTAGAGAAAAGGGAGGATTTTTTGAACCCCATCATCAGCGGCATGCTGTTACATCATTAGGACATTATTGTGACAGGTTTTAAAGTAATATATACACTTAAAAAATTCATTATTGCATTATATGTAAAATATCAAACCAATAGATTTTCAAGGAAAAACATTAAATAAAGACCATATTGTTTTAAAAACATATAGGCTACAATCATATATATAATTTATTCCTGTGATGTCAAAGCTGTATCTCCAGTCACATGCTCCTTAAGAAACAATTATACTATGCTGATTTGGTGCTCAATAATTAATAATGGTTCTGATTGTCAATGTTGAAAATAGTTTTTGCTGATTAATATTTTGGTGTAAAATCAAATAGCATGATGCTTTTTTTTTCAGGATTCTTTGAACAACGAACAGCCTTTATTTGAAACAGAGATCATTTATAACATAAATGTATTTTTTTGTCTCTCTTGATTATATATAAATACTAAATTCTAACACACACACTTTGTGATTGTCAAAAGTTAGTGGTTATTGGTTAATATGATATACCAATTAATAAATAAATAACAACTGTGCAAACTTGAGAGGAACTGATTTCATACATCGAAGAACTTACCTTGACACTAGGTGCTAGACAGCAAAACACACACAAAAAGACACAAATACTTTTAGCGCAACATTAGAGACTGTCTCATAAAAAATAAATAAACATTTAACTCTCTTGTCCAGACATTAGCATCCAGGTAAAGTGAGAGCTCCTCCATGTACACCCCTGGCAATTGTTCGGAAACTTGAAGTCAAAGGTCACATGTGCACCTGCGTCTTAGACCAAACACTGAATTTGCCACCAACAGAGATCTTTCAACTCTTACTGCTTAAGAGGGGCAGCTCCTTCTTTCCCGAGGAATTTCACAATCCACACAGAGGAATTAGGTCATGTATCTAAATATACTGGATAGCTTTTCAGGAGGTAATGACTAACTTATGAGCATCCAAGTAGGAAAGTTAAAACATGGAACAAGTATAAAATATGAAAAAAAATAAAAAAAATAAAGGGTTGCCATTTACAGTATAGGGACTACTGTTCTAAGTGGATGTGTTACCATTGTAATCACTGTGGATGGATGTTTCTTAATGTTAACCAGTTTTATATTATACATACTTCTTGATATACATGTTTCTTGAGGAGAAAATCAGTATATTAGAATGATTTCTGAAGGATCATGTGGATAAAGGAATAAATGACATTTAAATAGAAAACCATTAATTTAGTTCGCAATAATATTTCAGAATATTACTATTTTTACTGTATTCTTCATTTAATAAATGTAGCCTTGTTAAGCATAAGAGAGTTCTTTCAAAAACATACAAAAATACCAATCCCAAACTTCTAAATGATATAGTGAGTGCAGCTTTTTTATATACAAACCAAAAAAGAAAAATTATGTTAACCCAGAACATTCATTTAACGCCCAACTTAAATGAGCGTTTACAGATAAATAATTGAAACCACTCAGACATCAGCTTTATGCATGCCAAGGAATTTCCTGCACTGCGAATTTATTGGAAGCTGAGGAACAAAATGGAACTGGGCAGTCAGACTGCTGTCAATAAAACTCCATACGTGTTCAACTGCCAGGTGTTTCAGCAGAAACTTTCAAAAACAAGAGCTCAAATTCAGTTAAGAGCAAACCAAAACACATTCTAGTGTCCATCAAGAAATAACTCGAACCAATTCATATTCATTTAATTACTCAGAAGGACCTCAATAGATAATCTGATTTAAATGACACTCAGGCCATGTGTTCTGCAAGTGTAAGGCATTGTTGACTGGATAATACTAATGCTAGGGAGAAAGGACTGGGCGTCTTTCTAAAGCTCTCATACAGATCTATGCGGGCGTCCCCAAGAGACCTCAAAACTATTTCTAGAAGTTGTAGAGGGACAGTGATCTCCGCCTTAAAACTTTGGAACAAGTGCAGCAGCATTTCCCACAAGTGCTGACGAAATGCCACCGCCAAATACTACAAAAATACCTCTAACATTGATATCTTTCATTGTCTCTGAGTGCTATTCATCCAGAGAAGGCAATGCATTACTCTACAGGTCTACATTCTTCCAGAAACAATGATTTAAATGACATTTATAATCCCAATTTGAATGGACATGCCTTCAATTGGTTTTGGCTGGGTATATAAAACAAAAAAATTTGTTTCAGGTTTGCTCTTCTGGGTACTGTTTAGATGAAAAAAAACAAAGAAGGGAATTGGAGAAGTCTAGAGACTGATTCCCGCCCCCTTAATTAGCATATCAAGTCTGAAGAGGCTTCTGATGCCCTCTTGTGGGACTCACAAAGATGTTTTTTTTGTAGCTGTCACAGTGAAAACTTAGGTCATGATTATTAGCTGAATTATACAGGAAAGTATTAAATGCTGAATGAAAAGAAGTAAACAGACATGGGTGTTCCGACTCTATATGTGCGTATCATTTATTAAATCAGTCCATTTGCAGCTCGAGTGCTGATCAGGTTGGTTATGCCAGGGTCTTGCCAGTTACTTCTCTCCGTCCCTCTGGATCCTGCGCTTCTCGTGCTGGTGTTTGGTGATAATGTACTTGAAGAACTCGTAGACGGACCAGCTGATGGCGGTTGAGGGCATCTGGTATATGACCCTGGCCTGAACGCCTTTGAAGTAAGCGGGCAGGCCGCCAAGCCTGTAGATAGTCCGGAAGGCATGGCCGAGGCCTGAGATGTGTCTTCCGCTCTGGCTGACCGAATCGAGAGCCAGAGACTCCTGCGTGTTCAGCAGCGTCTTGCAAACGTCCAGTGGCGTTGTGGCGGCGGCGGCGATTGCGCCCGCCAGCGCTCCCGACACCATGTGGGAAGAGGGGTGGTATTGTCTTTGGGGGTTCAACAGCTCTTGCAGGTATTCGTAGGTCATGAAGTGCAAAGCCTGGAAGGGCACATTCATGGTGAGCTGGGTAGGGTAACTGCGATAAAATGCCAACATCCCCTCCCGCTGCCACACGCAGCGCATACAGTCCAGGACGCCACGGTATGGCGAGTTATACATCTGCATCCTCTGCTTAACCACTGAACAAGCGGAGGTCATCACAGTCCAGACAGGAAACAAAAGAGGACAGGAAGGGGGACATTAATCAAGTGCGTGAACAAGTAATGATTGAAATACAGTAAGGGCCATCAAAGGAGAAATGTCCGTTTCATCCAGACGTGAGAAGATCAAACGAGCCTTCTGTGTGACCTACAGTCAAGCGGTCTGCTGGGAACAGACCAGGTGTCTACGCAAGGTCTTAATCCGGCACCTGCGCTGTTAGCCTTGAGCCTCAAGAGAGACACTGAAATCTGACTGAGACTCGGGCCCCTGGGGGATTTCGGCTAATGCTACTGTTTCAACATCGCACAGCTGTTAATTAGAGCAAGGCCAATCTGCTCTCACAAGGATGTCTTTTGGAAATGTGTTTTTTTTTTTTTTTGTTTTTTTTTTTTTTTTTAACGGGGAGAGAGTTTTGTAGTGAATTTAGATCTTTTCTGCCATCTCCTGGCTGGCAGTGCACAGTTAACTTCCAGGTATAAGGTTTGCTGATCAATTTGTGCATTATTTGGAGGGGAATATTGCGCAGGATGTGGAATAAAGTTTTTTTTCTAAATAAAATACAGAAAAAAAAGTAACCAAAAAAAAAAAATAGACTAGTTGTTTACCAAATTAATAATAAGCCGCAGTCCTACCAACTAGCATGGGACGGTTTGCTACATCATCTGGTTGCAAAAATCATCTTTCTCCTTTCTATCTTTTTCTTCTACTATGGTATGTGCCCCAAAAATGTTATTGCCATGACATGAAATAAATCAAACATATAAAAAAAAAATAAAAAATAAACATCCATGTAAACTAGATACAGATAGAAAGTAGAACAATAAACATACTACCAGTCAAAAGTTTGGAGTCAATAACATTTTTAAATGTTTTTGAAAGTGTCTTAAAAAAGTATGCCCATTAAGCCTGCATTTATCTGGAAAAAAAACAGTAATATTATGAAATATCACACACACACACATATTATATATATATATATATATATATATATATATATATATAAATTCATTATACAACAGAACTAAGATGCATATGAAATAAACCGTGCTTTTCAGGTATGTCTAACAGTAGTTTTCAGATACAGACATTAAGTAAATGTAATATATATTATTCATTATATAGATTAAATATACATTAATCTTTATTAGTTATTTAGTTAATAGTGAGTGTCTTTTGCATTGGATGTGCACACAAAACTTTTCACACTGTGAGAATTGAGTGCTCTTTTTACACTATCTTGCGCTTGAATATTTAAATTCGCAAGGCTTATAAACGCATGCAAAGGATAAACTTTCATGGAAAAAACGTTCATTATTTTACTCAGAGAAAAACATGCCTTCACGCAGTTAATTAATAAAAAAAAATAGTTTTTTCTTATATTGGAATTTTTCATGTTATAGCCGATGGTTTTAAATTGATAAAAAAATCGTCCGATAAATATCGCCGGGTAATACATCGGTGCATCTCTAATAAAATCATTATTAAAAACAGTTGTGGTGCTTAATATTTTTTTGGAAACCATTTTTCAGGATTCTTTGATGAATAGAAAGAAACATTTTGTAACATTATGAATGTCTTAAGTGTCACCTTTGATCAATTTTAATGCATCTTTACAGAATTAAAGTAACCTACCTACCAGAAAATAAAATCTTACTGACCCAAACTTTTGAATGGCAGTATATATTAAAGACTTTTTTAATAAAGTGAAGATTAAAGCAAAAATACCTTCAGCTGGATTCATGGCAGCATCATGAAGCAATGTGGCAACACATCCAGCTGTCCCTGTAACACAGACCCTCAGACATTAGCACCAAAATTAGAGCATGCACACAGTGGACAGTCACTGGAATCAAAATACAACAATCAGATATACAGATGGATCAGTTCACAGTCAAACAAAAACTGTTCAAAAAACCTGAACAGCCACCAAATACCCTCCATGATTTAACAGAGAGATTAGGGATTGACTGGATAAACTCTGGGGAATGTGTCAGGAAAGAAAGAGTCTTTTGTTCACTATACTGGCAATTACTTCACTCATCGTGACCATTTTACGGTAAAAAGCAAAAACTGCCGCTGCTACTTTTGAGAATACAATCAAAATACAGAGATGCTAACAGGACATGAGGCATTTTCCAGGAAATCATGATCCAAAAAAAAGATGCCAAAAATTATTTTTATCCCTTTTCTGTGTATTCTACTGGTAAATTGTAATATGCCAGCAGTTACTTACCACCCTTTCACCCTGACCTGGAGGAAAGAGAAAGAAAAGAGACACTACACAGCAACACCAACAATGACTTTTACCATGAGCTCCGCAATGTTGAGTCTAAGGCCGAGATTTACTAACAGCTTGCGCCGGCACTGTTAAAAAAAAAAATACTGTCAGGATATACTAAAGACACGCTGTGAGATTAGCGATGAAAGGGAGTGGACACAGTTATACTTGTGCTTGACCTTATAGCATATGCAGGAGTTTCCATGGACAGAGTTTATGGACAGAGTATTTAAAAGAATCATGCAATGTGATTTACTGAGGTTTGAAGTAGTCAATTTTCTGGTATTTTCACCATTATTTACCACCCCCCAAAACGCATGTATTAATCCAAATTTTCTGAAGACCACAACTGATGATGTGTGATGTGTGAGTTGATGAATGTTTATATGTGAATAAAAGGCTAAATTCTATCTGTTCGTCTAAATTCTATCTTCGAAATGCAAAAGAAGACATTTTAATAAAAGATTGTAAAACCAATGTTTTTGAATCGAGCGGTTTAGTTGCACATTTTCTGAAGAAACATGATCGCTTTATATCGTGTTTATATCGTGTATAAGCGATCATGTTTATTCAGAAAAATTGCAACTAAACCGCTCGATTCAAATAGATTGGTTTTACAATCTTTTAATAAAATGTCTTCTTTTGCATTTCGAAGATGAACGAAAGTCTTATGGGTTTGAAACGACATGAGCGTGAGTACTGATGACAAGTTTTTGTTTTCATTTTTGGGTGAAATAACCCTTTAACAGATTTTGCACCTGACATGACTGAATTTGCACACTCTCCGAAGATCACATGCAGAACTTTCCACTCCCACCTGCGCTTTTATTAGATTGCGGCCACATGCTAATTTGCTGTTTAGTAAACTAGGATGGCCCTAAGGATGCTTTCACACTTGGTTCGATTGCCTGGTTCAAACCAGAGTTCGATTACTCCCCCCTCCCCCGATGGATTGTTCACATTATATTATTTGGGTCCAAACTGCGGTGCATTTGCATCAAAGGAGAAGTGGTTTACCCCAGTTGCTTGGTAATGATGGAGGCGAGAAGGCGGAAAAATGCATAGCACTGCTTAACACAATTTCATATTTTGGTTTTCGAACCTTGGGCTTGTTTTTAAAGTGTCAGCACATAACTCTATTTGTGTCTAACTGCTGCGAATCAAATGTAGAGCAAATATTCTAAAGAATGCAAGAGACCAGCAGAAATGAGATGCACTGTACATTCTCTGCTTGCAGTGAGTCAGCCACGTTTGTCAGGAAAGTAAGAGAGATCACATAAAAAAACTGTTTATCGAATCATACATCACTAGCAATTCACTTCCGCAATTTAGTATAACTGCATTTATATCAGCAGCGAACCGTACCCCAGTTTTGGGTACGGTTCGGAAAACAGCGTTCACATTATCCAAACGAACCGAGCTCAGACATCATCAGTCGGGTGTGCATCAAAAGTGCTAGTGTGAAAGCACCCCAAGTCTAAATATCCACTACAACACAATTTGATGAATGCAATAATAAAGTATAAATCAATCACTTATCAATAAACTAGTGTTCACTTATTACGCAAAATTTAAGCTTTATAATGAACACTTTTCATAATATGGACATAGAGCAGGTCGGTTTAGCATGTGTAGTGACATTACATTAGGCTTAGCTTTTAAGATAATTCCAATAACATTAATTAGTTAAATGGCTTATATGGTAAGCCCTGAGCACTAGAAATACTATTCAGATCGGGGTTGTCCTAAAGTTTTACATTGCATTTGCACTGATCTAAAAACTAGAGATTCTACCTGATGGTAAATCATTAAAACAAAAATTAAATTAAGCAATTAAAAACATGAATTATTCATAGCATGTTCAAAGATTAACTACCCATACGATCTTCTCTTCATATATATATATATATATATATATATATATACACAAATATACATATATATACAAATATACATATAGCTGCTGTTATGATATCGGAGAAAGGCATTTGTGGTAATTTTGGAATTTGACCTCATCACTACTAGAAAGACGTTTTAAAGAGGTCAGGTGAGAAGACATGGGCAGATGTTTGAGAACTATCTGATTCATACAAATAACAAAGCCACAGTTAAATAACTATTTCCAGAATGTTATCCATTGTTGAGCTTAAGGCTGTGTTGTTTACACCTGGTGTTAAGATGCGTTTTGGTCGATCGGATCACAGGTAGACGAGGGAGACGCATGCCGTTTACACCTGGTGTTTTAATCTGTCTCGTCTGTCAACTTTCGACCACTTCTGTCCTGATTTCTTTGAGGGGAGGGTCTATAGGTGGGTAAATGTATAGGCTTTTTCAGATCTTTCTGAATGCAAAAGGAGATGACAGAAAAACCTACGGAGAGCATACGCTTTCATTCTGCTCTGAAGCAAGTCCATGCTGAACTCGATGAGCGCATGTTACAAATCAGGAATGGTGAGATAACATTGTGCTTGGTACGTTTTTCAAACCAAACTTGTCTTAAGACAACAAAGTTTAGATCCCGTCTGGCTAGCGCTTCTCTTAATGTTTACGCATTAGGTTAGGGGCCGGAGTCTTTTGCGGCTGTTCTAACACATGAGAGTTTACACTGGGAAAGCAATCCGGTTGAATGTGTTTTCGGCTCCCTCTGGAAGTGGCCGAAAGTGGGCAAGCTCAAAAAGTTTTAGACCCATTTTACACCTGTATTTAACGTCGTCCACTTGTGATCTGATCGACCAAAATGCATCTTAATACCAGGTGTAAACAGGGCCTTAGTTACTTTAGTAACATTAGTTACTTTGGACACCACCAATGAATCAAATATGTGAATACAGTTCATTAGAAAAGGCCTTATGAAAAAGCAAAAAATACCTCAACTTAACACATTTACTGATTGCCCTACGTAGAAATGCATGCCAACTAACAGTCTAGAATTGTGGGTGTGCTGGTAAGAGGAAATCAGCAGTGCTGATGGGCAGGAAAACTGGTACCGTTCGCCAAATGACTATTTGCTCCTGGATGGATGATATCACTGAGGACCTTTTTCAACCTTTCATAACAGGCGAAGTAAAGTGCGTGGGCAGGCCCCGCCCCTACAGCTGTAACATTCAGGCCCCTGATTGGCCTCCAGATTCCCTCTGTCCTCACGATTTGCCGCAAAGCGTCCATCACGTTACGGTAGCGGGCAGCTGGCTCTGGCTGAAGGCTCTGCATGCGTGTCTGCAACAAAAAACAATTGTTTACTTACAAGCGCCGGAATGTAGATTAAGGCATTAGTATAAATACAAATATTAGAAATGTGGATTTTTTAATTCAGACCTGCTGATACTTTCTTTGTCCCACGGAAAAACAAAAAGCCAAGTTTTTAGCAGCAATTTTTTATATTTTTCATTACCTTTATAAGCTACAATAAAATATATATTATATATTTAATCTGCGAAAATAGCTGGAAATAAAACATCTATAAGTTTTTCAATGTTATTACAATCCCTTGGTGGACTCTATCAAGGCCGACCAGAAGAGCCAATCAGATGGTGCCCAACATTTTTTCTATGGGCAGCTAAAACTGCTTCACTGCATTAACCGTCTGAGAGTTCTAACTAGGGTGCTCTGACTGATCGGCTACCGTTCGTTATCGGACGATAATCGCTTTGGGAAGTTTGATTGGTCTCTATAAAGGTCAATCTCAAAAACTGGTCTCATGCCGACAATGCATAAAGACTGCCTTGAGAGGAATGGCATAACATCTCAATCGCTGCCTGGTATGGGTAAAATAATCATAATGGTGAAGGTGAGGTACAATTCATATTTCTTTATTACATAACTTAAAAAGTTATTTGAAAACTTTCTGTGAGACGCAAGTTCACAAACAGCGTGAGTGAATCACCAGAGCAGTGATTCTCTGTCTTTAAAAATGCGCGAATGTCTTCACATCACCACTTCACGTCTGCGCCATAATCGAGCTGCACGCAGCACACTTGACACAGGAATAGTGACTTGCACAATCGAGGCAGTGTCGCATCGTCACCAAAGTTTATAATTAAAAATTTTCTTGTCAGTGTTTAAACCAAGCACTCACGCAATCTCCTAGAGACGGAGCGCTTATGCACAGTCAAAGCATACGTACATAAGGCTGACTCACAAACAGCTTGCAAGTACTAAATTGCGCTTAAATGTCAAATACACACAAATGTATGTGCAAAATTACCGTCTTGACGAGTATGCGCAATTTTACATTTGATTCCTTATTACATTTCTTCAATACTACTGTTAGACCTACCTGGGAAAAAAAACCTTAAAGCACTGTTTATTTGATTTGTATCTTTATTCTATTTAATTTATTTGTGCTACTCCTTGAAAATTGTTTAATTGTTCTTATTTTATTACTGACTGTTTACTTGTCTTTTTTTGTGAATTTAATTCATAGTCTAAAATCAGGCAAAATACTACCTTGCTGACATTTAAATCAGCAGGATTTGCACAATTTTAGAAGTTGGTGGTGATTCCCCTCAGTTGGAACAGCATTCCGGTGTGGGAAGAGTATAATTCCCCCTCGGTTGAAAATACTTGAATGGAATTCCCTTCTAGCGACGGCCCTGAGGGCAAGTGTCCCAAAATGTACTTATTTATTTTTTATTTATCTCAGGCCTGCAAAAAAGTGATATCAATTCAACACAAAAAAATTGTCCGTTAAATTAAGAATATGGTTTACAATTAATGAAAAACAACTTAAAATAGACCATAATAACAGTAGACAAAAAAAATAAATAAAAATAAAACAAGCATGATTGAATAAAGCCTTGCAAACAATGCATTACAACGCTGAGTCATTGGATGTTTAGATTCAGAACCAAAGTTTGTAGCAATAAGGTCACACAGAGACTTAATCTAACCTAATCCTCTTTCCCTGCAGTGCTACTGTATCACCTGATGTACATCAGAAACATGGATGCAAATCAGTGTCTGAAGCTGACTGAAACGCTGAAGCAGAAACACTGGCTTTCAAAAGGAAGAAAACAAAACGTTGGAAGCAGCCAGTAATGCAAAACATGTCTAATAGATTTACTTTGTGAACTTTAGACTACCACACAAGTCATGTTTGTATTGACATGGTCAGATTTAGAGTGGCTGAAAATATTAGTTCAGAACAGCAGCTGCAATGTGGTGAAATTTGAGATGGCAGTAGTGGTTGCATGAGTATCTGTAAGGAAACAGTACTTCCATTATAAAAGGCCCGGGAATAATTATATTTGCCAATAAATATGCGTAAATCATATCTAAAACCAGTTCCTCATGACAGGGGAGTGAGGAACTGCAACCTCCGACAGGAAGTTCCAAGATTGCTCTTGAAATGCTCAGGATTGCAAAAAAGACTAAAGTACAGATAAGATCTGTAACAGTGCAAAACAGAGAACTGATCTTTTATTACGACAAAGGAAATTATTTAATTTCCATTAAGAAACAGCGTACTAAGATTAAGTCCATTTTCAAAAAGAATTCCCTTCCATACATTTTGATTACTGATTTTTTTTTTTAATTAATTTAATGTTTTTATAGACAAGAATACATTTTAGATTCACAACTTCAAAAGCAACTTTAAAAAAAGGTGAATAAATAATATTGGTTTAAAAAGAAAGTAGATCTGTACTAATTAAAGTAACTAACCAATTTCATCAGCGATGCATATATATATATATATATATATATATAAAATATACACACACAATTTCTTTTGTAGGGAAAAGTCTGTGCTATAATCTCTATGTACATGCATCATTTTTAGATTCTTTGCGCTGAAATCAACGCTGAACAGGTGCTGTAGTTACTTCAATGTTCTAAACTTAGTTCTAATTGTCTCCTCTAAACAGGGCCAATGTGCAGTGTGCCACCCTGTGTGTTCAGTGATTTAAACTTAACTTTTGACTGAAGTGTAAATCCTTCTACATTTACCTTTCCCAATGTGGGAATTCACACATTCCATACTGGTGTGAATCAACCTCAGCTTGGAATTTACATTTTTTGCAAAGATATACACAGGACAAAACAAAATTTACAGGAAAATGCTACAACCAATTTTACTACTAACATATTTCGAAATTAAGATACTCATCCAAAAAGAAAAACGTGGCGTGGACTTGATTTGATAGATTGATATATTAAAAACTGACCGCACCATAATACGTGATCTCTGATCGGTAAATGAAGAGGTTTTGTATGTGTGACAGTTGGAGCATTGAGGCATTCTCTCTGAGCATATGAACATTTGAGAAAACAATCCCAACATGTAGCCTAGGCTATGGCAAATATTTATATTCAGGGTTAAAAAAAAAAAATGTGTTTTCTAGATTCACAATCTGGACTGGCTAATTTAGAAGAGAACAGCTGTAAAAGACAAGATAAAGAGTCTTCGTCTGTAAAGAACCCTTCACATTATCATGACAAGAGCAGCTGAACACTCAAAGCAACTTCCTTACAGTTTGCCAAATGCATCCTGATCAGCGCATTCACAGGCTCACTTAGGCCATGTTTAGACTGCAGGTAAATGTGGCCCAAATCTGAGTTTTTTTGCTCATATATGGGACTCTATATATCTGGTTTTCCCATAACAGTGTGAATGGCACAAACCACATAAAATCTCATCTTTTCAATTCCGGTTTTGGACCACTTCCATATGACCATGTTCACAAGACATTGGTTTCTACAACAATGACCTTACGTTAGTAGGCATATGCCAAAAACAACAACAGCAATGTGGAAGGGTGTGCAATACAGATGTTGTCTTATTTATAACATGACAATGCATGGCTTTATTCCATTCTGTCATCTCCGCCAGTCTTAAAATTTAGCATTGCTCCAATATACACATTTTCTGCTAGACCAGTACTCTTGTTTCAACACAACTTGTTTCTGCAGTGACTTTCAGCATGTTTACTATAACAACGACTGTCGCGTACGCGTTACCCGGCGTGATAAAACGACAAATCACGCTACATCCTATTAGAGCACTCAGACTGAAACGGATTTACACTTGCCAAATATGATCGGATTCCAATCGGATATGCACAAAAATCTGATTTGTACTGACGGACTGAACAAGGCATTAGTGGTCCTAAATCTGATACAGGTCAGATGCTTTGCAATGTGAACTCAGTCTGAACAGTCAAATCAGAATTCATGCAACTTTTACATCACTCTAGATTCAACATTCATCACAATTCATGGGAGTCAGATTTTACCCACCCAATCAGTCCATGACCATGATCTTTTCACAATGGAATCTGATATTGACCACATTTAAAACAACACCAACAGCTATACAAAAAAAAAAAGCACTAAGGCTCGCAGTGTGAATGTAGCCTTATAGTTTTCATGCAAAACAGCTTCCATAACATACGCCGTGACAAATGACAGTGTCCTGTTCAGTGAAACAATGGTTTTAGAGTAGGAATTAGGGCTGGGTATTGAGACAAATTTCTTGATTTGATTCAATTTGATTTTGATTCCCAAGCTTTTGATTCATTTAGAGTACAATTGAATTTGATATTGATTCATGTAGATAGGCCTATACATCAGGTACAGTTAAAAAAAAAAAAATTACACAAGTTTTTGTATAACAACAACGTTAGATTAAAACATTTAATGACATAATTATGTTTCTACTCAATTGCTTTTTGAAATATGAACATTTAATTGGTGGCTGTCATAAAAGCTTGTTTTCAAGACAGATTTCTTCAAATATACATTAGGCTGTATACTTAGAACAGGTTAAGTAAAAATATTATAAATATATAATGCATAGCCTACATTTATGCTACTCTCTAGATTTTATTTTTCTCGCTGACTATCAAGTTTATGTACATAAATGGCTTTTCTGAGGTAAATGTAAAGTCGCGTGATGCCGTTTACAAGTTTTTTTTATTAATGTCTTTCTGTGATTGAAACACTGACTGAGCAATTATACATGAAACGTTCGTTAAGCTGTACTATTTCTTTCAACATACCTTCTGATGTTCATTCAAGTTAATGTTATAACTAGTAGTAAAGAGGAAGAGATGATCAGTTTGCCGCTTTAACTGAGGCCCTACAGCAATCTGCCAGGCTACATTAAAGAGCGCCACAAAATATTTGTTGTTTAAATTTTGTGATAAAAGTGACAGAATTTAAAAGCTGAGACTGTTTCATTGCAAATTACTGATGTATTGAATGTAAGGCACACTACAAAGTTGTGTACATGTATCAAATGAAAACAGCACTTAAGAAGATATATTCCACATGGGACCATCAAAATCTGAATTGATTCAAATTGAGAAATCGATACTTTTAAACCCAGCCCTATGCATTCGGTCTAGTCATTGAACTAGAGCATATCATAGATCTGATGTGGTGCATATAAAAAAATATTTATATTTAGCTAGTGTACTGTCTCTATGGTAAAAGGCAAAAAATCTAAATACAGACCATATTTTAACTATATATTATATACATATAAATATATGACATTGATATGACCATATTACCGCGGAATCAATGCGCATGCGCACTAGACCAGAGCAGCTTCAACGCGGTCATGTGGTAGCCACGTGTGACCTTCTAATCTCAAGTTCATGTTTCATAATGACACATGGCAGAAAGAAAGGTACTACTCACACTCCCAACCACACGACGCAATCATATTACAAAAAAAAAAAAAAAAAAAGGCAAGTTGCTGCTGGAATTACATACTATAGGGACTTTAGTTTGTTATAACCAGATTAGTCCAGACAGATCTTGATGTTTAAGAGATTAGAGAACTACAAATGAGCATTACCAATAATAACCGCAAGGACGGTGAAGTGCAGTAGAAAAGTTTATAAGTACAAAAACTAAAATCTGAGAAAAGACGTGAGGGAATTACTGTGTGAAAAGTATGTAGTCTGTAAAATACAGAGGAGATGACAGTGGGGAAACTAACTCGACCTTGCCATCTTGCTGAATCTTTCAAGGGCCTGCTGGTCACATCAGTCCTGCTAATTAATTATTTTGTTTAATTCTTTATAAAACTCTCAGCTCTCATTTATTTACCTTAACACAATCAATAGGGAACATCAGGCAATGCTCCATGATTCCTGCCACTGCTCCTGCAAACATGTGCGTGCTGGTGGAGGCGCCCTGGGGCAAACCCTCATAGTCCGGTTCCGAGAGATCAGTGGCCTCTTGGGAGCCATAGAAATGTCCAACATGAAGCTCCGGTTCTGCTGCTAACCGAGGTGTCAAAGTGCCAACGAGACTTTCCGAAACACCCCAGAACCTGCCGCCGAGCCAGTGTATCTCCGCGCCCGCGGAGGCTCCGGCCACCGCGGAATCGCCGCCCGATGTGTCCGCTGTCATCCGCCGCCTGCGCACAAAACCTTCCGCTTCCATTTGCAGCACCCTGTCCTTAAAAATCATGCGTCCCACGCCCGATGTTTACGCGTTCCGTTCAGGCCTCTCCCGCCTGCGTACCGGGGAGAGGACGCGTCTCGTTTAGCGAGAACTGCGCAGCAGGAGGTGACCGACAGAACAGGCCGCGGAGGGAAACGGAAACGCCCCTCACTCTGTCCTACTCTGTGATTGGAAGAAGCCGTTGCCATTCAAAACAGAACGCGCGCAGTGACATAACAGACCGTAAGCAGCTATACACACACACACACACGCCACATACATACAGTATATATATATATATATATATATATATATATATATATATATATATATATATTTACCACTGATTCTTGAGATAAGGGACAAAACATGTTTTAGGAGTTGTTTTTATTATTTAATTACACATTAACTATAAACTGACATATAGACAGGTCTCAGCTAATGAACCTAGCAAGGGAACAGGTTTTTCTGAAAAAGTTTTTTTCTAAAAAATTAATTCACTTCATAACTTAATTTGTGTCAACCCCTTCAGACGCATTAAAAAGAATGCTATTGTAATTTGATTCATCCAACAACAGCTTAAAGTCTTCAATTATGTAATGTGGTGTTCACTTCAGTAAATTCCTTAAATCTCTACCCTCGTTTTTAATGTTAAACATATATAACCAATGTTCTTAGGTAAATCAGACATCATATCATGTAGTTCAGTTGATGTTTTAATATTTTAACAGGATAAATGAAAAATAATAATAAAATATGTCTTTCAAAATTAATAGAAACCTTAGTGTTAAATACTGAGGGAGTTAACAAAAACTGAAGGAGTTGACAAAGGTCCAACTGAAGGTTACAACAACGGATTGACAAAACAACAAATTAACAAACTAATTTTGTAACTAATAACAACAATCCTTCAGTGGTTTGTTTTTCTCCTACAAAGTAGGCCTATATCTCATTCTGGGTCTTCAGCTCACATATTCATTACGCGTATGTTAGGTTCAGTGTTATTATGTGCTGCTCTAATATGTTCCCACTGTGAATCCAAAGGATCTGTAGCCGGTCTTTTAACTGCATCAATTACGTACATTTTATTTGTGCTGACCTGCGTGACTTAAGCTGTGGGAAACTGGCATGTTCGCTCTCTATGAAGTCCAGGGTTTGCTATAGCTTTGATCTTGTGAGTGACAGGTTGTAAAAAAGTAAATAAAAAAAGATGTGTATGAATTATTTATTTATAATAAGAACTGCAATATTCCATAAAAATAATAAGCATCAATTTTGAATTCATGGTGACAGTAGATGTAAGGATGTCATGTTTATAAGGCATGTAAATCAGGCAAAAATATGTAAATAAAATCATGAAATAACAATAGATCATTTACCCATTTGCAAAAATAAAATAAAAATAATATCACTATATAAAGAGTTTTGTGAGCACTTGTCAACTCCATCAGCTTACAGGTCACCTCCATCAAAACATTTTCCACCTTAACCACGTGTTGTTTGTTTCTCCCGCAGTATAGCTGCCTTAATAAACATAAAAACTGCCAAGATTTATCCCAGAAATTTACAGAAACTATTACGACACAGTTTTCCATTATATTTTATTATTATTAGGCTATTATTAAAAAGGGTGTTTATTGTGTTGCAGCACTGATTCATTTCTTAAAATGCAATTAGACTCTAAATCTAATTTGCATTTACTATAAACAATATTAAAATTAATTGACATGTCTTTGCTGAAAAATAAGTATTTTCTTAAAGGTATTTATCAACTCTGTTTCTTATGAAGGTCAATAAAACTGTGACGTAATCAAGTTCATTCTGATACTTTTAGATCATCCGTCGGTTTTTCATCGGTTTTCTGCTTGGACTCATTCAGTCTGATTCATTGTTCAGACTGGTTGATTGAAAAGATTTGACTCACAAGAGCTGCACCCAGCTTCAGAAAAGCAATTGTCAGGTTACAAAAACACTAAGGAAATGTACTTAACTTAAACCATCTTAAGATGGCTATAGCTGGTCTTTATTTTGATAGGGGTTTTGGGAGACCAACTGGCCTGATAATAATAGTTCTGCCAGGCTCATAGACCAGCATTGAGGGAGTTCATCCAAAAATGAAAATTCTGTCAATCATAAGAGTTAATGGACCCCATTGACGTCCATAGTATTTTTTTTCCATACTGGAAGTCAATGGCTACGTCAGCTGTTTGAGTACCAACATTCTTTAAATTATCTTATTTTGTGTTCAACAGAGCAAAGAAATTCATACAGGTTTGGAACAACGAGGAAATTATGACAACATTTTCATTTTTGGTTAAACGAAGCAATAGCCATCTTTCTGTTACGATGCCGGAAGGACGAAGCAGAAAGGGAATCCAAGTGCAGCATATTTAATCAAAATCACAGGAGAAACAAGGAACATGAAAGCAAGTACAACGACCGACAAACCACAACTGAAATACAGAGGTATAAAAAGACAGGCAAACAAGCTAAACAAGATAACAAGGGGGCGTGGCTAATCAGAAACACATGGGGAGACTAATCAACAAAACAGGGAACAGCTGAAACATGAAAGGACAGGGGAACACATGACAGACAAGAACAAGATACACAAACAAAACCCACACCGTGACATAGCGCCCCCCCTATGGGCGGCTCCCGACGCCCCTCGAAACAAAACACTAAAGTTCAGGAGGGTGGTGAAGTGGAGGCGGTCCTGGGGGAGGGACGGAGGGCCAGGCCCGTGCAGGGAACAGAACCAGGGCCTTGCAATGGCGGGCATGGGCCATGGAACGTGGGCGGAGCATGACGCGCAGGCGGCCAGGGCGGAGACGACCCCTCGGGCGGCCAGGGCGGAGGCGACCCCCTCGGGCGGCCAGGGCGGAGGCGACCCCCTCGGGCGGCCAGGGTGGCGAAGACCCCTCGGGAGGCCAGGGCGGTGACGACACCGGCTCAGGAACAGCAGACACCGGCTCAGGAACGGACAACACACACACTGGCTCGGGAACTGGCTCGGGAACAGACAACACACACACACTGGCTCGGGAACTGGCTCGGGAACAGACAACTCACACACACACTGGCTCGGGCTCAGGAACAGACAACTCACACACACACTGGCTCGGGCTCAGGAACAGACAACTCACACACACACTGGCTCGGGCTCAGGAACAGACAGCACACACACTGGCTCGGGCTCAGGAACAGACAGCACACACACTGGCTCGGGCTCAGGAACAGACAGCACACACACTGGCTCGGGCTCAGGAACAGACAGCACACACACTGGCTCGGGCTCAGGAACAGACAGCACACACACTGGCTCGGGCTCAGGAACAGACAGCACACACACTGGCTCGGGCTCAGGAACAGACAGCACACACACTGGCTCGGGCTCAGGAACAGACAGCACACACACTGGCTCGGGCTCAGGAACAGACAGCACACACACTGGCTCGGGCTCAGGAACAGACAGCACACACACTGGCTCGGGCTCAGGAACAGACAGCACACACACTGGCTCGGGCTCAGGAACAGACAGCACACACACTGGATCGGGCTCAGGAACAGACAGCAGACACACTGGCTCGGGAGCAGACAGCACACACACTGGCTCGGGAGCAGACAGCACACACACTGGCTCGGGAGCAGACAGCACACACCCTGGCTCGGGAGCAGACAGCACACACCCTGGCTCGGGAGCAGACAGCACACACCCTGGCTCGGGAGCAGACAGCACACACCCTGGCTCGGGAGCAGACACCGGCTCAGGAACGGGAACAGACACCGGCTCAGCAGCCACAAGGACAGACACAAACACAGAAACAAACATTGACTCAGGAATATCAGACACCGGCTCAGGAACAGACAACACACACACTGGCTCGGGAACTGGCTCAGGAACTGGCTCGGGAACAGACAACTCACACACTGACTCGGGAGCAGACAGCACACACACTGGTTCGGGAACAGACAACACACACACTGGCTCGGGAACTGGCTCGGGAGCAGACAGCACACACACTGGCTCGGGAGCAGACAGCACACACACTGGCTCGGGCTCAGGAACAGACAACCCACACACTGGCTCGGGAGTAGACAACACACACTGGCTCGGGAACTGGCTCAGGAACTGACTCGGGAACAGACAACTCACACACTGACTCGGGAGCAGACAGCACACACACTGACTCGGGAGCAGACAGCGGCTCAGGAACGGGAACAGACACCGGCTCAGCAGCCACTAGAACAGTAGCGGCCACAAGGACAGACACAACACAGAAACAAACATTGACTCAGGAATATCAGACACTGGCTCTGGAACAGGAACAGACTCTGGCTCGGAAACGGCCATCTTGTCCGTAGACACTGGCTCGGAGGCGACCATCTTGTCCGTAGACACTGGCTCGGAGGAAGTGATGTGAACAGTCTCTGGATCAGCAGAAGTGATGTGAACAGACTCTGGATCGGCCATCTTGTCCGTAGACACTGGCTAGGAGGAAGTGATGTGAACAGTCTCAGGATCAGCAGAAGTGATGTGAACAGACTCTGGTTCGGCCATCTTGTCCGTAGACACTGGCTCGGAGGAAGTGACGTGAAGCGTCTCTGGCTCGACAGAAGTGACGCGAAGCGTCTCTGGCTCGGCAGATGTGACGCGAAGCGTCTCTGGCTCGGCAGATGTGACGCGAAGCGTCTCTGGCTCGGCAGAAGTGACGTGAAGCGTCTCTGGCTCGGCAGACGTGACGTGAACAGTCTCTGGATCGGCCGGAGGCTCAGGAAGGGCCTCCGGGCACTGCAGGATGCAGGAAGTCCTCTTCCTCCTTCTCCGTCTCCGAGAGCGAGAGGGCGCTGGACTGGACGGGACCAGCGGCGAGGGCTCTTTGCTGGACGCCGTCAGCGGCGAGGGCTCTGGGCTGGACGGCGTCAGCGGCGAGGGCTCTGGCTTTTGCTCGAAGACTGGCTCTGGCTGGACGTGGCTGACGTGAAGCTCCGGCTGGACGTGGCGGACGCGAAGCTCTGGCTGGACGTGGCGGACGCGAAGCTCTGGCTGGACGTGGCTGACGTGAAGCTCTGGCTGGACGTGGCTGACGTGAAGCTCTGGCTGGACGTGGCTGACGTGAAGCTCTGGGCTGGACGGGACCAGTGGCGAATGGGGCCCTGGGCTGGACATCACCAACCCAGGGTCGAAAAATGGCCAGCGTGGAGAGTGGTGTCGGGGCTCCTCTCGACCACCTCCTCTACTGAGGCCTCCACGTGTCCCACGAAACTTGACCAACCGGGTCCCCTCAAAAGAGTGGCCTCTCCTCCGCTCGGTGGCTGGAGATGAGGCACTGGCGAACATGCTGCTGGATTCAGTGTGGTCGGTCGTTCTGTTACGATGCCGGAAGGACGAAGCAGAAAGGGAATCCAAGTGCAGCATATTTAATCAAAATCACAGGAGGAACACAGGAACACGAAAGCAAGTACAACGACCGACAAACCACAACTGAAACACAGAGGTATAAAAAGACAGGCAAACAAGCTAAACAAGATAACAAGGGGGCGTGGCTAATCAGAAACACATGGGGAGACTAATCAACAAAACAGGGAACAGCTGAAACATGAAAGGACAGGGGAACACATGACAGACAAGAACAAGATACACAAACACAAAACCCACACCGTGACACTTTCCACCATTATACATTTTCTGAAAAACTCCTAAACCATTGATCTGATTTTCTCGAAAATGATCTCAGCTCATCTTCAGACCATGCTGACAAAATATTCAAGTTGATTAGTCAAAACCGTTCTCGAATAACATGCCAAATAATTTGACGAAGAGCAAAAAACGTCTCCAGATGTCTTTACTCTTGCAGTTGGCCATGATTTTTAGACATCAATACAGTTATTCTTCTACATGTGGTTTTATAACTTTTTTTTTGTAGCACTCATTACAAAAATTAGTCTGCAGTACAGAGACTCAAGAGTAAACATCAAAAACATCACCATTATCTTGACCCAAAGGTTAAAAATCATCTCTTTGGAAGAAAATTAATAAGGTTACTTAACAATGAGCTAATTATACTTTAAAGCAGGACCATTTTCAGCTAATTTCATTTGGGACGCTAGCCCACGGTGTAGAATTTCTGCCGACGAAGGGAATGAAGTGTTAATTTTCGCTTACAAGAACAAAATTCCCTGTCCGTGATCAGATTAACGTTGACTGTGTGTTGACCAGATGTGTTCCTTCAAGGAAAGCCAAGCTGGCGTGCATGTAGAGTATCTCTCCGCCTTGACCATAACTCCCTGATGATAGAGGTGTCGGGAAACCCTAGATTGTCTAATAGCTGGCTACTTTATTCCTTTTCCTTCTGAGAACCTGAATCAATAGGAGTTGTTTTTCACAGCATAAGCAAAACAAATAGAAGTTCAATGATATTGCGTACCGCGTCACAGCAATTACACATCATACAGGCTCGAATTGAGTTTCTAATTCATTTAAGGCCTAAGCTTTGGTTATCTTCTGTTACTTGAGTGGAACACACAAAGCCACAAATGTCCTGTTTTTTAAAAGGTGTCTCTAAAAGCTGTCTGCAGTCCCATCAGCATGACGTCCATGCATCATCTCTTAGATATTTAACAGAGAAAGAAGCACTTATGATCTGAAGAGATGAGCTCTTCAGTCAAGATGATTTCTCTTAGCTGAAGAGAACATTTCTTAAGTATTCTTCTGATGGCATGGCCTTGAAGCATCTTTATTTGATGCGTCTAATGGAAGGAGACAGTATTCGAAAGGCTTTGAATTAACTATGACGTCTCAAATAGTCTAGGTCAAGTGAACAAGAATTAATATAAAAGGCCGATACTGAAACAGTAAATCTCTGCTAACACTATACAATATGGTCTCATTTTATTGTTGACATCACGCACTAGCTAACATGGACTAACAATGAGCAATATTTTTTAAAGCACTTATTAATCTGGTAATGTTAGTTAATAAAATGCAATCTTTATGTTAGCGCATTAACTGATGTCAACAGATATGGATTTTAAAACTGTAAATGTTGAAAATTAAGTCTAGTCCCAGACTAAAATGCATGTTTGAGCCGTATTAACCCAAAGCAACTTACATGACATATCTTCAAATATTTCATTGCCATTGTTTTGTCTCAAGATGCACACCAGTAATGTTTTTTTTTTCTAAAGCATGTTTATAAAAGCTACGTAAATGCCCTGGTAATTTAACTAAGGCATAATCCTGGCTTAATCTAAACCCTGTCTGTGAAACCAGGCCTAAATGATTTAAATTCTAAATTAAGGATCTTGAGGACAAGAGTCCTGCCCCTGACATCTCAAAGTCTTTGCTGCCACCTACTGTAATATAATAATGTGGCTTTGTGAAAATCACAGTTCTTCTTCTTCTTCTTCTTCTTCTTCTTCTTCTTCTTCTTCTTCTTCTTCTTCTTCTTCTTCTTCTTCTTCTTCTTCTTCTTCTTCTTCTTCTTCTTCTTCTTCTTCTTCTTCTTCTTCTTCTTCTTCTTCTTCTTCTTCTTCTTCTTCTTCTCTTTTTTTTACTGCTAAGTCTTTTAGCGGACGAATGCCTCTGCACATGCAAATATATTCCTGTTTCCAAATAATTTTGTTCACACATTATGCTAAACAATTAGGCTATTGTTTTATTTAAAAAATATATTTGAACATTTAACCATTTATTTGTTTAAGATAATACATTTTACATAAACATACAAAATAATAAATATTAAATAAAATTTTTTATTTAATAAAAATAATCGTATGCTATAATTCAATGGTAACCACCCATGGTCGTTTATAAAATCATATATTAAAGGGAATTGTTGCACATAAAGTTGTGTATAAAAGTGTGATTAAAAAAAAGCTGAATTGCTTGCCTGTTTAAGTTTCTTTCTTCTGTTGAACACAAAATAAGAGATTTTAAAGTATGTTGGTAACCAGACAGTTTGACGGCACCCATTGACTTCCATAGCATGTTTTGCCTTCAACTGTCTGGTTACCAAAATTCTTCCGAATTTCTTCTTTTAAGAAAGAGTAAGCTCTCAGGTTAGAAAATGATGACAAAATGTTCATTTTTGGGTGAACTATCCTCATAAATGAGATGTCAAAGAACACAATACTTAATACAACCATGTGCTTTAATTTTGTTTGCAAAGTTTTTTTGTTGTTGTTGATCACATGGCAAAACAATGCATGAATGACAACAAATCATGTCTGATTTGTTGTCAGACAGCAAACTCTGAGAACGCAAGCATGCCACAGACTGGTGATATCTGTTTATCTTATCTAATCAGTTGTCACACTGCTCTCATATTTTGGTTTAAGAAGCAGATCAAGACAATGGAGCGTCTGTGGCTCTGATCTGAGATCATTTGGCCCTGTCTTGTGATTTTCCCTTGTGCCTGGAGTACCAGGGTATTAAAGGACAAAGCTCTTTCAAATAACTTATCTCGAAGTGTATTATTATGTGCTTCTATGAAGGAGAAAACACTCTCTCACTTTATGTTAACTGTTTATATTGAGGCATGCCATTAGTACAGATTATAAAACACGGTTAATGCAATCTAAGGTTATTAAAAAATACCAGGTGTATTTTAAATCACCCTTTGACCATCAACATTCCTACATTGGACCTTGATCCAACACTATCAACAAGTTAGATGTTCAGTGTGTGAATAGTTATCCAGACACGCAAAACAACATGCAGTTGACAATGTATAACGGAATAACTGGAAAATAGTAATAAAAGTGACTGCAAGCAAAAGAAATGCTTTACAGAATCAGTGCAAGGACTTCATGCATGTATGAAGAAGAATGTGATCATCCCTGTGTTTTTACATGCTAAAATGTAAAAATAGGCCTATAGCGTATATTTTTATGGATTAAATTTACTGTGAAAAAATACATTATTTAAATATTACAATTTGGAAAATAATATTTTATTACATTATTAAATGTTTACTCAATATTGTACTGTATATTTTATTTAATAATTTAGTATTATTTATTTGTATAATTTATTTATTTTTACATTTTTACCCTGCTTTTCCTCAGATCCCCTATAGCCCCTGATCTTAAGCCTCTGTTGAGAATGGTTTTACATGTGGGGGCGGGATGTTCTCAGAAAAGGAGAACAACACCTTGAACTTGGGAGTTTTCCACCAATATACAGTGTTGAGGGGAGGAGTTGAGGAGTTTAACCCTTGGGTTTGGGTTTGAGGGCTGTCAGGAGGACTCGTCATGGCTGCTCTCAGGGCATGTTGCGCGCACACAGGGTTTATTTCAGTGACACGGCGCGGTAACCACAGCTGCACTGCCCTCAAACCTCAATATGACGCGATTGTTATCGGCGCAGGTAGGCTATGCCATTCATGCACGGCCTAAAGAAACACAATAAAAATGTAGCATGGAAATGTGCACGAAATTAGGTGCTTGAGTGGGCGGGGCTTACTGTCTGTTCGTTTTCTCCGATTGGTCTACAGTCATGGTATGTCGACAAATCAAGTCAAGTATATTTATATAGCGCTTTTCACAATATAAATTGTATCAAAGCAGCTTCACAGTATCAATCAAGTAACATAACAATGTTTGTTTCTTAGTGGAAAAAACATCCACGTTTGGTAGGCTACAGCTGATCAATGGTATTAATGCTTGGTTAATTAATTTGAATATCCCCATGTGTATGTGAACTCATTATTTATTTAATATATATGTCGTTGGCTAAATTATTATAAATTTACTATTTATTGACTATACATTATTATTTAGTCTCTTATGGAAGTATGGCATCGACAACTTAGTCACGTGGGACCTGTTACTTTTGTTACTGTTACTGTTACTCTTCGCTCCTCAGAATGGGCCAATCACAGTCGTGTTTGAGTCGTTGTGAGGATTGTTTTTGTTAAAATAATTTCATAGAAACTTGAGGGAATTTAAATGTGTATGACGTATGCTAATCTTTGGGATCGATATTTTTAAACGATTAAGTGTTTCTGTTTACAAACGTCCCCAGTGAGACCAAACACGTCCAAAGATTTTAATGTGCATTAATGTGGAATTCGCCTTGCTGAGCCCCCATGCTCCCCCTGCAGGAATACAAGTTTTGTACTGTTAATTAAAACATGCAGTGTTCTACTTTTTATTTTAAACCATTTCTAAAAATGTTGTCTCAAACCCCTGCATACTTTGAACCACACTCACTCTGTTTCACAATCATCATGTTTCAGGAGAACATAATGCTACATTGATGAGGTGTAGAAATCTCTATTGTCTCAAATGCAAAACTCGCAAGCATTCAATACATCAAAAATCAGTTATTCACCAGAAAGGTTGTTGCATTTAGACTCTTTTGAACAGCCTAAAACCTTTTTCTTTCTTTTCAGGTCACAATGGCCTTATCGCTGTAAGTATCAATATATGTTCTCAAAATATGTTGCTGACCACTGATTGCACAACAGTTTCATCTCAAGAAACTTTCTGTTGTAATTTGCCCAGTCAGCATATCTGCAGAAGGGAGGGTTGAAAACAGCAGTCCTGGAGCGCAGACATGTCCTTGGAGGAGCAGCCGTATCTGAAGAGATTGTTCCAGGTGAGTTATGGATTATCACCCAAGACTTGCCTGAATCCCTTACAGACTGGTGGTCAAAGGTCTGGTTCTCAAAACACTTTTGTTTTCATCAGTAATTACAAACTCAGAACTCTAAGAATTTTAGGTTTAAGTTGACGATTGACCCTAAAGAAATATATATATAAAAAAATAATATCTGCTTTGGATCGCTGTAGTTTGCATGACTGTAATTTATGTTTTTTTTTTTATGTTCAGGGTTCCACTTTTCCAGGGCCTCATATCTGCTCAGTTTGCTGCGTCCACACATCTACCAGGACCTGGAGCTCAAGGTGTTGCATGCCCCATTTTCTTCTTTCTTTTTTGACTATCTCTAGTGTAGCACTTTAGACAGACCTGACAAACCTTGTGAAAAAGAACACTTAAGCATACTTTTAGATGGAGGTTAGCCTACTTATTACGAAAATAATATAGCCTACTTTAAAAGATTAAACTTAAATGTGAACTGAATGTAATGTTTTAATTGTAAATATTGCAATTAGACAAACTTAAGTGTGTTTTTCTTTGACATACTTAAGTAGAACTTAAAGTCTCCATGAAATCCAAATTCACAATTCTTGTTTCTTTATGGAATATTGCAGTATTTACTATAAATGATTTATCTGTGAACATCATTATTATTATTTTTTTTTTCAATTCACGTGCTCTGGTAATCTTTAATCAAAATAACTTTCACTACCCTTGCAGTGACTTCCCTTCTCTTCTGTGATGATGTGTTTACTGGCGTAAGGGTGTGGCAACCTGTCACTCACATGACATCACAGCAATAGCAAACCACAACCATCCAATCAATTCCCAAAGGACAAATCAAGTCCAGTCTTACATTTATTTTTGTTCAAGAAGCAGCTTCACTCGGATATACGTCACAATAGGGAAGTAAATACTATCACAAATTCAGTTTTATGCTGACTTTAAGTAAATCTTTATATGTAATTTCATAATTTCTCCTGGTTTCTTTGAAATATGATTTTATCGTACTGTTGAATATACTGACAAGCATTTATGGTAAACTAAAATATACTTTAATGTTATTTCTATTGAAACTTGTAATTAAATACATTTGTAATTACACATTTTTAATGATGAAGTTGCAATTTAGTACATTTAAAATATATGATCTTTAAATGTAACATCAAATATCACACTACTGTTCAAATTAGACTCAAATATAGTTTAGTATGTTTGCCAACACATCCAAATGAGCATACTTAAAGAATGATAAAAGATTATTAAAACAATTATTTAAAATGGTATTTAAAAGTAAAACTTAAGTGATTTTAGAAAGTCAAAAAATTGGGTAACACTTTATTTTACAGTGTCATTGTTACACGCTACAGGATGCAATTACTAAAGTAATAACAGTTAAGTATGCATAATTACATGCAACTAACCCTAAACCACACCAAATACTAATTATAATAACCCTATGGTAAGTATGTGTAGTTACCTAATATTGCTCAGTACTTAATTCTGTATAATTTAGGGTGTAACAAAGACACCTTAAAATAAAGTGTAACCTAAAATTGTGGCCTTTTATTTCATTATCTGCAAGTGCAGTTTTTAAAAAATATACTTTTAAGATTTAAAGCACACTGTAAGTGCACATTCAATACAATAAGCACACTTCTTTTTCACAAGGGGAAGAAACAATGTCCCGCTTTATATTAGGTGTCTTTAAATATGCACTAACATTTAAATTAATCATTTGCCACATTGCACTTGTCTACATATTTTACATTGTACTTACATTTAAAAAAAACACCTGCATGTCATTACAGCTGTAATCAATTTCTGTAATTACATCTATAATTACACTGTTGAGTCTTCCCTTAAACCTTCCTGTTTCACCAAACCTGTCCCTAACCCTACAAGTGTCCCACCTTAATAAAAGCACACTTATTGTTTGATTAATTGCTTTTTTCTTTTAATCTAAGATGACAGCAGTGTGTCTTTCTGTGCAGAAACACGGCCTGAAGGTGTACATGAGGGACCCTTATTCATTTACCCCCATGCTGGAGGAGGGTGTAGGAGGGCGGCCACCACGGTCTTTACTGCTTGGAGCTGACATGGCAATGACCCAGAAAGAGATTGGCAAATTCTCAGAGAAAGATGCCAAGGTTTTATGTCAATGTCAAGAGGACTTAGATTTTAGCAAGAGCACTTAAAAAGCAAAACTCAATATGGATTTTATATGTTTTTTTTTTTCTTCTCTGTCCTATCACTAAAGGTCTATCCTGAGTTTTTAACCTATTTGGAAACATTGGCCTGTGCCATCCACCCTCTTTTAGATGCTCCACCCGTTGACATTCCAGGACTGACTCAAGGATCTTTTAGAAAGAGAATATCTGCCCTGAGGACCTTGAAACCTTTGGTGAAGTCTGGTAATGATGCTTCGTGGTTATATAACAGACAATAAACCAGATTTTTCGCAATTTTTCTGCTGCTGCTGCTGAAATAAGACAGAACGTCTTGTAAAACTAGGGCTTATAAAACTGAAGCAATAAAGTAAAATCCATGTGCTTCTGTGTTTAAAGGGTTGAAGTTGGGAAAGAATATACCAGATTTCTATGAACTTGTTACAGCTCCAGTTATGAAGGTGGGTTATGCCTCCTCCTGACCCTGACAGAAAAGAAATACATGATATTTTTGAATATATTTGACTGAATAAGTACCAGACCCTATGTCAATCCAAAAACAATTATGTGATTATTTTGCTTTTAGAAATTTGACACAAAGTAAGCCAAACAAGAAGTAAAACTAACAGTGGTCTGAGTGTCTCTGTGAAATGTAAGGACTGTGTCCCCTAGTGGTCAAGCAGTGTACATTTACATTTGCTCATATCAATATCTTGAAATCAGGTCTGTTGTCCTTGTCCTCAGATTGTTGGGACTTTGCTCAGGTTAAAATATGTCTGTCTCTGTATTGGATTAATGGCTGCTGATTACTGATGGATGCAGTTCAACCTAAATTGTAATAATATTTCACAATATTACGATTTATATATACACACAGTTTATACTAAATATGCATTTTCTCATAAAAAATTATGAGAAAATGCAACAAAAAAGATATAATATATATGTGTGTGTTTGCGTTTATGTTTATTTATTTATTTATTGGTGAGCATAAGAAACTTTTTCAATAGTACTAAAAATCATAATTATTCCAAACTTTTGAACAGCAGTGTATATTCAAAAGTTTGATCTGAAAATACATTAAAAAAAAAATACAGATCAAAATAGGCATAATTTATTTTGAGCATTGCCTGATAAATTAGTTAAAATTCAAGGATGTTTCCTGAAATGCACACAGCATTAGCCGCTTTCTGTTTTTGAAATGTCTGTTTTTGAAATGTTTTGAAATGTGTTTTTGTCTGTAGGTGCTCAATCGCTGGTTTGAATCAGAGCCGTTGATAGCCACATTAGCCACTGACTCTGTGATTGGCGCAAACACAAGCCCAAATAATCCTGGAAGTGGGTGAGGAGGATAGTTTGACATTTATGTGTTTGAACTGATTCAGAATATGCTGTAATTGACGTTGTTGATACTGTATGATAAACTGTGCTTAATCTTGTAGATATGTCCTGCTGCACCATGTGATGGGTGAGCTGGAGAAGGAGAAAAGTTCCTGGGGTTACGTGGAAGGAGGAATGGGTGGGGTGTCTCAATCAATCGCCCGCTCCGCCCGATCTCTTGGAGCAGATATTTTTACACACAGAGTAAGTATTCAGGAAGAAGGTGTAACCGTTTTCTTGAGCCATTGTTTCAGTACAAGCCATATTGATCCAAAGGAACTGGTTGTCCCACGGATATTAATATGTCGCCTTTTTTGGGGCCTTGTAGGATGTTGAACGAGTCCTTATCGGTCAGGGTGGTTCTGCCAACGGTGTTGTGCTGACAGATGGAACTGAAGTCCGCAGTAAAGTGGTTCTGTCCAACGCCACTCCCTACGTCACCTTCAAACAGCTCACTCCACAGGTACAGCCCTATGTCCCGAGATCATGCCAGTTCTGCTCAATTTTAAATGTTTAAAAGTAATGAAGAGCATTTGTTTTTACATCAGTGCGTTTAGATATGGTCATGACCTCATGATTATAGACATTTCTAGGTCATTCCTTCTACAGTAACTGTCATCCCATTCTGTCAACTTCTGTTGTTGCCTTGAGCGAGAGTCACTTTATCTGTTTACTCAAGGAGTGTGACCTTATTCTTTAACTGACAACAGTGTCCATATGCGAGTGTTAATTCAGTTTACAGTAGAAATATATATATATATATATATATATATATATATATATATATATATATATACTGTATACATGTATATGTATATATATATATATATATATATATATATATATATATATATATATATATACTGTATACATGTATATGTATGTATATATATATATATATATATATATATATATATATATATATATATATATATATATATATATATACAGTATATAGACAAAAATTAAAAATCCCATTCAACCTACTTTTTATTAATCCAATGTAAAAAATATATTAATAATAATGTGGAAAAATTAACAACCGTTTTGCTTAAATCTTAATGACAATTCTGAATAATTGATGTCTGTGGTTGTCCTGGTAAAGGGTGTCCTGCCAGAGGCATTCATCACATCCGTAGATCAGATCGACTACACCTCTCCTGTTACCAAGATAAACGGTATGATTACAGATAATTTAACGCCTCATTTCATTGAACTAAATGTGCTTTTTCTCATTTAAAAAACCTGTTTGCAAGGCAGCAAAATAAGAATGTTGCTTCTATGTAAATACAGGAAGTTTTTTGTTATCTTGACACTCAGCAAGCAAACAAGACAAGACCAAAGATAATATGAATTCATAATTAACAAATAATTCAATAATTTATACTAATTATAATTAGAGTATTGTAATAAAAAGTATAGGCCTGGTTTCACAGACAGGGCTTAGATTAAGCTTAGTTGAGTTCAAGAACATGCCTTAGAACATGCCTTATCTTGAGACAAAACCATGGCACTGACATATTTCAAGATATGCCAGTGCAAATTGCTTTCAGTTAAAACAGCTCAATAATGCATTTTAGTCTGGGACTATGTTTAAAGGCCCCCTGAAATCATAATTTAAGTTTTTTAGCTTTTAATATGAATATGTTAGCCTTAAGGTTATGAATGAGATGGTGTGTTCCAAAATAATGACAAAATTCGGATTTAGGAGATATAAGCATTCAAAACTTACAGTCTCTCGCTTCCGCTAAAATGGATCACGGATTTTTATGACATCACCATAGACTTCAGCTTCTAACCACATCTTCTGTCCAATCAAACGCTCTCTGGAATCTAAAGCGTCCCGCCCCCTATGCTATATATACCACCTGGCCAAAGAGACCGTTGACACGTCACGGACCAATATGGATTGGAGATGTGTGTTCAAACACTTGAGTTTTATTCCATTTTCCAACTGTACGTAGTTAAGAATGAAATGGCTAGAATTTATTCACACCTCTACAATTGAATCAAACGTATCATCAGCGCTCAGATTTGCTTCCATGGTGCTGTCAAGTACGACTTGCAGTCTGTGAGGAAAACTTCCTGTTTCAGTGGAAATTACGTCAACGCATCATACAAAGCTGCGCTTTATAAAGCACTTTAGTGGGCCTTAAGCCTTGTCTGTGAAACTTGGGGACAAAGTTTATAAAAAACAAAACACCTCAGGCAGAAATTACATACTTGTGTGTTAAGCATTTGGGTCTAAACAAGTTTCTGATTGATATGTAGAACAATTTTCTAAGCAGAATATTTTAGGAATATAAACAGTGCTGCCTTGCAAAAGCTGTTGATTCCTTACAAGAAATTGTTGATTGGGATTATCTGATCTCTGTTTTTGCAAATGCACAGTGGCTTTGGACAAGCTGCCTAATTTCTTGGCTGCTCCGAATAGTGCGGATGGAAAACCAGGTCCACATCATCAGTGTTCAATCCACCTGAACTGTGAGAGTGTGGAGGTTCTGGAGGAGGCCTACATGGAGGGCCTGCAGGGACGCCCATCCTCCAGGTCAGCAAAACCTGCAGTGCTGCATATAATGGAAAAACTAATATTTGCACATTACACACACATGAAGGCATCAGGAGATGTGAATTTGCAAGTCATGACCAGGGTTTCACAGACAGCACATCTGTTGCTCTGGGTTCGGGGTTTATGGTGATGGTTTTCCATTCATTTCACCAAACCACAGAAATTTACATGATATCCTGATTTATCTTCTGGTGTTTTTGTTTAGGCCTATGATAGAAATGACCATTCCCTCAGTGCTAGATCTGACTCTAGCGCCCCCTGGCTGTCATGTGGCGTCTCTCTTCATCCAGTTTACGCCATATTTGATGGAGGGTCGCCGATCTTGGACCGACGAGGATAGGGAGAGATTTGCTGACACAAGTACCTAGTACCTTATTTGCATTCTTGTGTGCCGTTTGCTGGCACAGACATGATAAGCATTGTGTATGTAAAAGGTCTCGTGTGTCTTACATACAGGGTTGGAGAAAGTTACTTTTAAAGTAATGTGGTACAATATTGCGCTTCTTCTTAAAAAAGTAACTAATTACATTATTTAGTCCATGTTTACACAGCTGCAGAATACAGTTGTCAGGGTTTCTTGTCTAGATTCTTGTGTGATTTTTTTGCATTTAAAGACCACCCCAACATTCCCACTCTGATATGCGGGCATGAACTACCTACTTTTTAAACCCAGTGACACAGTTTGTGCTACCAGTGATATCACATGCCTTGAAGGAATACGATCTTTGTTGCATTAGGTTCTTTGTTTCCTGTTTCACAGCATTCGACTGGGTTGAACGTTACGCACCTGGATTTAAAAAGTCAATAGTGGGCAAAGATATACTGACCCCTCCTGATCTTGAGAGGGTCTTTGGTCTCACTGGAGGGGTATGAACCTATCATTTAATTCATTTAATAGACATTGACATGGACTTTTTGTTAATGTATTGTTTTGTTAGTAATTTTCACAATCATACACAATCTAATATATCATTTTGTCTCTAAATCTTATTTAATTGTTGTAAATTTGCTTGTCATATCTTTCCAAACATTAATTACATGCATTTTTTATGCAACAGAATATATTTCATGGCTCAATGTCTTTGGATCAGCTTTACCTGGCGAGACCTTTGCCCTCTGTCGCAGACTACCGCTCACCCGTCAAAGGATTGTACTTATGTGGCAGTGGCAGCCATCCAGGTCTGTGCCTGAATAAATAAAAGCTTAAACAGTACGTATTGGGTTTAGAAATGTCATCAGTGTGATATCACGTATCATAAAACCAGGTCAGGGTAAATGTTGAGCTTGACGTGCATGACCTCCCCCCCTTGTTCTCCAGCATTTATCTGAGCTTGTCTCATTCAGGTGGAGGTGTTATGGGTGCAGCCGGCTGGAATTCAGCTCTCAATGTTCTGGCAGATTTCAAGCGACTGTGATCTCAGCCTTCGATGGGGAATATCACTTTCCAATGGGATATTTTAATGAAAAGAGAGATAAAGACAAATAGTAAAGGGATAGTTTCCCAAAAAATGTTTAAGTCTGTTATAATTTACTCACCCTCATGTTGTTTCAAACCTGTATGAATTTCTTTCTTTTGTTGAACACAAAATAAGATATTTTAGAGAATGTTGGTAACCAGACAGTTGACGGCACCCATTGACATTCATAGTATTTTTCTATATGGAAGTCAATGGGTGTCTTCAATTGTCTTGTTACCAACTTTCTTCAAAATCTCTTCTTTTTAGTGCAGCAGAAGAAGGAAACTCATACAGGTTTGGGATAACTTAAAGGATTAGTTCATTCCAGGTTTTTTCTCCATATAATGGACTTCAGTGGGCCCCAAACGGTTCAAGGTCCAAATGGCAGTTTTATTGCAGCTTCAGACGATGAATAAGGGTCTTATCTAGCGAAACGATCGGTCATTTCAAAAATAAATAAAAAAGTTTAAGTTTTATAAGCACAAATGCTCACCTTGTTCTGTGATGCGCGTTCGTGACCTCACGTAATACTCAATTACGTTGAAAAGGTCACGGATCACAGAACAGAGCAAGGGTGACATGGGGGTGAGTAAATTATCAGCTAAAGTTTTTTTTTTAAGTGAACTAATCCTTTAAGGGGGAGTAAATGATGACAGAATTTTTATTTTTTTGGGTGAACTATCCCTTTAAGTGTTGTTGACATTGTGTAATATTTTTATGTCTTGCACAGTTTTTGAAACACTCCCAAAATGTTACCCTATTCCATCTATTTTTTTTGTGAAATTTGAGATCATGTAGTCAATTATAATAAATATAATGGACAAAAAGCTTTGGTCATTGTTTTTATAATAACTTAAATTTGATAAAAATCTAAATTTTTGCAATTCTGCTCTGTGAAGCCAGACATACAATAATACAAAATGATTTATTTAATGCATGTCATTTCTCAATGTACATCACAGCACGCAGGCAAGACTCTAGAAAAACAAATATTCATTTAAGACTATGTTCGTTATAACTTTCTAACATGAGCACAAATCTTCCTATTTCTACTGTATATACAGTAGTATATAAACTACACACAGTATTCAAATGTCCTGTTTGCTTGAAAATCCAGAAAAACAGTAGTAAACAACGGAGCACAAAGCGCAAAAGTAATATCGTAAAGTATTTAATATATATATATATATATATATATATATATATATATATATATATATATATATATATATATATATATATATATATATATATATATAAATATAAAAAAAGTAAAGTATTTCATCAAGTGTGATGAAAAGTTCAGCCCTGATTTTTAACATCTCTTAATTAATTTGCCAAAATCTAAAACATAGTGAATTTACTTTTTTTTTTAATGGTAACTGGATTAAAGTCAGCATGAAACGCATGATGCAATGTTGTCTTCTTTTCTAATTTGTGACATATATCCGAGTGAAACTGCTTCTTGAACCAGAAAAGAAAGTATGCCGGGACTTGATTTTGTCCATTGGGGATTGGATTTGAATGGTTGTGGATTGTTATTGGTCGATCTCATGTGAGTGACAGGGTGTCCCGCCCTCACGCTATCGCAGAAGAGATGTTGCTGAAATAGGGAGGGGAAGTTATTTAAAGAATTACGATGGCACATTAATTTATAAAAAGTGCGCGGATGAATCATCTATTATAAAAATGGCAATATTCCATAAAAATAAGAATTTTGATTTCGTAATGACATTTAGATGCAACTTAACCTATGATGGAAATATCCAGACAGGATTCTGAAATTGAGGGGCAGTTTTATGCCATACTTTTTACTATTGTATTTGTTACTGCCACCTTCTGTATTTATTCATTTAACTCTGCAACACTGACACTTTTTTACTGACGCTTCAGACACGGAGACTTCTACCTCAGTATTCATACTCAGGACTACTTACTATTCTTAATAGTTTTTTTTTTTTTACTCTTTATCTTATTTGTTACTGCCACTTATGTATTATTCTGTCTACGAAATAGCACGTCACAATATCCCAGTGCCCCCCACTTTGTGTTTATATTTGTGGTTATGCTTAGTCTACTAAATTTGTGTATGGTCCTGTTAATCTTACTGTAAGAGTTAGAGCATCGTCACAAGCATTTCAGTGCCTAGTGTCCCCAGTGTAATTGTGCAAATGACAAATAAAATGCTCTTGACTTGACCAGCGAGAACTGTGGCTCCAGGACACATGGCCCCTGCGGCCCTTTAAGACGCTTGTTCTGGGAGGCGCTTGAGTGCAGTTCAACACACCCGCCTGACGCTCCGCTCGACGCCCAGGAAGAGAAACAGTTGCACATAAATCGCCAAGTTTAAAGATGTCGACTCACTGGTTGTTTTAGCATTTTTCTGTCGTGTATATGTTCCTGTGGTGTTTTTGAGGGTAATAATGCTGGATGGTTGGACTAATGAAGTTCAGTTTGGATTTCGGCCGGTTACTGGGGCTCAGCGGTGAGTTTCACGACTGTATGGAAACTTTGTTTCTGTCTGTCCGAGTTATAAAGTTAGTTTTCCATGAATCAGAGTGTAAAATGAAGGGCACAATCTGCTTATCTCGCTGTAACGCGCTTTATTGACAGTGATATCTAATGTGAGTCAGATTTATATAGATATAAAAGCGTATTAAAGAAATCACGATGCCACTTATGCGGTTGTTGTTTAGTATGTAACTGCGGTTGTCACCCTGCTCACTATTTGTCGATGGTAATTCTGTCTAAAACTCAGTGTGTGAAATCCATATTTAATGTTTAATATTAATATTACAAAGATAGCCAACTAACTCAAGTTGAACTTTGTTAGCCTAATCTCTCTCTAATCTATAATTTATTTACAGTTGACAATGAGTTAAAGAAATCAAATGTATACGTTTACCACAGGGTTTTGGCTTTTTATCTGAAACCAATTCAAATGCTAGAAATGACATGCAACAGGCCTGTGAATCACAGACAGACTAAATGTGTTTTTTTAACTGCTGAGGAGTTCCTTTGAGTGTGTTTTTATTAAGAATAAACATTTTCAGGCAAACCAATTCAGATGCATCATAATTTAGTTATAATTTGTAATGGTTTTAGCATTCTTGTAAATGTTAGCACACAGGAGTTATAAAGGCTGCCTCAAGTCTAATGGCAAAAATTGACTTTTCCTACAACAATAAACATAAATGTTCTTCAATGTTTCTTTAGGATAACAACTATCCTTATCAAAGACCATTTGGGGTTCTTGAGTTACCCATATTTTATATATATATATAAAACGTGTATATATAGGCGTATGTATGTATGAGGCACATAGATGCCTCATTAGCAGCTGTTGGCCGCTATACGTAAGCTGTTCTCCATATTGGAACGTTCAAAGCTGGTTTGTGAACATTTGAGATGCAAGTTGACTGTAACCATAGTTAGGTTTATCTAAATCTGTAATAGACTTCAGCAGATGACTTTGCGAAACTTACACAAAACAAGACAAAGGCTTTGGCTAACATTACATTAAAAAGTTACCATAGTTTAAAACCCAATAATATTGAGTTAATAAAAACAGAAACCAACACATTCCCATCTCTGAAAGCTTATCCAATTTCAAGTCTCAGTGGTTTTTACAACCAGAGGTTGAGAAATTCTGTGGCAAATGTGAGTGATGACAGCATCTGAAAAGATGGTTTTGAGCGGTGGCATCGACATTGTAAGGCCAGCCAATGATCAGATAAAACCCCCTAATGTTCCAAAACGCAGCTACCAGTTTAAAGGGTTAGTTCACCTAAAAATGAAAATTCTGTCATTATTACTCCCGTAAGACTTTCTTTCGTCTTCGGAACACAAATTAAGTTCTTTTTGATGAAATCGGAGAGCTTTCTGTCCCTCCATTGACAGCCACGCAACTGAAACTTTGACGCTTCAACTGAAACTTTGACGCTTCAAAAAGTTCATGAATAGATTGTAAAACTAATCCATATGAATTGAGCAGTTTAGTCCAAATTTTCTGAAGAGACTCGAGCACTTTATGTGATAAACAGATTTAATTTAGGCTTTTATTTCACATATAAACATTTATCAACTCCCACATCAGTTGTGGTGAACGGAAGCTCAAGCATGTTCGCTTGACATGCGAGAACCAATGAGGTTTATTCTCGTGTTACCCATCACGTTTGAGCTTCCACAAGAGGTTCGTTCTGGTGCGTCAATCGGGTTCGGTTGAGGTACTCTTTATTTTCGCTGATCAATGTTTATATGTGAATAAAAGCCTAAATTCAATCTGTTCATCATATAAAACAATCAAGTCTTTTCAGAAAATTTGGACTAAACCGCTCATATGGATTAGTTTTGTGATCTCTTTATGAAGCATCAAGTGTCAGTTGCGTAGCTGTCAATGGAGGGACCGAAAGCTCTCAGATTTCATCAAAAGATCTTCATTTGTGTTCCGAAGACGAACAAAAGTCGTACGGGTTTTGAACGACATAAGGGTGAGTAATAATGACAGAATTTTCATTTTTGGGTGTACTAACCCTTTAAACTGGATTCTTCAGACCAGAGTTTTTGTGTCTGGGCTTTTTAAAGAACGAATACATGGATGGTTTTATAAAAAGCTAGAGAATGAAAATTCTTTAGGGAACTTGAAAAGGTTCCTCAATGACATTAGGCGGTAAAGCCCCTTTGGCTTTTAATTGGAACCTTTTTTTTTATTGAGTTTTTGTGTGTGTGTGCATTGCCATTATGTGAAGTACTGCTAGTTTGTGTTGTCTCATATTGGCCTGTACTCAAAGTTGGTGGTAGAAATGTAAATATGCGTAAGAGCATGATCCATCATTAATGCTGAAGTGTACATAGTTTTTTTTCCCCCACCAGGGCTGTTGCTGTAAGTTGCTATTTGCCTGTCTGTTGCATTCACAGTAAAATGATCGGAGATGTGGAAGGTTGACCGGTAGCTACCAAGTAGCTTAAATTAACATCTTTGTTAACATTGTGACATCCTTACAATCATTTTCTGTATGCAAGTATTTACCTATTTGTTGTATGAATCAAAATAGTCCACTACTGTTTTAATCAAATGGATTCAGCATTCTGACTGGTGACAGTGAAAACCGTATCAGTGGGGATCTTTTAAATGGAACAGTTTGCATGTTTCAAGGAAGACGTGACTAGCCAGGGGCCACCTGCGGTTTCTGTATCTTACCAAGGTAAATCAGTTTTTTGGACCGCCATTGTCACGATGCCTTCGAAGGGTGAGATGAGTCACTAAAGGGAAGTTTGCTGGTCGATGCATCACTTCTCTGTCTCAGATCACGGCCTGCATCATTTGCTATGTGCTTAAGATTTGTGGTGCTACTTTGGCTGTGATTTATAACTGAAGGCAAACTGTGTGCATCTCTTTGCTGTATGAGAACACTTATGTGGGATATTAAGGGTGTTATAATAGCTAATAGGAGTGGTTGGAGACACGGAAACTGCGTTTTTTGAGCGCCTAATGTATCTTCACTTCTCTACCAAAGGAATCAGTTAACAAGCTTGTAAAGTTCTGTCTCTTTCTGAAACAGGAATGCTATTGTTTGGCTAAGAAATGCAAAAAAAAAAAAAAAAAAAAAAAAACTTGGACTTCAGACAGAGGTTTTCAGACAGTGTGCAGATGGTTGTGTGTATTATGATCATGAAAACCTTGGGCTGTATCAAGGATAAAACTATCACTGAGCTATCATGAATCCCATAAAATAAAACAAAACTTGAAAAATTAGTCTGAAAACCATTTGCTTAGATTAGCTAATGGCAAAATCCCAAAATCTGTCATTGGATGATCGTCAGAAAAAGTATTGTGTTACTAGGCCTTTGTTTAAATGGCTTTCTTGTGGAATGTTTTGAGCTATGTGAGGCCATGTAGCTTGGAGAAATGTCTGCAAGGTCTAATTTTACCATTGCAGCAAGGAAACTTTAAGATAGCTTACAAATGAATTGCAATCCTGCAGGGCTTTTAGGTCCCATGTTTGTTGAGGGAGTGAGTTTTTTTTTCTTTTTGCTGAACTCTTTTTCCACAACTTTTTTCCCACTTGTTTTCTGTGGCAAACATGATGTGAAACTAAAATCTTTGCACAGCTTGACCCTGCAAATGCTTATTAAACACAACCGTCAGCAGTCAAGGTTAAAAATATATGACATAACATGACCTTAGTGGCTAATGCAATTAGAGAAGTAAAAAAAAATACTTTATTGTGAGGAAAGTTTTCATGGGTTTGTAACAATTTGACTGAAATGCCATTTCATAGTCACAAATGAATGGGATTGTCTTATTGTGAGTGTGTCGTGAACATTTGGAGTGAATAAAGAACTAGGAAATGGTAAATGTTAGAATTTGACAACATGATACAAGACAAGTGGCTTGTGTTGATTGTCTTTTCTGCATTATTGAACATTTTAATTCTCATAAAGTGCGATGTTGGCTAAGGCTATAGTGATTCTCTTTGCTTGAATTGGGACTTTGGTCTTAAGGATTTTACTCTGGATCTTTCCACAGGCTCCAGTGATTTAAGGCCAGAGGAGATGGACACAGGTGCTCTCCCCGGGCAGAATGACCACATGCTCTCACAGGTACAAGAACACTGGGCTTTTTTCGTGAATTGTTACATTAAATCAGAAATGCGAATGAGAGGTAAAAAAAAAAAAACCCTGCATGTTTCCCTGTTGTTTTTGAATTAACTGCTTTTATACATTTTCTGGCCTTTAGTTTTAAGTCTGAAATTTACTAACTGTCTCTCTATCTTTTTAACTATTCCTGATCGATTCCTGCATAGCGACATGTATAGTGGACTTAAAAGTGTATATGTAAAGTCTAAGTGTGTGTATATATAGGGTTAGGTAGAATGGAATGGATGATTCAATGACATTTCACTTGCCTTATTACTGGATGAACAGCATTACAACATTAAAAAAAACTCATGAGTGAATGATTCAATGACACATAATTTTTTTTTAATAGTCACCTAGTCACCACCACCTAGTGACGTAACAATCGTTTTTTATGAAGCACCAACTCACTTTCATAAGGGGATTTTCTCTATTTTGACCAGTACCGTAGAGATCAGTGTTTATATCCGAACTGTAACGTTTTAATATCCCAGTATTTATGTGATAATTAGAATTTATGTAACAGAAACGATACTGTGTGTGTGGTTGAAAAGGAAGCCGTTTCATACAGTGCTGGTCAGAATTATTATCCCAGTCCCCTAAACTGAACCCTATAGAAAATGAGTGAGCTGAACTCGAGAAGAAGCACCAACATGGATCAGGGAATCTGAAGGATCTGGAGAGATTCTGTATGGAGGAATGGTCTCTGATCTCTTGTCAGGTGTTCTCCAAACTCATCAGGCATTATAGGAGAAGACCCCCCCCCCCCCACACACACACACACACACTTTCAATTCTTTTACTTCAATAAAAGGTTAAATTTTTGCCTTTTGTTTAAATAAAATATCAAAAGGATAAACAATGCAGATTTATTTTTTACAGCCGTCTTTGATCAAATTTAACAAGAGGGCAAATAATTCTGACTAGCACTGTGTGTATGTGTGTGTGTATATATATATATATATAAAACAACTGCTCTCTCTTTATTTTAAGTTGTTTTTTATTCAACAAGGACTCTTTAAATTGATAAAACGACAGCAAAGACTTTTTATGATACATTAGAATGTTACAAAAAAAAAACAGTTTTAAATGCTGTTCTTTCTATTCAAATGCATCCACCTTTGTTGTTTTTCCCACCAAATATTTGCATGGTTTCTACAAAAACAAAGCAGCACTATTGTTATCAACATTGATAATAATAAAGATGCTTCTTGTGCATCAAATCAGCATATTAGAAAGATTTCTGAAGGATCATGTGACACTGAAGACTGAAAATTCAGCTTTGCCATCACAGGAATAAATTCTATAGTAAAATATATGAAACTAGAAAAGTTATTTTAGATTGTAATAATATTTCAAAACAATAGTACTGTTTTTATTGTATTTTTGATCAAATAAATGCAGCCTTTATGTGCATAAGAGACTTTTTTAAAAAACGTAGAAAGAAGTGAATGAACTTTTATCTTCTAGTCATGTCTCAACAAATCAGTTGGGTCAAGGCTGGGTCGGTGTGCTCCAAACAGAGTAACTCCCAGCATATTCTTTGTAGTTGTTTTGAAGCTCTTTTTTTCTGAGAAACATTGTGTTATTTTGGTGAATGCTTCACATTCATTGCTGAAACTTTCAAATGGTCTTATCTACCCATGCTAGTGAGTATTCTTCTACAGGCTGTATAATGTCAGACATTGTAAGAGTTGTCTGCTCACACAAAACTGTTACCCTGCGGTCATCTTTAAGAATTTAAGCTTTTGAGTTACATTTTATTTGGTTAACCACTCATAGCGAGCACAACACTGGCTTCAAACATTTGTGCTTTGTCAATCAGAATATGGATTTATAGAGGCCAAAGTCCTCCACAGTGGTTTTGTAACATTTTCAACCTTGTTTTATTGCATACAACTAAAGAAGTCTTTCTCAAATAGGGTAAAATTCCTTTCTTAAACCGCTTTGATGAAGGACATGCAGTACTCTGAAACAGACCTCTGTTTGCTGCTATTTTATTCAGTTTTTCTTTTCTGAAACAAATGAAGTACCTGCATGTCTGTTTGTTCCCGATACCCTGTCTCAGTTGGGTTTGTGTATGTTCTACAGGATGTCTTAAATGGTGATGAGGGTCTTAGTGAGGAAGAGAAGGCCAGACGGAAAGCAGAGAGGCGCAAAGCCAAGAGGAAGGTGAGAGGAGATAAACTTTGCCACACTAAGTATAAGAATGAAATGCCTTTAACACAGAGTTTACTGTCAGGTCAGATCTATTATGCATTGTTTTTTTTTTTTGTGAATGGAGCCATAAATAAGATGGATTTTTTTTTGCATTGTGCATTTTGCATTCATGCATTGTTCAATGCAAAAGAAAAAAGATTTCTTTTTTCTTTTTTTAGCGTCAACGGCAGCGAAAGAAACTAGAACGGGTTAAAAAGGATGAAAGCACTGAACAGGTACATTTAAACTAGTTTAATGGTTAGGATGGTGTGAGTGGGCTTTGACACAGGATGTGCTCCTTCTGCACTGTTTTTAAAACATTTCTGCAGATCAGTGCATCTCATCTTTTCCTCTCTTTCAACAACGGTTATTGAGTAAAAAAAAAGAAAAAAAAAACATGTTAAAAGTAGTTACGTTTTTATTATGCAGTACATTAATATCAATTTTAAAACAATGGACCAATCGGAATTAACTGGGGGTGAGATGATAATTTCCTTATAAACTAATTTCCTTACACGTTTTTTTTTAAAAATGTCTGATTCTCACCAAGTCTGCATCAAATACATTCGAAAAGTATTACCATTTAAAATAGCTCTTTTCTATTTTAAGATTTTACGATTTAACTTATTCCTGTGATAATGCTGAATTGTCAGTTTCACATGGTCCTTCAGAAATCTTTCTAATGCTGATTTGGTCCTCAAGATGAATTTCTTATCAATGTTGTGCTGCTTAAGATTTTAGTGGAAACTGATATTTAAATATTATTGACCCCAAACTATTTAAAATGCATACAAATTGTATTGAACTTTAGCTGTTGGGTGAAACGGGATATGATAGAAGGCCAGACATTTGAGTGACACTGATGCCTTTAAATGCAGCTTACTAGTTCTATAACAGAGGCACTTATATACTGTACATTTTATGTATACGCCCCTAGCTCTATCAACACACACTTTTAAAAATGTGATGTGACATTTTTCTTCTTTCAGGGGGAGGATGAGAATGCTGGAGCTGATTCTGAACTCGACGAGTCTGAGGAGTCTGAGGCAGAGGAGGTGGAAGATATTGGCCTTTCAAAGGTGGAAGAGAAGCCAGTCACTCCTCCAAGTCTTTCTGGACCTCCACTGGCTTCGGGGAACAAAAGCAACCGGCAGCCGACGGCCCGTTCTAGTGAGGAGGTATGAAAATGGAGACAACCATACTGCCATAGCTGATGGACTTCCAGAGTTTGCTTTTTGAATGTTTTATTGTTTAAATTGCTGACTTTGACACTGTTTCCTCATGTTTAGGACCCAGGGTGGGATGTGAACAGTGCTTTTGTTGCCAATGCTGTCAATCACATTCGACCCAAAGCTAAAAGTAAAGGAGCTCACAAATCGAAAGAGAACAAGGAAAATGAGAGCAGGACTGGAGAAGTGAGTTTAAGTGTTTATTCAGTGTCCTGTGGTTTGTTGCCATCTGTGGGGCTGAACATACTTGTGTCGTAAAGGTGGAGCCCGCGTTGGGATTATTGGGTATTAATTTAGTTTAAAAATCTGTAAGGTGCTGTCACTGTGGACTTAAATGACAGCTTTTATTCTTTCAGCTGGTAGAGCTGCCACTGTTGTGACAGATTGCATGTTTCACCATACTATGCGTCTAACCAGCAATCCCAGTTCATATTATGCTGGATGCACACTGCTTGATTTTCACATGCTAAAATACAGTCTAGTATCTGGACAGGAGAACTGTTTGTTCATACTTTTGGTATTAATATTTTCGAATGTCGTTCGTGCATCTTTAAATGTGTTTCGTTTTCGCTTTAACAAAATAGAGATAAGTCAGTTATTTCAGTGGTAATCAGTAGCATGCCTATGCGATGCATGTACATTGTTGAAAATAACCCGTAATTAATATATTATCCTTGTATATTATTGTAATATATCATTAACCCGGAATTAATATATTATCCTTTTATATTATTGTAATATATCATTAACCCGCAATTAATATATTGTACTTTTTGTTTTGAACAGGTTATTGGTTTATCAGATGCTAAAACTAAAAGAAGTGCCTTACTAGTAGGTGTGTAATTCTTTTTCTTTCTCACACACAAAAAAACACATTACAGATTAGAGAAAGGAGGTATGTCCAGTATGTGAATGTGTTTTTGTGGTTCAGCCCAAAATTAAAATTGTCATTATTTGCTTAGTTATGTTGTTTCAAACTTCAATGTTTTCTTTCTTCCATGGAGCATAGAACGTGAAACTTTGAAAAAGTCCTGGACACTCTTAGGAAAACAAATAAAATTTCATCAATTGGCTTCAGAAGACCTTTGCATTCTCCCGAGAAACTTTGGGTTTCCTCGCAAAACCTTGCCATTCTCCCGAGAAACTTTGGGTTTCCTCGCAAAACATTGGCGTTCTCCCGAGAAACTTTGGGTTTCCTCGCAAAACCTTTGAATTCTCCCAAGAAACTTTAGTTATCCACGTGAAACCTCCGTGTTCCATTGCAAAACCTTTGTGTTCTTCTGAGAAATATATATATATATATATATATATAAGTTAAAAAGCTAAAAAAAAAACTAAAAATATGTCTCCTCCACAATCGAGGGGGACCTGGGTGGCAGTCGCAGTCTAGCCAGTTAGAGATATGCAAGATCTGAGGACTGTTTTAGCTCTAGAATAGCTTGGAGAAAGAAGAAGCCCTGACACCAAGGCTATCAGGCTTCTAAGGGTGGTACGGACGGTTTTGAGAAATCTTTTCTCCTCTGCACCCTCTGGGGTCGCAGAGCTGCCAGTTCGGTTTTCCTGCCGTTTCAGGGCGCCGAGGTAACTGCTTTTTCCAACGATCCTCTGAGGAGGGTCGTAGGAACTAAGCTAGTTAGAGGCAGGCAAGATCCGAGGACTGTTGTCATCTCTAATAAAGCTTTGACAAGAAGTCCTGTCACCGAGGCTATCAGGTTTCTGAGGGCTCCTCCTCCGTTTCTCCTCTGCGCCCTCTGGGGTGCGACTCTCTGAGGAAGGTCGCAGCGCTACCAGTTCAGTTGTTCCCTCCCGGTTCGCCGTTCAGGGCACCGAGGTGTCAGCGTCCCCATACGATCCTCTGTTCAACCAAATCCAGAGGCCAGTCTCGAGAGACTGGTTCCTCTAGTAGAATTTCTGGCAGCGTGGAAACTACTGCCACATATTTCTCACTGGGTCCTGATCACTATAGAAAAGGGTTTCAGAATTCAGTTTGGTTCTCGTCCGCCCAGATTTCTAGGACTCCTCCCCACAGTGGTGGACCCAGAGCAGGCTCTGGTTATGGAGCAGGAAGTACTGACACTTTTGCAAAAAGGAGCTATAGAAGGGGTTTCTCCTCCCAGCGGACAGTCAGGGTTTTACAGCTGTTACTTCATTGTTTACAAAAAAGGATGAGGGGTTGCGTCCTATTCTAGACCTGCGTCAATTAAACAGCAGGTTTCAGAATCTCAAGTTCAAAGAATGCTTACGCTAAATATGATTGTGTTACAGATTCAGTCCGAGGACTGGTTTGTCACAATAGACTTGAAGGACGCTTACTTATCCTCCCATCCTCATCACAGGCGGTTCCTGAGGTTTGCTTTCGGTGGGCGAAGCATACAAGTATCGGGTTCTTCCATTTGGCCTAGGTTTATTACCCCGCACTTTACAAAATGTGTGGATGCTGCTCTGGCTCCTCTGAGACTCTAGGGCATTCTCGTATTATACTATATCGACGATTGGTTGATCCTAGCTCAATCTAAGCAGATGGCAGTTTGGCATCGAGATGTCGTTATGTCTCACATAAAGATGTTGGGGTAGCGGCTCAACGCCAAGAAGAGTGTGCTCCTCCCAGCTCAGAGGACCACTTTTCTTGGTGTAATATGGGATTCGACAACGATGTGGGTACGATTGTCTCCAGCACGTATTTCTGCGATTCTCACAGCCCAGACCTACCAAAATGTACGCATTTTGCGTAGTGGGCACGCATTTTGACCTCAAAATACGCTGGTACGATTTGTCACTCTAAACTACGCAAAAACCTGGTGACGCCTCTTTGCACGCGCAGTCCTCAAATCAAGTAACAACAAAAGAAGAAGAGTTCGACCAATCATAGCGCTGGGTTCATTCCCCAAATTGCAAGCGGAGATGATTGACAGATCGCGAGGACAGTAGGCCTACCGTAGTCACGGTACTTCTGACTCCTGAAGGTAAACGGGCTGGGGTGGATGAGGAAAGTTGAAATATTGTATTTGAGTTAATTTAAAATTGATTGGTTATCACACGGGACGGGAGTGATCGCATGGATTATTTAAAAAATACTCCGTAATTCATTCATGGTAACTCAGATAAGAGGAAGACATTCAGCCATGCAAATTATAAAATGCTCAAATAATGTTGAACAATAAATCTAAATAAAATTGAAATCGCTATGTCTTAGTGATTGTGAAAGTGCTGTGATTTGTGGATGACTGATAACGTTAAGCGCAAATCTGGAGAAACAGGCTTTTATTTTTTCATTATAAGTGTTGAGAAACGTAGCCTGCTTGTTTTACGTTATTATGTTAATAACTAAAGTACCGAATTATGTTACATATTTATTTTGTATGAAAACTAGCGAGTTAGTTGGCGTACTTATGGATTAGAAATTACCGTTGTATGATATTATGTATCAGTGCTGCGCGAGCTCTCTCACAAACACAGACTTGTGCAGACAGAGAGAGAAGATATTTAAAGAATACAAATTGACAGCCTAAGTTCTTGCTTGTTTTTTATGTCAAAATGTCAAAGTTTTTTGTATTATCCATTTGTGTTTTTAAAATTCGTTAAATGACGGACGCTTTACTGTTAACAGCCCTCATTATGCCCTCAGCCCTCATAATGTCAGATTCGTCTATTCGAACACTTATATTATTGGTCATGTGACAGGACTCCTGTCTATTCATTGTTAACTGTTTTCTATAAATATGTTTGGATTAGCTAAAGTTTATTCAGCTAATGCGTGTCCTGTTTATGTGTAGCCTAATGTTCAAATGCAAAGACAGCACGTCACAAATATAAGCCCTTTTCCCTGTGGGATTTAGTATCATATTTGGATATTGGAATAATAAAGTAGCCAATTTAAAATAAATAACATGTACACACCTGTGTTTTTTTTTTTGTTGACTTATCTAGGGGTTTCTTAATTTTAGACTAATTGACCAGCACAGATTATATGCAATACAATATTAATCATAATAAAGAAATGGTGTTGAGCAGGATTGAAACTTTGGACTTTCACTGTTGCATTGCAGTGCAAGTTAAATTTTGTTTAAAATTTAAAAAAACCTTTAGGGGTCAAAACTAGAATTATGAAGATAGGCATGTGTCTGTGTGTGTCTTGCATTCTCAAAATAATAACAAAAATGTATGACCCCCCCCCCCCCCCCCCCCCCAATGGGGGTTGTTCTTCTAGGTTGGCAGGTCTGACAGCCGTATATGGGGTAAAACTAGGCCAGTCACTCACTGTGAAACAGTTTTAGACTGTTGGGTCTCATGGCAGCTGCGTCCAAAGTAATTACTTTTGGCCTTCTGTACATGAGACCCCTGCAGTGGTGGCTCAGGACCAAGGGGTTTTCTCTGAGGGGAAATCCGTTTTCGCATGAGCAAGGTCTCGCGGCCATACCTACATGCCTCGGTCATGTGGAAGAACCGTGGTTCCTCGCACAGGCCCAGTGTTGGGGGCTTCTTGTTGACGCATAATGCTATCGACGGATGCTTCCCTTATAAGTCGGGGGTGATCATGAGTGGTCGCTCGGCGAAGGGTGTTTGGCAGGACCCTTTTGGCACATAATTGGCTAAAAGTGATGGCGGTATTCCCGAGAATCTCAATACTTCCTGCCAGACCCGAGAGGTCACCATGTGCTTGTCCTTCCGGACAACACACTGATGGTCTCATATATCAGAGCAGATATCCTGTTGAGGCAGGGGCTGAGGCCCGGGGAATGGAGACTTCACCCCGAGGCGGTGGAGCTTCTTTGGGAGAACTTCGGTCAAACTCAAGTCGGCCTTTCGCATCATTTATACAATGCATTGCCCTATGTGGTTCTCCCTCACGCATCCAGCTCCGCTTGGACTGGATGTGATGTATTGGGTGTGGTTGACGCTATACTTGTATGCATTTCCCGATACCTTTACTCCCGGTAGTTTTGGAGAGGGTTCGCCGGGTCTAGAAAAAAGATTATTAGTAGCCCCGTTCTGGCCGGCCCGAGTGTTTTTCGGACCTACTGCCCCTTCTAGACGGCTCTCCCATGGAGATTCCGATCAGGAGGGACTTGCCGTCCTTATCAGGGGATACAATTTCACCCTCATCTGGAGTTATGGAGACTGTGGGTTTGGCCTTTGAGGGGGCCCAGCTCATAGATTCAGGTCTCTCGACCGAGGTCATGGAGACCATACTCCAGTCTAGAGCTCCCTCCACGAGAAGACTAAATATGCATTGAAATGAAAACTGTTCTCTGCCTGGTGCGGAGAGCACCTTCTGAATCTTGTTTTCTGCCCTTGTTGGTACAGTACTTGATTTCTGTAATGAATGTTTCTTTGCTGGGTTATCTCTGAGGAGAGATCGTTATCTCTGAGGAGAGATCGTTATCGTTAAGACTAGATTTCGTCTTCTCCTTGGTACTGAGGGTTGCGGCTGAGCCTCAACCTTGAGGCTGAGGCCTGCACGTACTTGGATTTGCACCTGGTATGATAGTATTTCTTCACCCCAGGTCGGGTGGTATTCCTAGGTCCATACTAAATTTGTGGGTCATTTGTGCTAGTGCTGGGCGGCTTGACCAAAAAATGTATATCAAGGTTTTTTTTCAAAATTATGCTGGTTTTCCAGTTTATGACTTTTTTTTTCATGCATAATCAGGTGTTCAAAGCATTTTCTACTGGTTGAGAGAGGAATTACTGCAGTAAATTGAATTTGGGACTTATTTTACTGTTATTAGTGAATAATGTAGAATAATTCCACACTAGTAATACAGGTTTGCATGGCCCTAGAAAATTATGCTGTTATTTACAAATAAGAGGCAGTCATGATTCTAATGAAGTGAGGAATCGGAATGCAAAGACAATTGCAGTCAAAATACATAACTTTTACTGTGCAATTTTTTTTATACAAACCAATACAAAAAATAAAAAAAAAACTCCAAACAACAGACCCGGCTCCTCTTTTTGGCACAAGTTCTTCTGTGTCATGTTCTACTACCGTAAAACTTCAAATAATAGCCGAGTCCCAAACAGATGCCTGTCTCTTTTACATGCCTGGTGTGGCGACAGGTTTGGATAAATGAAGGCCGGTCTCAAATAGAGGCCGGGTCTGTTTTTTAGTGTCGGGTTGTATTTAATCTAATAAAACCTATCAAATCGTCCGCTTTTTGGCGTCCGCCAAAGCAAATAGAATGACTGCTGCGCTTGACAGGGCGCATAATGAGCAGAGAGAGAAAGAGTGCCCCAGCCGTGCGCGCGCACTCTCACGTCTTCAAACAACACGAGCGCTGTCTTGCTTTCTCTCCCTCGCGCATATTAATCCAAATCAATTGACAGACACGATAGTAAAAGGTCGGAAGACCGCAGTTTCACGTGGAGCATTTGGAGATTTTTAGAGATTAGAGAGACTAGGCCTACACTCAATGAACAAAATCTCAACACTAAATTATAAAGGCCTGTCTCATAGACGCCTGTCTCAAATTTGTGAAAATAAAAGCCCGGGCTATTATTTGAAGTTTTACGCTAGTTCTGCAGCATCCATCTTCCCTATAACGTAACTCGAGAGCACTGCTGTTTACCCTCGCCTCGCAGTCGCTGCTTAGAAGTGCAACATTGTAAAGGGTCCGTCTGAAACGGTGTCACGTGGCGGAGCATAACGTTCGTTCTGAACGTTGTGTAATAAAATACATTGTTATGGGGGTATATTTAAAATTAATATCATAACGAAAATATACACCGGTTTTCGGTATGAACCGGTATACCGCCCAGCACTAATTTGTGCTGTAGGCCTTCTGTCCTCCACCTTTAATACCCCAGATCAGGAAAAACTTAATCTGTTATGCCCTGTCCGGGCTTTGGATGCTTATGTTCACAGAGCTGCTATGTGGCGTATATCAGAGCAATTATTTCTCTGCTTCGAGTCACCTAATATAGGTTGCCCTGCATCTAAACAGATGATGAGCAAGTGGGTAGTTGAGGCTATCTCACTTGCTTATGAAGCTGCCGGCCAGCCTTCACCTTTGGCTGTCCAGGCTCATTATGAGGAATATGGCTGCCTCTATGGCATTAATCTCGGGAGTTTCCCTTCACGACATTTGTGATGCGGGAGGCTGGTCCTAGCCGCTTACATTTGTCAGGTTTTATGACATTTACCTTAGTTCCACTCCTGGGGCTAGGTTGCTTGCTTCTTAGTGTGCGCTCGGACTTCACACACACTTGTTATTATGGCGTAGTGGGTATGGGGTTCCCACAGCGTATCTAAGTTAATAGCGTAAGTTCCCTTTGATACGGAACATCTTAGTTTACGTATGTAACCATAGTTCCCTGAGAGGGAACGAAACGCTACGTTTGCCTGCCATACTTACTGCATGCCCTGATCGACTTGCTTCAGGCTTATCAGAAGCTGACGCGAGGGGGGATCAGCTGACGCTGATCTGCTTTCAGGGGTGCTTTATAGTTTCCTGGTCTATGACGTCACCCGCCTATGGCGTCTTGCTCTTCCATTGGACTGATTATACATGTGCTTCATGACGCAATCAAACAGGGGTGTTCCCACAGCGTATCTATGCAGCGTTTCGTTCCCTCTCTGGGAACTATGGTTACATATGTAACCTGAGACTTTCTGAGAAACGCAAAGTTTGAAAAGTCTGAAAAGTTTTGCGTTCTTCTGATAAGGCGTTTGTTCGGCAAACCTTTTTGTCCCCTCACAAAACCTTTGCTTTCCCTCGAGAAACTTTGCGTTTCTCAGAAACTCTCTTAATTTCTTTGCAAAAGTTTTGATCCCCAAGAAAACTTTCTAAGTTTCTCTGGGAAACGCAAAATAATTGCGAGAGAACACAAAAGCATTGAAATGTATGTTTTCGCCCCTTCACCATGTCCCTTTAGGGTCTCCTTACTTTGGACCTTGACAGCCTCAGTCCATATTCACTTTAATTATATGAAAAGGATATTCCAGGATGATCTTCTGAAATAAATACACTGTGTTCCATGGAAGAAAGTCAGTTACAGTCAGTAGAGGTTTGGAATGACATGTGGTTGAGTTAATGAGCTAATTTTAGTTTTTAGGTGAACTGTGTATTCACTCTTGAATTTCACTATTAATCATTTTTGCTTTTATTCGTTATTAATGCAGTCTCCTCCATATAAGTCTGTCTGTCTTTTCACTCCAGAAAAAGGGATTCGATTAGTTCAGGAGGGCCAGTACACACAAGCTGTTAGTCTGTTTACAGAGGCCATCAAATGTGACCCGAAAGACTACAGGTGAGTCTTTGATTTGACTGAAACCATATCATGCATTTCCATTTTTGTTGTTTTCATGAATTCACTCTGATATTTTGATAACAGGTTTTTTGGGAATCGTTCCTACTGCTACTGTTGTCTGGAGCAGTATCCTCTGGCCCTCGCAGATGCCGAGAAGTCCATCCACATGGCTCCTGATTGGCCCAAAGGCTATTACCGTAGGGGAAGTGCACTTATGGGGCTTAAGGTGCGACCCGACATTTGTTTTTTCTCCATTTAGAGTGAATCTGCATTTAGGTGAGTATCAATAACTTTGCATGTGGGTTTGTTTGTAAGAGGTACAGTGAAGCTGAGAAATCCATGGAACAGGTGCTAAAATTAGATCGAGACTGTGAAGAAGCCGTCAATGACCTCTTGTACTCTAAAGTTCAACAACTTACGGTAAGGACTGGATCTCTTATTGTATCTCAATTGGTATACCATTGGACTATTAGTAAGGTTTTTGGATTGATTCTCATGGAACACACTGCCAAGCATACTGATAAAATGTGTATTTTGTAGGCACAAAGTTGTAGATCATTGTCAAGAGAAAGCACATAAAAGCGCAAGATAATAAGTCCTGAATCATTTACTTTTTTTTTGTTGTTATTTCTTTTTTTAAGTGGAACACCCAATGGAAAAAAATAAGCATTTCAGTATGACTCATCCAAATGTAATTTTTAGAGCTGTATAACTTTGGTTGGAATACCAACAACATTTGTTCCATGGAAGAAAATGAGTCAAACAGGTTTAAAATAACAACAGGATGAGTAATTAATTTTAATTTTTGAGGGAATTATTCCTTTGAACTTCCGTTTAGAATGGTGTTAGCTTTAAAAATACTTCTAATTCTAATAATGCAAAAGAAACTAATTTCATTTCAGGCTTGTTCTTTCCTTTCTTCTCATTAGGATCTTGGATATGATGAGGAGCAGAGTATTCAATTGCTGGAAAAATATAATACAGTTCAGGCTGTTGTTGCAGCGAAGGGTAAGAGCTCATTGTCTTCCTGTCTGATTTTTCATTGAAATGAACCACTTGAGGGTGCTATTGCTACAAGCCAATTTAGTTTAAAAATAATGGGCCATGAATGAACAGAATTCACAGAATTCTTCAGCTACTTAATCATTACATTACTACATCTTTACATCATTCAAGACATTTCTTCTTATTAATGTTAAACAGTTGTGCTGCTTGATTTTTTTTTGGTGTAAACAAATCTTTTTTCAGGGTTCTTGGATGAATCAATTGTTCAAAAGAAAAACATTCATTTGAAGTGGAAATATTTTTTAATATTATAATATCTTTACTTTTGATCAATTTAATGTGTCATTGCTAAAAAAAATAGTAGTAATTTCATTAAAACATATAAACGTTGAATGGTAGTGTATATTATGTTTTCACAGTACTGTGTATAGTATTATATACAAGGTATTTAGCCTGTAAATAATAATAAAAAACCTTTATAAATAAAAGCTACTTTTATTTAATTTATTTTCTCTTTTTATTTCAAACTTGATGGATTTAAAACAAAAGATAATTATTCATAACAAATGATTAATTAGTCTGGCTTTAATGCAAAATAAGCTTAACTTTGTGCAATTTGAGTACAACTAAAATGTTAAAATGTATTGTTTTATAAATCAGTTAAAGTCTATATTATTTGGAAAGTTGCCACGTTGTTGCCAACATAAACAACTAAACTTTGCTTCACATTACAACACCCCTTTGATAACTCATGGCTAATTTGTCATGTTGTAATATTTTTTTTTAATATATTTTACAGCTTCAAATCAGGACTGTGCTCTCCTCCTGCCGAGGTAAGCTGATTGCAGTATTTTAAATTTTTTTTTTATGTTGTTCTTGCCCTCTAATCCTATCTCCATATTTGTCTTTGTCTTTCTCTCACTCGCCTCCACAAGTCCTTGTAATTCCCTGTGGGTGGGCAACGTGACCACAGAACTGACAGAGAAACATCTGCGGGACCTGTTCAAATCGTGAGATCTGATGCTTTTGCAATATTTTAGTTCTAAAATGATTTCTCATGAATTTGGTTTTAATTTTTGATGATGATGTTTGCCAGTTACGGAGAAATTGACAGCATTCGGGTTCTGCATGAACGTTTCTGTGCATTTGTTAACTTTAAGAATGCCAACATGGCCTCCCGTGCAATGGAGAACCTCAATGTGAGTGAAACACTTATAATAATAATTCATTATTATTTATTGTTTGTTGTTGTTAGTATTATAGTTAGTATTATATTGTTTGTAGTTGTAGTAAAGCCATTTTTGATCCTGAATTTATTTAAAATACTATTACAAATAAGTATTTACAAATTGTAAACAAGCCTTTTTTTTTAGCTTTATATTTTATAAACATTTAGTAGTAGTATTTTAATCAAGACATTAAGCCCTAAGTATTGTTTATATACTTGAATGCGAAACCTTTTGTAAAACAGGGACATTTTATTGAGAATACCCGGCTAGTGGTTAGATATCCAGATCGACGGATTCAGAAAGTCCTCCCAACACCTGCCATTCAACAACCTGCAGGGGCTGCTGGGTAATTCAGTCTCTATGCTATTAAAGGGATAGTTCACCCAAAAATGAAAATGCTGTCCTCATGTTGTTGCAAACCTGTACAAGTTTATTTCTTCTGCTGTACACAAAAGAAGATATTTTGAAGAGGATATGTATCCAAACAGTTGATCGTTCCCTATTGACTTCCATAGTATTTTCTTTTCTTTCCAAACTATGGAAGTCAATGGGGCCCAATAACCATTTGGTTATACATATTCTTCAAAATATATTTTGTGTGTGTGTGTACAGCCGAAGAAAGAAATTCATATAGGTTTGGAATAACTTGAGGGTGAGTAAATGATGACAGAATTTTCATTTTTGGGTGAACTATCCATTTAATGAGAAAAGTAATTGAGGTTTTAAAAGTTGTAATGTATTTTGATGCAGTTATTTTCTTCTTCAAGAAGATTTGAAAGAAATGTCCACACCAATCTCTACTACTTCCAGGCCAAGACGCAGAGGTCCTGTCAACGGAGATGAGTGCTACTTCTGGAGGACCACCGGCTGTCATTTTGGAGATAGGTGTCGATACAAGCACATTCCCGATCATCGAGGCAAAGACTGGCAACCTTGAGTCAACACTAGCCTCTCTTCCTCTCCCTAAGAACTCTGGGAGTTGACTGCATGACTGTAGACTCGAATCTTCACTTTGATTATCTGTAGGTCAGGACCATCAGCATCTTACGAAAGCTCTCTTTAGGCCAGAGTGCTTTGAACCTCATGGGGTTTCAAAGCAGACGGGACTATGGGAAAAGTGTCTCTTTTGAGGTGAGGTTTGGGTGGTGCAGAGGGCCAGAGATTCACTGCACCGCATCACCGTCTGCTGAGGTTTCTCTGCTCTCTTCCTGTGCCAACACCACCAACCCCAAAGAAGAGCCGTTGATCTGGGCTGACATTTGAGTTCATCCTGAGAGAATGACTGTCACACTGCATTTTAGGTCTCAAACCCTCAAAATGAGGATGGGAGGATCGTACCAAAGAATAATACTATGCCATATGCAGATTTTACAGAGGGAGAGGGAGAGGGGCATTCAGGGAAAATTAGCTTCTTAGCTTTGCGTGTGTTTTGATTTGATTCCACCACCTCAAACACACTCCAGCTATTCATTCATCATGTTTGTAGTCATTTCTAATCCGACTAAAGATGTTTTCCCGGCTACTTCTCTCAAACGGCCCTAAATTCAAGACCTGTGAGGGCATATCAGTATTGCAAAGGGTCAGAGCAATTGTTTGAATCTTTCACAAACTCATGATAACATTATTTTCCTTTTAGTTCTCCTTTTTAATTTTCTTGCAGTCTTGCACTTTATGGTGGATAGACAAGAATAGATGTTTGATGAGTAGAGTCAGAGTCATGTTGCTAAAAGTATTGATGAATCGTGGTATTTTCTGATGGCCTGCCATTGTCATTGATATTATTTACATTTATCTATAAATATGAACATGGTTTTACATTCATGTGATCACAAACGCAGGTTTCAGTTGTAAATTGTGTCATGCTGCTCCACACAATGCATAAAATCTTGTGGTTTTCTGTGTATATTACGCAAGAGCTCTGAGACACAGGAAACTCTTGCCTTGGCTTTGGCACTTTTCATGACGTCAGCTCAAAGTTGATCGGGCAGTTTATCATTTCCTTTTATTAAACGTTCTTGCTCTTGGTTCAGTGGAAGAGAAGGAAGTTGGCTGTTTGAGACAGTTCGTCATATCTTCCACCTCATGACATTTTCTTGTAGAACAGCATGCACATTTTTGTTTATATTATTATAAGTATGATAATGATTTCTTCAAGCAATATTCTCGGTGCAATGCATTTATATAAAAAAAAAAACTCGTATGACCTCGTTGTGCTGTTCTGACACTTAACCAAAGAAACACTAATGTTTACCTAGTGTACCCCAGACAAACACATCTGCTACTTTTGTACATTACACTATTTAGAACTTTTTCCTCAGTTTTTAGTTAAGACTGCATAGGCTTTTATGCAGTCTATAGTTACACTAGTGCTGTACTGGGCTTTAAACATCATTACTTTTGGTACCTTGACAGTCCAGAGTGCCTTAAAAGCATTTGCTTTCTTATCAGACGGGTTATTTTAGCATTAATATTGAAGATGAGGTCCCGCATGAACAAAAAGGAGTTTTTATTTATTTATTTTAAAGTGTGAAATGGGGGACAAACTGATTAAAAGTGAAGTTACGTGTGTTTGTCACGTGTTGATTTGGGATTGAGGATTATTCCTGTTTTTAGTTATTTTTTTTAATACCTGGTGTTCAAATAAATTAGTCTGACAGTGACAATTCCTCATTGTGCTGCTCAAAGAGCAGTTAATAACTCAGTCATGCGTTAAAGGACATTTATCACTCAATGTCATTTTGCTTGAAATCTTTAAGAGTTTTGCTGATCTCCACTTAATGAAATTGCAGGTCACATTCTCCATTTTCTCTCTCTTCGTTCCTATTTTTAAGTCACATTCATACTCCATATTCTAATTATGTTTTCTTTTTACTCCTATTTAGCACGGCAATGGAAAGAAAGTCGTTGTAATAAATGTATTGAAACTTGATTTTCTTCATCCTCTTTTTTTTGGGCGCAATTCCATAAGACAGAGTTTGTAGCTTGCTCCACAGTACAGTAGCATGTGAAAAGAAATGCCATGTTCATGTTTAATTCAGCAATTGCTGTCCAGTTGTCATGGACATGCAGTACAGTTTAACTTGTGGCAGTCTGAAGCTTCCATTTCATTCGCCTTGCACAGTATGCCTTGTTTTATACTACATCTGTTTGGCCACTGGGATTCCCTGCAGAATTGTATTGGAACTTTTAGAATATGCATCATTTGTTACCTACAATTAACATGAACTAGCAATGAACAATAACTATACAACACTTTTCACTCTTAATGTTAAAAGTACTTGTGGCCCTCTAGCTGTAAACAAAAAAAGAAAAAAAAAGAGTGCTTTGGCTCAGTGTGACTGGGCAGATAAATATGGTTCACGGCACCTGTGAAAACATTGAAAACCAAACATTCATCTTAGCATAAGTGCAATATTTGATGCTGTTGTTTTGAATTGGACACCCAAAAATTTAAATGATCCCATAATTAACTCACCCTCAAGCAATCCTTGGTGTGTATGACTTTCTTCTTTCAGCCAAACACAATCGGTTATAGGCTATTAAAAAAAAAATCCTGGCTCTTCCAAGCTTTATAACGGGAGTGACATTACAAAAGTTGATTAAGTTTTGACTACTGTTCAAATATGTTTTGGAGTCTGTTAGATTATTCAGCAAGGATGCATTAAATTGATCATAACGTAGAAAAGACATGCAAAGATTTATATTTCAAATAAATGATGTTCTTTCGAGAATGTTGGAAAAAAATATCATGAAAGAGTCATAAACAATAAAAAGAAATGTTGCACGAGCACCAAAACACCAAATAGGATGATTTCTGAATGTGCATGATTCATATGACACTGAAGACTGGAGTAAATGATTGTTGAAATTGTAGCTATGTCATCACTGGAATAAATTACATTTTAAAATATATATTTAAAACTATTTTAAATTGTATAATATCTCACAATATTGCAGTTTTACAGTATTTTTGGTCAAATAAATGCAGCCTTTGTGAGCTTCAGAGACCTACCAAAAGGTTACCAACGTCAAACTTTTGAACGGTAGTCGGTATAAATGCAGGCAGGGTCCTCTTCCACCTTTGAATAATAACTCCAAAATCAAGTGCATATATTAGTTGACACAAGGGGGAGTTCTTGTGCAGGATTCACAATACATTTTAAGCACACTCAAAAAAAAAGCTCCAATATCCAACATTAATTTTGATATAATGTGACTGAATATTACCGTCTTATTTTCTGTAAATATCTAGTATCTGTAGAGCATCAGACTATAAATATCCAAAATAACTAGCCTCACACAATGCTTTTCTTTCATCAGCAGCACTTGAAAGTGACCTGTGGTTTGTGTGATCACAGGCGTTCCATATGAGCACATTTCAAATGAGAATCATTAGAATCAGGGAAAATTCTACTGTCTAAAAGTTTCAACTCTATCAGAAAAAAAATAAAAAGACTTTTGCGACCTATAACCACCAGCCTGCTGTCGTGGCCTGGAGCCAGTGGTTTGTGGTCTGTATGTATTGTTTATGAAAGTCTTCTGATAATACAGTTGTTGGTTAGAGGCCTCCGTGACCCAAGTCAGACCTTTCCAGGAAATGTGTGTTTCTTATACTGTATTGACATTTATTGAGCATTACGTGTAAAACATTTTATCTGTTAACTTGCATTTCAGTTGCATTGAGCAACAACCTCAATGAATACCCATTTATTTCATTTAATTTATTTTATTTTATGTGTTGCTCTTCTCAATAAAATTAATAGGCATTGTTTTAATTAAAGGCATCATGAAAACAAAATGTACCTTATTTACCCAATTCTACTTTTTCATATTTGCTCTTAATATTCCTATGTTATTATGGTTTATCAGCCTGAATCATGCACAATTAAAAAAGGTCGCACTTTTTATAATTATAACACAATTATATTCTTAAAATGTGTTTCTCTCTGAAATACAATAGATTATTGGATTATGAAAGTAAAATGGTTTGTGGATATGTCAGCTCAGATTGGTTTTGAAAGAATTTGATGAGAAATTTTTGGGTTCTTATTGACATTTCAGAATTTAGATTGCAGGCTTTAGAATCCTGGCACACTTGAGAGAAGACAATACATTGTTGAGATCTTTTTAGCCGAGTGGCAGTCATCTAAATTTTGAGATTTAATACCGCATTTATATGCGGCTGGGCCTATGTATTGAAATGTGGTCTCTTGTCAAGCATGGCAAAAAAAAGTTTTATTCAAATTATGAATATATTATAATTATTATCCTATGGCCTAGACCGTGCACAACTAACGCTCCTTTATAATCACTAAAAAGCTGTCACTCATTCAATAAACGGTCACAAAGGTCCGTTATATTAATGAGTGAAGCTGACTACACAGTGAATCTCTTATTTGTGTAATGTCTACACTTTGTTAGAGATGATTTTCCCTTGTCCTATGCCCTTTGTGCATCACTGACATGTTACTATGAAGAAAACAAGAGTATGGATGTGCATGGATTAATAAAGATCTATTTGCTCAAAATGTGGTATCCATTAGGGCCGTATTACCTCTAATATCACGGCCTTATGTCCGCTTTAACACATACTCTGTGACGGCCCAGAAATGGGATGATGGCACAATACGGCTGTGTGCATCCTATTTGCCAAGTTCAAGTGTCTATAAAAAATGGTTTGGGCAGTAGATAACGTCACATTTCAAGGCCTTATGTCCACTTAACGAATTTAACTCTGTGGCAGCTGAGAAACCACACCGTGAAATGGGCTGATGAAGCAATTCTTCATAGTTAAATGGCGGTGACGCACAAAGGAAATAGGTTATAGTAGTAGGCTACATAAACTGGAAATTGTAACCCATGTTACCATAGTATATATTTTTTCCTACTATGGAAGTCAAAGGGGCCTGAGATCTGTTTGGTTATAAAAATTCTTTCAAATATATTCCCTTGTGTTCAGCAGAACAAATACATTTAAGAGTGAGTAAATGATGACAGAATTTTTATTTTTAGGTGAGCTATCCCTTTAAAGGCCCACTGAAGTGTCATAATTCAATGTGTTGACTTAATTTCCACTGAAACAGGAAGACTGGACGGGACATATCCAGCAGCTCCTCCCCTTTTTAAAATAGTGTTTATATAATAGCCAATAGTGTTTAGTTTATATCACAGACAGCTCGGCCAGAGCCGTTGAGCTCGGTAAAGCTGCAGTTTCCTCCTAATCTCTAACCGTTTCTCCTCCTAATCTCCTCCATATCGCTTTACAATATAGAATTCTGTGCAAAATTCGAATGGGTCCGATACGTTTTCTGGTTTGCGCCAAATCGATCAGCTGTGTGCTATCATGTCTCTGGACCGGAGCAGACTGTGTAGGCTACTCATGACACTAACGTGAAACCAGACTTCATTCGCCCCAATGGAAAGCATCTGAATCGTTCCTTATCCCCTATATAGTGCACTATGTGTCATTCGCGATGTACAAAATAGTAAATGTGTGAACAAGTGACCGATTTCAGCCTCAGCCTCAGTGTCTATTTATAATGTTGGGGGCGGGACATTTTAGATTCTAGAGAGCATTTGATTGGACAGAGAATCTGATGAGAAGCTAAAGTGCAGAGTGATGTCATCAAAATTGCTCCATATTGGTGGAAGTGAGAGACTGTAAGTTTTGAATGCTTATCTTCTAAATGTGAATTTTGTCATTGTTTTGGAGCATGCCAGCTTATAGATAACAGTATGGCTAACATATTCATACTAAAAGCAAAAAAACTTCAATTTTGATTTCATGGGGACTTTAAATTCGCAACTTAGGATGGAAACCGAGAAACAGAAGATATTTTAAAGTAGTGACATAATCTTCATGAAATTGTGCTCTAGATTTGTCACATCAGTAATATTGTAATTTACCACTTTGCTCTAAAGTCTGGCAGTACATTTAAAAAACAAACTCCAGTGCTTTATGCAGCGTTTCGTGCAAACCATGGCAGTATTTTCTCAGACAGTGGTGCCCTTCATGGAAGTGCGAGGCCTGCATTATGAAACTTGCGACTCAAGAGAAGAGAGAGAAAACAGGAGGTGACGGAGGGGGTAAACCGGAGGAGGTGCTATAATTTGAAAAGGCAGTTGTTTATTGTTGAAGAGCATGTATTTATTTCATGGCACCGCAAATTGTGGCTAAGGGCAGAGCCGGATCTCGGTGGGTAATTACAGAGCTTGAGGCAGCGCCCCACCACAGCAGCGTCTCTTAAGAGCCTCTGCTTTCCCTACACACACACACACACACACACACACACACACACACACAACGAGGACTTGCCATCTGTCCATTAGACATACTGCACACACTTGCTGAGGAACCATCATCATCCTGAAGATGCCATGTGTTCTCAGCTAATGATGCTTCTACTAGCATTGTATTATATAGGTGAAGTATGCTAACAGTCAAAGTTTGTTTGAATTTGTCTGAATGGTCTTATAAACATTTCTGATCTAAAGGTGTATGCTTTAAAGGTGCAGTGTGTAGCTTTTGGCGACATCTAGCGGTTCGTTTGCTAGTTTACACTAAGGGCTCAGCCCACTGCTCACCCCCTCCCTTTCGAAGAAGCTACGGTGGCTAAAACGGGACAAACATCGTCATCTGAGACAGCAGAGAATAGCCAGAGTAAAACAAGCTTTTGTACCACAGTCCATTATAAACCACATCATGGATAAAGTTTACAAAGCCATAGTCAGGTAAGGATCAAGGGTCTTAATACATAATATAATAATAGTAATCAGCTGATTGTCTCACGAACGTAACCAGCACATTTCTCCCCACATAGCAAACCCATAATAATACAGCGAGGGAGAAGAACCACATGAAACTATGCAACTAACGTTACATATTTTTTCTAACAGGGTAGTAAAAGTTTAGCTGGCTAATATGAGCTGTTACTGTGGCTGAGCTGGTTAAAGCGTTAAGCCTTGTTTATACTCGACGCGTCCGCATGAGCCCAAAGGTGCGTGCGGCAAAAATGGCGTGATTGTAACAGCGCGCGCGCCTCCGCATCCCATAGACACCACTTACTACACACAATAGGCTTTTTTCTCTGATTTTGGAAACTCGATCGACTTAAATGCTTCCAAGATCGACGGGTTGGTGATTCCTGTAACTGTTTTCCGGTCAATGACAAGAGTAGCCTACTAATCAGCTGTCTCAGGAGCGCAACCAGCACATTTATCCCCACATAGCAAAGCCATAACACAGCGAGGGAGAATAATTAAGTTACATGAAACAATCCAACTACATATTTAAACCACTGACAAGGGAAAAGTCACTACTCACGGTGTTTATGACTAGCTTCTTCTAGCTTTCTGCGGCTTCTCTTTCAAGGTAGTGACGAAACGCGCTCTGTAACGCTGTTTGATCGCTGTCGGCTACGGTAGAAACATGACGTCACAATGTGGCGACCTTCATAGAGGGGGATTCCCGCGCCTATGTAGATATAAATGCCTCATTCTAAGGTAATAAAAACATTACGGTTTATTAAGTAAGTTCTTTATACACCACTGAACACATAGTTATGGATGTCATATTGCATTTCTGTTAATAAAAACTCAAATGTTACACACTGCACCTTTAAATGCTTGAAAGTACTTTGCAGACAAAAGTGTGGGGTCAGTGAGATTTTTAATAATACAATAAATGTCATATCTTATGCTCACCAACGCTATTAAAATTTAAACTGTTTCTATCTTCATATATTTTCAAATGTAATTTATTCCTGTGATGGCAAAGCTGAATTTTCAGCATCATTACTCCAGTCTTCAGCATACTAGTATGTAGATTTTCTGCTCAATAAATATTTTAGATTATTATCAGTATTGAAAACAGTTGTGCTGCTTAATTTGTGTCACTTTTGGTCAATTTACTGAGCCCTTGCTGTCATAATGCTGGATAGAAGACAGGAAGCAAGTGGGAGTTACAATGTTTAATGAGGTAAATGGTGAAGACAGTACAAGCCGATGGTGAAAGTGACGCAGGGACTTTGATGGTCAGGATCCGTGAAGAAGTGCGGTGTGCAGAAGACGGTGAGACAACAGCTGAATCCACACGACAACGATGACGAAGAACAGGAAACTCCAGGCGGGAACAAGACACGGGAACACCAACACGACGACATCAAACAACGATCTGACAAGGCTGATAGAACAGCGGTAAGTACATATGGAGTCTTGAAATGGAATGCAGCTGGTGATACAATGATGATCAGCTGTAGCGGATCAGGTAATGCCAAACATTCACGCCCACTTCACACGTGCACTCATACAACAACATAAACACAATACTAGAAGAAACATCTACCGTGACAGTACCGTGACAGTACCCCTCCTCCTAAGAACGCCTCCTGCCATTCCCAGACTCCCCTACCTGTCGATTGTTATCATCGATAAAGGAGTGATCCAGAATGTCTGTAGCAGGAACCCAACTTCTCTCCTCCAGACCGTAACCTTCCCAGTCCACCAAGTACTGGGATCCGCGTCCCCTCCGCCTAGATTCCAGAATACGATTAACCGAATATGTGGTCTCCCCATCTACGAGTCGTGGCGGGGGAGGAACCGGGGCAGGCGGATTAATGTGAGAATGAAACACAAGTTTAATTTTAGATACATGAAACACGGAATGGACTCTCCTGTACGCGGGAGGTAACTTGAGGCGGACTGCCACCAGACTAATGATCTTGATGACAGTGAATGGGCCAATAAATTTAGGTGCAAGCTTATTTGAGACAGTGCGAAGAGGAACGTTCTTAGTTGAAAGCCACACTTTTTTACCAACGACGTATACGGGAGGACTAACCGTCGCTCACAATAATTTGCAAAACTCTCGCCTGTCGGAAACCACATCCATCGGGAGGCCATGTAAGCGAAAGACATGATCTACGACTGCTACCGCTGTCTCCTTAGCTGAAGGCAATTTGGGTGAGAGAACAAAATGGGCCGTCTTCGAGAACCGGTCCACCACAGTCAAAACGACTGTGTTACCCTGAGAGGGTGGGAGGGCAGTAATAAAATCTAGAGCGATATGGGACCAAGGTCTCGAAGGCACCGGCAGCGGCTGAAGTAACCCATCGGGAGGTCGATTGGAAGTCTTCCCAATGGCACAAACCGAGCGAGCCAAAACAAAATTCTGAATGTCACGAGCCATACGTGGCCACCAGAATCGTTGCTTGACTAAAAAACTAGTGTGATTTACTCCTAGATGGCAAGCCACGTTGGAGGTATGACCCTACTGAATAACGTCAGATGTAATCCCTCCGGCACAAACAAACGATTCGGTGGGCAACCGGGCGGAGGCGTTACCCCTTCCAGGGCCTTCTTGACCCTTGATTCAACCTCCCATGTGAGTGTTGAAACAAATAGAGTTTCGGGTAAAATACACTCGGGAGTAGACGGGCGTTCGGAAAAATCAAATATGCGTGACAATGCGTCGGGTTTGGTGTTCTTGGAACCCGGACGGTATGAAAGAGAAAAATCAAAACGACCGAAAAAAGGAGTGCCCACCGAGCCTGCCTGGAGTTCAATCTTTTAGCGGTTCGAATGTATTCTAGGTTCTTGTGATCAGTCCAGATGACAAAAGGTACCCCTGACCCTTCTAACCAGTGGCACCATTCCTCCAACGCTAACTTAACTGCCAACAACTCTCTATCACCAATGTCGTAATTACCTTCAGCTGGGGACAAACGATGAGACAAAACGCGCAAGGGTATATTTTGTCGTCTACAAGAGAGCGTTGGGACAACACTGTGCCTACTCCCACCTCTGACGCGTCGACCTCCACCACGAACTGACGTGAAAAATCAGGGGCGACGAGGATGGGGGCTGAAACAAAGCGGCCCTTTAGTTTGGTAAACACAGCCTCGGCTGTGTTTGACCACCTGAACGTAGTTCTGGGAGAGGTCAAGGCAGTCAGAGGTGCGACTAGTTAGCTGAAATTGCGAATAAAACGCCGGTAGAAGTTGGTGAACCCCAGAAACCTCTACAGGGCCTTGCGGGAATCTAGGCTTGGCCAATCCACCACAGCCTTAATCTTGTCAGGGTCCATCCGCATTCCTTCAGACGAAACGATGTACCCTAGCAGAGGAACAGACTGTGCATGAAAATTGCATTTCTCCGCCTTGACAAAAAGCCCATTCTCTAGCAACCTCTAAAGCACTCGTCGGACGTGTTGCACATGTTCCTGGAGAGTAGAAGAAAAAAATCAATATGTCGTCCAGGTAGACATATATGAACTGATCGATCATGTCTCGCAACACATCATTGACCAGTGCCTGGAAAACAGCTGGGGAGTTGGACAGCCCGAACGGCATGACCAAATATTCAAAGTGCCCCCTGGGGGTGTTAAAGGCAGGTTTCTACTCATCCCCCTCCCTAATGCGAACCAAATGATAAGCATTACGCAAATCCAATTTTGTGAAGATGGATGTGATGTTATTCAACCCTCGGTAGTCAATACAAGGTCGCAGAGAACCGTCCTTCTTCCCCACAAAAAAGAACCCCGCCCCCCCCTGGAGAAGAGGAAGGGCGAATTAGCTTGGTTGCTAGAGAATCAGAAATATATTTCTCCATAGCCTCCCTCTCTGGAATAGAGAGTGAATACAACTTGCCTTTAGGCGGAGACTTACCTGGCAGTAAATCTATTGCACAGTCATAGGGACGATGCGGAGGTAGAGAAGCAGCACGAGACTTACTGAACACCTCCTTCAGATCCAGATACTCCGCGGGCACGTTAGACAAATCCCCTGCTTCCTCCTGAAACATAGAAACAGGCACAGATGGAACAGGCAGACACGAGACAAGACTTATGACACTCCCTGCTCCACTCCAGCACAGCTCTGTGATGCCAGTCCACTCAGGGTTATGTTGGATGAGCCAGGGGTGTCCAAGGACGACGGGTGCAAGGGGTGAGTCCAGAATATAGAATGAAATAGTCTCAGAATGATTGCCAGATGTAATGAGGGTGATGTCTTCAGTGGAGTGAGAAATGGTGGGGAGTTCATGTCCATTAAGTGCGTGAACCGCGATCCTGTGAGTGAGGGGCTTGAGGGGAATTTGAAATTTCTGTGCAAAAGTGTGATCCATAAAATTACCTTCAGCCCCAGAGTCCAGTAGTGCTTGACAATCGTGCTGGTGGACTGACCATCTTAGTCTTACCGGGAGGAGCGTGGAGGTAGATGTAGTTGCTGATGAGGTCTTCCTGGTGGAGATCCCACCCGATAGTAGCCTCAAGTTTACTATCGGGCTTGGCTTTTTACTGGGCAGTTATAAGCGTAGTGTCCCGTTCCTCCACAATATAGACAAAGGCCCTGGGACCTCCGCCTCTCCCTCTCCTCCTGGGAAAGCCGAGCTCGACCACCTGCATGGGCTCGGGATTGTAGGCTGACCACATCCCTGCTGCTGGATCGTGGACCATCGACTCCTCCGAACGTGCGGGTGGAGGGAGCTCGACGCTCGACCCTTGACAACCGAGCGTCCACCCGAAGAGCCAAGTCAATAAGTCCATTTAGTGTGGTCGGTAGATCCAGGGTGTAGATCTCCCTCTGGACATGGTCAGACAGCCCATGCAGGAACATATCCAGGAACATTGCGCCTCCTCATTCCATCCGCACTCCGCCGCCAAGGTCCGGAACTCGATCGAAAAATCAGAGACTGATCTTCCTCCCTGTCGCAGCTCCGTCAATGTTTTGGCTGCCTCTCTCCCAGAGACAGCCCGGTCGAAAACTTGTCTCATCTCGGCGGCGAGGGTCTGGAACGAGTTACAGCATGGGTTCTGGTTCTCCCACACCGCCTTTCCCAACAGTGCCGCCTTCCCAGTCAACAAAGTCAAGACAAACGCCACCTTAGTTTGCTCGGTGTTGAAAGTACGAGGTTGCAGCGCAAAGTGCATTGAGCAGCGGTTCAGGAACGTTGTGTAGTGGGAAGGATCACCTGCATAGGCCTCTGGTACAGGTAGGCGGGGCTCCGACTGGGATGGGCTCTTTGGTGGTGTAGGGGGAACGACCGGTGTGGGCAGCGCAGTGGGAGCTCGTAGGCGTTGGATCTGCTGGGTGAGCTCGGACACCTGTGTCACTAGGGCTTGTACTGTGCGACCCGTGTCGCCGATCTCCCTCTCTTGTGAATCCATTCTCCGAATGCTGTGATAAATAAACTCCTCCAGGGATGACTGAGGCGCGCTCACTGCTTCCATTTGAAGGTCAGATCGTTCTGTCATAATGCTGGATAGAAGACAGGAAGCAAGTGCGAGTTACAATGTTTAATGAGGTAAATGGTGAAGACAGTACAAGCCGATGGTGAAAGTGACGCAGGGACTTTGATGGTCAGGATCCGTGAATAAGTGCGGTGTGGAGAAGATGGTGAGACAACAGCTGAATCCAAACGATGACGATGACGAAGAACAGGAAACTCCAGGCGGGAACAAGACACGGGAACACCAACACGACGACATCAAACAATGATCTGACAAGGATGATAGAACAGCATTAAGTATATATGGAGTCTTGAAATGGATTGCAGCTGGTGATACAATGATGATCAGCTGTAGCGGATCAGGTAATGCCAAACATTCAGGCCCAGTTCACACGTGCACTCATACAACAACATAAACAAGACTAGAAGAAACCAGAGAATACATCTACCGTGACACTTGCTTAAATTATTTAAAATAAAATTAATTTCTTTAGAAAACAAAATTATAATTATTTTTTTTTTAATAGTTGATGCAGATTATTTTTAATTAGAGTTCAACATTTTTAGTTGCCACATAATCTCACATTATTGTCATTTTATATTCTGTGTAATTGTGACTTTATAATTACCTGACTGTTTTTATATATCTGTTTTATATATAATAGCGAATCTATATCTCAAAATGTTAATGTCACAGTTGGGACTTTGTAACTCATCATCAAGTGTATCATGTAACTCTTAATTTTGTAAATTCTCATGAAGTTGATTGAGTGAGTACAGCTATGATCTACTGAATATGTATATAAATCATTACATTATTCAGTTTGTGGTATTATAGTTTTTATGACTATACCATTATTATAAAATATGGGAAAACAGTAATAATAAGGAATGAGTGGGTGTGTCCAAACTTTTGGCTGCCAGTGTATGTTACGTATGCCACCCATGATGAGTCACATATAATGTATATGTATATTGGTAGAAATAGCAATCTTGTTGATCTGAGGTGCTGATGTATATTTTTGGCTCTTTTTCCCTCTCTCTTCCAGTCTTTTCCCTCTCTCCCCCCCTTCCTGTCTTGGTTTACCCAGTGGGAAGGACCTGCATTCAAGCACATAGTCACACCAACTTTGGCACAAAAACAACTAAATTGCTAGTTTTCAATTGACAGAGAATATGTGAACAGAGGTTAGGTAATTAAGGAAATTGTTAAATATTTTCTCTTGATGGTAGGGCATTTTTCCCTGTGGGCGTTTTAAAATTTCTCTTGTTTGTTTCTAAATCTGTGCATGGAAGTTACGGTAATTGTTTCTGAGGTGCTGCCCACCTTGCGCACAGTTATGCATGTGATTTGCTAGAAATATGCCTGTGAATCTAAAACAGTCCTTCTGAGGTTTGGTAAAACTGAAATACACTATCAACAGAACATGCTAATTTTGTCACAAACTTTGCTCTCATTAAGCTCACAGACATGTAAACATATTAAGTATGTACAAATAAAAACAAGTAGCTGTCCGGTTTATCTATAGAGTGACCAAACGAAGTGTGGATGAGGTGAAAATGAGTCTTGAGATATTTAAGACAATCCTTACTGTGGTTTAAAGAGAAGGATGTCTTGCTTTTTTGGGAGTGAGGTTTGTGGTCAGCTCACTGAAGAAACATCTACTATGTGGTTATGCAGCTTCTTTTAGTTACTTGGAATTGTGACATATGGAGTTATTCAGGACTTGAGATCTTATGTGGCTTCGTGTTACAAAGTTGGCCATAAAAAGTTGTGAAACGATAAAAAATGTCAAACGATAATAGCAACTTCTTATTTGATGTGTTACATAAAACTCTTTGTTAAATGTATATATATTTTTTAATGAAAGTATAATAGTATGAAGTCCAGATGAGTCTCCTTGACCTAAAAAGCAACATGCATTATGCTATAAACGCTATAGTCAAATAATTACAAATGTCTGGGTTATTTACTATTGATGAATTTATCATAAGTTATTTAGAAGAAAATTATCACACGTTTATATATGAATACACTCAGAAAAAAGGTTCAAAAGCTGCAGGGTCGGTACATTAATGTAACATATTAGAACCTTTTAAAGATAAATTGTCATATGAATGTATGTATTGTATAAAATTGAGTGCAAATATACTACAAAGCGAACAACTGCTGTAAGATTCACAATTCTACTGGAAAGGCATTGATGTGAAACACATTTAGATGAAGATGGAGACATCTGTGGGAGGGATGTAGAAGTGATGGAGAGAGAGAGAGAGAGAGGGAGAAAGAGAGAGAGGGAGAAAGAGAGAGGGAGAGGGAGGAGAGGGACAGAGTGTATGTTCAACTTTCTCCTTAATTCATTTTCCTCCAGTCCGTGACTGACGTGACTTGCGTGTGGCTGCCAGGTGAGTGAAATTGGAGTTTTAACTCTTTGGTGCGTCTGCTTGGGCTCCTAATGATATGATTGAACGTGTTGTTTTTTCTTCTCTTAGTGCATGCTTTATGTTACATTGGGTTTTATTGATTATTTTTTGATTATTTTTTAAGCCCATGATTTCTGCACACTTACCTGGAAGAGGTTGAAATGTTATGTGCATTTGATATACATTGATATCTATTTGTATCTCTAATAATGTGTCTCCATATAGATATTGAGAAATAATAGCTTATTATTCCTATTTGTTGTTTGGATACTTATAAAATCATGTTGCTTCTTAGGCCTACATAGACAAGATTACTGTTATTATCACACCTCTACTGAAACTTTTCGTCCATCTATGCAACATGTCTGTAACATGTCTACAAATCTGTTGGGTGAACCTCACTGAAACCTGTTAAGAGCATGTCTGAGTCATAATTAGCTCCAAAATGAAAACGAAATAAATCAGAAATAATATTTGGGATATTAAAGGTGCGTCCCAATTCACTTGTGCTATTCTATGACGTTTTGTAGTATAAATAGTGCGAGTAGTGTTTTCACACAGAAAATCCGGAAAAGAAAAAGTGCACTTTTCCCGAAGATGCACTTAATTAACTGAAAAAGGTTGGAATGTTGGACGCTTCACACATTCACCTGACGCAGCTTTAGTTACGTATGGAGGGGGAGGGGCTATCAGACCTCGATGCTGATTGACAAAATAACCTTATAAAATTCATACACTACACGGTTGAATACATAGTTGCATAAAATGAAGTTGTGATTACGAGCTCGTCGCATTCAAGAGATTTGTTGTCGGAAAGAACAGAAATCATGGAAGAAACCAGGTTTATTATTGCCTATTTATTGGGAAAATTGTATTGAAGGCAAAATTATATTTAGCTCCCATCCATTGACAACCATTTAAACATTCACCATGCTATGTAGATAGTCAGCTTGCTGACAATTCTGGAATTTCAGTCAAATACGTCAAATTTTCGTTGTGTATAAAACATACAATATGTTTCAAATGGTTGTTCATATATGTAAATATGCAAAAAAGTAAAAATACTTTATAAAAATAAGTTAACGACAAGACAAGGTGATGTAGCTGTTGAAGAAAAAACGAATAAATAATTCTAGTCACAGCAGCAAAAGTTCTCCCCTCCGCCATGTATAAAATTTGTGGCCCGCCCGACTCGTGAATTTGGGTGTTAAAATTATTCCCAAGCTTCCTAGTGATAAATACGACTTGAGAGAGCGTAATGTAAAAAATTTTATGATATAAAATTTACGATAATTCTGATGGCACGTGAAGGCAGCATAAATTCACAATGTGTAAGGGCAGTGTTTAGTGCGTCATTTGGGATGCAACTTAAGATTTAAAAATGTTAAATAAAGTTTATTTTTATTTTATTTTATTAGTTTAGTTGTCATAATGCAAAAAATCCTAATGGTCTTCAAATAGATTTGTCTTTATACAAAATACAATTTGTTACATTTTTGTTTTGACGTTGAAGTTGATCAAGTCATATCAGTAGCTTAATAAAAGCAGTTTAATTGTACATGTAGTAGTGGGTCACCTCATGGAGGCTGCCATATTGAGATCACATGACCAGCCGAATAGTTACTACTCAATTTATCTCTATCACTCACTAATATTACTGTTAATTTAATTTAGTAGTTAATTTACTAACATGGACCCCTGTTGTTTTCTATTTCAGAAGCCTCATCTGTGTGTAGTCATGATTCGGGCCATCTTTCCCTTGTGTGTTCTTACCTTCACACTCCTTTTTCTGTGCACGGATGCACGTCCCGAATCGCCTGTCCGGTCAAGGCGTGCTCCTGCTGCCAAAGTGCGACTGGCAGGTATCGGCCACAGTGAAAACGAGGGACGAGTTGAAGTCCTGCACAACGGGACGTGGGGCACTGTTTGCGACGACGAGGTCGACATTAAACTCGCTAATGTGGTTTGCAGGGAACTGGGTTTCCAAAGTGGCATAACATGGGCGCACAGTGCCAAGTACGGAGAGGGAGAGGGTGAGTGAATTTCTCGATTAAAATACAAGAATACATGAAAATACATGGTTATGAATATCTTTTGACTCGAAAATGAGGATTTTGTCGTCATTCACTCACCTTCATTGTTGTCCCCAACCTGTATGCCATTCTTTATTTAGAAAGATGTTTAGCAGAATGTCAGTGCTGCTCTTTTTCATACAATAAAAATGAATGATGAAAGCCGCCATGCTCTAAATTAGATTTTTTGGGTGAACTATCCCTTTAAATGTTTTAAACACTTGCTGTCTGAAAAGCTGAGGTTTAAGAGTTTTAATCTCTGTTATTTTCACATGTAACTGTGGATTATGTGAAAGGCTTGAGCGCAATTGCGTATGAAGTCGCATTGCTGTTTTAAATAGCTGTTTCACACTAGTGCAAGTGCACAGAGCTACTGTTCTTTACATCGCCCAAATCGCTCCCTGTAATTTCACTTTAAGGCAGCTATAAAGACAGCCACTAACCCAAAGCATGTATAACACTTAGTTGGCAGGACAACGTTGTCATTAAAACTAAAACAAACCCTTCAGACAGCTTCACCAGAGCTCTTTTGTAATGCTTTTGTTGGTGAAACTTCTTTCCCATATTAAATAAGTATTGTGTAAATGAAGTCTGCCATTTCTTAAAAAAATTATTTTATGACAATAATTGAGCTATTGTCTCGCTTAAAAGTACAGTAGTTCACCCCAAAATTATCAGTATTTACTCATCCTCATGTCGTTCCAAACCTTTATGACTTTCTTTTGAACACAAAATAAGTTTTAATAGTGATTGCTTTATTTAATGATTTGAGACTGAAGCTATAAACTTTAAAAAAAATTCAAAAGAACCATAAATGTCACATAAAAGAGGTCGGTGCAAATTGTATGTTGTATTTCAAGTTTTCCAAGCAGATATGAAAACTGTATGTTATGAACAGACCAAAATTGAAGTCATAATCATAACGATAATCTTCTCCTTGAATGTTAATCAACTTGAGAACCATTCTCCGATTCTGAGTCTGATACTTCAATGAATGATTCAGACCAGTTTTGAACTGGATTGACTGATTCACTGAAAATATTTGACTTAAAAGAATGATTAGTTTACGTATGAACTTTCAAATATCAGGGTTTCCAGTGAATAACGACTTCAGTTTTTATATTCTCTTCACACAAAATGTATGCCATATGACTTCAGAAGGCATGTAATATATGAGTTGGATGGACTAATTTTGACTTTTTTTTCACATTCACCTTTTGTGTTGAAACGAGAGTTATTCAGGTTTGGAATTATATAATTTTCATATTTGGGTGAACTGTTCCTTTAAAGTGCCTATACTATTCCTACTTTTGTGTCTGGGGTCTCATATTATAGGTTTACATGCATCCAAGGAACCAATTCCCCCCCCCCCCCCCCCCTCCCCCAAAAAAGCTTATTTTTCTCTTAATATACATTACATCATCACCTTTGTTCTAACAGTGTCTGAAATGGTTCGATCAAGAGTCCGGTGTCTGTAAACACCTCCTTTCCAAGATATTACTCTGCTCTGATTGGTCAGATGCCCCAGTCTGTTGCGTTTGGTCTACCACTTACAGCGCATGTTGGAAACAAAACCTCCTTTACCATATAATGATACCAGTAGTGATGCCATCGATTTTACCATTTCAATTCGAGCTTTGGAAGTCCACTTTGGAAGTCCATGCAAAGTGGATTGCTTTTGCAGCGCAGAAAACAGTGTCTTCTCGACATGTTAAAAACACAAACCAAACTTTTCCAGGCCTCTGCAACAACTAGTGTTTGAGGGCAGATCAAAGTAGACGTTGTTTGTGGCAGCCAATGAGGACCAACGAATGGCATTATGCAAATGTGTTACAAACTTACAGTACGTAGGTTCAAGTAGGAAGTAAGGCCCTGTTTACACCTGATATTAAGATGCGTTTTGGTTGTTCGGATCACAAGTGGATGATGCTAAATACAGATTTCCAGACTTCCAGTGGTAGTCGAAAACACATTCGACCACACTGCATTTGTAGTGTAAACTCATGTGGTTGAATGCGTTCGAACAGCCACAAAAGACCGCCTTCTCTCCTTCTACTGACCTAATGCGTAAACATGGGAAGCACACTAGACAGATAGGATTGAAACTTTGTCAGTTGAAGACCCAAGTTTGGTTTAAGGATGAAAAATGTACCAAGCACAATGTTCTCTCACCATTCCTGATTTCGAACACACACTCAACTGTGTTAAGCCTGGGATTGCGGCTATCAGAGCAGAAACGAAATCGGCTGCTCTCTGTGTTTTTTTCCGTCATCTCCGGTCACATTCATATGTATATTGCGCAAGCTTATTTTGTCCATTGGAATCGAAAGATCTGAAAAAACATGTATTCATGTAACTGCCCATAGACCCTACCCTCTAAGAAATCAGGACAGAAGTGGTTGAAAGTGGAAAAAAATTAAAACAGCAGGTGTAAACGGGAATGTGTCTCTCTCATCTACTGATGATCTGATCGATCAAAACCCATCTTAATAGCAGGTGTAAACACAGCCTAAGACTGGAATTACGGAAGACTTGTTTCAGGCAGTTCAGAAATGTTTTGGGAGATAATAAATCCATTTGTCGTGCAGTTTGATCTTTGAAACTTTGCAAGACATGTTCACAACCAGCTATACTGTATTACACACTGCATGAAAGGTAATATCCATAAAAAGCATAATAAGGGTATTTTAAGACCCAGACCTGACGTTTTATTCATCTAGTGCTTTTGTAACCTGTAACATCTGCCACAGGCCCCATTTGGATGGATAATGTGAGGTGTGAAGGAACAGAGAAAACCCTGAAAGAATGCAAGTCGAACGGGTGGGGTGTTAATGACTGCAAACACACTGAGGATCTCGGAGTGGTCTGTAGTCCAGAGAGAAGGCTGGACCAAGTGCATCCCGAAGTCACCAGAAGAGGGCACACCATCGCTCTCAGACCAAACGCAGTCACCTCCAACCGTTGGCAGGACATTTACTCCAGTTCAAGAACACATGCACATCTCAGGCAAGGCAATGGACATTCCCAGGATCATACCGGATGGGATCGATTCTCCAGACAGCAGTTTCATAATCCGGTAAACAGAGAATGAAGTAGATCTGAAATGCTTATGATTAACTCTAAACCGAATCCTGACCTTGACTTTTTAATCCATAAGTAATCTCACCTGCATTTTTTTTTAAATTTAGATTTAGTTGAAAATTTAAACAAAGCATTTATTCATCTTCATGTTGTTCCAAAATCATCTTACTTTCCTTCTTCAGTGGAACACAAAATAATACTTTTTAAAGAATATCCTACTTGGAATCTAGTGCACTTGTTGCAATTGACCACTTTTTCCAATACTATTATAGTACTTTTCTGCCATTTCTATGTATGACACATGAAAGAATACAGGGTTTGGATCAATATGAGGTAAACAATGAGATGTTTCATTGTTGGGCAAACTTGATGTTTCAATTGAAAAATGTTGTGTTTTCAATCTTCCTCTAGTCTGCCAGTAGGGTGAAGATTGAGGAAGTCCGTCTCAAGCCAGTCTTGATGGTTACAAAGAGGCGCACTCTTGTCACGGAGGGTGTGGTGGAAGTAAAGCATGCTGGGAGATGGAGACAGGTGTGTGATAAAGGCTGGAGTTTGAATAGCAGCAGAGTTGTGTGTGGGATGCTTGGCTTTCCTGACGCGGAGCAGCCCAACATGAACACCTACAAGTGAGTCTTGCACTTCTAATGAAAAATACAATATGTGCACTGACATTATTCTCTGAGGTTTTGGTCCTGAGATAATTAGTATTATATTAAAATCCAACATTTAGCGCTAATTCCCTGTTATTGGATTATATTAGTTTTGTGAATTTCATTGTGTTAGTACAGGGTTTCCCAGACTTTTGACTAATAACATAAAATATAGTCCAGACTGCAGCATATTCTGTCCAAAAACTGCTCACTTGGACAGGAAAAGACTGTCTGGTTCACATGTAGCAGAACTGTAGTAGCCAGCAACAGTTTTATTTTTACATGCTGTTTAAGTGAGTGTAAATTCTGGTAAAATTTGGTTAAATATTGATATTAAATAAAAATAAAAAAAAAATTGTAGGGTCTGTTTTGTTCACCAAGGCTGCATTTATTGAATAAAAAATACAATAAAAAAGAGTAATATTGTGGAATATTATTAATTATAACTACAGGAACATGTAACGTGTAAAACTGACACTGTAAAATAAAGTGTTACCAAATATTTTATAGTATAAAAGTACATAAAAGTAATTTCTTTCATATATACACTATCATTCAAAAGTTTGGGGTCAGTAAGATTTTTTATGTTTTTAAAAGAAGTCTCTTCTGCTCACCAAGGCTGCATTTATTTGATTTAAAATGCAAAACAAACCCAGTAATATTGTTAAATATTATTTCAATGTAAAACAGCTGTTTTCTATGTGAATATATTTTAAAATGTAATTTATTCCTGTGATCAAAGCTGAATTTTCAGCATCATTACTCCAGTCTTCAGTGTCACATGATCCTTCAGAAATCACTCTAATATGATTATTTGATGCTCAAGAAACATTTATGATTTTATCACAGTTGACAATAGTTGTGCTGCTTCATATTTTTGTGCAAACAGTGATTCATTTTTTTCAGGATTCTTTGAAAGTTCAAGAGAAAAAAAGCATTTCATAAAAAAATAAATATTTTGCATTATTATAAATGTCTTTACTGTCACTTTATATCAATTTCATGCATCCTTTCTGAAGAATTAATTTCTTTGAAAAACAAAACAAAAAAACAAATTGACCCCAAACTTTTGAACGGTATATAGGCTATATGAGGAAAAAAGATACTCCTTAATAATTTCAATTTCAGTATAATTTAAGGAAAAAAAGATATATAGAAAGTATGGGTGTAAGGATAGCCTACACGTATTCGTATCGAACCGTTCGGTACGAGGCTTTCGGTTCGTTTCTCGGTAAGCATTATCAAACCGAACGGTTCGTTGGAACATTTTTCCTTCCGACCAAAATTTCGTTATTTCACGTTGCGCGTGGCAAGCTCACTCGAGATGCTGGCGCGACCACAACATTGCCCAACATCAAATGGCAAATGTAATGTAAGCGGAACGAAACTGAGCTACTCGTTAAATGTGGTTGACGGGCCGTTTATCAGTTTGGACCAATGCAGCGCGAGCCGATTTTGTGCTAAGACATAAATTAAAGAAAGAATTTGAATTCGCTATTGAAGTAGCAGCTAATAACATCGCTGCGAGATCTAGTGAGAAACATTCACATTTCTCCGTTATTAACGGATCAAACAGCGCTGACGTGGAAACCAGGAAGAAACATGTGCCATGAATGAACTATTCAGTGTCCACAGATCAGCAACATTCACCATGGATTTACTGTAGTAACATTAACTGTAACCATGGAAGTTTGACAGGAATAGTAGGCTTTATAATGCTTTCAAGTAACATTACGTCGGTTTTATTTTGACAATATACAAATGCTACCCTCAAATGTTAATCTGAACTAAGATAAACCTTTGTTTATAACTACTACAACTACATTTAATTTGATAACAAATCTGTTTTGTTTTATATGCTCCTAAGAAAAGTCAAGTATAGCTCAATCATTGCTCAAAGTAAAAAAAACATACTTTATGATGTTAGTTTTAATAAAAATATAATAAAAAAAATAAAATCAAGGAAATTTCTCTTGCATTTCTTTCTTTTTGCTGTAGGCCTATCGAAAAGGTACCGGACCGTACCGAACCGAATCGTGACACAAGTATATCGTATCGAACCGAACCGTGTATTTTGTGAACCATTACACCCCTAATAGAAAGACATGTACCTGTTATTCAAGGGATCTTTATTTCTTTTTTATCTTGTTTTGCTTGTTTTTGGATTTGCTATGTTTGTTGGACCACACAGGATGATATGAGGATGATATTGCAAGTAGAAAAAGTTCATTTCTAAGCACAAAAAGATTGTTGTCTCTGCATGTAGTGGAAAGTGAAAGATTCACCTCTTCTGTTGGTTGTAATAGCACGTCTGTTTCCCTTATCTCTGTTCCCCAGGCAGCTTTCACAAACTTGAGCACTTAAGCAATGATTAAAAGATCTTTCAAACGTACTGATACTATCTAGACCCCAGTGCTAGTGAAATGAACGGTCTCTTCTGAACGCTTAGATTTTAGTAAGAAGTCTAATATTCCTGCTGATTGTTATTGGAAAAGGACATCAGTTTAAAGCCTTCAAAGTGTCTGTTGTTGGAGAAAGAGTTTCAAGTTTGTTTAATGATTTTATTGGCATTGTCACCCTTGACTTTCTCCTGCCTCCTCACAGAGTGTTTCCAACCAAGCCGTACTTTCACAGTCTTGACTTTATTGATCAGTTATTTTAAGTATGTAAAGAGCAGATTGCTGTTGGGAGTTTTCATTAATTCTCATGTTCCTCTGTTTGATTTTCCCGCCGCTCCTTTGTTACAATGGTCACCGTCATTATGAGTTTGTTTGATTCAGCTGTGTTCTATTAATCGTCTTGTTTGCGTCACTATATAAATTGTCCCCTCGCGATAGGTCTGTCTTATGATTATTTGTGATGCTGCCTTCTGTTTACTTTTTGGATATTTGTTATTAAACTCATGCTGGAACTTTATTAATCTTATTCTTTGGGGTGCGGACTGGTGGGGCAGTGAACCCGAGGTTACCCCGTGAGTCAGTCCTAGAGCTCCTCCTGTCAAATTTTAGGGAACAATCGTGTCTATTGGAGACGTACAATAGATTTCATATAGCGTGTCGAAGGAACATCACAGACACAGTACAAATCACCATGGGACAATCTCACAGTAAAATAAGCAGCTGTGCAAAATATGTACTTGTTTTGCCAGATGAGAAGTTTATCTATGTATCATCTTAATACTTTCTATAATGTATCCACTGTACGTCCAACTGATTGCACTGTATTCCTCCTTTTGATTCTAAACTGAACTCAGATGGCAGTGAGAATTGGGTAAGAGACAAACATTAATTACTTAATTGGGGAACTTGAGCGATGAAACCATGCTGATGACCCGGGTCTGTGGTGGAGTTTGACGTGTAATTAAACTTGAGGTTCTGTGGGGTGCGGACTGGATCGATTCCATTCCTAGAGCTTCCGAACAAATCTTTGGGGTGCGGATTGATGGGGCAGTGAACCAAGGTTACCCCGTGTGTTAGTCCTAGAGCTCCTCCTGTACGATTTTAGGGATTAATCGGCTCTATTGGACACGTCCAATAGATATCTTAGGCGCGCCGAAAGAACACCACAGACAGTGTACTCACCATGGGAAAATCTCACAGTAAAACTGGGAGCTGTGAAAAATATAATACACCGGTGTTTGTGCCAGATGAGCAGTTTATCTATGTATCATCTTTTTACTATTTTAATTCCTTTTATAACTGTATTATCTTTATATCTCTTTTAATTCCTTTTATAGCTTTTTTAATTTTCCTTGCTTTCATTTGGAGATTATTTTAATTTCTTTCTATGTAAAGCACTTTGAATTATCATAGTGTATGAAATGTGCTATATAAATAAACTTGCTTTGCCTTCATCTGTCTGCCTGAAACCACTTGTGACAGTCAGCCTATCATTCACCTACTCGCCTACCTATCTTTTCACCTTCTAACCCCTATACCTACCTGTTTTTTAACCTACTTTACTTATCCATATATCCACCAACCAGCTTGCTCTACTTGCCCATCTAAAGTATCCATCTACCTTCCTATATATTTTTTTCCCCTCCTACCTGCTTACTTGGATAACTACCTATCTCCTAATTGCCTACTTATCTACCTATTTTTTTTTACCTTCCTTTGTACTTAACTCCCTACCTACCTTTTTACTTGACTAACTACTTATGAATCTATCCACATTATCCATCTGCCTGCCTACATATTTTCATCTCCTGCAACCTATTTACCTACCTATCAACCTTTTTACCACTCTAGTTATCTACCTACTTACTTAGTCAACCTATCATTTACGTACCAACCTATCTTTTAACTATACCTACTTGACTACATAGTCAACTGCCTACTTACCTATCTACCTGTTTTTTTTTACCCTCCTATGCCTACCTTTCTACCTACCTATTTTTTTACACTCCTACCAAACTGTCTTCCTACCTTTTTACCTACCTACATACTTATCCTTCTACTTCCTACTTATTTTCACCCCCCTGCCACCTACCTTCTTGGTTAACCTATCATTTGCCTACTTTCTACATATTTACCATTTTTTATCTACCTACCTACCTTTACCAAACAACTTATCCACCTATTCATCAAATCTACAGTATTTGCCTACCTCCCTTCTTATTTTCTTCCCCTCCTTCCTTCCTACCTACCTACCAACCAACCTTCTTATTTGTCTGTTGCAGAAGCACATTTTTATTTCATGACCATGCTGAGCAGTAAATCCATTTAAGTCTGAGCAGGTTTTCTTAGTTAAGTTAATAATTTGTTTTGGTTTCCTAACAGTTACCACTTTTTGTTCTTGTGTTCTCACTTCATTTTCATTGTTGCCTTATTTTACTCCTCTTGTTGGATGTTGTGGTGGTTCAGAGGCATTTTTTTTAGTTACCACACTCGCAGCACAACTATTTTATTCCCATCGTGTGAATGGAGTTTGGCCGTGCTGGCATGCCATCCCATGTGCTCATTATAAAAAGCACCACCTCAATCTTATGGGTCTGCGGCCTCCAAGCTTTTTTAGGTTTGTGCTGGGGCGTTATAAGTGTTGTACGTGCTTTCTGGTGATGATTCTTCTAAGGTCTGTCTGCTGCAGCATTACAAAATGGCCTGATAAATGTGCTAGAGCATTGAGCAATTTAAAAAAAAAATGCTCTAAAAAAAAAAAGTCTTACCCAGCAGATAAGATCATTGACAGGTTTTTGTTATCTTTTTTGGGGGGCTTCGTACCTTTTTTCCTGAGAATTCTAATCTTGAGGTCACAGGAACACCTAAGCAAGCTTTTGTTTATGCATGACTCAAAGACATGCCACAAACAGCAACTTGAAGATGCTGTTTGAACTTAAATTAGAGCTCAAAGAGCTAGCTGTGGCTTTTGTGGCTTACGTCCTAGATAATCTCCATTTGGCTCTTCCTCGTCTGTGAGCGTGCCCAGTACCTGACCTCACCATGTATTGCGTGCATTTTGTGAAGTCTACAAAGAGCACCAGACTTGGCAGATGTACTGAAGAGCGATCCCTCACACTCCCACTCAGCGTCTCAGAGATCACGAGCCACCCCGCCCTGACACTGCTTCTTTTGGATCCTCAGCTGAAGATGCTAGTTAAATGTTGGGTCCCTCAGAAGATTTCCACGTTTCTGGCGAGTAAGGGAAAGGCAGATTACAATTATAGCTGTGCCCCATAGGCTGCTGTGTCAGCAGGACACACTCTGTCACAGAGGAAACTGAAAGACTTAAACCACAATGAGGATCAAATATCCTTAGATGAGCATCACAAGAAATGAAATACAATATTTTAATGGTTCGGATTCTGTTCTTTCAGTCTAAAGCAGTGTCCCAGTCTGACTGTGTTCAGAAAGAAAAATCTCCTTCTATATTTATGGAGTTTGTACTGTAATATTTGGCCCAGTGTCATTTAATTGCAGGATTTAAACTTCTTTTAAATTGTCCATTGAAAATAACCTTTGAGGGTCAAGCACAATAATCCGTTTAGGCATTCAACATTCTGTGTTGTGTTGTGAGAGATTTTTAATTATTTTAATTATTTATATTTTGTATTATATCACATACATTGTACAGGATGAGGCACAATTATTTTTCTTCCAATCAAAAAGGTGATGGTCTTTGACCTGCACTCAGGACATAATTGCTAAGGCAATTTCGTTTCATGTTTAGTTTCAAGTAGGCAAGTTTCACACTTGTTATGCATATATATAAACATGGATTTTTAATAACAATCAACCCTGAAAACATAAAGGTGGCTGGTGTTAAAGAAACCTTTTCATGAAAACTTGCCACGTCCTTGAATTGTATTATGTCATGACTGTAGAAATTGGCCCTCAAGATGTACTATATTTAGAATATACTCAATATATCAGAGATTTGAGTGCCCTATTGCTTAAACAGCATTTCTAAGATGTAGAGAGAGAGAGAGAGAGAGAGAGAGAGAGAGAGAGAGAGAGAGAGAGAGAGAGAGAGAGAGAGAGAGAGAGAGAGAGAGAGAGAGAGAGAGAGAGAGAGAGAGAGAGAGAGAGAGAGAGAGAGAGTTTTGTGTGTATGTGTACTAATGCTTAAAACAGTGGCATGATTGTTGTCTCCAAACAGACCAGCTCTCTCTATCATTAAGTTTTCTTGGTTCAGCAGTAAACCAAGGGTGGAACTCTTGGACTAATTACATGAGCAGGTGGGTATTTCAGTGCCAGCCACTGTAAGACTGTATATATATTAGTTATTGTAAAGTATCTCTTCATGTTCACAGAACTACATTTGATATATAAAAGGACAACTTGATGTATAAATTGTATGAAATTATGTATTTGAATTCCAGCTGTTAATGATCATTTTTAAGATGGAGTTCTGTAGCTTTAGACACAAGTTACTATGTTACTCTGCTACAGAATGTCATATAGAAACATCCAGAATAATTTATGAGGTCATTAAACTGGATATTCCACACAACAGTTGACTTATTTCTTTTCTGTTGACTGATATTCTCTCTTGAATTTGATTCGAAAGACGCTTCCTTCAGGAAAATTAGTTTATTAAATCTGTTTTGAATTTACATATTTTGAAAGTCCTTATTAAAGTTGACATTTGATAAACTATTTTGTGTGTGTAGTCAGAAAAAACAGATTCGGCTAAATCAGAGTAAAATCTTTAATAACTACCACATTTAGTTGGACAGACGGTGGATGATGACAGTGATCATATAATGTGTCACTGTGATGACAGGTGCATTCTCTCTCTCTCTCTCTTTCTCTCTCTCTCTCTCTTTCTTTCTCTCTCTCTCTCTCTCTCTCTCTCTCTCTCTCTCTCTCTCTCTCTCTCTCTCTCTCTCTCTCTCTCTCTCTCTCTCTCTCTCTCTCTCTCTCTCTCAGTTTGTTTTTTGGGAAGTCTTACTGTGCCCATTCCGGGATACCAACCAGCCGGTGGAAATATCTGTTTATAGAATGTACATATTTGAAAGCCAGTTTAGCGGTAGATTAAGTTAAAACATATGTTCTTTGATGTCTGTGTCTGTGGGCCATACATTTTATTATTATAACAGCAATGTAAACAGATGAATCTTTAGTTAAAAGTATTTTGAATAAAGACACATTGGTAATGAACCGGATAAGACCTGGAATAGTGAGTTTTTACTCACTATAACTGCCTCCTAACTACAAAATCTCATTTAGTTTATGGCTTTCTGTACATTTATTTTGCCTTATTTCCAGTGTAATATGTTTTATGTTATTAATAATATTGTTATATTATTAACAGCATCATGAATTGCAACACTTGTCAGATTATTTCCAACATTTTTTTTTTAATTTACAGAAAAATATGGGATAAAAAGGTCAAGGATTCAACAACAAGGTGAATTCAGTTTACTCTTCTTTGCCGAATATCTACATGCACACTAAAGCATGTTTTCAGAACATCTTATTACTCTGAATTTTACTTAATATAGGCTACTAATGCTCTTGTGAACCATGTTGTCTCCTAGATTGAGTCAGATGACCAAGAAGAAGGGATTCTGGGTTGAGAAAGTACATTGTCTGGGTACAGAGCCCAGCCTAGCGGAGTGTCACGCCCAGCTGTCAATCCCGCGAAGCCCCGCCCCCTGTAAGAACGGTCGCCATGCTGTGGTCCGCTGTGTCCCAGGACCGCAATTTTCTCGTATGTCCTCTGGCAGACCCCAGGCACCTCACCCTGTACAGGTAATCCTTTTAACATTTAGAAACATTAAGACTTTTCAGACTGCCTGCAAAAAATCTGATTTTTTGCATATCCAGATTTTATCCAGGTGGGTCTGGACAGGAAAAAAACACATGAAATCATAATTTTTCAAACCTTATTCAAACCACATTTGGAGGTGGTTTGAAATGCGATTTCAATCAGAGTGTTACAGAATGCTTCTCAGTCTGGACACTGTCAGCTCAAATGGGATTTTAAATTGTCTTTTGGATCACTCTTAATGTCACACACAACGATAACGTCAAAGTCGGTGACGAAAATGCCGAAAGTATTAATACAGTATTCAAACAGTATGTCCAAAGTTCCCTTTCGAACAGTCACTTCGTAATGCGTAGCTATACGCAGTGGGGGAAACTCCTTTTCCTCGATTTACTGAAGCCTATATAATGTAAAACGCATTTGCAGCACAGCTAGCACATTGAGCTCGCTCATTGACTGTGCTGCGGCAACTGCACATCCAATGGCGCGAGATCTCGTCGAGCCTCGACGGAAGAAGTGCGCGGGTAAATGTTCGGGCGGCTAGCTCTCTTTACAACACAAGAGAGCTACACCGCCCTCTGTTTTGCATGTGCACCACTGCAAACTATCGCTGTTCTCACAGCAGCTCAAACTGAGTGAGAAATTAATGTTCCCCCACAGCCCCCGCTCACAGGTGGCTGGGAACGTTCTCAAATCAGTCATTAGTCCCGTTACAAGCGTGTGCCACTCATGCCGCACACTATCACTGCAGTCAGTGCACCCGCTACAAAGCATGCGCCGCCACAGATAGTCACTACTCAAAATCCCATGTCACTTCTCACAGCTCCCTGTCTAGCTCGGCTGGAGATTTTATTATTGTCAACAGGCCCACTGCATGGCGCGCGCCTCTACAAACAAATGCTGTTCTCACGGCGACCCACGAAAAGCACAAAAAGAGTATGTTTCACAATCACAACACACGGGTTCACAGTCCCCCTTCACTTGGCAGCACACTCCCAGTTGTTACACTGACTTTCCCCCAGGCAAAAGCCTGTACAGTCAGTCCAACACTCAGTATGTGCACAAATCACAATGTAATGGTATCAGGTCCCCCTATTTTTGGCGGCCCATCCCTGGCAAGCCATCCCCGATGTGTCGAGTTGGGTCATAAACACTATAAAGTGAGGCTACTCGCTTCAATTCGCTCGCAGACCCCCAAAGTTTCAGGCAGTTGTCGAGACTTTGGTGAGAAGCAACGTGGGTCACGTGCTTTGCGCCGAAATACAGAATCTGTTAGCAAAAGGGCCGATAGAGCTAGCCCCCCCCCCCCCCCCCCGCGCTAAAACACTCGGGTTTCTACAGCCGCTATTTTCTAGTCCGAAAAAAGACGGCGGTCTCAGACCCATACTAGATTGAGACATTTGAACAAGGCTCTCATGAGACGGCCTTAAAAAAAAGGTTAACTACCAAACACATCCTCGCGCAAGTTCACCCGGGTAATTGTTTTTTTTTACGATGGATCTGAAAGATGCATACTTTCACATTCAGATAAACCCTCATCACAGGCCATTCTTGATATTCGCCTTCAAGGATCAGGCTTATCAATACACCGTTCTGCCGTTCGGTCTATCCCTAGCACCCCGTACATTCACAAAGTGTATGGTTTCAGCGCTCTCTCCCCTGAGACATCTAAATAATCTCGACGACTGGCTGGTGCTGGCACAGTCGAGAACTGAGCTACTGTCACACAGGGATTTGATTCTCGCCATTTGAAATGTCTGGGTCACAAAATCAATGTAACCAAGAGCAAACTGACCCCCAGCCAGAGTGTGGTCTTTCTGGGCACAGTTATAGACTCTAAGACGATGACAGCGCGGCTCACACGAGAGCGTGCGCTCTTTGTGTGAACGCTAGCAGCCTCATTCAAAGTGGGCGAGCACGCACTTCTAAAGAAATTTCAAATACTTCTCGGTCTCATGGCAGCAGCATCATCACTACTCCGTATGAGATTACTGCGCCTGCTGCAGCACTGGCTAAAATTTCCTGCCGGGCTCAGGACTGTTACCACGAGGGTGTGACCATGGGAGTAGTTTCCAGGAGGAAGGTGTTTTTTACATACGCATCCAACCTAGGTTTGGGAGCGCTGCATGAGGGCAAGCCTGCCTCCGGCCCCTGGTCAAGCACAGAGCAGAGCTTACATATCAACTGTCTGGAAAGCAGTTTGCTTGGCCCTAAAAGCATTTCTGTCAAACCTCAAAGGTCACAACGTCTTGGTCCAAGGACAACACGTCAGTGGTGGCCTACATAAATTGCCAGGGCGGCATCAGGTCGGGCAACCTATATGCCATGGCGAGAGACCTCCTCTTGTGGGCACAGACCAATCTGAGTTCTCTGAGGGCAGCGCATATCCCTGGAATTCAGAATCTGGGTGCGGATATGCTCTCGCGGGGCAACACTCCCCTAGGCGAGTGGTCCCTGAACTCACAGATAAAGGGATAATCCCTGGCCCAGCCACCCCTTTATGTGTTTCCCCCCCCTTTCAATGATTCCCCAGGTCATCAAATGGGTCAGGGAGAGCGGATGCCCAGTCATCCTAGTGGCCCCACTCTGGAAATCAAGGCCGTAGTTTCCAGAGCTGGTTCAGTTATCTGAGTCCCCTGGCCTGTTCCACTGAGGAAATACCTCCTCACAAAGGCCAATGGGACGATATGGCATCCGCGACCCAACTTATGGGCCCTCCATGTCTGGCCCCTAAACGGGTACCCAGGGACCTTCCTGAGAAGGTCTTAAACACTATCTCTGAGGCTAGGGCCCCGTCTACTAGGCACCTTTATGCTTTGAAGTGGTCAGGTTTTTCCAGCAGGTGGTCGAAAAAACTTGTTGATCCAGAGTCATGTGAGGTATCTGTGATACTCTCCTACTTACAGGAGTTGTTGGACGTGGGCCGCTGCCCGTCCACGCTCAAAGTGTATGTAGCAGCCAATGCAGCGCATCATGCTCTGGCGGCTGGCCAATCACTAGGAAGAAACGACCTCTAAAAGGAGCTAGGAGGATTAACCCCTCCAGACCTCTTTCTGTGCCGCCTTGGGACCTCTCCACGGGCCTTGGGGCTCTGAAGGGTCCACCTTTTGAACCGCTCCAGTCGGTTGATCTTTAACCTCTCTCGCTAAAGACTGCTCTCCTGCTGGCACTGGCATCTATCAAGTGAGTGGGAGATCTGCAGGCTCTCTCTGTAAGCCCTTCATGTTTGGAGTTTGGACCGGATGACTCCAGGGTCATCCTCAAACCCAGACATGGCTATGTACCGTTCAGTGCCAGTGCCGTTCAGAGCACAGGTTATTATGTTATTAGCCCTTCCCCCTTCTGCCGAGGACGGCGAGGTTAATCTACTCTGCCCTGTCAGAGCACTGGGAATCTATCTGGAGCGCTCTGCGTTTTTTAGACAATCGGAACAGCTCTTTGTCTGCTTTGGTGACCGATCTAAGGCTAATCCAGTCACTAAGCAAAGACTGTCTAGATGGATAGTGGATGCCTTTTCTATGGCTTATACCTCAGAGGGTCAGGTTTGCCCTATAGGTATCAAGGTTCGTTCGACTAGAGGTATGGCCTCGTCTTGGGCTTGGTCATCTGGTTTTCCCATTCAGGATATTTGTGATGCGGCCGTCTGGTCTTCGCCTTCCACATTTATGAAGTTTTATAATATGGAGGTACCTTCCCTGCAGGCGAAGGTACTTTTGGTATGATTGAGGCCTGACAGTGTCTGGTCTTGTCTAACAATTTATGTCACTGCACAATCACATATACATTTGATATAAAACCTGCTTTTGGCCGGTTATATTTCCCTATACTAATAGACCCGACAGTGTCCGGTCCTATTAGTACATTATGTTGGTTTAGTTACTGTTATATATATATAGACCCCACGGTGTCCGGTCTGTTTATTATATATATTTGGGTTCTGGCTTGTTTCTTTGAGCTCAGGGGTCCTGAGCTGCAGTTGGCAACCAATTACTTATGGTGCGGCGTTTTGCATGGTGTCCCCACTGCGTATACCCCATGGTGTCCCCCCAGTGACCAATTGAAAGGGAACTACTCTGTTACTATCGTAACCTCAGTTCCCTGAGAGTAGGGAACGAGTATTGTGTAGCCGGCCGCACCTATAGTAACCTGGCAAGTTGTCGCTTCAGTCATTTAAACCTGCTATAATGGTGATTTCGGGGGACTATTATTGACTAAGGCTGCGCCCCCTTGGCGGGCTTGTGTAAAACGCAACGTCTGGCTCGCTCATCGGCTGTGCTGCGGCAACTGCACATCCAATGGCGCGGGCGCCTCTGACGTGTACACCAATGAGCTAGCATTACGTCATTACACGTCAGAGGCGCCCACGCCATTGGATGTGCAGTTCCCGCAGCACAGCCAATGAGCGAGCCAGACGCTCAATGTGCTAGCTGTGCAGCTGCAAATGTGTTTTACATTATAGGCTTCAGTAAATCGAGGAAAAGGAGTTTCCCCCACTGCGTATAGCTACGCAATACTCGTTTATATTAAAATGATTTCTGAAGGATCATGTGACACTAAATACTGGAGCAATGATGCTGAGAATTCAGCTTTGCCATCACATGAATAAATTACATTGTAAAATATATTAGAATAGCAAACAGTTATGGGGAATTATAATAACATTTCATAATATTACAGTATTATTCTACTGTATTTTTGATCAAATAAATGCAACATTGGTGAGCGTAACAAACTTTTTAAAATGTGAACAGTTGTAATGTACTGTTTTGTCATGGGTTATAAACATATATTTAGGGTTGGGGCTATTAGAATTAACCATTGAAAAAAAAACATATTTGTTGACCACTAATCTGAAGATTTGGGAAGGCAGTCCCACTGGTGGTCCTCAAACATCTATTGTGGTTATAATAACTGGTATTTTGGGACTGAGGTGGAAAAATTTGATTTCCTGAATGTAACTTTGTCAATCTCTTTTCTCCTCTCATAGCTGTCAGTGCGCCTGAAGTCAGGGCCACGTCTGGGAGAAGGCAGAGTCGAGGTTCTGCGCGAGGGGAAGTGGGGAACTGTGGTTGACCACCTGTGGGACCGTATCTCAGCCAGTGTGGTGTGCAGAGAGCTGGGCTTTGGCTCTGCCAAAGAGGCTCTTTCCGGAGCATACATGGGTCAAGGTAAGAATTACAGTAGTTTAAGCTTAAAGAAGTAGTTGACCCCAAAAAATGTTTTGTTATTATTTACTTGCCCTCATTCTGATCCCAGTTGGAACTACTTGAGGTTAAGTAAATGGCAGATTTTTCATTTTTGGATGAACTATTCCTTTAATCTGCCAATATGGTGTTTTGGGGAAGAAGGTGATCCGTAACTACAAACATGGTTATTATACTGAGTTTGGCACATGATTCCAACCAAGTCTGAGTCTGAACTTAATTGGAAAGCTCTGCTTATCTGTGGGTTACGATACGCCTGTCTGGAGCTGAATATGAAAGCAGTCTATGGCGTGACTGTGACATGAGGATGTCTTACATTATGCGAAATCACACTCAAAGCATGAATGTACCGTTCGGCAATGACGATTTTTTAAGCCAAGGAACTTTCCCTGAACTTTCTCTGCCTCAGATCCACACTGCATGTGAGTTTATTTAAGCTGACTGAGACAAAACTCCATGCTGATCTGTATTCCGAGCGGCATCTTTTCTCTTTGGCAGAGCAATTATCTCATCCAGTCAGAGTAAAGCGATGACAGTAGCAATTTATTGAAGACTTCCAGATATCGCACTGATGAAAAACAGCCACTAATGTTGTACAGATTTAGTTTTTTTTTAAAGGAAGTGAAATGACGTTTGACTCATAATGACGTTTTATCAGGTGCTACCATTCAAAGAACTGAAATGATGAAATGTTGATTTGTGGATTATGATAATTTTAGGGGTCTGTTACTTTAAAATATAAGCTGTGATGCACCAGTTGTGACTCATATGAAAGTACAGACTTGAAATGAACCTGGCTAAGGTTGACTACTTTCATCTAATGAAAATAATCCAATTAATGTTTTAATTTAACACTCGCCAAGTGCCAAATTCTGTAAGTACAAATAGGCTATGTAATGTGTTACTTGCCTGTTACTGACTGATATTTATTTTTAGGAATGGCAACTTCAAAATTAAATTCAAAGCAACCAGTTAAGTATCTGTTAAGTGGTACCACTTTAGGCTTATTTTTTTCAAATGGATGGAATATTTCTTGTAGCACCCTTACAAAAAATAAGTACTTCAAATTCATTTTATTAAGTATATTTAAGTAAAGTTCAAGTATATTTAAGTATACTTTATGTAGTAATATCAATGTACTAGAAGTATACTTGTAAGTGTAATATTTCATTACTACTTGGGACTAAGTTGGCCCACCTTGTAGTGTTTAAATTATACTTTTAAGTTTAACATTATTAAATGTTGAGTACACAGTTTACTTTACTTTTTTACGTTTGTACTGCAACTGTAACGATGAGGCAAGGATGAAGCGGAGTGAGAATCCACATGCAAGCACTACTTTAATGAAACAAACAGGTAATCCAGGGCAAACAACAGAACATGGAACTCAGGACAGAAACAGCTACAAGCAACAACGACGACAAACAACGACTGAAGCACAGAGGTTTAAATACACAGGCAAACAAGCTAAACAAGCTAACAAGGGGGCGGGGCTAATTAGAAACACCTGGAGAGACTAATAAATAAATAAAAATTACAAAGGACTACAAAACATGTCACAGAATGTTCCGGGTTACTTGACTGTAACCCTGTTCCCTGAAAAAGCGGAACGAGATGCTGCGCTACTTAGCGCATTGGGAACGTCTTTAATCGTGACCTGCTGTGAATATAGTGTGTAAACAATGGAATCGACCGGAATTAATATAGCCTGGGTCGGTGACGTCATCGGCGCGCACCCGCGACACAAGGCTATAATTAGATGAGCCGCAGGTGCATCGTCAGGATATTTTGTCTGAAGAGCAGTCCTGGGACATCATAAGCACAGCAAAGCAGCGCAGCATCTCGTTCCGCTTTTTCAGGGAACAGGGTTATTGTCAAGTCATTACTGCTGAGTTGCTTGGAAACTTCTGTGCTTGAAGCTTTCTTATTCGTTAGTTTAGCCACTGTTTCAAATAAATACCTAGGATTATGTTTAGTTCATTCTAATAGGGTTGAAAAATAAGCAGATCTAGCAGCTTTCAAGGCCTCTCTATAAGCAATCGAGCTCTCCTTCCATGAAATCCGAAATACCTCTAGTTTTGTTTTCTTCCAGTTGTGCTCCATTTTTCTGGCTGCTCTCTTAAGGGCCTGAGTGGGCTCGTTGTACCACGGTGTTGGACTATTTTCTTCAATGTTCTTTAAGCGCAACGGAGCAACTGTGTCTAAAGTGCTGGACAAGAGAGAGTTAAAAGTTTCTGTTGCAATATCAAGTTCTTCTAAGCTATCTAGGATGCTAAGATGATGAAACTGATCAGGAAGATTATTAATGAAGCAATCTTTAGTCCTTAAACAAAATTTAGATGTCATGTATAATTTTCCCAGTGCAGCCGAGGCCACAAAAACATATAGTGAGTGAAAAGAGACACAGATTAGTGTTTCAATGACAGAACAGAGCTGGACTGTTTGGGACAGGTAGTAAAAATAGGAAATCTGTTGAGATGGGCTACATGTACCAGACTGTGGTTACCACATTTAGAAATGATCCTGAATAATGGTGTTGCTACAGTGCTTATTGCACGGTGTGATTTTCCAGATTTTCCAGACATTTAATATAACATTAAGGGATAGTTCACCCAAAAATGAAAATTCTCATCTTTAATGTGCTTAGTGGTGAAAACAAGTTTGAAAATTGGATGTCATTGTGGCTGCATTGTGGAGCACATTCTTTCTGTGGATTTTTTTTTGTTCAAAAATAGTTTTATGGTGGAGTTAGCATGAACCCTGTATGACAATGTAGATCTTTTAAGGCCAATGCAGTGTGAAGCAACACATTTTGTTGAGGCATTTTGTTCTCTAAGACTTGACCTCCCAGTAAGAAGCAAGTAAGCATTTCAGAAGTCCCTCGATGACTTCATGTTTTGAGATTTGTTTGAATGCTGTATCAGCTGGTTTTACTTCAGTCAGACACTATAGACAAGGGATTTAAAGTCACGTTCACCGGTTCACCTTTTGCTTTACTGGCAAATCGTATAAGGTGAGAATATATTTTTGTATGCAGTACAGACTGAGTTTTTCCTCTGGCTTTGAACTGATGCTGACATGCACTTGGCTAAGAGAAATATTTCTTATAGCGATTTAATCTGCTCATAAAAAATTATATATATATATATATATATATATATACATACACTGTAAAACCCAATAAGTTAACTCAACTCAAACTGATTGAGGAAACTGATTGCTACAAACCGTTTAAGTTTAAAAACAAATACAATTGAGTATTGTGAACATATATATATTGAGTCATATTCACTCATAATTTAGTGTTGGTTTAGTCAATCATTTTGAGTATAGGTAACTTAAACCAGTTAGATTAAATTAATGGAATGAACTTAAAATCTTTGAGTTCATTTAATAAAATGAATCAAGTTTAAACAACTATATAGCTACTCAAATGGTTTTAGGAAACCGATTGCCGTGAATGATTTAAGTTAATTAAACTCAAATTAATAAAGTTAAATTAAGACAAGGGGGAAATATTAGTATAAAAAAATGATGAAAGAAAATGATGCAATGACAGTATTTATTGAAAAAAAAAAAAAACTTTTCCACAAAAGGTCATCAGGCATGAAACAGAAGTGTGCTGTTCAGTCCAAATAACAGTAAAACAATTTCATCAAATATACACTTTAACCATTAAAGGGATAGTTAACCCAAAAATGAAAACTCTGTCAGTAATTACTCACTCTCATGTTGTTCCAACCCCGTAAGACTTTTGTAATGACTGATAGAATTTTCATTTTTGGGTGAACTAACCGTTTAAGACTATAACAGACTGTCCAAACAGGGACATTTTAAAACTAAATCAGTGTGCAAAATCAGTCCAAATAACATTAAAACAATTTCATCACACATGAAATATTTAGGATCAACTATTAAAACTTTAACAGCTAGCACAAATTGGGAACTTTTAAAAAGTCAATCAGAAGTTCATTTTTAAGTGCAAGCAACTTCGGCCTGGCCTTACCATCTTCGAGATTTAGCAGCACTTTCTGTATGAACTCAAAAAATAAAAAAAACGGTCAGCTTCTTTGGGTAGCTTATGTGAAGGGCATGGAGTAGCCCAAAAATCAGCACCAGTGCACTAACCCAGGACTTTGCAGACATTACCACCTCATCTTCAAGGACAATCAGAAAATCCCGTGGGGAACTTTTCAACCTCTTCCTCGACAGCAATGATGGAAACTGCTGCATTTTGCGCCTGGTCAAGATCCTCTCTCTAAATGGATTGAAATAAATCTTTGTTAATGCATGTCTTTACAAAATCAACAAAACAAACAGGCCATGGTTAGGGCAGACACCATTACTACATTTTCATGAATGACAACAAGCCTGGAAAAATGGACATGCAGGCTGTTCAATTGTCATTAATCGGCTGTCGCTGAACATGTCAAACTAATAGGGGTGGGGGGAAAATCGATACAGCACAGTATCGCGATATTTTCTGTGGCAATACTGTATCGATACACGGGCGCCAAGTATCGATCTTTTTTTGCATATTTAATTATATAATTATCTGTTTTACTTTCCGGTTTTCTTCATTGGTTTCTCTATTTTTCACTGCTTGAGAACATAGGTTGAATCCGAAATCACCCCCTAAACAATCATTCACTAAGTTAGGCTTATTCCCTAAGTCCACTAATACTGTTCACTTGAAGGAGTGGATGAAAACGAGTGAGTGAATTTGGACAGCCGTTGAGCGTAAGCTGTAGGCTACACGTTAATGCAGTGCAATGTGGGAGAGAGACGCGATCTTGCACGCGTCCCATTTTCTCACAAATGTTCATTTAAGACTTTATTTTAATCATTTTAGACAGCTCTTATGAGGACATTTGACAAAACTGACATTTTGGCATAATTTGTGTGTGTAATGATTTGTTCAAGCCCGAAAGAGAACTCGATACTGACGCGCGTCTGTTCTGTATGTATCTGAGTGTGTGTGTGTAATACAGGCAGGATTGAACGGATACTGCGTAATTGCGTTAAAAGAAAAGTTTGTTCTGTCTGTGTGTGTGTGTGTAATACAGGCAGGATTGAACGGATACTGCGTAATTGCGTTAAAAAAAAAAGTTTGTTCTTGCGTTGCCGCGGTGGGCAAGTGATGAAACCGGTGTTGCGATTGAACACGTAACACCGGTAACACCAACTATCGTAGCAAGCCTGGAGCTCAACATTCATGTGAGAGGTCTCCTATTCAGAGAATCATTACGTCCTGTCCTGTGTCCTGAATGTTTTGCACCTCAGTTAATGTGTAGAAGATAATGTTTACAGAATTAATTGTGATGTCTTTGAATAAAATGGGGAACATGAATCGCAATATATCGAGAATCGCAATAATATTGAATCGTGGCCCAAATATCGCAATACTATCGAATCGTCACGTTGTTGCTAATTCCCACCCCTACAAACTAACGATCAAAGACTTCAGAATTATGTCCTTTTTTTCTTCACATTTTAGCCTAGGATCAGAGGAATCTTTTAGGATTTGCTAAATTTGCTTCAGACAGCCAAATCGTTTCCAAAATCGCAGAGCACCTGGTTTAAGACAACCTGAATGCTCAGATAGATTTTAAACTCATTTTAACTAAAATGTTAAATTGTTGCAATATAATAATTCATACCTTGTGTGTCTTGAAAACATCTGCAGAGTCTTCTTTTAGATAAACTGGTAAACCTGCCAGAGCGGTAACGTTAGTTCGTCTGACATGAATGTCATTCTTGTCCTTAAAGACAAAACAAAGCATAATTTAATTCACAATTAAACATCATGAGTTATGAAAATAATTAATCCATAAATGTTAAGAAAACTTTCAAGCATTGCAACCTTAATTCCATGCAATAGTATTAGTAATTATGTGACTCTTCCATTTGAAGTCAAGCTTCGGAAGGAATATGTATAGCTTTCTCTTTAGTTCGTACCATGTAGCGCTAAATGAACGTCATCTCCCTTGTGTCAAATGATGCAAATTGTTCAGCATACGTTAGTTTATGCCGAACTGTGAAGAAGAAAAAAACACAAAATGATTGATTAATTTTTCCCTGATAAAACTGTAGTTAACTCATAGCATAATAAACAATAGAATGGGTCAGCTTATAGTACCTTTTTCTTTAGTTTTTGCCGCGTGAAAGACGGCCTATGGTGGTCTCCTCTCGGATATTCATGCCCGAGGAACACGTTTGTCTATGCAAAATGTGAGAAACAGTTAAATACAAAAATATCATTTTTCCACTGACAAATCTGTGGTTTACTCACAGCATAATAAATAAAAGAATCGGTCGACTTGTATTGCCTATTTATTTAGTTTTTGCAGTGTGAATCTACATGGTCGGTGGAGTATAACGTTCAATCAGTCTCCTCACTGAAAAATATCCTAAATTGCGTGGGACACGCTTGTCTATGCCAAAATGTGAGAAGACACAAAAATATAAATTACTTTTCCACTGACAAAACTGTCATGTACTCAAAGCACATTAACTACTGCCGCTGATCCAAAAAATAAATAATAGGCCTATCTCTGCAATGTCGCACATATATGACAAATACCCTAACATAGCTATTCGGTCTTCTTAAGATGAAGAGTCACTACAATACAACGTTAAAACGTTTAAGAGTGCTATAAAAAGGATGAAGCAGTTTTCCGTACTTAACTTACCTGTCAATTATCTTCATGCCGCCATCCTGATTTTGATTTTGTGACTGAGTTCCGTGAAGCTGTGGGGGATGGGCAGATCACGGCTGTTGAAATAAATGCGCGGGGTTTTCCGAGGGAGAACGCGGTGATGAGTAAAATCAATGTAGGCTTTGAATGAAGCTGAAAACTTTAAAAGTATTTATTTATGTGTTTTTCATTAGCTATGAAAAGTATAAAAGTATAGGCCTTATACAAAAGTAGTTTCTTGAAAAACATTATTTAAAATTAGGAAGAAGTAAACCCACCGACTGGTTTCTAATTTACTTTTCACATTATTTTTATTTTCAACCATTAACATAAACTAGATTAAATTAATTAAATTCAAATTAAATCTTTAGAGATAAAATAGCAAATAGGTTATTCATAACTTATTCAGTTTAAGTTCTGAGTTAAGTTCTGAGTTTATGAGTTAATATCACATTTTTTATTGAGTGAAATGAACTTTTTTTTTGAAATAAGTTAAATGAACTCATTTCGTTTAGTGACTTTCAGTGTTAGGGCATTGTTTTATTTTAGGGATAAGAACATTTTCTGTAAACCACATTCTAGTGAAACTATTCACTGCAGTCAGTCACAGAACCACTCCCTCTCCAACAGCCACTTCTGGAATACTTACTTATTTACTTGCCTTTTTGTGCATACACGGTTTTATATTTATGCTAAGATTTATATTTAAGTAAAAAAAAAACACACACACATTTATTTCAGCAAGGAAGCATTCATTTGATTAAAAGTAACCACCAAACCCAATCACAGAATAATGTTCATAATTTTTTTTAAACGTCCACAATTTTATTTAGTTTTCAGCACTGATAATAATAACAATAAATGTAATATGAGCACCAAATCAGATAATTAGAAAGATTTGAAGGATGAAGGATCATGTGACACTGAAGACTAGTAATGATGCTAAAAATAATCTTAGCATCATAGGGATAAATTAAAATATAGTGAAATAGAAAACAGCTATTTTAGTTTGTAATAATATTTTACAATATTACTGTTATTTTCTGTATTTTTGATTAAATAAATGCAGTCTTAAGCACTACTAATGCTTACTTTAAAAACATTAACAATCTTAGTAACCCCAAACGTTTATGGTATATGTATATTTATTTTGTAACAATATATTATTCTTTACTTGTATGTATATCTATATTTATATAGTAGCACATGACACAAAGAAAAAGTTTTAATTAAGCCATTTGAGTCCAAATTATGATGCCATCATACTTTCTACTGGAGGACTTACATGAACAATAATTCGACGTATCTTTCATTTCTTCTTTTTTTTCTGTAGTCGATCAATGGGTTTCTTTACTTTTACTTTTAGTCTCCACTCTATGCTTAAATCCATGATTATATATACTTTTCTCTGTGAGGAAACATTTCCATATTAATCCTCATGGTTTTAGCCAATCTCTGGAGATTTGCTTCAGAAGCGAGGCCAAATAGGGTGCTGTGCTTGCTTTTGTGCTCTGTCATTTTTGCTTCGAAACTAAACAGCTGGTCATTATTTCATTGCTCTGTTAGAAATCTGTCTTTTTTGATCCGTACGATCACCAAACTTAGCCGGGAGCAGCGCAATGGCACATAATCACGTTTTTTTCACAACAGTTCATACAGCTCTCTACTTCATTTACACTGAATTTCCCCAGCATGTATTTCTGAGATGGGGAAAAACTATACTCACATGGATCATGAGAACATGAGAACATGGATCCCTCATGCCTTGTTACCACTGTGCAGGCTGGTGGTGCTGGTGTAATGGTGTGGGGGATGTTTTCTTGGCACACTTTAGGCCCCTTAGTGCCAATTGGGCATTGTTTAAATGCCACGGCCTACCTGAGCATTGTTTCTGACCATGTCCATCCCTTTATGGCCACCATGTACCCATCCTCTGATGGCTACTTCCAGCAGGATAATGCACCATGTCACAAAGCTCGAATCATTTCAAATTGGTTTCTTGAACATGACAATGAGTTCACTGTACTAAAATGGCCCCCACAGTCACCAGATCTCAACCCAATAGAGCATATTTGGGATGTGGTGGAACGGGAGCTTCGTGCCCTGGATGTGCATCCCACAAATCTCCATCAACCGCAAGATGCTATCCTATCAATATGGGCCAACATTTCTAAAGAATGCTTTCAGCACCGTGTTGAATCAATGCCACGTAGAATTAAGGCAGTTCTGAAGGCGGAAGGGGTTCAAACACAGTATAAGTATGTGTTCCTAATAATCCTTTAGGTGGGTGTATATAATTACTCTTTCGCTAATGTTGATCTGGTATGCTGTGGATTTCACATCCTTGTGAGATTCATATCGGAAGTTTTAGCACACTGCTCACATTGGACTCTGATTTCGATCGATGTTTGACGTCACAGTAAACAAAGAGGGAAATGAACTGTGACATCTGATACTTTTTATCAAACTTTTTATCTCCATAGAACCTCAAGAATGTGATGATAATGATTTCACACAAACAAATCCACTCCTATGTATCTGATCAGACTCGTGTGTGGCCCTCTGGTGTGTGAGGAGTTTTGCTTTAACACCACATCTTTTAGAACATATTGCGTTACTCCCTAAAACGTGTCTAATTGCGTTACTTTATTACTTTTTGCGTCACCTTTTCTCATCTTTCTCATTTCAAAAGTGAAATGAATAAGCCTCAGGTTGAAGGACATGTAAATTCAAGTCTGTACACTATGGGCTCGGCTCAAACAAACCGTTCAGCTGTGCCTCCATTCTGGATTACAGAATAATAGGATGCAGGAGAAAGTTCGACACTTACCCCAGCAATAGAAACACAAAAATAAAACACAAATGTGAGGTTTATCTAAAATAGTTTTTGCTTATTAGTATTAGTATTGAATCATCGAAGGTCAGCAGCAGAGACATTGGTTAATAAAGTGAGAATAAATACATCAAGTATATTTGTGTTATTTAACATTTAATTATTGCAGGTTTGCATAATCAGATTACTCACATTACTGATTACTCACATAATGCGTTACCCCCAACACTGCCCATAAGAATGAATCCATTTACAACATGGTTTTCGGTAATAATTCATTGATATTATTCTTGCATGGGCTGGATGAATTGTGACAATGCAAAGCTTATTTATCTGCCATTTTTATAACAATAAATTGTTCTGTTACTCAGAAATGATCCTCAATAGATTTACATCAGTAAAGATCAAAGAGTAGTTTGAGAAAGTGACAAATGGCAGCAGTCGGTCAGTAATGTTTTTTAAGGCAATTTTTGGAAAGGGTCGGTTAGAAAATATCTAGTGTTCTCTGTGGCAGAAAGAACTCAAACAGGCCGGTGTTTGTTATTTTGTTTTATATTTGAGACTTTTAACTTGTTATTCCCCAGTGACATTTACTGGTTGTTTGTTCTACAGGCACGGGGCCAATCCACATTAACTCTGTGCAGTGCACTGGCACAGAGCGCTCCATTTTGGATTGTTTCTTCAAGGAAGTCCCTCCCTGGACATTCAAACACAGCCAGGATGCTTCTGTCAAGTGCTATGTTCCTAAGACAGGCGTGGACACCACGGTGAGCAAACCGATCACAGGTTACTCTGATATAATTCAGATAGCTCCTATGAGTCATGTTATCTGCACAGTTGTCCCCCAAAATATTTGGACACTTTAAGTGTAGCTTTGTAGATTTTCAACCTGCTTTGTATTGTTACAATGTCGGTTGGTAGTATACAGTATGTAAATGAATAATGTTGACTTGTTCTCCATGTTACCTGGAGAGAAAAAATCACGTTTATTTGTCAACAAAAGGACTTTAGAGGATCCAGAGCTTTTGTGAAAAATACAGATTATTCCTCTGCATTTTTTGTGTATCTGGCCACAGACAATCGGATCAACGTGGTTAATAACAAAACCGTTATTGTAAGGGTATTGTATCACTACCCTTCGTTGTATTGTCTTACATTATGTTGCATTATGGTAAAAATGTAACACTGAACACAGCTTTCTTACCTTTCTTCTTTCAGTTTTTCCCCTCGGTTTGGCCTAAAACACAGTGTTCATGCTCATCAAGTTTGAAATGTTGACTACAAACATTGAGGTTTTACAAATTTTCCGTCACGCCGTTCTCTCCGTATTTACGATTCTTTGCAGCCTTCAGCCTGAAATTAGCCATGGTCTCCAACACACTGGATCTTTCACTGGAATATGAAAATAAGTCACTCCTACTAAATGTTTACTCTTTGAATTCTTGCATCTGGGAGCAATACAAGTCAAGTGACTAAAAGTTTGCTAAAAAGTATTTCCTACTAAAGTAAAGTGGTAGTTGACTCTTGTAAGCAAATTCATAGCAGACTGGTGGGAGTGGCCTTGGTCGCCAACATGCCCAGTGCATTATGGGGGTTAAAAGCTTCCCTAGCTATTTGGCAAAAGTGAAGACAACAGCATTTTTTTTCTCCGTTTTCTATAGTCAGTAAATAAAAAAAATCACCTCTCTGCTGCATAGGCAGCAAAGTTTTATTGAAAGCCCATTTTTGTCAGCGAAGTACCCCTTTTGGCCACACTTAAAATGTTTATGTGTTATATAATGTATAAATATATACGTTATTTAAAATGTCTTTTCAATTAGTGCATTAAATTACATTTATTTTAAATAAATATACAGACTGTGCTATTTTATATAATGTATTATATAATAGTTATTCATTCCTGTATCTCAAACAGTAGATTATGGCGCTGACAACACCAAGGTCATGGGTTCGTCTCCCAGGGAATACACAAACTGAAAAATAGATAAGCTTTTAATGAAAGTTTCTGCCAAATGCTACATGCAAATATGCACATTTACGAAAACGAATTATGACATTTATTTTAAATATACACACTTAATCCACTAAATATCACCTAGGAAAGTGAAATTAGTTCTGAGAAACGTTCTAGCATCATTTGTTTGCAAAAGTGTTTGTATATTCTTTGAGGCCACTGTATATATAGTTTTCACTCCTGTGAGCATGTTTGTGTTTCAGGTGCGGTTGGCAGGCGGCAGGGATTCGGCTGAGGGTCGTGTGGAGGTGCTCATGGAGGTGGGGGGCAGAAAGCGTTGGGGGACGATTTGCAGTGAAAACTGGGGAATAAATGAAGCTATGGTGGTGTGCAGGCAACTGGGCTTTGGTTTCGCCTCACGTGCCCATCAGGTGAGACTGCTGAAGAATGTTGTTTTCCAGTAATCGCTCTGAATATGTTGCTTTAGTTGCCTCAGTCTGTGTGCATTTGAGAGCTTCCTGTGTGGGGTTAGTATACTTCTGGGAAACATAAGTGTTATACAGTAGTTGTTTTGTGAAGATGTAGAGGTGGGACAGGTTTAGAAATAGTTGAGAACAGGAATCAAGGCAGTTATACTTTCATTTCACACTGTTTAGATTAATTATATCTCTGTACATGTGCAGAACTAAACTGTTTTACGAAATCTCATAAAGAAATGTCCAGGTCATATCGCAACCCCAAATCACCCCAAATAAATAAATGAAGGAATGAATGAAGTTAGGGTTATATATATTCATTGTTCATTCACTTTATTAAAAATGAATTGTTTTAAAACTGTATTGGAAATCATCTAATCTTTCTTCCCCCAAAAAATCTGCATTAAATAAATTCAGGATGTGTGTGTGTTTTCAGTACAAATTCAGTATAATTTATACTATATTTTGGAGGAGAATTGAACAATTACTGTGCTTCATTTTCACGTCAAAAAATGGAAGAAGAGTAAAATTGCATTATTTCTGGTAATGAGGACTAATGACTACGTTCTGGACCCATAAATAAGTAGCTTAACATCATCAGGTAGATTTTAAGTTAAAATGAATATGAATTAATATAGGTGTGTGTGTATCCTAAGTCTTGTAGTCTGTTCATTGTTTCATTTTCTTTTGGTTAACTTGTTGGCTTCACCTTGTTACTTCACTTAACTAGTAAATGGTGCATACATACAGTATAATCATATTAATTAAGTACATATAATTAGGTATAAATAAGTACTGTAGGAAGTGCTGAATTAAAATAATTAAGATTATTCATAACTTGTTGAAGACATATCATCTTCCCAAAAGTATTTCATGTCAACTACCTACCTTGTATTTTAAGCATATCATACCATATGCAGACAAATAAGATTTGGCCTTCCTGTGTAAAGGAAACGTATTATTGGCAAGGAGACCCTTCGGCAGAAGAAGTGACATTGAGTGGGACTCACTGTGTGGGAACAGAAATGTCCATTCAGCAGTGCCGTCGGAATAATCACGTCCACTGCCCTCGAGGAGGCGGGGCTAAAGCTGCAGGTGTCACCTGTTCTGAAAGTAAGTGATTGGAATGACAAAATCTGATGCATATTATAATTTTATCTGCACTGAATGATCCCAATGAATGAATCAACATCTTGTTTTAGCGGCACCTGACCTGGTTTTGGATGCACAGCTCGTGCAGGAGAGCGCTTACCTGGAAGACAGGCCTCTGCACCTGCTTACCTGTGCTCATGAGGAGAACTGTCTGTCCTCCTCTGCCAGCCGTATGCAGTGGCCCTACGGACACCGCCGGCTTCTGCGTTTCTCCTCTCGTATCATGAACTTGGGCAGAGCCGACTTCCGTCCACGCTCCACAAGAGAGTCCTGGACCTGGCACCAGTGCCACAGGTGAGGGTTTCCTTCTTCTGGATCCTCCACAACTGGAACACTCAGAACCATCTTTTGCATATATTCTTTTAATAACTCGGGTACTAAAATAATGCAGACAGCACAAGAAACTAAATAATGTAGGAATAACCCTGACGTGTGAAAACCTTTATTCTAGAAGAGTGTTTGTGGGTACATTTCCTTTCAGTTGAGTTCACTCAGTGATTTCAATCTGCAATGAAAGGAACGTACACTCCTGTTTATAAAACCGGTCATGGGTGGTCAGAAATCTTGCCGTCATCTTTCAGATTAATAAGTTGCTTTGAGCACCTCCACTCCCTTTACATGTGTTCTGAAAATAATTGCAAACCCATTCTGTGGGAACAAGGCACTCTGTTGTGGAGGAGTTGTGGGCTTTGCGTGTTCACAGGCCAAACCTGTTTTATTAATCTTTTAAAAACACCAGAGAAGTTGGCATTTGAAAGCAGTCTATTCAGACGAGCTGAATAAACAACTCCGCAAGCGTAACCCTGTCAGCATAACAACAACTTCCTGTAAAGGGTGTTACCGTAGCAGCCAACACCTTCATGTAGGAGCAGTGAGGTCATTAGACAGTGGTCCATAGTGAACCTTTGTTCTGCCCTTGTTCAAAAGCTAGCATGAAATATAAGTCAACTACATTTTTACACATTCTGGAATAAAGTCAGGGAAAACTCCCGCCATTTTTCTTGGGTGTTGTGGGTGAGTGGTATCAAAGTCTCTTTCAAGGAAAGTCTGTTCACTCTGCGCCAATATTTGAGAACGCCTCTGGGCAGCTACTGTATTTATAGCTTCTTGAATGGGGGAATCCTGAAATCTCAAAAACTGTTTGCTGAACTCCCAATTAAATAACATTTCAAATCAGCAACAAAATCTGACAAGAACTGGCCCATACATTTTGTTTCTTATGCTTGAAAGGCGTTAAAAATGCTTATTTTCCAGGCTTGACCAGCAACTGCGTATGCAGTTCTAAGCGCGCAATGAATTTACCAATTAGCTTTTGGCTCTTTATTTAGAAGGCAGGACTTATTCTGCCATATTGTGCTTTGCGCTTTCTTCAAGTAATATGAGTGCACTGTCTTTCAATATCTAAAGTCTTTGGTGGTATATAGCTTATTTAACATGATTATACGGTGTTGCTAGAACATTACTATGCAGTTGCTAAGGAATTCTGAGTGGTATTTAACACGTTTAATACTAGGCTGTTTCTCAATTCCAAGAATGCAAAGAATGGACTTGCGTTCTCGTGGAGACCAGTTTTGCCAGGTTGCCTTGAAAGACCGACCCATAGCGACGCATACCCGGCCAACAAACCACTCACGTTTTTATACTCCCCAAACTGGGCACTGATAGGCACAGATTTGGCATGACACCAACCAATAACAGCAAGGGTTATACATCCCCCTGCTACATTCGTACAATCTACATGTTGTACAAAGTTTATTAGATCCATTTTGTACTGTGTGCTTTGTAATGATCTTATAGGATTGATGAAATTGTACAGTCAATACAAGAAGTTTAAAGCTAACAGGCTTCCGCCCACAGCATCTTCTGGGATTTCTAATGGTTCGATTCTCTCAATTCTGCATTCGATACATTCTCAATATCGTCCTCAAACAAGTTGCATGATTTAAGTTATCCTTTATGTGCTTAGCACGAGCAGTGAAGGTATGTACAGTACGGGCAATAGTAATAGTGATTCTTGCCTTGGCAATCACTATGGCAATAATTGGCAATTATACAATGTTACTTGTACTTAAATTATTATTATTTTATTTCAGGCATTATCACAGCATTGAAGTGTTCACACATTATGACCTCCTCACTCTCAACGGAAGCAGAGTGGCTGAAGGACACAAAGCCAGTTTCTGTCTGGAAGACACCTTCTGTCCTGAGGGTAAAAGACTAGTTACGTTAAAACTTCTACGAATGCAAATTGGTTTACGAGAGCAAATAAAACTGTTTTTGTGTTTATATCCAGGACTTCACAAACGCTTTTCGTGCTACAATTTTGGAGATCAAGGCATTTCAGTGGGTTGCTGGGACACGTACCGCCACGACATCGACTGCCAGTGGATAGACATCACCGACGTGAGACCTGGAGACTACATCATGCAGGTGAAATAATTCAGAACATCTGAAAGGTGGAAGACGGGAGTCACGCACAAAACATTTTTCACTATTCTTTCAAGAGTAGATTCTCTTTTCAGGATGCAGTTTTTCCACTTTTTCTCTGTCATTAACTTTGGAAACATGTTAATCATCCAAATCACTGTGGGCACTTCTGCAGCTGAGCTTCACATGCAGAACCAGCCAATCAAAGGAGCTTTAGGGGCCAATCAAGAGGCCTTTTATACATCCCAGTTGTAAAATATAGGTTGATGTGAAGCTTTGTTTTAATTACAGTGTACCTTCGTGCTCTGACCTTTTTGAAGATTTATTTGCTCGAAATGCCGCCATGATAGATTTGCATGTATTTTAAGCACGTTTGACAGATGCTAATTACAAACCGGCATCGGGCTGCTGCTATATATGGCACAGCAAGGAGCCGTGGTGATAGTCAAAAGGTCAGAGTTACCATCTCCATATAGAATAATGCCAGCTATCCCATGCCAGGGCCGTCTGAGCAAAGACGCTGTTTAAATGAAGCATCTATACTTCAAGAACCAGACAAACTTGTTGCTCTTTCCTTGAGTTGCTTGTCTTTAATTCTACACCAAAAATAACCCAATGCTAAGCTTTCCCTACTGGAGGAGAAAAGCATGCTATATCCCCCTCTATTAGACATGGTCAATTACGTTCAGAGTTATTTAAGCCCACCAGTTTTACAGGCGCTTTCTCGCTCAAAAATATGCTCAGACAGAGCCAGATCTCTATAGGCCAGAGTTAAAGTTGCAAAAAAAAAGATAAGTGAGACTTGAATGTGCTCACAGAATAATTACCTTTGGCTACTAGGAAAAATATTTCAACAGTGTTGAAAATAAAAGAACTGTCATATCAGCGTTTAAAAAGTTCTCAAGCATAGTAGGCATAATCACATTCAATGTATAACGTACTGTTGCTCAAAGATGTTCTTTTGACTTCATTCCCTGCTTACAGCATCTTTAAATTATTATATTGCGATTTTATAACAGTAATTTGAGAGTCTGGTTTGGTGGAGCCAATTTGTAAATTTGGTTTGATGAGCCAATCTGTTTGCATAACATTTCCTTACAAGCTCCACATCCTTATTGGTTCTGCATGTCTGCAACTTTGAAACTTTTACAATGCCATAATGAAATGGTACCAATAGTATTATTTCAGGCTGGCATTGTAAAAAAAAAAAAAAAAAAAAAAAAAAAAAAAAAAAAAAATCTATATTTAATAAAGTTCATCTTTAATTCATTATAGAATATTAGGCAAGTCAATATTTTTATCATATTTTTTTCCCCAAGTACATTTTACCAATTCCAAACCCAATAACTACTTAATTTTGGGATATAATCATTTATAAGTGATCTATAATTGGTTAGCGAGGGCTGTAAGTGTAAAACACCTTACATTCAGATGTGCATAATTATTGAGAAGGTTTTTATTACAGGTAAAATGGGCCAAAAAAAGAGAATGAACTCATAATGAAAAGTCAAAATGATTAAATGCCCATCGGAAGGATGCTATAGAAATTGATAAATTAAAGGGATAGTTCACCCAAAAATTTAAATGTTGTCATTACTTACCCTCAAGTTGTTCCAACCCTGTATGAGTTTCTTTCTCATATTAAAATTATTTTAAAGCATGTTGGCAATTAAATATTTGACAGAAGCCATTGACTTCCATAGTAGAAAAAAAATACTATGGAAGTCATTTGTCTCATTACCAACATTCTTTAAAATATCTTCTTTTGTGTTTAACAGAAGAAAGAAATTCATACAGGTTTGGAGCAACATGTGGTTGAGTAAATGAGGACAACATTTTCATTTTTGGGTGAACTATCCCTTTAAGGTGTGTCTGGTGGAAAGAAATGCTCATTGGGGCAGCAGGGTCACAAAAAAAAAAACAGGTTGAGAAGAAAATATATTAATTTGAAATATTAACCCTATGGTCTCCAGTGCCACCATTTTCTAGAACTGCAAACCACCTGGAGTCTCTAGAAGTTCAAGGTGTAGAAGTACAAGATCATAAACTGCTAAAAACTAAATAATTCCAGAGGAAACCCATGGTAAATTGTCCTTCTGGGTTGCCCTACAAATTGACCTAATTACTGACCAGTTCTATTCATTCTTGTGTGTGTTTTGTCAGGTTGAGGTAAATCCGTCCCTGGATATGGCTGAATCAGACTTTATGAACAACGTCATGCGTTGTCGATGTAAATATGATGGACATAGAGTGTTTATGTACGGCTGCCATGCAGGTATGATCCCCATATCAATGAATGATTCACAACATGCATGCTCAAGCGTACTAGTATCTAAATTCCCTGTCTGATGCACTCTTCTTTCACAGGGGATGCCTACAGCGCTGAAATCGAGGATTTATTTGAACATCAGCGTCAGATCAGCAATAACTTCATCTGAGCCTATAGTAAAGAAACTGTAGGTGAGAGGAGGGGATGGGTCCTGGAAATATGGCTTTCTGGACAATAAACTGTTTGAAAGAGAAAGAGATCTTGTCAGCTGATCTCAGAACAGTCTACCAGTAGCACCACAGGGGAAGAGATCTGCTACATTTTTAAAGGGGTCATGACATGGATTTCTTTTATTGTTTTCATGTTTTCTTGTTTCTAGGTTCACTTATAATATTAATACAGTTTTGATGCACACACAATTATATATATGCAGAAAAACAATTATTTCCCAACTTTATTCTGACCCCATTCTGTCAGTAAATGGCCACTGTTATGACGGCTAATGTCATTGCATAGGAACGAGTATCAACGTCCACTCGCTATTTCACGCGAGTAAGTGTTTTGAAAACTTTATCCACATAAAACCGTAGTTTACAGACAAAGCATTATGAAATCATTTACTTACGGTGTGTGCAGCTGCTATCAATTTCCAAAAAGTTGGCCTCTTCATCTTTCAACAAAAGTTTCTCTGCGAATGCTCCATTACATTGTGCCTTGTTTACTAAACAAAATGCTCCGGACAAACATATAGACTGAACGCCAGTGGCTGGGGCCTATGGTGTGATGATGTATAACTTTATTCGTGTCTTCCTCTGAAGTCAGGCAGATGCAAATGTATTTGCTTGTGTGATGCAACAAATCCCACAATATCCAAATGAGCCGTTATATGGAGCTTGATTAAATAAACGCTTTGTTTTTTTTTTAACTATACAACTTGCAGGGCTTTTTAATGGTAACAAGACCTCTTATATCTCAAAAGATCAAAGCAAATTTGATTTCTCATAGCATGACCCCTTTAAATGGTTTTCTCCATGGAATTGAACTGAGTCTAGCAGATGTTTGAAAATCAATCGAAAGAATAGAACTTTAGGATTAGTTCACCCAAAAAGGAAAATTCTGTCATAATTTTTCTTAGTCTTTTGTATTTGACTTTCTTTTTTTGAATAGCATATTGCTTGTTCTTTTCCAACCAGTTGTAGTCGTCAAAATTCATTGAATAATATCGTAATTTTCAGTCTGTTCCTGACACATCCCTTTGCATCGGAAGACATGGAACATACTTTTATAGTGCATTATTTGTCATTTTAGAGCTGGATAGCCACAGTCTTTTCCCACTTTCATTATACTCAAATGAGTAGAATCCAATAATAAATAAAGTCAGAATTTGTATTTTTGGGTGAACTGATGCTTTAGTTATTATCCATTGAGGGACATTGTTTTTAGAGACTGAGTTGCAATTGTTGCAAGTTTAAAATAAAACATACATCATTTGTAGTTCTTGGGACCGAAAATAAATCTTTTTTTATTGTTGTCTATATGTACACATATTTATTTCCTGACATTATAGAATGATTATAGAATAATAAATATGTTGTTATAGAATAAATGCATCTGTATAATGTTTAATTTTTCATTACATTTACCCCCATTACATTTAATTACAATATGATTTATTTTATATGACATCCAAATGCAGTGTGTTCACTTTTTCTGCTCATTTATGAATTTGATATCTTCATGAGTTTTATATCTTTAGTTTTATAACTTCAATTCTTCTGTTTGAGTTAAGCACTTTATTGATGAACCGTCAGTATTCTAGTAGAAATGGGTCATTCACTACCATATTTCAACACTCATCTAGTTTGTTTGTTTGTTTGTTTGTTTGTTTGTTTAACTAATTAAGTATTGTATACCTTCTTTCCATTTTTAATAGACCTTTTTATTATTTTTCAGTGACTCCTAAATTCTAAAAGATAATAAAGGATGTTGTATATGCTAAAGATTAATTTATTTAATACATTGTTAAAAACAAAATTTCTAGATGAGAGTTTTATTAGTTTGACAATCCGTAGTATTAATAAATGCTTGCTAAATGGTTGACTTCTTTAATAGTCATTTAACATCTTGGAGCTTTGATTTGTGGATGAATGGAACTTGTTTTCTTAGTCTAGTGTGTACTTGAAGCTTTTTTAACATCTATGAGTATAAAGGAGTATGTTGTCACAATGTCCTGAAAAAAAGTAGCGTATAAAAAGGGATGCTGGGAATACTATGAAGAGCTCACTACAGCATTTAATGAGTTCAAATCTAGCTTGAATAATATTTATGGGCCAGAGCATCACATATTAGTCTATAAATCTCTGAAAAAATTTGAGCTGTACTGTATCAGTCTTTATGTTTGTTATAATTTGCAATGTACAATACACTGTTAAACAATGGTTATTGTGCATGCAATGAACTGATATTTAATTTGTTCCTACTGTTTATCTCAAATCCTCATGTTATTTATCTTAAAGTATAATCCATGATGGTTGATTTCATAAACACACAAGTGATTTTTCTTAAGTGAATCATCTGTGCCGATTTTATGTGCGTTGATCAACTTTATGTACTTTCCTTTTTCACAAAATACTGTTTTTGTAAAATCATACATATGACTTATTCTGTGCCTTTATTGTGTACCTTTACGTTCACCATTTTTCTCTTGAACTGTTATTTCATCTATACTTTTATTTATGATTTGCATGCTAGCATATGATCTTAATATTATTAGTGCATATTATTGATTTCAGTCCATAATTACAACAAACTTTTTTATATTATTATCTTCTGGTGCTAATTGTGCACTTTTCTGGGAGTTTTTCATGGAGTAGTTGAGAGTTTAAGCTCTTATTGTAATTTGCAATACTCTCAGGGATGAAACATGCATGTGTGTTCAAAATGATTTAAGATCACTTGGACAGCCAGGACACAAATAAATCGGAAAGTAACACCAAAATCATTCCAGAAACTCCAACGTGATGTAAAACTCTTGTTACTGTTCTGTGATGAGTGTTACAGTGGTCAATGCGAACAACTGATCTCAAATGTGAATAAATATGCCGTATCAGGTCTCATTTAGCTACCTATACTCTGTTTTTCTGCTCACTGTGTACCGTGATCCATTGCACAGGGACTCCATTATCAATAAATGTGTGTTTGTGAAAGACTGTTTTTGTTTTCAAATAACATTAAATGTAATACATTTAAGTGGCTGCTTCAGATGAGGGGGGAAAGTTGAAACGGTTGTAGCAAAAAGAGACAGCATATATGGAAGCATTTTACTTTGACAAAGAAAAGTAATTTCTTTGTCAAATTTAGACATATTTTATAATTGTACTAGGCTACATTATAGTTGTAATTAATTATATAATCTCTGTAACTGTTATCAGTTATATAATAGTAAACACAACCAACTTTTATTTTATAAATTGATCAAAAGTGACATTAAAGGGATAGTTCACCCAAAAATTTAAATTAGCCCATGATTTACAGCCCTGAAGCCATTCTAGGTGTATAACATTCTTCTTACAGACGCATACAATCAGAGTTATGTTAAAAAATGTCCTGGCTCTTCCAAGCTTTATACTGGGAGTGAATGGGTATATTTTTCATAAGTCCATCAAAGTGCATCCATTCATGATAAAAGTGCTCCAAACGACTCGGGGTTAATAAAGGCCTTCTGAAGTGTATTCATATTTAAAAATGTATCGACTAAAATAACTATCCTAATAACTAAAACAGCCATCAGTGAATGGGAAAATTGGAAGAGCCAGGACATTTTTTAATGTAACTCTGATTGCATTCATCTGAAAGAAGAATGTCATATACACCTATGATGGCTTCAGGGTAAGTAAATCATGGGCTAATTTTTATTTTGGGGGGGACTATCATTTTTAAAGATATTTATAATGTTCCAAAATATATCTATTTCAAACAAATGCTCTTCTTTTGAACTTCATATTCATTAAGTGATCCTTAAATGCCTCTCAGTTAAATAAAAACTGTTTTCAACATTGATCATACATTTTTCTTAAGCATCAAATCAGCATTAGAATGATTTCTGAAAGTTCATGTGACCCTGAAGACTAGAGTAATTATGCTGAAAATCAATGTGGCCATTCATTTACACAACAGCAGCGTTTTGGTGGCCTGAAAATGCTAACTTTTTAGTACATCGATGTCATGTAAACATACATTTCCCCTGTAAGGTCATCTAGTTCCTGCAAGAGCTGTGGAGTTGCAACTGCCACTTAGGACATTGCGCACATTCAGCATGTCTGTCTAACTGAAAGAATTAAACACTCACGAGACATCCCAGCCCTCATATCAATGCATTTGTCTATTCTGCACATGGCACAAGTATAGGTAACACATTATTTTTGATCAACAGATGTGTGACACTTTTATGAGAGCGTATGGCAGTTCTACAGCCATTTGTGTATGGCTTTGTTATGTTAACTAGGAAGAAACTGTTGCATCGAAGAGAAAAGCAATAAAACCAGTGCAGCTGAAGTCTAGAATACGTTACGAGCTGTTATACATTCAGTTTCAGACTAGTTTATGAAGCCCAAGTTATTTTGTTAAATCTGAACTCAGTCATTATGAAAGTGTGTCAGAAATGACCACAAATTAAATACAACTTTTTATCTGCCACTATTTTTGAAAATAGCAACATTTCAACTTGGGAAATAATCAGAGATGGCAATAATTTGTCCTATTTTATTTGATCAAATTATGACATAACCACTCACTACCCTTGAAACCATGCATCAGTCTTCAGACAACATCATATTCACGAAAACATATAAAAAATAAAAAATAAAGTATCAAGATGATGTTGTTGAAAAGTGCCATGTTCTGGCTAATATTGTCTTCTTTATTCATTTGTACTTCATATGTTTGACATATAACAGAATTATATATATTTGTGAATTATATTTACCTCAGCAAACATACTCAGATGACCTTATTTAGCCATACTTTGTGTTATACTGTATGTGTGTGTGTGTGTGTGTTTGAGTAAATTTGTCTGGTTCCTCAAAGTTTTGCTCTGAAATTTACTGCCGAACATATGCATTTCTATGGGAGTATTGCCTGACAATTACAGTTATATATACAGCAGAAAATGAGAGCTGTTAAAAGCACTGATTATAGGGTGGGATCGGGACAGAGCCACTTTTCTGCCCATGCCACAGAGACGAGCCATGGAGGCTTCCTCTGAGAGCTTCACAGACCCACACGGCACAGAGGGATTATGGGATAGTACACACAAGGACTGAATACTCTAAAGATGTGCGAATAACCTAGCATTGTTAGTATAGCTAGGTGGATTTTGCAACACCATTATGGATCCAGCAGGGGGCATGAGAAAGAAGAGAAGCTCTGTAAAAAAGTCTATAATGGCCCTGTTCCAAATGGCACCCAAAGAAAATGTCAAAGTAGCGTCAAGTTATGTTTACCACAGACCTAGTTTAGAAAAATTGAAAAAAAAAATCCCCTTCTGACCTGCAGGTCAGGAACAGCTCGAGGAAGCTGGAGCGGCCGATTTGTTGGACCGCTTCAGCTGAAGGCACTTGTGAGGGCGCTGGCGGGGAAAAGGACGCCCTCGGGCTCCCCAGACCGTAGTTGGTGGGGGGTGAGCCGGGTCACTCCTTCTAGTAGGGAACTCAGCCCTATGGGCAGAACGTTCTCGGGTTTGAGAAGGGGGAGGGTTGGAGTCTCTTGGCTCTCTAACCCTTCTGGGCATAAACTGCCCGAACGCGGCCGACTGAGACTTAGCGGGACAGAATTTCTCAACCACCGTGTTGACCACCTCCCCGAAAAGACCTGAGTGGGAGATAGGGGCGTCCATGAGAAAACTCTTATCCTTGTCTCGGATCTCAGTGAGATTCAACCAGAGGTGGTGCTCTGCGGCAACCGAGCCCGCCATTGAACGACCCACAGCCCGAGCAGTGTGCTTGGTGGCTCTTAGGGTCAGATCTGTGGCTTTGCGAAGCTCTTTGACAGCTTCGGGCGTCAGTCCCTCTCCTTCATCCATGTCCTTCAAGACATCCGCTTGGTAGGCTTGGGGGGCGAATGACTCCTTCTCAAAAAACGCGAGTCTAGAGCGGAGGGTTTTGAGAAGGAGATGCGAAAAACTGATACATTTAACACACTTACTGTGAGGATCGTTGTTCGAAATAAAACAAACGCATGGCAGAGAGTAGCGTCGATAATCCATGACACTTCACTGTAAGGAGAACAGAGTTCCACTTATACCAGTCACTGAAGTGTCAAGACGAAAGCTGTAGTTGAATTTAGAAATAATTCGGGCTCAGAAAAAACAAACGAAGGGCAAGAAGTGACCGCTTCGTGAAGGCAGAGAAATCTGAGGAGAAGATGGCGCGCACGCGTTCATCATGCTACGACGTAAGAGCGTCGGGGGAGAGCCAGCTTTGCGCGAGCGCCATCAGCCAATGAATTGCCGTGATTCTATAGGGCTTCAGGCAATCGGCACATCCAGAGGATATCCCACTGCGCTTTCCGCAGCGTTGAGTGAACCTATGAAAGAGAACTTCCGGGTTCTGAACTGGTTGCAGTTCCACCCTGGTTGCATATGAGGGCGCTCACAGGACGAGTGCAGAATAAATAGAGATCTATGGAGCTATACCCCTCAAAACCCACTTTTTTCAGGATATAATTTTTTGTCTAGTAATTTGAATGTTGTATTCAAAAGAAGATGCAAAGAAATTACACATTGCTGGGTATTAGATTTTTTAGACTCACTTATTTGCTTTAAAAAGTCTTTTAAAATGTCAATGACGTCATACACATCCTACGACCAGAGATACTGCTTTACGGCAATCCTTCAGTCCCTTTGGTGCTTTCGCACTCTGCACTTTCTTTTCACTCAAGGCATCCACAACACATCTGACACAGGTAAATACACATGCAAGAAGAGTTAAGTCCACTTTAACATTCTGGTCCCGCTTCGGATGCCACGATGCCATCAAGCGGTATCTCTGGTCGTAATCAGTCCTTCACTGACCAATCAGCGTTCATTAGCAGAATGCTAGCGTGTAATGGGCAACAACAACTCAACCTGTAAGAAATCGAAAGGACATAAGTACTCGTTCATTCAACTTTCGACCAACAAAACTTACAATCAAATCTGAGATGTCTCAACGGCAATCGGGTGAAAGAGACAAATTTAGCCGTTTAGCTCCATAGTCTCCCATTCATTTTGCACTCGGACAATCACCCCCAGTGGAACACTGGTGGAACTACAACCAAAATTCGGTACAATAGGACTTAATAGGGAGTGGCCAGGCTTTCCGTAGACGGGCTTTGGCCAGCATCTGATATTAAAACCCATTCTCACTCCCAAGGCGTCAAAAACTGAAGCATGGTCAAGCACCCCCGGCCTCATAATGAAGACGCCAAAGGCGCCCCTCGGCGTCACTCTAGGGACGCATTAGGAAATTTCTATGGGAAACCTGTGGCATCAATAACAGACGTGAATTTCATTAGTTGAAAATCATGTTGAAGAAGTCTCATTCTGAACACATTGCAATATTTGCCATCAGTTCACGTGTGCCAGATGTTGGTAAGTAGTCGTAAATACGCTGTCCAAATAATGTTTGTTATAATGTCTTTTGTTGATATTAATCAGATTAGCTCCCTCGTGTTCAGTCAATGCATTATAACTATCATCTCCACAGAGACGTTTAATTGCTTTCTAATTCAAATCACCTTACTAAACTAGGGTGATTAAGCATTGTCTGTCACGTGACGTGCTATAGGCCTAGATCTTCAATCAGTTAATCATATTCATATCACTTTCAAAGTTGTACAATTAGTTCCAAAGTGGTATATGTAGTCGATGCACAGTAAAAACAACACTTACCATGCTTTTAACGCAGTATTGGTAATTTTAATGTGTCATTTGTTGTAGATGCACACAGTAACCACAACACTTACCATGCTTTTACCACAGTAACCTTAGTTTTACTGTGATAGGTGTGGTAAAAGTATAGTAACCATAAAACTTACCACACCGAGGGGCGCCTTTGGCGTCTTCATGGACCATGCTTCAGTTTTTGATGCCTTGGGAGTGAGAATGGGTTGGATATTACCCATGAATATCAATGAATTTGGACACACTCATTTTCTTTTTTATATACTGGCTGCATATGTAGTAGGGAATCTGTTTGAATAAGTAGACTAATTACTAGGTGACGATACAAAAAAATTATTTTCCAATACAGCCGCTGGTTCTGCCGATTAATTTTATTGTAAATAGGCTAAAGGTCATTGTCTAAGTGAGTAATTAATTTGTGTCAGTGTAGTACAGCATAAATCACTGAGTGTACTGGCAATAAAATAAGTAAAATAAATTAAGATTAAATTAAATCTGTAATTTGTCTATTTTAACTCTGCCTCAGTCATTTATAAATAAGGATTCGCTTCTTTTGAACCAGATACTGAAGGAGGCAGGCGAACGTTTGGGTGAACAAAGCTTCGGACGTCATAGATCACGCGCTTTTGGCAAAACGAATCAAGTTCCGATACTTTAATGTGAAATGTGTTGTTTTTTTTGACAAGCTGCAGTGTTTCAGTGTCGAACGCACTGGATGGCACCAAAAGAACATGAATTGTCCCGAGCCCTTCACTATTGACTGTCTATTTAATTATTTTGAAGAAAATTATACTATTTATATATGTAGCTTGCAAAACTACTTTTAAGCATAGTATTATGATCTCAATATGGCGGCCAGCATGACGTGGGTACACAACATCCTTATGCAAAAACTTAATTTATCAGAAAAAAGTACTCTGAAACTGTTTATTTGAAAAAAAAAAAACCAGATTAAATGCACTAGCCAACTGATATAACTTATAATTTGAGTTATCAAATCAGATGATATTTCACTGGTTTTGGCCATCCTTCTATTAGTCTGTCTCACAAATGAATTGAGTTGAATAACTGTCAGCTGATAAATTTAAGTACATAATTAACTTAAATAATACGAATTTAGCTCAACCAATTACCAAGCAACGCTTAATTTGGTTCAGTCTGTGGTGTATAAAAGGTTGCATTAGCAATTAAAGAAAAAACTCTTAAGCAAAACGGTCAGGTCAGAGTCTGAATAATTTTTGGTTCCAGATTTCAATCAATTTTACTTTTAATCCTCACTTACATAGTGTCCTGCACCCACTAAAAAAATATATAAAATGATATCTGGTGTCTGAATCATTTTTGGTTTGACTATACATCTTTCTAGTTACACCAAGCAACATATACTTGAGTGTGTGGTGTGCATTAAGATCCACTGATTTAGAAAATTCTAGTGTAGATGATCATTATCCCTCTGAGCAGGACCCTTAACTTCTGGTTCCTTTCTTTTAGTTTGCTTTTACCATGGCTTAAGTCATTGCTACAGTAGCCTACTTGGTTTGCATACTGAGAATCAATACTTCTTCAGATGTGATTGCTGGTGATCTGACAGTGAGTCATAAATTAAAACTACGATTATTACAAATATGTCTCCACCTAGTGGTCAATTATTCAGAATTCAAGCGCCTGAGGGCAAGCAGAGATGTGTTGTGCTAGATGCACATGCCATGCACATAAGCCCTTATTAAACTACAAGATTTTTATATATCATGAATAAATATGCCTCCACAAGGGTATTATAGTGGTTGTCAAAACAAACCTATGCAGTTGCTAAGGTGTTCAGAGTGATTTTCAGTGCATTGCCTTGCAGTTTGGATGTTCTGCGTTGTTGCTAAATAGGTTTTCTAAACAATATTCTGATGCGACTAAATATTTCCTAAAATGACAGATTTCACCACTATCACACATTTTGAGACATAATTAAAAAAAAAAAAAAATCTTGCACAGAAATACCCAAAGTGTATTTACCCAAAGTGTAAAAAGAATAGTGGGTGGTATTTCCTTTAGTCACGGTCTGTCACCTCCAAAGCATCACTTCAGTAATATGAAATGACATATTCTCTCTCGCAGGCTTCCAAAAGTCCTGTCTCATAACCCTACTTCATCTCTGAACCTCACTCAGTGAAAGTTAATGGAAGCGGCAGCAGTGGAGAGATCTCCCCTAATCTCTCAAGTGTGAAACTGTTCCCTCTAGGGTCCTGTAGGAACACGTTTTGTATAGGCTGGGCTTAAACTTTGGGAAACGTCACACTCTGTCTCCCTCCACTGGCCTGCATAATTGAAAGTGCTTATGCATGAAGATATAGCCAAGATGGCAAATTATTTCAAGGGCAGATTTCTAAGAAAAGGGCTTTCAACTTAACACTTGATGTTAAAGGTGAAGTGTGCAGTTTTTGATGCTAGAATACTTTTCCCTATTTCAGTTTAATGTAAAAGACAACTTCAAAGATGCAATTCATAAAGATCTTGACCAGCCCAGTGAAGTTATGTGCCTAAGTTTGAGCAGAGAGCATTTTGAGAATCCTGTTAAAAAACAAAAACAAAAAAACATATACACTCCCGCGGGTTTATTAGGTACACTTGTAAAACTGCTTGTTAACGCACATATCTAATCAGCCAATCACATGGCAGCAACTCAATTCTTTTACGTAGACATGGTCAAGACTATCTGCTGAAGTTCAAACTGAGCATCAGAATGGGGAAGAAATATGATTTATGTGACATTGAACATGGCATGGTGCCAAACGAACAGGTCTGAGTATTTCAGAAACTGCTGATCTACTGGGATTTCCACGCACAACCATCTCTAGGTGGTATCTTTACAGAGAATGGTCCGTAAAAGAGAAAAAAAAAGTCCAGTGAGCTACAGTTCTGCATGTGGGAAAATGCCTTGTTGAATCCAGAGATCAGAGGAGAATGGCCAGACTGGTTCAAGCTGATAGAAAGGGAACAGTAACTCATAACCACTTGTTACAACCGATGTCTGCTGAAAAGCATCTCTGAACGCACAACATGTCGAACCGTAAAGCAGATGGACCACAGCAGCAGAAGAACACACCAGGTCCTACTCCTGTCAGCTAAGAACAGGAAACTGAGGCAACAATTCGCACACGCTCACTGTTGCCTGGTCAGATGAGTCTCGATTTCTTCTGTGACATTGGGGTCGGAATTTGCCTTAAACAACATGAAAGCATGGATCCATCTTACCTTGCATCAATGGTTCAGGCTGCTAGTGGCGTAATGTGTGTTATTTTGTTGGCACACTTTGGGCCTCTCAGTACCAATTGAGCATTGTTTAAACACCACAGCCTACCTGAGTATTGTTGCTGGCAATGTCCATCCCTTTAAGGCCACAGCGAACTCATATTCTGATGGCTACAACCAGCAGGATAATGTGCCATTTCACAAAGCTCAAATCATCTCAAACTGGTTTCTTGAACATGACAATAAGTTCACATATACTCAAATTGCCTCAACAGTCGCCAGATTTCAATCCAATAGAGCATCATTGTGATGTGCTGGAACGAGAGATTCACATCATGGACGTGCAAACGACAAATCTGAGCAACTGCGTGATGCTATCATGTCAATATGGACCAAAACCTCTGAGGAATGTTTCCAGAACCTTGTTAAATCTATGCCATGAAAATCAAAGGTAATCATTTTAAAGTAAACAAACAAGAGGCCAACTGAAGCCAGGAAATTAATCCAGGAAGTTTCTACAGTTTACACATTTATCAGACATCTCAAGTATATGATTTGCTGTTACTGCCTTGTAATTTGCAGCTGAGCTTTTATGATTGAGAATTATGGAGCTGTCACTTAAACCATGAGAGGGCGGGGTCTTCTTAGCCCCTCCCCTACTTTTTGTGAGATCCAGTTGTGTTCTGCCCTGCTGCCAGACTGACTTCTCCCACACTAAAATAAAACTCATCACCACACAGCTTTAAAACCCTCCATCCTTGCCAAATGACTTATATCAATATTTTATTGGCGGGATCCTGTCACTGCCCCCACCTGCCTCAGATTACTCCTGCTGTTTCCTCTTCCTTTCAATTAATTTTGCAATGTGCCCACCAGCCCAAACATATTACAATTACATTAACCACACTGGGTACAAACATTATTATAACTCACTATACCAAATGTCATTCAGGCCTGATAAGGTTTAGGCCTTTATTATTATAGTTTCAGTCACAAAATGGCCTGTCCAAAGACCATGAACTGATTGTATGGTGCATATCAGGTATGCGTATCACAAAAATAGCAAGAACAACTAATCACTGGGTTTACCAAAGTTTTCTAGTGGCATTAAATCTTTACAAGATTTTGTGCATGATAATTGTGCATTATCCATGCAAGAATATAATATAATATAATATTTTTTTTCTTATATAGCTCTACAAATATGTACATTTCCAGTTAAAGGTGCAATAAGCGATTTTGAGAAACACTGTTGATATTTGAAATCAACCCGAATAAAGACACTCCTCCCTTCATTGCTCTGCCCCCAAAATGCACGAACACACAACGCAAGAGTGGATGTCTCTATCATAGCTGAAACGAAGGAAAATAATGCTTCATGAATATTAAATGAACAACAAGAAAGAACAAAAATGAACATACAGTAGTCCTACACAAGAGTTGGCTATATACAAGCAAGAGTTGGTCATTATTCGCCAGGAGCACACCAGCTTCAGACAAACAATGACACTCAAAACTGTCCAGTTACTATAGCTAACATTACAACAACAGCATATATTAGTTCTGTGAAAAACAACAATGTTACTGGTTAACTGAGCAGAAGCAACAACCTCAGCATCTGTTATCAGACCTTCCCACTTAGGTCTCTCCAGCACTGGAAAGCTTTTCTAAATTTTTTTTTTCTAATTTTCTTAAAGCTCTTGCCTGATCATAGCTCTTCTTTTCCCAGTAATATTCCTCTGATCTTTTTCTCTTTTGTAATGTCTCTCAGCCATCTCTCTTTCTACAGTCTTTCTTAAAATCTCCCCCTTGCTCACTCTCTCTCCTCCCCCATCATGAGTGGACACGCCCCCTACTGCTGATTGGCTACAAGTATGTTGTGGTGCTCGGCCGTTCCACTTTCAACAGTGTTTCTGAGGGGCTGTTTACACAACAACGTTTTCAACAAGAAACTTAAAACTTTTTTGGCTGTTTGTTAACATGACAACAGCGTTTTGGGGGACTGAAAACGCAAACTTTTGAAAATGGGTTTCAAAGTACAAGTTTTTGAAAACGGTCTCTGTGTAAACAAAAACGTGAATCTGTGAAAACGATGACATCATGCACATGCATATTACGTGTTCTGTCTATATTGTTTCATCGCCATCTTCATGGCCTGGCAGCAGAATGCAGGTTTTTTTTTTTTTTTGCGGGTCTGTGTGAACCGTCGTTTTGAAAATGGTGTTGTCTGTGAGCGGAAAACTAAAAGGAAAAACTTTTCCATTTTAAGTATATCGTTGTCGTGTAAACGTACCCTCAGAAATTGCTGAAGGGTATATTTATTTGTGAGTATTTAACTATAAAATTACTTTACCGTACTAAAAATAGCTCAAGCAGTCATTGTTTTATAGACAGTGTAAAAGGAACCTGTTCTTGAAACCTAAATGTTTTAAGATGGGGATGATGCTATGTCTTCTATCCTGCAAGGATAAGTCTGCCCTCCTGACCAAGATAAAGTTGCCCTGCGTCTCAATTCATCTTGAGCACTGATAAGCTTTAACTGTATGCAAACACTGAGCTTAGTGACACATGGCTTCCTGCAGCCAGTATTTTCTGCATATCAACTAAATAGTGAGCAGAAACCTTCTGCAGGCTACTGTGAGCAGAGTGTGAAAAACAGATCCAGCAGGTTACTCTTTGGAAGGCTGCTCTTCAGTTTATGAGCTAGCATTTTACAAGCAAGCTGAAGATGACCTCTGACACTTTTCGGGTATGAATTAGTCATCTCTGCATATTAACCTGGAATACAAGAAATTCCATTTGCTAAGAGATAGGCTACAGGTCAGCCACTCCCTTTTGTTCAGCACGCTTATATTTCTGAATAAACTTAAATTACTGTATTTTTATAATTTAAAAAAAACATTACCTGTAATTACCTGACTAATTTATGAGTATATATCTGTAGTTTTAAATTGTAGATGCTTCGATTGCATGGCACAATAGCTTGCACTGTGTCAGGATATACTCACTGAGCAAGAGGGTAGTTAGTCCAAACACACTTTATTAGATCACATAGTGGGTGCAGGAAACAAACAGGCGATGATATTGGTTGTGACAGTTGATGGATGGTTGAATGATGTAAATTATAGTCTTTGTCTCACAGATGTGATGGTTGGCAGTCCAGTGGAGCACACACCTCAGTATAATGGTGGAGTATGGAGAGCAGATTGGTAACGCTGTGGACATCAACAAACTTGGGGAAACACTAGGGAGAAAGTACACTGGAGATCATACACGGGTAATCTGGAGTTTTACAGAAATAGGTCCATATTCCTTGTTTAAGACCAGACGCTGAGGGAACTGAGGTGGATTTGTAGAGAAGATGGGGATCAGGTGAGGGCAGGTCAAGAACATGAGGGATGATGGGAAATGTAGTGTGTTAAGGTGACTGGAATGGTGACTGTAGTTTGTGACACACTGATTCCCTCATTTTAACTTCAGGAATAATCATATTAATGATTTTAACAGGCAGTCAACTGATTAATTTAAACTGTGGCAAATCCCCACAATCTAATGTGTTCTTAAATAAACAGATATCATGCAGGGGGGAAAAAAAGGCAAATTTATGGCTGATGGAGTGGAATCCATCAAGATCAGGGAAATGTGTAATTAAAGCGAGGTTATGAGAGATGGACTCGAGTTCCCCTCCCTCGCTCCCCTTCCTTCCTCCTGCTGTCTTATTAATCTCCACTGTCGGTCTGTTGTTCTGATTATGGATGTCATACAGCAATAAAGCGAGTCGAGATCAATAATCCTGAAATTAAAAAATGAAAGTGAATTTCCCCAGCAGGCCACACTGCTGCTGTTACGGTGCATGAATATTCACGTAGAGCAAAGCGAAGGAAAATACACACGGAAAGCTGATAATTCCCTGAAGGCAGGTGGCAGGAATCTAGAGGCATCATTAATGATAGCATGCATTCTTATAAACATAATGGAAAATAATGATCAGGTCCATTACAAGGTTCTGTAAAATCAATGCAAATCAATGTTTCATTTCTTATCAATTAGAATATTATGTATACTAGACGAAACCTGTAACGTATTAATTTCATGTCAGAAACTTGTGCTGATATAAAAAGGTCAGCAAAAGTCTCTGTAGACACTCTTGCTTTTCTACTCATCTTCTGTGTAAGACAGAGATTACAATGATTCATCATTGTCATGGATTCCCTCCTCCAGACTTCACATCCCGTGGTGTCCGTACGGATATCTAGCCTGCTACCGCACCGCACTCCCCTTTCCCCGGAGATGGACATCATCCCCTCGTTTCCTCTCCGAGACCTCTGCAAATCGATGGAAAATTAATTTGCAGGCATCAGTAGAGAGATGACATGCTAGAAAGTTCTTTACCTCACGCTGACAGCCCGCTTTGTCTAAACACAACACGTTATGTTTGGTTTAGCAGAGGGCGGGTCCATCGGTACGAGTTCCCATCAGTAATTGCACTGATTTATCTGTCCTGTCCCGCCCAGCAAGTCTTCCAACATGTGCTATGTAAAAATATTTTACGCTCATGCTTCCCTTTTTAATGCATTACATATTGTGCTAACTCATGTTTAATTCTACACCACCAAAGTGCAACAATAAAAATGTAAAGATGGCATGAACAGTTGACATAGTCTTTTTTTCAATAGCGTGACGTATACAGTAATCACACTTCATCACTGACTGGCGTTACTGTAAGATTTCACTGTAACAGTAGTCAAATAGCTGGAACATTAGCATTTATATAAAAACTAATCACTTGAGATTAAATGTTATAAGGCTCTATTATTGTTATTATTGTTAATATTATTACCAGTAATTCATTTAATTAATTTATCTTTATTTAAGTGGGTGAACTATTTATTTTATTCAACCTCAAGCCAGGTGTATATGGCTTTCTTATTTCAGACGAACACAATCGGATATATATATATATATATATATATATATATATATATATAAATGCTCTTCCAAGCTTTATAATGGAAGTGAATTGAGGACGAGATTTTGAAGCCCAAAACATGCATCCATCCATCATAAAAGTGCTCCACATGGCTCCGGGGGGTTAATAAAGGCCTTCTGAAGCAGAGCGATGCATTTGTGTAAGAAAAAAAAAATATTTAAAACTTTAAAAACTAAAATAACTAGCTTCCGGCAGACGGTACGATTCTTGTAACCCTGCGTACTATGAATGCGTAGGTCACATATGCGCATTGAATTTGTGGCAACACTGGCCCAGGCTGTTGTTTTACAGTAGGAAACAAAACTATAAGACAACAAAAAAGTACCAGAGACGATCCCTGCATTGACAATCACTTGTGTTGAATGTAATTATGAAATAGCTGCGATTTTAATATAAAAAAAAATACAATGGCATTTTTACAGATCATAACTTCTAGAGAGAACTTTGTCATGGATTCCCTTTGTCATGGAACTTTGCAGAGCACGTGTCGACCGCTTGCATTCGCGCACAGTCTCAAATGGAGTATACTTTGAAAGGCTACGTGTTCGCTTTGAAAAGTATTCATACCCTAGAGTACGTGTAAAAAAAAAGTATACTGAAGCCTTTACTGAGCAATATTGCGAACCGTTCCTTTGCGCCATCTGGTGTTGATTTTGCAAACATATGTCACATGTGACTGGGTTGTATTTAACGGCCTGGCTTTGCGGTGGTGTTACACGCGGAGATAATAAGCATTTTGTTTGTCTACCTACTGTACATATCCGAGTGAAACGGCTTCTCGAACCAGACATAATGTAGGACGGGCCTTGATTTTGTTCATCGGGAATTGATTAGATGGTTGTGGTTTGCTATTGGTCGATCTAATATGAGTGACAGGTTGACCCGCCCTCACGCCAGTAAACACGTCATCAGAAAAGAGATGTTGCTGAAATGAGGAAAGTTATGAAAGTTAAGGGTACACAAATTGAAAATAAATAAATAATGATGTGCACGGATAAATCATTATAATAAATACTGCAATACTCCATAAAAAAAAAGAAAAAAGAATTGTAACAATGAATTTTGATTTCATGGTGACTTTAACAATCCTTATTCCACTGGTCAGCAGCAAACAGACAGGTTATTATTATTATTTTATTTAAAAAATATTTGGTATTATTATTTATTGTGTTGGGCTTTGGTCAGGATGCTCAAACCAACAGCTCCACAGTGTTAATCTTTTTGGGGCAATTAACCTATGAATAGCTTACTTATATTCTCTGCATATTAAGCTGTGATTGTATTAATATAGAACAAAAATAAATGACACATCACCTTTAGGGCATTTCACACAGGGTTTATCTGTGATGCTGATGTGCTGAGACATCTGGAACATTTCTATTCGTCACCAGCTTGCCTGTGCCATGGCTGTGGGAATCACTCCTTGATTTCTCTTATTGATTTGACAGATCCTCAGGCCACGAAGCAACGGCATGGAGAGCAGAGGCAGAGTGATGGCCTTGTGTGTTTTATTTGCTCAACAAGCAGGATTTCAGGCAATATAGCCAATGCAACAAACACTGAGAAAAATAATTAGGAAAGTTAAGAAGCTTGTAGGCCTATGGCAGAAAACTTTATTCATCCATTTATCAAGTGCATGATGGTATAACACTACGGTGATAGATACAGTGTTCAATGGAGCAGGTATCTCCCCTGAAATAAAGTATTTGTCAAAGACTATTATTTTAGATTTAGAGATTACTAACGGAACACACAGAAGAGGTTGCTATAGCTTCAGGAGACTAGGGCTGTCACTGTCGTTTTTTGTATTTTTCAAATCCTGAACTTTTTTTCTTCAAATACTTCAAGAAAAATTCAAACTGAACTTGACATTGAGCGATCATAAAGGATTTCCATTGTAATATATATATATATATATATATATATATATATATATATATATATATATATATAAAACACACATCTATGTAGATGGTTTATGATAACTGTCAGGAACCAATCAGACTCAACATCCTTCACCACACAACTCTCCCTGGAATACTAATCACCTGCACCTGTAAACAATCAGTAAGCCCATCAACCTCTGCATAAAAACACTCACCACGACCTCAGTCTTTGTCAAGCCTCCAACAGGAACAGACCATTACCCCCAGTTGCACGAGTTCTCTTAACCTAACAGACACCTGACGAGTAAAGTATATTCACCTGTGAATTACTAACCTCTGTGTCTATGTTCCAATGTTTCCAGAATCCTCGCTTGAATCCGTGTATCCTGAGACCTAGTATTCATTCTAAGTTCAACTTGCTCGTGGCTCAATCTATAAGAGAAAAGACAAGTATCACTGAACTGTGTTGTATGACATTAGATAATCTGAAGAGGATCTACTCACCTGGAATCCTTCTCACACCGTAATCTTCACCGAATTCACCCTTGAACTCTGAAAGACGCACCGTTGCATTTTATTCAAATTAATAAAGCTTTATGTTCATTCACTCACCTCTGTCTCTGTGCCTGTATCCTGACAATAACAGTATGTTTTTTGCGGTTTTAAGCATTTCAAATTGATCTGTAGGAAAATTTGAAAAATGTGACCAAATTGACCAATGTGAATAGGTGATTCCTGACTCATTGTAGACAAATACTTTTTTTGACAGTTGCATCTAAAATCCACTGACACATTCTCCTTGTCAAATTGAAGGGGAAACTATTAAACAATAATTGGATATTTAAAAAATTCAAGTTTAATTCTGTTATACTTGCCCTTTGTTTATAATTAAAGATTGCAAGATGCAAATCAGTAATGTTTTATTTTTCTAAGGCACATTCATAAAAGCTTCTTTAATGTCCTATTTGAACTAAGGACTAATCCTGGCTTAATCTAAACCCTGAAACCAGGCCTAAGACTAGAGAATATCCCAGACATGATTTGGTTTTGGAAGAATTTGTTAAAGGATGCATCGGATGCAAAATTCACTTTTATATGGTGTTTCATATAAATGTGTCTATGCAGTGTGTGGAAACAACCACCATACAATGAAAAAAATCCATTCACTCCTTTTTTTTTTTTAATCCTCAAAAACACTCTCAATAATCAAGCCTTTTGGATTTTCTGAGCACTATGATGTCATAATGCTCATGCTCCGCCTATGACCACTGACGGAGTGTCCCGTATTAGCATATTTCTGCCCTCAGCCATTCGACACCCCCCCCCCCCACGGAAGAGAGGGGTGGGGAGAGCAGTTGCTCATTATCATTTAAAGAGACATGCACCGAAACAGGTCACTGAACAAAGCTCTTTTTGAGGAGGTAAAAAGGGTGTTATATTAAAAACTTTACATGAACACCCTAAAGAATCATACCAACTTGTGGAAAATGGGCATCCGATGACCCCTTTAAGGAATTTTACATACTCATATTAAAATCTCTGACTTTTGATTGCAGACTTTAGTATTTTGGCAAATCTTAAATTTGAGACGTTGAGATTTTTCATTTTCTTCTTTTATTTATGAAAAATACTCCTAGTGTTTGCTACTTTGAACCAAAATCACCTTTCTGAGGTTTCGATGCACTGCTGTCATATATATAACAAAAATGTGTGTGTGTGTGTGTGGTGGGGGGGGGTTTGTACATTGTAGCACTCTGCTGGATACCAGAGAGCTCATTCAAAACTATATGTCCCCCTTATTTCCTGAGATCAGCTATAAAGAACAAACACTATTAAGCTCCGGATCAATATAGGGGAATATAACATCACCTCTGTTATCACACAGCAAAGTAGATTTACGCTCCATGCCATCGGAAAATAAATCACATATTCATACTTTAAATTAAAACAGTGAATGATGGTGTTTAGACAGAGAGAGTGGATAGAAATGGCAGATTAAATATTAGTGCAAGAGACAGGAATGAGTATTAAAAACAAGTCTAATTCCATTTTTGGAGTTTTGTGATCTTTGGCAATTCCTCGTTTCATAGGATGGCCCACTTTAGAGTGCTTTACTTGCTGACATACTATAAAATAAGATTCTAATCAGTGCTTTTACATTAAGTAGACTGAAGGGCAAACAAAGTGAGCAAAATAAGTAAAGGGCTTGTTCATCATAAAATGAAAATTCTGACATTATTTACACACCATCATGTCATTGTGAACCTGAATAACTTTCTGTCCTGTAAATTACAGACACCCTATTAAAATAATACTCTAATAAAAGTATTAAGTCCTCCTTTTCAATCTTACTTGAGTAAATGTGTAAAACTACTTTAATGAATGATAGAGTACGATTTTGTGCTTTGGAATAAAGTGAAGTAAAAGTAAAAGTTTCCCAAAATAAAAAATCCTCAGATAAAGTGCAGATACTTAAATAAAAATATTCTACCTCGTGTACTGTCCACCACCGCTTGTGCACAACACAATGTAGCCTACTTAAATCACTAAAATCACTTTCTGAAAATCAATTGCATCTCATTCAAACAAAACAAATGCATTAATTGCTTTTTAGCACATCATTTAGTTGCAGCTTACAGTGCACTAATTAACTTAAAAGGCTTTGTCACATGTCCTGGTTTTGACTCAGCGGCACTCATTTTGCCAGTGATTCTTCTGTATAGATTCGGCGTGTAGAGTCATGCATTACGAGAGCCAATGATGATTGTGCGTTTGGGGAGAGCAGGAGACACACGAGGGCATCCATCTGCTGTTTGGTACACTGAAAGCCCACGAGAATCTGCCAAGGACATTGTATTGTGCTGTCAGAAGAAGGTGATGCATGGATTTGCTAAAGGTTAAACCGATCAAAGCAGGTGCTTTCCTCGTTTTTAAATCTCAAATTCATGCTAATCTACAGAGAACAAATCATAATGGAGCAGATAAACCCTGCCGCAGAATATCAGAACAGCAGTAAAGGACACTTTACACCACAAACTAACCCTGAGCTTGCTTATCAAAAGCAAGGTCAAATGGGGCACATTGGGGAAAGGGTTATGGTAATGCATGCTACATCCAATCGCTGTGATCTAACTTTAAATTTCATTGGCGATGGGATCACATCAGGTGTCTTCAGAAAGGCAATTGGCTTTGTTCAAGGATGGCTGAGCCATTGTGGATCGTTTCTTGTAGGGGTTGAGAAGTTCTTCTATGAGAAAGAATGGGTCTCGACATGTATGCAGTGCCTGTAGTGACAGATGATGTTGGGCAGGTCAAAGTGTACACTGAAGTGTAGAGCCAACAAAAGAATAATGAAATGCAAAGAAAGAAAGTACATCTGGGAGCCTTGATTGAAGTTTAATGACTTGAAAAGCCTTGCTTTGTTCAGGAAACATGATACTTAACCTGAGAATGTTTTACTGTTACCAGTCTTCTCTGTTGTAAGTGATGCTCTTTTTATGTACTGACAATGAAAAATATTATCATCCACATACAATGTTGGCAGTTTTGTGGCAAAAACTAAATCTAGATATTTAATTTAGTATAAAATCCAAACTATTTTCCATTCTCTCTCTGACTCTTAGTGTTAAACACCCTTTAAGACTATATGTCCCCTTATGAAAAACTGGGATTTTTACTCAAACCATTTGTGCTGAGATTACAGAAATACTGTTATTGACATTACCTTAAAGTGGTTCCTAATGATTTGCATGGGGCTGTTTGGGGGTCTGTGTCCGAAATCACAAACTCTCTTGAGTAGGTACTTATTTTTTAAGTAATTAGTTCACGACCACAAAAAAATGTTTGTTTTAGTATGAATGTGTGTAGTGTGTGTAGTATGAATGTAATCTGGACGTACTGTACTACATTACGTAGTAATGCGTAATGTAGTATGTCAGTACTACCAGCATCAGTTGCGTTGCATCACTGCCATTCACAAATCCTCTCCTGTGGTCTAAAGTGTCCATATGCACACTTCAGAATCTCGCTGGAAGTAGTAGGTCATTTTTGCCTACTCTTTTATTAGTACTGAATTTGTTTTTTTCACCGTCCAGTAGGGATTAGGGAAGTATGCAATTTCAGAATCAGTCTAAGGGGCTGTTTACCTGACACCGTTTTCAATTAAAAACATAAAAATTTGTATGTGTTTTGGCTGTTCGTTTACACACTGTTTTGAATTTCTAAAATCAGAAATTCAGGGATTTCAGAGCGAGAGGTATTTCAGCTCTGTCAATAATTAGCCCTTTTGGACTAAGGGACTAAGTTTTGAGATCTGTAAAGTGCAGTAGGCCCTATGCTTTCATTGTTTCAAAATTATTTTATTGCAAAATATCAAGGAACATTTGATTTTGATTTAACCCCACTTAAAGATGTATTTTAGCCATAATTGTGAGATTGTACGTTTGAACGTGAGCTTGAGTTTTCTGTCTTGAATTTAAAGCAGTAAAAAACAAAATTATAAAAAAAAAATAATTAGAAGGTGGACTTCTGCCAACATCCTAAAGACAGCAGATGAGCCATTACTTTTCTATAAATGGCATGGATCCATAAAATGTTCTCATAAAATGGTTATATAATCATAAGTCTGGCAATCAGCACTTTAATTAAGAAAATGGCTTTTTCATATTAAATAATAGCCTATGCAAGAAAGCGCACAATGTAAGATGGCTTATTTCTCAAAGTAACAGAATATTTAAGTGCAATTGTTATTCAAATATAAATATATAAATACATTAAACATATTTATAATCGTGTCAAATTCCTCTTCTGTGTGTCAGACCCGTGCTTTTGAATTATTAAGTAGGAAGCCTCAGGTAAGCGTCATTCCGCACGCATAGCTCCGCACCTCCATCGCAGTCATTGGCTGCCTCCTTTATATATTCACCGCAGGGGCTTGTAATTGGATAGATTCTTACACAGCTGATTTCATAAAGCAAATTCTTGGGAAGTTGTGTAAAATCACCAAGACACATACTCAAGGTCCACAGGGAATCTCTTAATCTATGAGGAGGGAAGTCGTTTATGAGCGGCGCTGGACTTTTACTCATGTAAGTACCGGTGCTCTCATATCTGCCGCAGCGTCTATGAAGTTAGAAGCGGCTCCTTGGATCTGATCTTTCACTGCGCATCTAATTAAATGTTCTCAGCCGATCAGATGAGATGTGATAACTGTATGGATAAAGGTTCGGTAGATCGCAATAGAACGGTCAGTTTCTGGTCGATTTGCTTTTTCATTTTGCTTTATTTACTACTATTTTCACTTGTTCTGCTCATCGGACTTTTCAAACAAATATGAAACAACATCAGAACATTTTTTTTTTGCATTTGTTTATATCACCATTATTTTTGTTTTGCTTTGCATGTGTACTTTGATAATAATAATTATTATTAGTTTATTTTCCAAATGTATTTTTTTTTTTTTTTTACAAAACCACATCATGAAATTTTATTCAATTCTGTAGTTAAGGACACCTCCATCACCTTCATTTAGACCTAGATTTTTTTCTTTCTTTTTATCAGATATGAGAAGCTGTCTATTTTCTCTAAGTTTACTTTGTCATGAGATGAAATGCTTGAGGGGCTGACCATGCTGGTGTTTGTCGCAGTCCGATCAGAGTCCAGAAATGCATGAATAAGATGAGAGTAAAATAGGCTATAATTTACGAGGTGAAGGTCACAGGCAAACAATGCCAAGAAAGAGAGTTTATGGTTCCACATTGATAAGTCACAGGCGAAAATAAAAAAAAAAGAAAAAGCAAAGTAAGAGAGTTTAGGGTTCCACATTATGAATTTCTATTGTATCATTTTAATAATACAGTAACATTACAAACTTTGATTCAATAGTTGTATGAAACATACTGGGGGAGATTTTCATAAAGATCATAATGCATATCATCTAACATCTCAGTTGTAACCGCAGTAACTGTATTGTGTGATAGCTGCAGTGAGATGGAGCTGATCGCATCATTTCTAGTCAAACTGCCTCTTCGAGATGCAGAGCTGGTGCAAGGACAGATTCACCTCTTCTTGTGGTTCCTCTGCCTGTCTTTCTCTGGATTTATGACCCCGTAGATATGAAGCCTTTTTTAGTTTGGAACACATCCAGCTCTCACCTCACCGAGAAGCTTTTACATCAACATATTATGATGCGAGATGACAGTACATAAGGTACTCTCAGAGCACTGGTGTTCCACTGCCCTTATCCAGCCATTGGCAGTGTTAAACACTAAATAAATTACAATAAAATGACATGTTTACTCTACTTTTACTGTTTCTGCCCTGGCTGTTTTGCACTGAGTTATTAATATGAAAGGGGTAAATAGTGCTATAATATAGGACAGGAAAGAAGAACAAAGTTACAACCTCTGCTGAGGCCTTTAATCAGTCCGACTATACATTCTGTCATCAACACTCAAATTATCACTGTGCTCAAACCTTTGGTCCAGTAATATGACTAATACAATACTTATTTGGGTGCTTTGATTACACTTTCATCTCAAACAGAGGAGCATATATTAAGACAACCTTAATCTAAATTAATTGCATGGCTTTGATGTTAGAGTTCAATGGGTTGATTAGAGGAGTTGGGGCATGCATATTTTTTTGAAATCGTTACTGCAAACACATTACACTCATCTCTCTCCTCTTTATATTTCTCACCAGCTTGAGAATGTCATCTCTCTTTCCTCGCCTTATACTGCACAAATGCCGTTGTCTGAATCCAGATTTTGTCTTCCCAAATAGGGCCAAATGTAGTGTGTTAATATGAATGAACTTTCCATATTGATTTTTCTCCGGTGTTTTACCTGTATTTTGAAATATTATTGGTGTTGTGTTTTAGGGTAAAAGGAAAAATCTGTAAATTAATGGATTATATCTTGGCAGCACATTACCGGTACCTTTATGTTGTTCTATTGATAATTTTCTTACAGCGTATAATTGACATTATTGTCATTTTTTGCACCCTCATGTCATTTCAAGCTGTATGGCTGACTTTCCTATACAGTACGTGGAACTCCGAAGGAGATCTTTAGTAAAATGTTCGAGCTGTTCTCTTACATTGAAATTGGATGAAGACCCATCGGTCAAGACTGTCAAGCTCCAAAAAAACCCAAAAGTCCTATTTTCCATGTTCCAAATTTTCTGAAACCGGAAGTGTTTTAGTGCTTCTGTATAATAGCTTTGTGTGAAGAAAAAACGAAATTTTCTAACTAAGTTACTATTCACTGATTACCCTAACCGTGAAAATGTTACTTGTTCACCACTTTCATTATAACGATAAAACCAGCTTGGATATTCTGTAAAAAACTACTTCTGTGTTCCACTGGGGGAAAACAAAAAAAAATTCTTACAAAGTATTAGAATTTTCACTTTTGGACTGACTTGTCCTTTTACAATTAGGGCTATAATCAGGGGTGCATATAACTTTTTTGGTTTGGTTCATAAGGGAGCACCTGGAGATGCTGTTTGGTACTCAAACTTTACCCGGGACACTTATCCTACACACTGTCATCGTTTTCTCTTCTCTCGAACATGAGATGATGATGATGATGTTTTTTTATTTTTTATTATTAATATTAAAGGGATAGTTCACCCAAAAATTAAAATTTCCCCATGATTTACTCACCCTCCAGCCATCCTAGGTGTATATGACATTCTTCTTTCAGACAAATACAATCAGAGTTCTATAAAAAAATGTCTTGGCTCTTCCATGCTTTATAATGCCAGTGAATGGCCGTTTATGTTTTGAAGTCCATCAAAGTGCATCAATTCATGATAAAAGTGCTCCACGCGGCCCTGGAGGGTTAATAAAGGCCTTCTGAAGCGAAGCGATGCGATGCGTTTGCGTAAGAAAAATGTCCATATTTAAAACTTTATCGACTAAAGCTTCCGGCAGATGGCCGTACGCATCAATTTTCGGCGAAAGAGTAACCTTTGATGACGCATGACACATTGATGAACGCAGAAGCGCAGAGTATAGAGCAAAACAAAATGCCAGTCACGAATTTGAAGTCTAAAACGAGAATTTTTAAAGAGAAATGTCGGAGGAGCTTGAGTTTGTTGCCCAGCCCAGTTTGTTTGAACCGCGAGAGGTGTCAAAGCTTACGCTACTCCTACATCCTACGTCATACATCGTCAAGTGTTCCTCTTTTGGAGTAAGTCGACTTGTCTGCCAGAAGCTAGTTATTTTAGTCAATAAAGTTTTAAATATGGATATTTTTCTTACACGAATGCATCGCTTTTATTAACCCCTCAGGGCCACGTGGATCACTTTTATCATAAATGGATGCACTTTTATGGAATTCAAAATATAAATGGCCATTCGCTGCCATTATAAAGCTTGGAAGAGCCAGGACATTTTTTAATATAACTCCAATTGTATTCGTCTGAAAGAAGAATGTCATATACACTTAGGATGGCTTGAGGGTGAGTAAATCATGGGATAATTAACATTTTTGGGTGAACTATCCCTTTAATGACACAGACAGCATCAGGAATATTAGGCTGCTGTCACTTAAAGATCAAATGCATAGACCGAATATACTGACACACATCCGGTTTCTTTCTCTACTGTTCACTTATGACATAAACGAGAGAATACTTGCCAAAGACGGTATTTTGACATAATTTTGACATAACTTTATGTGTCTGTTCAAGTGCAAGTAAACACAAGAGAGGAATCAATTTGGTGTTTGGGCGCGCCTCTCTCTCTTTGCGTGCACGTGGTTCGGGTGTGGCTGATAACATCACAGACAACATTACGCGAGTCCCGATTTTTGTCTCTTCTTTCACATTTAAAATCGTTTGAATGTGTAAATTGGCAAGACAAAACAAGTCCGAATGATAAACTTTCACTCTATGATGGTTAAACTTAGCAGTAAATTACATGTGTGCCGAACCGTGGGGCCTGATAAATCAACGGATCAACTGCTATCCATTGCACCCCTAATAATTAATGAACACACATCATCATGATTGCTATCTTACCAGAGATGGAGAAAAATCCTACTCCAGTAAGTAAACGAGTCCCTGTCCCCAAAAATGTTGGTACTCAAAAGCGTTTTCCTCCACGTTTTCTGCTGCTCATCATTTATTTTTACCAGGCATGCGCACCAGTTATGTGCACAACTTGCCTAAAAGACCTTGATGTCAATGGCTTTGTTTGCATTCACTTATTTATGTTCACACGTGGAATTTGCTATGTATTCAATGGTGAACAAATTAGCAGTTTTGGGAACAACATATGAACAATGTTCAAGTTATTTTTACATTGTCTTAAAAGATTCAAATATATAAATATATAGTAAATTTACTTGTTTACATTAACTATGTAATTAATGTTATATTTATTAAAACTAAGTAAAATATCTCGGTTTTTTTTTACAATTTTTTTTATCAAGCACTTTTATATATATTTATTCCAAAAATAATAACTAAAGGCAGTACAATTTATACAATGTATTTTATTTGTGAGCATATGTTCAGTTGTTCCCTTTCAGTCGAGAACGTCAGACGTAGTCGACATCGACTGAATGGGAATCACGCTAGGGAGCCAATCGTCTTAGATTACTATTGAACGAGCCAATGGAATTGGCGTGCGTGACTTGCATCACACACTCCGCCCCCACAGCGCGGGTATAAATACGGAAGTGGATGCATGCACCAGTTGCCTTTCGCTTCGGAGCTGATCGTTTGATGTCTCTGAAGATTGCTGTTGTTAACAACGAGCGAGTGTGTCGGTGTTCTTCTGGGAGACTCTCCCAGTGCTGGTGGTATCGCGAGCTTTTGAGCTCTCAACTGCTGTTTTAACAGCATTTCTGTTTGTTTGTGTTAGTTGACGGCTGGTAAGAGGGCTTAAAAGTGAGTGCTTCACTGTTTCAGTTCTCTGTTCAGTGTTGCCACGGTCATTCCCCTGTGTTTTCCGGCACTGGTGAAACCGTGCGTTTCTGGATGCAGTCGTTCCCTGTTCCTCTATGACGGTCACAATTGTTGTATCACGTGTTTGGGCTTACAGCACGCTGAAGCAGTTTTTGGGGACGGTTTATGTTCCCATTGTGGGAATATGACTGTCGCGGTGCTGAGATCGAGACTTGCCTTCGTCCGCGAAGCACGAGTCCCCATTACCGCACCCCGCCCTATGGGTGCCGCGTGGGATGGGTGATAGGAGGACAGTGTTGGATGTCTCACCCGGTAACCATTCCCTGTGGCCTCCTAACTCCTCCCTTCCACCGCAGCAGTTGGAGTCCCCCGTGGAGTGTGCTGGTCCATCTGTAATGAGTGGGCCGGTTATTTTACCTGGGGCTCCCCCAGAGGACAGGAAGCCGATTGCAGCATCGGAGGGTGAGCTGGCCTTTGGAGATCATGACTCGACTGCGTGTCTTCAGTCTCGGTTGGATGATTGGTATCTTGGGGCGGGTCGTGCTGGTTCTCAGCCCGCCGCCCCAGTACCCTTCTTTTCCGAAATGCATGGAGAACTTACTAGGTTGTGGACGGCACCTTTTACTGCTGAAAACTGACTGAGTGGTTCTTCCCCCCCCCCTCGCTACCCTTGACGGAGGAGCGGTGAAGTGTTATGAGGCTATCCCTCTAGTGGGGCTGTCTGTCGCGACATAGGTGCACCTTTGTCCGGCGGCCGATGCTTTGGGGGGATCCTCGTCTCCCCCTAAGGCCTGTGAGTTTTTGTCCGACGGGCAGGACTTACAAAGCCTGTGGGCAAGCCGCCTCCTCTTTTGCATGCCATGACGTTGCTACAGGTCTATCAGGCCAGGGCACTCATGGACATGCACGTGGGTAGACCAGACTGTGCGCTCATAGGTGAGCACCGCACTGCATCCGACCTCGCCCTCCGGGGTATGAGTGTCGTGGCGTGCGCGTTCGGTCTGGCGATGTCCACATTAGTGGTTCAGGAACACCATTGTTGGCTCAGCCTGGTTGATATGGCAGATGCGGACAAGGTCCGGTTTCCATCGGAAAAGCAACTTGTGCGTGCATCCACTTCCGTATTTATACCCGCGCTGAGGGGCCGAGTGTGTGATGCGAGTCACGCACACCAATTCCATTGGCTTCCTAGCGTGATCCCCATTCAGTCGACGTCGACTACGTCCTCCATTACCTCCTTCAGGGAACGGTGGGTTGTATACGCAACCAGGACGTTCTTTATAATAATCAACTTATTTTCGGATCATCAAAGCAAAACACTGGTCACAGACACGGAGATAAACCTTTAATTTCATCAAGCTGATTTCCTTCTAAAAAAATCCTAGTCCTGATGTTTTCAGGCGATTTCACATTTAATTTTTATGTGACATAAACAACGATTTCTATTCGGACGGGATTAACTTCACAAGGGTAGATGGAGTAATGTAATTTAATTTAATTTTTAATTTTTACAGGACATCTAGTAATGGCCAATTCGCACGGGATAAGATATCTCAGTAAAACTAGCAGAAGTGGGAGGAGTAACTCGATTTGCACATCGCCGTTACCCTCCTGTCGTCATGTGTGTATTACGTTGCATCCCGATATCATGTGCCCGTTACTGAAGGTAAAAGTCACCGTAATCTTTACTGAGATTGTTCGTAATGATTACTGAGATGGCACATTCGGACTGGACTAAAATCACGAGAAGCTCTGGTAATTTTTACTTTACCCCACCTCTCCATGTTAAACTAGTCCCGTCCGAATAAGTGGGTGAGTTGTTTACTTACTTTTTAATTAGTTTTCCCAATGGACCAATCATATCCAATCATAGCGCGATGGAGGCATTGCCTCCTCTCACTTGACTTTCCCCCATTCATTCTCAATTATCCCCATCCAAACCCCCTCCAAGAGAGCCTTTGACTCCCACTACAACTTTATCTGCTGTTGGACAGTGTAACTTTAGAAAAACAAGTGATTTATACAACTTTTAATGTCACATTTTGTATTGTTTGCATTGTTTTATTTTTGTAATATTTATAATTTTCTCATCCCATTTTTTGAGGAGGCACTCCCTTGCTTCCTTGGAGTAAATGCCCCTGAACATAGATAGACAGAAAGATCCTGTCCTTCTCTGTCACATATGGATTTTGCCGTCCTAAATGTCTGTCTCATGTGCAGTGAAATGGCTTCTACTCTCAGATCTTAATTTGGTCCATTCTGACCTGTCACATGTCTGCAGTTTCTGTATTTATGTCTCTCTCCAGTGAGTGTAATGCTGGGAAGGTAATTGCCTCTTAACACTGTAGAAAGCAATTCAGTCTCCCAAAACTCAATGAAAGTGGAATATCTCGACTATGTGGCTCAGTTCAGGATGTTTTACAGTTCCTCTCTCTTGAGTGAGTCATAACCTCAATGAAAGAGTTTTTCACAGATCAACAGGTATGTATGATGGTGATCTTGTCATAGTTTCATTCTAGAGAGTGATTTATTCTTTATAAAACTTGATGAATTTCACAGATGACAATGTCGGTGTGGATATTACTACTCACTGTGGGTGTGTCTGGACTGTCCTGGGGTCAGCGGACTGAACCCATGTTTGCCTCAGTAACTCAGAGTGTTTTCCCCCCGGACTATGAGAATAACCCCACGCAGCTCAACTACGGCGTGGCTGTCACTGACGTGGATGGAGACGGAGATCTGGAGATGTTTGTCTCAGGGTGAGTGTTCTGGTCCTCTCGTGATTGGATTCCCAATCACATGGGAACGTGAAGCGTTTATGACATTACGTTTCTTTAGAGAAAATACTTAATCAGTGTCTAAAAGTTATATGGTCCTTTTGTACCGTTTGAGTGAACTTAAATTTTTGGAATATTCACACAGAACAGACACTGTCCAAGAACATTACCTCAGTCTGGGGCTTGAAAGTAATATTTTCTAGGAGAAACAGAAATGTCAAAGCAATTAATTGGGATTATTTGTAAACCATTTGTGAAATAGTTTGGATCTAAGCGGATTTGTGTTGATGATAATAGATGTAATTGGAGAGTTCAATGTTTTGTTTGAATTGTGCTCAAAACTAAAATGAAGTGCAACTGACAGAATTTTATTTTTAGGGAAACTAGAATTTGTTTTTCCTTCTATTAAATGACAGCCAAGGTTGAATTGTGGGATTGCAGGTCAGTGAAATGCACCAACAAGGATGTGCCTTGTTGGAAACAGGAGACTAAATAAATGGAATATGGATTTATAGTAATCCTTTAAGGCATGTTTTTCTTTGAGTTGAGTTGTCAGAGAATGTATCTAGAATTAAGTTTACTTTTCCTATGCCAATGTCATTTTTTTCTTGTTTTAAACATAAATCCAACAACAATCAGGCTTGAAGCAAAGACAGAAGAAGAGAAAAAGCCAATATACTGTATATGTATATATATATATATATATATATATATAAAATATATAATGTTTTTTAGTAAATCTTACTATACAATACACTATTTATATAGTATTAAATATGTAAACACACACATATAAGACATAACTATTGATTAAGAATAGTTGGCTTCTTTGTTAGTTGGTTTTAAATATTTAACTTATATGTATGCTCTACTTTTTTCTCTTTAGCTACAATGGCCCAAATCTGGTGTTAAAGTACGACAAGTTTAAGAAGAGGCTTTTAAACATTGCAGTTGACAACCGCAGTTCTCCATATTATGCACTCAGAGATCGACACGGCAATGCCATCGGAGTGACAGCATGTGACATAGATGGTGATGGCAGGGAGGAAATTTATGTCCTTAACACTAATAATGCCTTCTCAGGTATGAAACGGTTTCATGAACGAGGCACTGGAGATAATGGTAAAGTAAATGGATGTTAGTTTCATGTAATTGTTATTGTCATTTCATGCAGGTAGAGCTACGTACACTGACAAGCTCTTTAAGTTTCGTAACGGACGGTTTGAGGATCTCCTCAACGATGACATAAATGAACATAGAGACGTTGCCAATCGTGTGGCTGGCCGGTCAGTCGCATGTGTGGACAGAAAGGTAACACCTTTACTAAAGTTTGGGTTAAATGAAAGCTTTTGCCACTTCATCCCGAGCGAAAATGTTTTCCTCAAGTAAAACCAGCCATGTGGAAAAGGGAATCATTTGTATGTTTTCCTACAAAATCTTGTGGATCATCTGAGATCAAGATTCCTATAATTTTTTTAGGGATTTTTACATTGATTTCTAATGAAAGAGTCATGGGGAATTTGATAGTGCCATGGTTATCTGGTTTAAGTGGGACATCAAGTGGTGACACAAAACATTGTGGTCTGCACAAACCATGTGTATCTGTATTACAAATTAACCAGAATCTGCAGTCAAAAATATTATAATTATTATTTTTTCAATGAGGGATGTCAAGCAACCTGCCCATCTTCCTAATTTGGCTAGTTTCAAGTGACAGATGAATTAATAATACAAATGTAGATTTCTCCTCACTTTTAAAAGTTGATAAGATGAATTATTTTTAATTTAATTGTACATTAGTACATGGTCAGACATGTCTTATTTTTGTTTGAGAACCACTGCTACAGTGAATATAAACTTTTCTGGTTATGCTCAGCTCTAAAATATTTCATAGATTAGATTAGATTATTGCTCTTCCTAAGTGCAGTATGAATACAATTCTTTTTAGCAATCCAGTAATCATGAATGACTGAAAATCATGGAAATTCCTAGGTCAAAATGTATGGGAAGAAAATGTGAATAGTAAGTTTCAGTCACAGAAAGTGAGTTCTTGAGGGTGTTGAGTGTCTGTTTACATCTCATTACTGATTGTTTCACCCTCACAGACTCAAAATATTCTACGGCCATCATTTACTGTCCGCCATCAGCGTTTAGTCCTGCCCCCCTGCAGCCATCCAATGTTTATTTCCATCGATCTGCGATATTTGTCTCTGACATTAAATCATATGCTGTGATAATTAGAAAACTCAAGTCCTCATTTGTTTCTTTTTGTAAGGAGACATATTAGGTGGGAAGTGCAGCCTTAATTTGTCTCTCTGCACGCATGTTATCAGAGCTCCCACCGTCTGACCGCGCTTCACTGGTACCTAATCCCAGACGGCATGATGAATGGCAAAACATGTCAATGATTTGTATTTAGTCCAAAACACAATAAGCTGAACAGCATATTTTCGCAATTACTTCTGGACGCCGTGCTGTTGTGTGGAGCAGTCAGCAGTGAAGGATGCTCAGTAATCCTGGGGAAGAGCTGCGAGCGATTGAAATGGATTTTTTTTTCCCGCAGTCATTTGACTGGGCTTATAATAGTGAGACGATGCTGCTTAAAAGTATTTCACCAATGATTTTATGATTTAAATGATTTAGGATCAGGCTTATAATAGGTTTGGAAAGAAAAAATAAAAACAAAATGTGTTTGCTCTTCATGGAACTGAATTTGCTGGGCAAAAAAAAAAAAAAAAAAAAAAAAGCCGTCATTGGATGCTATTGTTATGATGCCGGAAGGACGAAGCAGAGAGAGAATCCAAGTGCAGCTAATTTAATAAAAATAACAGGAGAAACAAGGAACACAGGAACACCGAAGCAAGTACAACGACCGACAAACCACAACTGAACCACAGAGGTATAAAAAGACAGGCAGACAAGCTAAACAAGATAACAAGGGGGCGTGGCTAATCAGAAACACATGGGGAGACTAATCAACAAAACAGGGAACAGCTGAAACATGAAAGGACAGGGGAACACATGACAGACAAGAACAAGATACACAAACACAAAACCCACACCGTGACATACACCGGCTCGGGAGCGGACAGCACACACACCGGCTCGGGAGCGGACAGCACACACACCGGCTCGGGAGCGGACAGCACACACACCGGCTCGGGAGCGGACAGCACACACACTGGCTCGGGAACTGGCTCGGGAACTGGCTCGGGAGCTGACAGCACACACACTGGCTCGGGAGCTGACAGCACACACACTGGCTCGGGAGCTGACAGCACACACACTGGCTCGGGAGCTGACAGCACACACACTGGCTCGGGAGCTGACAGCACACACACTGGCTCGGGAGCTGACAGCACACACACTGGCTCGGGAGCTGACAGCACACACACTGGCTCGGGAGCTGACAGCACACACACTGGCTCGGGAGCTGACAGCACACACACTGGCTCGGGAGCTGACAGCACACACACTGGCACGGGAACTGGCTCGGGAACTGGCTCGGGATCTGACAACACACACACTGGCTCGGGTTCAGGAACAGACAACCCACACACTGGCTCCGGAACAGACAACACACACCCTGGCTTGGGAGCAGACACCGGCTCAGGAACGGGAACAGACACCGGCTCAGCAGCCACTAGAACAGTAGCGACCACAAGGACAGACACAAACACAGAAACAAACATTGACTCAAGAATATCAGACACTGGCTCCGGAACAGGAACAGACTCTGGCTCGGAGGTGGCCATCTTGTCCGTAGACACTGGCTCGGAGGCGGCCATCTTGTCCGTAGACACTGGCTCGGAGGTGGCCATCTTGTCCGTAGACACTGGCTCGGAGGCGGCCATCTTGTCCGTAGACACTGGCTCGGAGGCGGCCATCTTGTCCGTAGACACTGGCTCGGAGGCGGCCATCTTGTCCGTAGACACTGGCTCGGAGGCGGCCATCTTGTCCGTAGACACTGGCTTTGTAGAAGAGATATGAAGCGTTTCTGGCTTGGCAGAAGTGACGTGAACAGTGTCTGACATGTCAGACGTGACGTGAACAGGATCTGACTGGGCTGACGTGACGTGAACCGTCTCTGGATCGGCAGGAGTGACGTGAACCGTCTCTGGATCAGCAGAAGTGACATGAACAGTCTCTGACTGGGCAGAAGTGACGTGGACAGTCTCTGGATCGGCAGAAGTGACGTGGACAGTCTCTGGATTGACCGGAGGCTCAGGAAGGGCCTCCGGGCATTGCAAGATGCAGGAAGTCCTCTTCCTCCTCCTCCGTCTCCGAGAGGGTGCTGGACTGGACGGGACCAGCGGCAAAGGAAGCTCTGGGCTGGACGGGACCAGCGGCGAAGGAAGCTCTGGGCTGGGCGGGACCAGCGGCGAAGGAAGCTCTGGGCTGGACGGGACCAGCGGCGAAGGAAGCTCTGGGCTGGACGGGACTAGCGCCGAAGGAAGCTCTGGCTGGACGTGGCTGACGTGAAGCTCTGGCTGGACGTGGCTGACGTGAAGCTCTGGCTGGACGTGGCTGACGTGAAGCTCTGGCTGGACGTGGCTGACGTGAAGCTCTGGGCTGGACGGGACCAGCGGCGAATGGGGCCCTGGGCTGGACATCACCAACCCAGGGTCGAAGAATGGCCAGCGTGGAGAGTGGTGTCGGGGCTCCTCTCGACCACCTCCTCTACTGAGGCCTCCACGTGTCCCACGAAACTTGACCAACCGGCTCCCCTCAAAAGAGTGGCCTCTCCTCCGCTCGGGGGCTTGAGAAGAGACACTGGCGAACATGCTGCTGGATCCAGTGTTGGTCGGTCGTTCTGTTATGATGCCGGAAGGACGAAGCAGAGAGAGAATCCAAGTGCAGCTAATTTAATAAAAATAACAGGAGACACAAGGAACACTGAAGCAAGTACAACGACCGACAAACCACAACTGAACCACAGAGGTATAAAAAGACAGGCAAACAAGCTAAACAAGATAACAAGGGGGCGTGGCTAATCAGAAACACATGGGGAGACTAATCAACAAAACAGGGAACAGCTGAAACATGAAAGGACAGGGGAACACATGACAGACAAGAACAAGATACACAAACACAAAATCCACACCGTGACAGCTATGCAGTCGATCCCCATGGTGACTTTGCAAAGTTGAAATTAACTGCTGATGCAGATGGTTGAGTTTGCCTAATTTATTCCTAACTACATTCATACAAGGTCACAGAGGTGTCAAATGCACTCTAAAAAGTCATTCAGGAGACCTGTTACCACAACTTAAATAAATGCATAGTTGCAAGTAAAAAAAGTAAAATCTAATTTATTGTTTTAAGTTGCAAATTTTTTTTTGTTGAGTTCTGCTGACATGTTGATAATTACATCAACTTAATATCATCTGTAATTTAAGCTCAAATTTCTCCATAAATTAATTGGCTATTTAAAAAACATTTAGTCGTAGTAACTTAATGAAATTATATTGATAACTTTGGAAATTAGGCAGTGGATTTCAATTTGCCAGCATGCCTTGCATAGGACTGGATAAGGAGGATAAATGTTGAAATTAAATGTTAATTTATTTGTTTTTGGTGAAGGTTTTTAGGTAAGGGAAAACCTGTTAGTGTTTAATACTGTTATGTTTATGTTTGACTTTTAACAGAGTTTTTGTAATCTTGAGGTTTTTTGTGGTTACCATTGAAGAGTAGAGAAGGTAAACACTACATTGACTCTACAAGCAATGACTGCGCTAATACCATGCGACAAGTAATATCTTTCTTGATCATTAAATAAACGTGTTCAAAAAGTTATGTTAGCATGTGCTATGATAGCTGTTGATTTGAACTGTAGTAGATGAGATTAATTGGTTCCATGGCTACAACTCTAGTTGGAGCGACTACATTTTTTGAGTAATCAACAAAGATTTGTGTTTATGCTACAAATTAAGTTCCTCTAACTCAATGCTTGTTAACGTAATTTCACTCAAAGTTGTCATTACTAAAAAGAAAGAAAGATGCAAACTGTCCTGTTATTTATTTTGTTTGATTGCCAATACATTATTTGAGTGTGACAGGCATTAAGATGCCAAAATGCTGTTTATTTTTTATTTTTCTGGAAAAATAATTTTTATGCTTTTGAAAAAAGTCTCCTATATGCTCAACAAGGCTGCCTTTATTTCATTAAAAGAGCACAGTAAAAACAGTAATATTGTGAAATATCAGTACAATTTTAAATATGTTTTATATTTTAATACAATTTAAAACTTCAACTTATTCCTGTGATGGCAAAGCTGAATTTTCAGCATCATTACTCCAGCTTTCAGTCACATGACCCTTCTAATCAAATCATCCTTCAAATCATTCTAATATGTGAATTTGGTCCTACCAGATATAGCCTACTTTTCAAAATGACAGTTGAGCAGTTTCTCAAAGCATACTGTAGGCTACTGTATATATATATATATATATGTATATATTCCCCCTGTGAATACATCATTGAATACATTGAAGTTTGAGTTTTTCTATAAATGTAAATGACAGCATCTGCCACCACAGTTGTAGAATAACCACTCTGTATTCCCTTCAACTTCAGAGACATTAATATTGTGTAGTTTTTCTCTGCTTGAAACTGAGGCAGTCATTTTTCACTTCAAAGTGGACTGGAAGACACATGGGCCTTTTTCTGTAGGGAGATGGATTGGTCCTCTCATTCGCCTATCTGCATGGGTTAGTGATTACCTGCATTATGTGCTTATTGAGGTTTTCTCCCCCAATAGCACATACAAAGGGCAAAAATGTACAGTTGAGACTGCAACATAACCGTTTTCTCAGTTTAAAATTGGTTTAATAGGGCGTTAAAACAGTAGTGCCCCATATACCTGCATTTATGCATGTGTGTATTTATTCATGGACACATTAAGCTATTAAATATTGACTAAACTCAATATTTGTAAAATAATGTGGTGTGATTATTTTCAGTTCATGGAGTGGAAATTCAACAGTACAAAAATTAGTTAGAATAAAATATGAATTCAAAATATTAATATTAATTTCAAATTCTCTTCTGGCCCTTGTTACTGGCAGAATTAAAAACATTTTTTTTTATTGATAAACAGAATCAGAACATTAAACCAAAGCAAAAACATGGAAATCATGACATTAAAACCTAAAACTGCTAATACATACTGGGGAAGCAAGCATGCGTTTTAACTCCATTATGCTTTAATCTGTATTTTCTGGCCTGAAGTGGTGGTTATGTAGAAACCAGAGAGCGTTTGACATTTTCATTGTTGTGCCTCATTAGGATTCTGGTCACGAGCTGCTGATATTTATACACTTATGTATATATTTCTTTATTTCACCATTTCCATGTTGTTGGATCGTAGGTGTCTTTATTGAAACTGTGTGCGTAAGTTCATTTGCTTGGCTACTTCACTGACTTCATGTCCACAGGGAATCTTTCTGATAATGGGGTGTGAAATTAATATCCAAGGGGAGGCAGTTGATATATGTGTGGTGTGTATGTGTGCGTGTGTATGCTATATGAATGAGTGCTCCTACTTGTTTCTTATACTGTATGTTCTGTGAAGATCACATACAAAATGTTCCTTATCAACCTTGTCCCAGACATAGGCTTATATATCATGAAAATATTAATTAATAGATGAACATAAATCATTTCAGTATTTACAGTAAAAAATGTTATACAGTATATCATCATATAATTAATTATATCAGACTTTATTTCACCATAACAGTGTAAAAAGCTGAGAAAAAGACTACATACGGATCGGATTCAGAACGATGATGGAAACATTGATGGAGTAAATAGAGTCCATCAACATAATCCGTGTATCATTCGTTCAGTCGTTTTTTTTATTTAATATTGAATATTATATTGAATATTTTCAATATTTTTTATATTGTCGTTTTTTTATTTAATATTGAAAGTAGAAAAATGAGAAACTGTAAAATGAGATTAAATGTAATAAAATTCATAAATAATAAATGCATTAGTAATAAATGCAATTAAAGCGATAAGAATCCTCACAACTGCAGGAGCGGAGGACTATTATTCAGGTGAGCGGAACTGAGGAAGGACTGATGACGGAACAGTTTGATCTCCGGCTGACAAATCAGAGGAAAGGGGCGTTTCATTCCCCTTAGAAATCGAATATTCAAGCTGTTTATTCATTTTTCTAACTCAGAACGAAAAATCTAGCTGATTCTTGGTTTTCGTTTTTGGGGAAATTATGTTTAAAAATGATATAAAAGGAAATGTTTTCTCATTTTTGTACTTTCAATATTAAATAAAAAAATGACTGAACGAATGATACACGGATTCAACACCCCCAAAGTGTCACAGTAATTTCCTCTTTATGGGTTCGACATTTCATTCAGTAACATTAGGCAGTTTTGATTTATAAACTGTTTTGATGATCATGTTATTTTACGCATATGATTACACATGATATCGCTCGTTTCTGCTTCTTCGCATGTATTTTAATCAGGAGATTCAGTAGTCTTTCAGAAGATGCACAATAGTAACCTCTACAATTTAACAATGAAAACACGGAAAGATTCCTTCAATGGCTGGGAAGCGTTTTCTCACACATGAGTCATGATGGAAATCACAGAAGTCACCCCAGAAACATTTATATATTGTGTTAGCATAATTTAGAATTGTGATACATTTTCAAAGAGTTTAATGTATTTTTCATGAAATCGTCTCGGGTTATGAATGTAACCCTTGTTCGCTGAGAAGGAAACAAGACACTGCGGCGATACAAAAGTATCGCTGGCATTCCCGACCAGCGTAGTGTGTCTGAAGCATGAATGAAACTATTCCAATCCTGATTGGCATTACGTCACGATGTAACATGTGACGGCATACACGGAAGCTACAAAGGGACGCCGGCACACAACAGAGTTCAATTTTGCGATGAAGCAAGTCACTCCCAGGCAGGGGAAGGCATGGCGAAGCGACTCAGTGTCTTGTTCCCTTCTCAGGGAACAAGTGTTAAGGTCGTAACCCGAGACGTTCCCTTTCGAGGGAACTCGAACTGCGTCAATACGACACTTTGGGGAACGAGTACCCACTATGCCTATATAATCTGATTAAAGTATGAGGGGTGGCCCATCCTGCTGAATCGCACACACTTCTTGGATCAGGCCCCTGAAAGGAGGGTTCTAGAGGATGCCATACCTCTGGTTGAATGAACCCTCATGGACAAAGGTGAATGCAAGCTGCGCACCTGATAGGCCATAGAGATAGCCTGAACGATCCAGTTACTGATGGTCTGTTTGAATTCGGGAAGCCCCTTCTTGGGCGACCCGAAGCACACCAGCAACTGGTCTGACTTCCGCCATGAAGACGACCTCCGCCGACTCCAGAGGTTCAAAAGGGGCCTCGACCAGCCTTTCGAGAACCACTGCCAGGTCCCATGTGGGAACTCTGGTAAGAGCCGCAGGTATCATCCTCCAAGGCCCACTGAGGAAACATACGACTAGCTGATGTCTCCCCAGAGGCCCATCAACCAGAGGAGCGTGGAAAGCCATAATTGCAGCCACGTACACCTTGAGTGTGGATGGGGTAAGACCAGCCGAGAAGCGATCTTGGAGGAGCTCCAGCACTGAAGCCAATCCGGCAGTTAACTGGGTCCACCTCAGGCTATATACACCAAGTGGAAACACATTCCACTTTAAGCCGTACAATCTCAGGAGCTCTGGAACTGAGTATGGTCTCAACCACTCCAGCCGACAGGTCAGCCTCTAGGTACTGAGCCCCCTCAGGGCCAGGCCCAAAGTCTCCACAGATCTGGTCGAGGGTGAATTTTGAGCCCTCCCTAGAGGGATCTGCCAAGGCTGGCCTGCCAGCAGTGCTATGATGTCTGAAACCATACTCGAGGTGGCCAGTATGGGGCTACTAGAAGTAGGCTGATCCCATAACAGATAACAGGCTGAGATAACAGTTTCCCCTGGGACCACCATCCAGGGATCTGATGCGCCAATCTGGATAGAGGGCGCGATCTCAGACCTCCCTGATGAATCAAGTAGGAGACCACCAACACATTGTCTGACCGCATCAGGACGTGGTGACCCCTGAGGTCTGGGAGGAAGCTCTTGAGAGCCCTGAAGACCCCCGGCATTTCAAGGCAATTTATATGCCAAAAATGGAGCTGGCATGAAGTGGCCGTCCATGACCGCGCCCCTGCCAGTGAGGGATGTGTCTGTTGAAACGGTTTTCGACATGGCGCCCCCCACACTGGGCGTTGGGACAGAAACCAAGGGTTCTTCCATATGGACAGGGAACGAAGCCATCTGCGCGTAACCCTGATCATACGGTACGGATTTAGGAAGTAGGGCCTCTTTCCTGACGCCTTCCCGGCCTGAAGGACAGTCCTCAGATCTGTCTTCTCAGGAGGCTGTGGGCGAGAGCGCCGCCTAGAGTCCCAAGCTCTCTGAGGGGGACCTCTAAAAGCGACACTCTTCTTCTGTTCTGGATGGTAGGCTGAATTAAAATATCTAACTTCTTAAAGTCAGATAATATTCTATCATTTTAATTCCTCAGAATGAAATGCAGCCATAAACACTGGATAAGTGAAACACGGTCTGAATGATATGCTGAATTTAAATCTAAATTCTCAAAGTCAGAAAATATCTCAAAGTTAGATAATATTCCATATTTTTAATTCCTTAGAATTAAATGCAGTCGTTATCATCAGACAATTCTGTTTTAATATTTATTTACAGTCTCGTAATCTACACGCTGCCTCTGCAAATGCCAGCCGTTACAAAATATTTGGCTTTCATCCCTCGAGAAAAAAGCCAACAGGCGCGAAGCTGATGTCACAGTCTTCGTCTGCACCAGTCCGTCCTTGTTTCTGCACTTCACTTCCCAGAATCCTCCTCGTCTCCACACCTGAACTCATTCCCTCACTTATCATCCACCTGTTCATTGTTATCATCATCTGTGTCACCTGTCTTCACCTTGTTATGTTTGATTTGTACTTGTATTTAGTGCCTTCAGTTCATTCAGTCTTTGTCGGTTGTTAGTCTTTCTTAGTTGTGTTAGTTTTGTCTGCCCGTTTGCCTGCCTATACCTGTTTGAGCACACACTCACTGTTTTGTGTTCGTTAATAAACCTTTGCTATTGAGTATCTTATCTCTGGTTCCGTCCAGCACAAAGCCCCCTTCGCCGCTGGTTCCGTCCAGCACAAAGCCCCCTTCGCCGCTGGTTCCGTCCAGTCCAGCCGAGCCCTCACCGCTGGTACCGTCCAGCCGAGCCTCCACCGCTGGTGCACGTCAGCCACACAGAGACTATGCATGTCCCGTCTGCCCAGCCAGAGACTCTTCCTGTGCCTGTGTTTGTGTCTGTCCCTGTGTTTGTGTCTGTCTCTGTGTCTGTTCCTGAGCCGGTGTCTGTTCCTGAGCCGGTGTCTGTTCCTGAACCGGTGTCAGTTCTCCCCAAGAAATTTTTTTTGGGGGGAGGGGGGCTATCCTTCACCACCGTGGCCGCCCAAAGGGTCCTCACCACCGTGGCCGCCCGAAGGGTCCTCACCGCCATGGCCACCCGAAGGGTCCTCACCGCCATGGCCACCCGAAGGGTCCTCACCGCCCTGGACGCCCGAGGGTCCAACAGCTCCGCCCTGGATGCCCGAGGGTTCGTCTGCTCCGCCCTGGCCACGCCCACGTCCTGCTCCGCCCTGGCCACGCCCACGTCCTGCTCCGCCCTTGGCACGCCCACGTCCTGCTCCGCCCTGGAGGCTTCCTGCTCCAGATCAGCCATGCCCTCGTCAGCCTCCAGGGCGCCCACCCCATTGATGTTATACGGCGCGAGGTCGCGCCTTTTTGAAGGGGGGCATTATGTCACAGTCTTCGTCTGCACCAGTCCGTCCTTGTTTCTGCACTTCACTTCCCAGAATCCTCCTCGTCTCCACACCTGAACTCACTCCCTCACTTATCATCCACCTGTTCATCGTTATCATCATCTGTGTCACCTGTCTTCACCTTGTTATGTTTGATTTGTACTTGTATTTAGTGCCTTCAGTTCATTCAGTCTTTGTCGATTTGTTAGTCTTTCTTAGTTGTGTTAGTGTGAGTTTTGTCTGCCCGTTTGCTTGCCTATACCTGTTTGAGCACACGCTCACTGTTTTGTGTTCGTTAATAAACCTTTGCTATTGAGTATCTTCGTCTTCTTCCGACCGGTGACGTTACAGCTGAAACACCTGACAGCATTGATATTTCTCAATGAAAACAGCCAGCACACTCAGGAGCTAACTGTGAATGCCTCTCACCCAAACAGTATTATTTCAAAGATCACGTGTCCTTTTTATTGCAGAACCGTAATCTACACGCTGCCTCGGCAAACGCGAGATTCAAGTTGTTCACAATATATTTGGCTTTCATCTCTCAAGAACAAAGTCAACAGGCGCGAGGCTGAAACACCTGAAAACGCACAGCTGTGCGCGTCAAGAAATTTCTCAAAACACAGCCAGGCCCCTCAGGAGCTGACTGTAGATGCCTCACACCCAAACAGTATCACACTCACACACTGATTCTTTATTGCAGAATAGAACCGCAATCTTCACGCTGCAAACGCAAGATCCGAGCCACTTGATTCTGTATTGCAATGCAGACCTTAAATCTACGCGCTGCCTCTGCAAACGCGAGATCCCAGCCACAGAATCTTTATTGGAAAGTAGACCCTCAATCTACGCGCTGCCTTGGCAAACGCGAGATCCGAGCCACTAAATTCTGTATTGCAATGCAGACCTTAAATCTACGCACTACGCGCTGCCTCGGCAAACGCGAGATCCTAGCCGCAGAATCTTAATTTGAAGCTTTTATGGGGTAAACAACACCAAATAGGACAGACAGTTTGACACAGAGCGCTTGCTGAAGAGCAAAAAGCTAACTCTGTTGTGTGCCGGCGTCCCTTTGTAGCTTTCATGTATGTTATGTCATGACATAACGCCAATCAGGATTGTAATAGTTTAATTAATGTTTCAGACGTACTACACTGGGGGCATTCCCCAAAGTTTCGTATCGACGCAGTTCAAGTTCCCTCGAAAGGGAACTATTATTAGTTACGTATCTCTGTACACTTAATGCTTTTGTTTTCTTTCTTTTTTTAAGGGAACAGGTCGTTATTCCATCTACATTGCCAATTATGCCAGCGGGACTGTAGGTCCTCATGCTCTGATTGAAATGGATGAAAGTTCAAGTGACCTGTCCAAGGGAATCATTGCACTGTCAAACGTGGCCGAGCAGGCCGGAGTCAACAAGTTCACAGGTGCATGTCTGCTTATTTATGAATGCGTGAGCAGGAGTGTGTAAGTGTATGATGATGTCAGACAGTGAATATATTATCCAGGACTCTAAAGGCCATGAACTGTAGGATCCAGGTTTTTTGCCTTGTGGCTGATTTACAGTAGACCTCAGTGCTCATATCAGCTTTGAATCACTGAGTTATAGACAGTGTTTATCAGCTAAAGCAGCCAGTAATAGAGAGAACAGGGCCCTGGAAGGCAGCGCTGAATAAAGAGATGGAAGTTTTGGCCCACTCAGCTGTTTACTGCACTGAAAGTCATGTGAAGGCACAAGGACAAGTGAGCCGTATTTCAGCTCTGACTTACTCAATGAAGCAACCATTCCATTAATCTCTATAGGGAGAGCAGGGCTTCGGACGACTGTTCAGAGCGGTTTCGGGGGAGGCACTCTTGTATGAGCAAGAGTAAAATGTCACTGTAGCAACAAAATGAAGATATTCTCACCTCAGCATGGAGGATTCTGTCAAAACTTCAGCAAGCTTCACATATTATCACGTTTGAATGACAAAACATTGAATGGCTTAAACTAAAATATGTTTTATTTCATTCATATTAATAATGCATTATTTATTTTATTCACATATTTAATATTTTACATATGTCAATATATTTCCTTTTTTACACATTTTATTCCAAGGCCTATTCACATATTCACATGTTTAAAAGACCAAAAAAAAAAAAAAAATAGAATGGTTTTAACCGTAGCATGTTTTTAAGTTATTTATTAAGTTAAGTAAATTAAGTTTTAAATGCATTTTATTTTATTCACATATTTCATTGTTTACATATTTTACACTATACACATATCACAGTTAAATGACACAAAACATGGTATGGTTTCAACCACAATATATTTTATTTCATTTCTATTATAAAAGTAGTTTTTATTTTATTTTATTTTATTTCTAACCATCTATAACAATATAACAAGTACTTAATCAGTACCTAATGTTACAATAATTTAATCAGAAATCTTTAAAAAAATCATAAAAGAACTCCCAAATGCTCCAATGTTATTCAAAAGATTGGAGAGTAAGAGCCATATAACCTGTTAATATGATGCTCATTTTTAGCATAAACAAAAGCTTGGTAGAGCTGGGCTTATAGACATTAAGGCATGATTTTCTTTAAAGCTGTTTGGAAACATTGTGCTGTGCATTACGAGAAGTGCTATACAAATACAATTGACTTGCTGCTGTAATTCAACTAGAGGTCAAAGTTGTAGAATAGTGATCGCTGGGCAAGATCTGTTGAAGGAAAGCTTTTTAAATGCACATGTTCACATTCCTTTTAATGTGATTATAGGCAGCCAGAGTCTTTGTCAGCAAAAGCAGCAGTGAGCAGGGGTTGGGGAAATGAGCTGGAAAGCCACTAACGATTTCTGCTGTGCTTTTGGTGATGATGGCCGTCTCTGCTTTGTGTTATAGGGGGACGGGGGGTCGTGGTCGGTCCGATCCTCAGTCAGACCCTACCTGATATATTCTGTGACAATGAGTACAGTCCTAACTTCTTGTTTCGCAACAACGGAGACGGTACCTTTACAGAAGTTGCGGCACAAGCGGGTAAGCAAGAGCTGTGACTTTTCTTTTTCTTGATGATTTTTTTTGAATGGTGAATTTGTTAACATTTTACAGCAAATATGAAATTAAATATTAGCTTTTTTGGTGTCGCAGGGGTGGATGACCCAATGCAGCATGGCCGTGGAGTGGCGTTAGCCGATTTTAATCGAGATGGGAAGACAGACATCATCTATGGAAACTGGAATGGGCCTCATCGTCTGTTTCTACAGCTCAGCAACAATCGCAAACAAAGGTTTAAGGTGCAGATTTTCAAATATATTATATATTCTTATGCTTTTAGCTGTAATGGAGGACACTAAAAGTTTATGACTGTGCTTGCGAGGCCTGCGACGTTAATCTTGTTCTTTTGCTGCTCTGCAAGCACTGGTATTTCCTTTAGGAAATGCAAATCTAGTTTTGTTTTTATTAGATGTGAATATATCTGAATGGTAGGCTTCATCTTTGTAATGCAGAACAAAACATGATCCCTACATTTTAAGCTGCATAATTAAATCCTTATGACAGAATACAGAGGATAAAATAGTAACATCTGCTGTCTGAATAGAGTATTAAATTATTCTCTAATCATTGTTCTATTGTTTGCGCAGCAACCTGGCCTTCATTTCAGCTGGTAAAGCACAGTGATTATAATTAGTCACAGTATGATTGAAGACCCTCTTTTTTTCTGAGACACACACAGGAAGTTTTATAATCTGCTGAGAGCCTGACTGAATCAAGTCTGAATGTTGTGATAAATGTCTGTTCATTTATTCATTTTTTGAATACAATACTGTTCAAAAGTTTGGAGTCAGAATTTTTTTTTTGAAAGAAATTAATACTTTTACTCAGAAAGGATGCATAAATTGATTAAAATGGCAGTGTACGCTCACGTCTCATGTCCCAACTTACCCGCCATCTCCTCCTCTGGAGTCAGCAATGGCTCAGGTCACTCCGCAACATTTACATTCCGAGCGAATAATTTACATCCACATGTGGCTTCTGGATGGAACACGGAAGACTTAAGTGGCCTACCACCAGCAGTGGTAGACAATAACACTCAAGCCAGAGCTCTATCAGACAAGCTTATGCTTTGAAGTGGAGTCTCTTCGCTGAGTGGTGCTATTCCCGTCAGGAAGACCCCGGAGATGCCCGATGTGTTCTGTGCTTTCATTCCTGGAAGAAGGGTTGGTGCGGAGGCTATCCCCTCCAACTTGATGGTGTATGTTGCCGCCATTGCAGCACATCACGTTGCAGTTGACGGTAAGTCACTATGGAAGGTGTACCTGGTCGTCAGGTTCCTGAGAGGCACCAGGAGGTTAACTCATTCCAGGCAGTGCATTATCCCCTCCTGGGTTCTCTCTGTGGTCATTTCTGGTCTGCAGAGAGCTCCCTATGAGCCACTTGAGATTAAGATCTTGTCTCTAAAGATAGTGCTCCTGACCGAGCTCGCTTTCATCAAGAGGGTGGGGGACTTGCAGGCATTTTCATTCAGCGAATCCTGCCTTGAGTTCGGGTCAGCTTCTTCTCACACCTTCCTGAGACCCCAGCCCAGATGCGTGCCCAAATTTCCCACCATTCCCTTCTGGGACCAGGTGTGAACTTGCAAACGCTGCCCCCGGAGGAGGCAGACCGAGCCCTGGAATTGCTGTTTCCCGTTTATGTTGAACACATGCAGAGCATCAGAATCTCTGAGCAGCTCTTTGTCTGGTCAGCTTTGGAGGTCAGCAGAAGGGAAAGGCTGTCTCCAAGCATAGGTTGGCCCACTGTAAAGTGGATGCCATCGCCTTGGACTACCAATCCCAAGGCAAGCCGTGTCCTCTAGTAGTCGGGGCTCACTCCACTCAGAGTGCTGCCTTCTCCTGTGCGTTTGAGCTGCGGACTTGGCGACACTTAATAACTTTGTGATATTCAACAATCTCCATGTGGAGCCGTTTTCTTCCCGTGTGTTGGGTATACACAGCTAATGTGTGGGAACGCTGGCTTGGTGTTTCGCTTGTAGCCTCATTCCCCTCTATGGGTAGGGATATGAGCGTCTTCTTGGCTCTCCAGGTAAGTTCCTCACTTGCTGAATCCTTAATTGAGTTCTTCCGAGCATCCTTCGGCAGTCAGATGCGGCGGAGTCCTCTGGCGCCAGGCCCAGTATTCGAGTACCTGTATGTGTATTCTTCCACGGCACGGTTTCCCTGTTGGTAAATCTGTGCAGATTTTGCTCTGCCCTGCTTCTGTGTCTGACTGTAGTAGGGCTGAAAAAATGGAATTGTGAACCGAAGCTATCTTCCTGTGAAATAACAATGTAAAGGAACAGCAGCTACGGCCGTTTCCATGGTAAGCCCTGTCCCTTCCATCCCGTTGGCATGGAGGACTATCATTCTGGGCTTACGTGGGGCACTTGGTAGGTTATTACTCAACGGGAGCTTGGCATGTCAGTTCCACTCTCCAATTTCCTTGTTAGTGAACATAACGTCTCAGTTCCCTCCCTCAGGGAATGAGGGTTACATCAGTAACCAAGACCAGAGCTGATCCTGACCTCCCTGGGGCCCTAAGCAAAATTCTGTTAAGGGGCCCTCCTACCTAACCCATGAGCCATGTAAACCATTTGCCATTGCCACACAGTCACAACTAACACCCCAGTGTTCCCACTACTATCAAGAATTCACATTTTAAATAGTACATATTTAGTTATTGATATCAAAAATGCATCCTGTGAATGAATACAAGCTAAAATGGCTTGCCCTAGCATGTCACTGTGTTTTAAATGATAAAAGCAATACTTGATACTTGATGGTTATTATTTACTGACCAGTATGTCCAGCCAATCAACATTTTAAATGCAATATAGCCTATAAATCAATAGTCAATGTCAACACATTGCTTTCCATCTTGCTTTATTGCAGAGTTGTAACTAAACTGATTTTGAGACTAGATAATAATTTTCTTGTTTTAAAAGTATGTGCGCCTATAATGAGGAGTGCCACCACGCCCCTATTGTACTTGTCCCCAGAGATGTTTTGTGGGAAAGTGCGCGTTTCATTTCGTGCACGGGCATATGCATTTCCCAAAAGCATCGTTAGCCAACTATGGTCGCAAGTTTCGTTGTAATCAGAATAGTTCGACGAGTCTGTGTTTCCCGAAACCATCGTTCTAATGAATATTCGCAAACAGCATCGCAAAGTTGTGTGGTTGGAACGACAGCTCTTGACCTGTGGTTAGAAGAGTAGTTTTGATCCTAAACAGATTCATTAAAAGAAGTTATTACTCCACCACGTGCGTGACGTCATAAACCAGCGTGGTTGAACGACCAATTTGCGACAGTATGGTTTCGGAAAACAGTTGTGACTAGCTAGTTGATTTCTTCAATGATGCATCATACTATGGTAGTGAAGCAGAGAGTTACGTCGTTGTACGGGAAACGCACCCCAGAAGGATAGTTCCACTTAATTATCTCATCAGTGTTGTAAACATTGATTGACGCGCTTTGACATGAGGGGGAGGCTAATTTGTGTAGTGTGCGTATAGGGCTGTTTGGCTCTGACCAAGATATTTTTTATTACTTTTATTCGTTTTAGACGTTTTATTTCTCAAAGTATCCAAAAAAAAAAAAAACTTTATCATTCAACTCTTCATTATTATCGAAGTTGTGCAAATGATTATGTTAAAAATTCTGCAATAAGTGACATTAAAATATGTAAAATTTAAAGATATCAAAATAAACAAAACTGTTATTTTAAGTTTTAATAACATATTTCACAATATATATTGTATTTTATTTTTCAAATAAATGCAGCCTTGGTGAGCAGAAGAGACTTTTGACACTGCTATCGTCAGATGCTGAAGTCTTAAAGAATTTCAATCTGCTCTCCTTAATCTTATTTTTGTCTAAGAGAAACATTTGTCCTATGAGGCCAATCAATTTGGAAGTCTGCTAATCTTGAACTAATGGTTCAATTAGGCTATGTAAGCAAGCTTTTCCTTAAAAAAAAAAAACACACAAAAAGGAATGAACATAAAATTGTATCTATTTCCCAGCAATAGTAAGTCATGGAGCTCTGTTTTACCAGAGTGTGTCAGACAATTGTGTTTGACTGGAATGTTGTGTGTGTAAGCCTTCCTTGGCTTTAGTTTAATCCCAGTGTTAGCGCCAGTGATTGGCTTCTTTAGCACAGAGATAAATGTCAGCAGGAAGCTGTTTTATGGGGGTCAATTGTTGGGTTAATGTCTCATGGGAGAGCTTACAGATGGATTTGTCATCAGCGTAGGGTATTGTGACCTTTGCCATGTATAATTGCATTGTGATTAAGATGCTCTGTTATTCCATGTGGTAATTAAACTTTGGCTGAACAAGGCCACCAGCTAGTGTAAGTGCATGTTATAGTTATAATAAGGGTGAATCTGTCTGTCTGTCTCTCTGTCTGTCTATCGTTCTATCTATATATGAAAAAAAATAATAATAATTACCCGTCCATCCATCCACCCACCCATCTATCCATCCATGGGATGATCAGTGTTGTCTCATGCTCAACTGTACCTCCTCTTTTGGGTCCTGTCCAGAGATGGCCATCACCTCTCCTTCAACCAGACAGCAGAAGGTCACTTCATGGGCTTTCACCTGCAGGTTTTATGAGCCCTATAATTAAAATTGGGGTTAATACTTGAGAGAGTGCCACCATGCTCAATAAGTCTTCCTTGACTCGTTGCTGCACTATTGAAGCGCGACGATAGCAGTTACTTTTTTTCTGCTCCCACTCCCTGAAGTTTTTAGACTGTGATTTACCTGCAGCTTAGATCTTTATGTCATCATAGATATCATACATCGGACTCTCCAAATATTAAAGCTGACATTCTCCTGTCAGAGAAGGGGAAAAGAAACACATTCTTGTCCCAGTTTAATTTGCAGAGACAGATACTGTACATTATAAGTGAGCCATTATTTGGTGGATTTATCCCAAGTGTAAAGAATATAAACAGTGTGCTTTCAACTTTTGATCTCTGTAACAGGACATTGCCACACAGAAGTTTTCCATGCCATCTCCTGTTCGCACTGTCATCGTAGCTGACTTTGATAATGACAATGAACTGGAGGTTTTTTTCAACAACATTGCCTACAGAGGACCATCAGCCAACAGACTGTTTAGGTATGTACAAAAATACTATATTGGCATGCATAGGCTAGATCTTAGAGGACAGAACACATAAGGAGATGTTTAGCAGAATATACATAAAGATTGTTTCTATACAGTGTAAGTGAATGGTAAGAAATACTGTCAAACTCCAAAAATGGCCTTAAAATGCCTTAAAAATACATAACAGTAGTCCATATGACTCTATTTAAAGATGCTATATTTAAAGACTTCAGAAGTCTTTCAATAGCTTTGTCTGAGGGACAGACAGAAAGTTTTGGTCGTTATTCACTAAAAACATCCCTCCTTCACAGTTCTGGAATCTAATAAGGAATTTAGAAATATAGTCCACAAGTTTTTGTTGTTTTTGGAACGTTACATCTCGTCGCCAGTGGTATTTTAGTATTAATTCTAAATGATTATAGTATTTATTAATATTTTGAATTGGCTTTTAATGTTATATTTTCATTTTCATTTGTTGAACTTTTTGAGATTTTGTTTTGTACTTAAAAAAAGAATATTTTTTTTCTATTTTATTTAGCTTTAATTTATTATTTTTATTTCAGTTGTAGTTTTATTAATTTTTACAAATTATATTTTAACTTATTTATTTTATTTTAATTAGTTGTCAGGGCAAAATTGGTTATTTTCTCTTAATTTATATTCTATTTGATTTTTGCTTTAATTTCAATGAATGAAAACTAGTTTTAGTTAACGGTAACAATACTGTTAGTCAAAAAAAGATAAATCTTATTATTCTTCTTTTATTTCTTTTGTTTTTGTTGTTCATAAAATATATCAGTAAGATATCATTTTGAAAAAAAAAAAAAATCAAAGTATAACCTCCCAGGGATCTTTTGTGTTTCTGGAATATGTATTTCTTCATGTATCTATGCAATTGCCTTGCTAGATCAACATGACCCCACAAAACAGTATTTGCATTATGTAACAGCATTATTTCTTTAACATTTACATTGTAAGGTAGGAAATAATTATGGAAACTCTTTCTCTATTTTGGGGATTTGGTGGTAAGCCCAGGCGGTAGGGCAAGCCAGAAAGTCCAACCACCAGACCACAAATACAACCCAGTCCAACCACAACTTGACCTGATGGGAAATTCCCCCTACATCCGACCTCTTTATGCTAGTGCTTTCTAATGAGAAGACTGGAAGTAGCATTAAACAGAACATTGTTTCAAATTTGTTCCTAATCCCAAACTCAAACAATCTGGACCTTAGTTCTCAGAAAGCAAAGACTTAAGCTTTTTGTATAAAGAACACACTTCGTTAGCATTATTAGTATTACCAGCTCCAGAAATGTTTTAACTGAATCAATATTGCCGGGGTTTCATGAGCCTGTAAATGAATATCTCCTTTGAGACATGTTGTATAACATGCAGCTGACAAGGTACATTTGTCTTTGACTGTTCCATTGTGTGGAGCTCTCTCAAGCCAAAAGGCAAAGTGAGTAAGTAATTAATCTCTACCATGGCAGAGTTTCTCGGAGAGAACACGGAGATCCACAGATCGAGGAGATGAACATCGGGGAGGCCGCTGAACCAGAGGGACGGGGAACCGGTATGAAGGGTTTGGCTCTTTCATTCCATCAAAATTTAAGACTGTTTATTTTGTAAATCCATTCTATGAGTTTTACAAATCATAAATTTTAGATTTCCCCCTTAAAATAACTTTGTAATTTACCCAAAGCTTGTTTAAAAATACTCGCTTTTTAATAAAAAATTGAGGAGCGGGTTCTGTCAAAAATTTATTAAAAAGACAATGTTAAATGTTAAAACCCAAAATTTCTTGGACAGTGTGATATGTTTCCTGCAGTTGTGTACTTACAATATCCCAAAAGTTCCTAAAGATTTTTAATTTCAGAGAAATTCCAATTTTAAATAATGGCTCGTCCATGTTCACTTGTCGCCTGTCAATGACGTAATATCCGCGTTATCCTTGCTTTCCGCTCGTACTGCCATAGTAACCATGGCGACAGACGTGGACAACTGCGTTACGTCTAGCAGCACGCTCACGCTGTTGTTGACGTTTCGTTTAAACATTATGGACCATGGCGAGCAGACTTTGGGACAAAAGGAGAACTAAAACGTGGATCAATATCAGTGGGGCGTTTTCGAGATGGCGAGAGGTGTGATTTATTAGACAGGTGAGCACATAAAACTAATCAATGCTATGTAGCTCAACATGATGAAATGTTAACGTTAGAATATGATCAGTGTGTTATTCTAATGTTGATCTAGCTTACTGCTAGTCTCATACAGACAAACTGACACATAACATTACAACTTTCAACACACTCAAATGCAGTTTAGTGTGATTGTGTAGACCAAGTGAAACAGCGCTGTGTTAAGTTACCTCATAAGATTCATTCGTCTAATAAACTGACCTGTGTGAGTAGTAATTCAACACTTGCGGGTAGTTCAGTAGAATGAATTGTCCTTATTCCTTTAGCTATATCCGTGGGACTCGCGTGTGGCGCTGATATCTGTCTCTCATTAGCAATAGGGACCTGCTTCATACCACAGTCATGTTAAAAACATCAATGTATTCATTCATTCATAAACATTATTAAATCCATCAGCATAACGACAAGTTCCATAATTCCGCTTAAGCGTTTGCGTTGTGGCGAAAGCATTGAAGCGAAACGCATCAACCTAACTTACGTGTTTGTTATTGTAAGAGGTTAGTGACCACTAGCGGCGAAAAAAAATACATAGCTTTAATGTATTCACATTTGTGTTGTTTTACTGCATATCACCACATATTTCTTTCCATCCTGATGCATTTTGGACAGTATCAAAGGACCACCTACTCGCTTGTCAATCATCCACTGCGCCTCTGATGAAATTGAATAAAAAATTGTAATTGAATAAAAGTGACAGTAAAAATATTTATAATGTCACAAAATATTTCTATTTTTTTAAAAAAAAATGCTGTTCTTTTGAACTTTCTATTCATAAACGAATTCGGAAAACAAATGTATCACAGTTTCCACAAAAAAATATTAAGCAGTACAACTGTTTTCAAAATTGAAGATAATAAGAAATATTCCTTGTGCAGAAAATCAGCATATTCAAATGATTTCTGAAGAATCACATAACACTGAAGACTGGAGTAATGATGCTGAAAATTCAGCTTTGTCATCACAGGAATAAATTAAATTTAAAAATATATTAAAATAGAAAACAGTTAATTTACATTGTAATAATATTTCTCTATATTAGTGTTTACTGCATTTTAATCAAATAAATGCCGACCCCAAGCTTTTGAATGGTAGTGTATATTAGGCACAGTTAGTAATGAAGAGATGATGAGTTTTACATGTGTTAGATGAACAAATCACCTAAACTGTGCATTTATGGAATGGTTCAGTGTCTCTTCAAACCTTAATCTTGGTTATCCTCTCTCTACCACTAGATGGCATTATAAATCCAGGCTTCTCTGTGACTGTCAGTAGTCATGAGTTGCACCCTGGTCATTTACTGACATTTGCAGTCACCACTCACAGCTGAATCCTCATTATTAGAAAACCACAGTATTAATACTGAGAAGTTGGAACAACATTTGTTACAGCTGTGTCTGAGCAGAATGATCTGTAATTTCAGGAGCAGCTGTGACTGATTTTGATGGAGATGGACAGCTGGATCTTCTGGTGACACATGGGGAAAGTGCGGCTCAACCCATTTCATTGTATCGAGTCACTCAGGTGAGAACATGGCTGAATCCGAAATTGCCCCCTATACCCTCATTCACTATACCCTACGTTAGTCTACTAATACAGTTCACTTGAAGGAGTGAATGAAAACGAGTGAGTGAATTCGGACAGCTGTTGAGCATACATCGGTTGTATACTCATTATTGCGGTGAAATGTGGGATAGAATGAGTGCACTCGATAACATTCACAATGGTTTCGGACACCACTACAAATGGGGGGTGGGGGGTTAAATCATTTACACTTGGTTTTATCAACTTTGTCTGTAAAATTGAAAGTACAGTATCTGCAAATGAGACTGTATAAAAGATTATACAGTATAACATGAATGTGGATAACATAGAACAGATAATATGGTCTAGAAAGAATGTGATGGAACTATTTGAGTTCATTTTGAAATCGTTGACTTTTGGCAAATTATCTTGGAATTATTTCTCAGACAAAATATCTCTTTTTGATCTTGAGGAGAGAAAATTGAGATTTTTAAAGTCGGCATGAAGCGAAAGTTGCGTCTGTCTTCCCTATTATGACGTTTGTATGTCAGAGTAATATGGCTTCTTAAATAAGGTAAAAGTAGGGCAGGACTTGATATTTTATCCATTTGGAATTGATTGGATTGTTGATAGTTAGTTGATCTCCTGTGAGTGACAGGTAGTCCCACCCTCACACCAGTAAACACTTCATCAGAGAAGAGAAGATATGTTGTTACAAGAGGAAGGGGAAGTTACTTTATATAAAAAAAAAAGCCCTCATCTGTATTCAGATACATAATTTATAATACATACTGCAATACTCCATAAAATGAGAATTGTCCATTTTGATTTCATAGTGACTTTAAGAGATCTAATTTGTCCTCTAAGAGTCTATTTGGTCCAAATAGGCATGCATCATGATAGTTGCTTGTTAGTTTATTGAAAGTGTTTTGCATTTTTGGTTCATTTTAACATCTGAAAGTTTTTACATTGTTTTTCTGACACTGAGTTTATAACTTGTTGATTTCTCATTGCAGGGCTCAACTAATAAATGGCTCCGTGTGATTCCACGCACACAGTTTGGGGCTTTTGCTCGTGGGGCAAAGGTGATTGTCTATACCAAGAGAAACGGCCCTCACACACGCATTATAGATGGAGGATCAGGGTACTTGTGCGAGATGGAGCCAGTGGCTCACTTTGGACTAGGTATTTATTTCTTTTCTACTTTCTTTCCCTAAAAAGTCTGCCTAAACAATCTTTGCTGGAAAATTACATTTAGAAAGAAACAGCTATGAAAATGACCAGACCTGTAAGATATCTATTTCACAAGTACATCCACCGTCTCGAAAATGTTTGGGGTCGCCGAGCAGCGGGAAAACAAAAATTCGCTCTGCTGACTCATTACAGAGAAACAATTATGATGTAACTCCAGGTCATGTTCAGTGGGGGGCTTCAGGTCTCAGTAACATTATCCTCCGCTTGGAGGCCGGCTCCTTTAATATCCCCATTGACTGGAGGCCCGAAGAGAAGCCTGCAGGTGCAGCAGCCAGTGGCAGCGGACCAGGACCTTTTCCCCACGGCTCGGCCGTTTTACAGATGCTTCGAGGCACATGGCTTCATCTGGGAGCTCTCGGATGGATTTGTGGCAGGAATAGGCTGCCAGCTGGAAGCTCGAATTGTTCTGAATGTGCTGTGAAAAACAAAACGATAGCAGTTTGCAGCATGCTTCAGAATCCATCTGAAACCCTCCACCTTCCACAGCTCCACCTGTATAGATTTGCTACAAGTAATTTTATATATGCTATTTGTGCGGCAGCAGCATGTCTTATATGCCACAGCAGCGTATCAGTGTTTGTATTGGCTGTAGCAAGTCCCTGTACTTGTTCTGCAGTGGCAACAATAATCTACAACAACAGAAATAATTAACAGCAGCAGCAATATCAGCAGCAGTAGTGTAGCAGAGCTACTCCGCCAAGACCAAATACATTCACATTGCCATGCGTAAAAAAAGAGTGTTCATGATATAACTAACAATTAACAATATTTATACAGCATTTATTAATCTTAGTTAATGATAATCACAGCATTTACTTTTTTAAGATTACTTACATTTTTAAGATCAAAAGTTTTATCTGTTAACTTTAGTTAATACACTGTGAACATAAACATGAGCCTTTTTATTAAAAAGTGCGGTAAGTGATTTTTGAAAAACACTGTTGATAGTTGGACGGACCGAGCACCACAACAAACTTGTAGCCTATCAGCAGTCGGGGGCGTGTCCACTCATGATGGGGGAGGAGAGAGAGCGAGCTAGAGGAAAAGTTGAATAAAAATACATTACAAAAGAGAAAAGGTCTGAGGAATTTCATAGCCAAAAGGAGGGCTATGATAAGGCAAGAGCTTTATGACCTATGTTAATATTAGAAAAGTTTTCCAGTGCTGGAGAGACCTAAGTGGGAAGGCTTAAAAATGGCCTTCAGTGCTAAGGTTTGCGTTGTTTCTACTACATACGTGAGTAACATTGGTTTCGTCATGTCTGGTGCTTGTGTGGTGCGGGCACATATCAACAAACTCTTGCTTGTATATTCCTTGTCATTCGGTCGTCATCTTTGCTTTATTTTTCACAAAGCATGATCTTGCTTCACATCTGCTATAATAAAAAAAAGAAAAGGGGTTTTTGGGTTGATCAACTCTGTTCAACAACAGTTTTGAGAAATCGCTTACTGCACCTTTAACATTAACAAAGGTGATACATGCTGTAAGAATGTCGCTCATTGTTAGTTCATGTTAGTTAATGCATTAAATAATGTTAATAAATGAGATCTTATTGCAAAGTGTTACCCCTTTATTAAATAAAAACCCAACAGATGCCCAATGTGTCTTCCCCAACTAAACTGTGTCTTTCAGTAAGCGCTAGTGAAATGTCATGCTTTTTGTCTTGAAGAGACACCTGTGCCAGTCCGGGCCATGCCAGGTGCCCAGTGGATCTGTTTACCTAAGAAATGTCACTTTAATTAAGAACTGGGAAGGCGGTCAGCTTCTCTCCTGCTTGACTAAAGGCTATAATGGAAGGAAAGTCTAGAGCCCACCCTGTCCCTCCTCATCTCTGCTCCTTTGAACTTCTGCCTTCCTCCTCCACCACATTCATTTATAATGGATGATCTCTCCATTCATGATCACTATGACAATCTCCTCTAACTGCCATGTTAATTGCTGTCCCGCTGTCTGTGAGAAAGTGTCTTTGACAATCAGATTGAAGTCAGTAAATGGATGCTGCTGTAAACCTTCTTAAATGAAGTGCTTTTTCAACCACCGTGCCATTTATATGGCTCCTTATTTCATCCACTGAACAACAGACAGATTTCTTCGGTCTGGCATATTAGAGCCTCATTGCTGTAATGCCTCAGTGTCTGCTATGCCAGAAACTCTCTGGCCCATGAACCCCACACACCGGCAGTCATGAGAAACCGGTTTTGCCGACATCAAATGAGACGTATTCAAGCCTCGCTGCTCACGAAGCTGCCCACAGCTGAGACTGAACACATTCTTGTGCATTTGTTTAAGAGTCTACATGGTATGTGCCAAACCAGAGCCTATTCCAACCTGGCTTTTGCCGAGAAACTTCTTGGGAGGGCCCTTTCTCCAGAATGGTATTTTTCCATGGAGAGCTGTACATTAAGAAAATAAATCATTCATTATGTCTCCTAAGCCTAAGGGGAAGTTATAAAGGGAGACTGTTCGTAAAGTATTAAAAGGATTGCTTCTTTTCCACCCTGACAGGGAAAGATGTGGCCACCAGTGTGGAAGTCTTCTGGCCAGATGGACGTTCTGTGGCTAGGCCTCTGGAGCCCAGTGATATGAACAAAGTGATGGAGATCTATTACCCTGAGAATGAGGAGGCGGCGACCCCAGCGCTGGAGATCGAGGTACATACCTGTCATTCTCAAGTCAAGTCACCTCTATTTATATAGCGCTTTATATAATACAGATTGTTTCAAAGCAGCTTTACAGTGATAAACAGGAAAATAATTCAATGATGTAAACTGAATCACTGTAAAGCAGCTCTAAAAAGACAACACTAAAAAAACATTTTTCAGTTGAGATTAGTTGATTCGGTTTGGTTCAATAACTGTGCAAAGTTCATCAATATGGAATGAGTTCAATTCAGCTATAAACAGCTCTGGAGAAAACAATGATGTGTTCTTTCTTTCTTTGAAAAGTGTAATTGTTGTATTCAACAAATGATCTTTATTTCCACAGTGTGGACCAGGATTTGAGGTCAACGAAAACAGCCGTTGCACTGGTAAGTATTTGAGCTCTGTGACTTCTAACCTTCCGTTAAGCCTAAATCCCATAATGGATTGCAACAAGGTGACAAAATGAAAGATGGTGGAATAAGCAAGAGTAATGTCAATGACAAAATATATAAATCAGCATGTTAGAATGGTTTATAGAGCATCATGTGACACTGAAGGCTGGATTAATGGCTGCTGAATATTCAGATTTGCCATTAAAGGAATACATATTTTAAAAAAATCAAATAGTTATTTTAAATTGTAATAATATTTCACAATATTACTGTATTTCTAGATTTTTAATCAATAAATGCAGCCTTGGTGTGTAAAAAGCAAAATTATAGACTAAGCTTTGACTTTTGATTTGAAGTTAGGAATATTTAGCTCTTTTTAAATGTTTTTTAAAATGTTTTTCTTTTGCAAAAATAAAGGCAAAAAAAAGCCCTAAAATAAAGTTATTGGGTCTTTAGCTTAGCAACATGGCAAGCGTTATTGAAATTGTGAGTCAGTTCTCCTATGTGATTCACAATGAAATCCCTGTTTGCATAATGTGGTGCAGAGTAATCCAAATCAAGCACTTGAGTTATAAATTTCCATTTCAGTTTGGATTTTGTCTTAATGGGAAGCTACCTATTTAGGCATCAGACAGCAAGACAGTGCAGCAGGTGTTGGTACAGAAGCCATGTCAACCATCATTTGTTTGATAGTAGAAGCTAAGCTTGTAGAAGCGATCCACTTGCACAAGTAAATGTGGCTGTCACCATAGCATCATGTATCAGACCTCATATTTATTCCACTCCTCTTCACTCCCTAGACCGAGACGAGTGCACACAGTTCCCGTCTGTCTGTCCCTCTGAGCGCCCCGTCTGCACGAACACGTACGGGAGCTTCAAGTGCCGTGCAAACAAGAGGTGTAACCAGGGATACGAGCCTAATGATGAAGGTACAGCATGTGTAGGTGAGTTGAGACTAAAGCCAGGTGATCAGGCTGGGTTGATGAGATAAGATGCCCTGGAGAAAAGCTGTTTTCTCACATTTCACATAGGTAGACTTTCACTTCAGCTTTGGGATTGGGGGTGTAGTTGAGAAAATAGATTTTCTAACTCTTTTGGCATCAAAAAACTACTGTCAGGATTTACGGAAGACAAGCAGTGAAAAATTAGCGCTAAAAAGGTGTGGACACGGTTATGTTTGAGGCTGACCGTATTGCATGCATTTGTAGGAGTTTCCATGTCAGACGCAAAAATTATGGTAGGAGAATATTTAAATGAATCACGCAAGGTGATTTACTAAGGTTTGCACTAGTCAATTTACTGGTGTTTGCGCCATTATTTACCACCCAAAAGCACGTTTTAAACCAGATGCTAATTTGTGCTGCTCATGGTAGATTGCGTTGGTCGTTCTGGAAATTATCCGGCTGAATGACCAATGAATGTTCTTTCATTTACGCGTCGTCAGTAGATCACGCGTAGAACTCTCCACTTACATTTGCGCTTTTTTGGAATTACGCTCTCACTCTAATTTGCCCTGTTTAGTAAATCTGGCCCTAAAACTAATTTAAAATGTGTTCTCTACAGTGTCAGAAAATATCTCAATACTCTCTAAAAATATTCTCAGATTTGCAAAGATACCAGAGTCTGCAAGTGATTTGAATATAAACTCAAACATTTTTCACTTACAAGACCAAATGATGCAAATGTATTCTCTCTCTCTATATTCTTACTTTGCATCAACTATATATTTCTAGTACTCCCAATTCATTTTACGTTTAAAAGTTGGTGTTGTTTTAGTTTATTTTAAACAATTTTCACTCAAAAATTTCTAAGAAATTTCACAAATATTTACAAAGAAACGGCAAGTAACAATGCATTACAATGAATTATAGACTTTCCTAAGTACAAGTACTTGAAATATGTCAGGGTTTAATTTCAGTTTTGGTTGTTGCTCTGGTTGGTTGTGTTTATTTCGTTAGTTACTTAGTTTGCTTGCCATGACCACGAGATCTCAAAAATTTCTCAAAACTCTGCTCAGATTTGCAAAGATATCAAAATCTGCATTATTTCAATATGAACTAAAAACATTTCTTAGACCAAATGAGGCAAATTCATTTTATAACTATATATTCTTACTTTACATCAACTATTGTCTAATATTTTCCTATTTTCATTGCAATTAATTTTAAGTTTAAAATAGTAAATGCACCTAAAAAAGGTTTAGGATGTATTTGAAACAGTTTTCACTTATAACGTGCTAGTAAATTTTACAAACAATTACAAAGAAATGGCGATTAACACGTTACATTTTGAAGTAGAAAGAGTGAGATTGTATTTTCTTGTAAAATGTACTTCAAGAAAATCATTTTAAACAGTGTAGTTTGTGTAATTTATACAATTGTGTGTGTAATTGTATACTCTTCCCTCTTCTCTGCAGCTCAGGTGGCTTATTTTGGAGGAAACAGGTCCTCAGCCTCCAAACTCTTCGAGTCTCGTCTTTGGCCTCTACTTACTCTCTTCACTACCTTTACTGCTTGCTTTGGGGCATAAAGGGCAGTGCCTCCCCTCTCCTGACATCTCTGCCACCCTGCTTGGTCTCTGATTCTCTGCTTTCCTTTCTTTTTTGCACTGAGGTGTTTGGACGTCAGCTGTAAACTGAACTCTTCATGGATCTGTCGCTCCTGCAATGTTGTCACTAACAGACCTGTATAAAAAATGCTTCGCTTTCCAGTTGGGAACCACAAAAAATCCATGTTTTTAGGACAGAACAAACATTCTGACTCCATCTAGATTGAGGGAAACTCAATGACCTTCATGTCCGTCAACTATGATGTGGGATACGATTGTAATTTTAGTGATATTTATAAAAGGCCGTGTCCCAGCGTGTTACAGGCACATAAACAGGCGATGAGTTCTTGCGCGTAAAGTCTCTTGTGGGCAGCAGCGTGTTTGCAGGTTTTTCAGGAGAGCATATGCCCGGCCATCTGTTTCACGCGAGGTTACATTCCTTGTTCTCTGAATAATACATTCACATGAGATTTGTACCTTAAACTTTTGACCCTCACCAGAACTCACGACTGCCCTCGGGATTGGTGCATGTTTTTGGCATGGATGAGTGTCGCAAAATCTGTTTTATTTAGCAAAATGTTGTTCAGATTTACACACATGGGATTTCACAGCAATCTAGCTGCAGAAACATAGACCCAGATCTTGTCATGAGGTAAAACTTTTATTATTCTTAATTTAAGCATCCTGTTATAGAAGGTGTCAGGTTCAAGTTCACTCTTAAAAATAAAAGTTCCAAAAGTTTTTTTTAATTTATTTAGCAATGCCACAAAAGAAACATTTTTAGTGAACCTTTCAGTTAACAGTAATTAAAAGAATAATTTTATTAAAACTTTATTTTCTAAGTGTGAAGAACATTTTAACATCATAAATAACCTTTTTGCTACTTTAAAGAACCTTTTGTGGAATGGAAAGATTCCATGGATTTTTAAGGTTCTTCATGGAAACTTCGATGCCAATAAAGAACCTTTATTTTTAAGACTAGAGTATGTCAAAGTTTCATTTGAGTCTTTGTTGTTTTATTTTATTTATTTTATTATGTTTATTATTTTTTCATTGTTTTATTTATTTATTTATGGCCATTACCATGGCCAAACAGTTTTTTATGTTTTAAAGTTATAATATTTTAAAGCTCTGTAAAGAGATATTTTCTACTAAAGTAAAATGTATCCATAGCCAATGTCCATAATATATAATACGTAAAAACACCTGGAACTTCTGTGTGATGTTACAAGCCAAATAGTAGTTTTCTGTAGGACATAGGTGGAAATTTAAAGGAATAGTTCACTCAAGCATGAAAATTGTCACTACTTATCTTTTGTTTCAAACCTATGCTGTTTTTTTCTTTCTGTACATGGGAAAGATTCTTCACACCTCGTTTGCTCAAAAAATGATCCCAAAACCCATAAATGCATCATAAAATAGACTGCTTGTAGCCCATACAGTCTTCTTAGGCCATGTGATAGTTTTATCTGAAGAACAGACCAAAGATTAGGTCATTATTCAATGAAAATGTGTCTGTTTCTCACACAGAGCTTGTAAGTGGCTTAATAAGTCTGCAAAGATAGCACACAAGTCATATGGACCACCTTTATGGTGTTTTGTTTTGAGTAAATATATGCCAGAATTTTATTTTTAGATGAACTAATGCTTTAGATCATTATTTACTGGTAATGGTTTTGAATTGGGAATATTACCGTTTGCTATGCAGAAGATTCACCAAAGGTTAATGAACCGCATGTGGTTCAATGAAAAGGCATTTTAAAATGAAGAACGAGCTCCATTTGCATAGTCGTTAGCTTTGGGTGTACATGTTGTTATTCCCTGCAGAATGTCCTTCACTGAAATGAGTCTGCTTAGACAGGATTTCAGTTCATCCCTGTTGTTACAGAGTTCAGAATCCACATTCATTGCATTTTTTTAAACATTGTGTGCTGTCATAACTCAGGCGCCTCAGAAACATTTGATATGAATCCACTGTGTTCTGGAGGTCTTAAATAACTTCTGAACTGACTCATAATGTGTACATTGGCTAAAGACCCGTCAGTCTCTGGGGGAGAATATATTCTCTTTATTTTATTACACTGTTCTAATGTTCCATGCCGAGTCTCACGCGGAACGTCAGATCTCACATGAGCTGACAGATGCCACCTATAATTATTGTTGAAATGATAATGATATGTAGTTAGAGAGCAGATTAAATCAAGCTCACCTAAGTGTCATGGCTACAAGGAAAGGCACAGTGTAGAATCTCAAGAAATGCATGTTAATTAAAGGGATGAAACTGATCAGTCTTCATATTTTCCGCCAAAGCAATTTCTGTTGAAAATACCAGCATGAATTTGTATGCTAGTCCAGACTGGTTAAAACTGTTTAACGAAAAAAAGACTGGTTAAGCCTGGTGGGCAGAACAGCATGCAAAACACGTGTTTTCAACAGGGTTGGTAAAGTACTGAATGATCGATCAGATTATATGAAGAGCTGCGCCTGATGGTGATGTCATCTCTAATTTCATGTGAAAATGGTTTATTGGAAATAGCACACAAGTCTATTACTTTAAAAAAAAAAAAAGATGGCAGGGTTCGATCCAGTGAATCCAATGCCTAGTGGCTCCATTCTTTTGCAGAATTCACTATAATTTGGGATCCATGTATAAAATAAAGTCAAGATCTTTTTCTGTCTTGTGTTTGTCTTGGTTTTTGTCGCAGCAATGTCCATGAGCCTCCCAGAATGGTTTTAGAAGCCTGTGTCCACCTTAAAGTAAAAAATACAAAGCTGAGTTGTAGAAATTATATGATTACATTAAATACTTAGCGGCTTATTAGTTAGAAAGTGCAAAATTACTTTCAGTTAAAAGTAAAACAACCATTTTATATAGGCAAATTGATTAATCGTGATTAATCGCATCTAACATACGTTTGTGTTTATTTAAAGCTGCAGTCCATAGTTTTTAGACCTGCCATCTTAAAAAGGGGGCTTCCAAGATGGCGCCGTTGTATGTGGCTCGCCGTCTGTTGCTCTCCTTCTCATTTTGACATTTTGTTATTTTATGTTTGTTTTTATGTTTGTCCCTACTGACCTCGGACTGCAATATGTCATTTGTGTATTATCGTCAAACACTACTAAATATCCGCATAACTATCGATTCAACCAAGAGTGACGTTGATGAATATTGCCGATTTCCACCACCTGCGCACCAGCACCTTCCTGCACAACTGCGCTGGTATCCCGCTGATCTTCCTTGGAGGTGACGGCGTCGGAGGAAGCGTGGCAAGCGGGGTGGAATTGCTGCTGAAGTCTCTTGCGCAGCCTTTGCCCATGTGTACTGGTCCTGCGCTAACCTACGAGCGCCGCTTCGCCAGTGCTTTTGCATGGTCTTTCCCCACACATCGGTGGCTTCGACCTGTTGTTCGAAGCTCTTCGCCTGCGCTCTCGCGCATCGTCTCCCCCAGCTTTCGACGTCGTGGAGTGAATCTTCTCAATCTTCGCTTGCTAACGCGAACAACACAGCTAGAGGAAGCTGCACCGCCACTTAAGGTGGCTTTGATCAACGCCCGGTCAGTAGTAAACAAGACATTTTTAATAAACAATTTCTTCACGACGCAGGATTTGGATATCTTATTTATTACTGAGACATGGATTAAGCCTGATGAGTTAACTCCTTTCACTGTACTAGTTCCACAGGATTGCCTTTTCTTTAATTCACCGCGGCTTTCTGGCCGTGGGGGGGGGACTAGCGTCAGTGTTTAAAAAACATTATCCCTGCCGCAGTCTAATAACTAGCCCTTGCCGCACCTTCGAAGTGCAATTGGTGCAGCCCACATCAACTAACTCACTGGTATTTGCCTTGGTTTATCGTCCGCCTCAGCCGAATAAGGATTTTTTAAATGAGTTTGCAGAGTTTGTGGGGGATCTTGTTACTAGATATGATAGAATTTTAATTTTGGGTGATTTCAACATCCATGTGTGCTGTGATTCTAAGCCACTCTCCAAAGAGTTTCTAAGTCTTACTGCTTCTTTTGGCTTGGATCAGTGGGTGTCTGGCCACACTCATATTCAGGGACATATTCTAGATTTAATTTTATCACGTGGTTTACTTGTATCGGACATTAGCATCAGTAATACTGGCATGTCGGATCATTTTCCGATTCTGTTCTCTCTACCTTTTAATGATTCTACACATAAGCATCATACTTGCTCACGGATGACTCGAATTTTCAATGACTGTTCAAAGAAGGACTTTGTGGCATTATATCCCGGTTTACATGAGAATCTAGACATGGTTCCATCTTTAAGTTCCTTAGATGCTGATAATCACTTGAATTTGTTTAATTCTATTTGCTCTAATGTCTTAAATGCTGTTGCTCCTCCTAGGTAAAAGAAACATAAACATAATCATGCTTTAAAACCATGGTTCAATGACAATGTTCGTTCTCTCAGACAGATCTGTAGAAGGGCTGAACGCAAGTGGAACAAGGACAGACTACATGTTTCCTATGAAATTTTAAAGGATTCCCTCTCTGCTTTCCAGCGAGCTGCTAAAGCTGCTAAATGTCACTACTTTTCTGAGCTGATTCGACTTAACAGTAATAGGCCCAATGTTTTATTTACAACAATTGATTCTGCTCTAAATCCCCCTACTAACCAGTTCCCAGAGATGTCGGACTCTCTCTGTGAGGAATTCGCCATATATTTTAACGAGAAGATCTCATTGATTAGATCTCAAATGCCTTTGTCAGCCTGTATGCCACTTGGAGTCCCCGTATGCTCATCCATATGGTCTGTCTTTGAGCCTGTCTCCCTTGACTCTATAAATGAGATTGTTACAATTTTAAAACCTACTAGTTGCTTTCAGGATGTGATTCCCACTATATTTTTTAAGCAGGTATTTCATGCTATCGGTCCTGACTTGTTGTCTATTATCAACAAATGTCTTCACACCGGGGTTGTTCCCAACAGCCTGAAACATGCTTCAGTTTTGCCTAAACTTAAGAAGTCCAGTTTGGATTCGACAATTCTGAGTAACTTCCGCCCAATTTCAAATTTACCCTTTATCTCAAAAATTCTTGAAAAAGTGGTTTTGAGTCAACTCTGGTTTGGTTTTAAATCTCGCCACAGTACGGAATCTGCACTTCTAAGAGTCATGAATGATATATTGCTGACTACAGATACCGGGCAATCCGTGGCTTTGGTCTTGTTAGATCTTAGCTCTGCTTTTGACCTGGTCGATCACAATATTTTAATTTCTCGTCTTGAAGCGTGTATGGGTTTTCGGGGTACAGTGCTACAATGGTTCCGCTCGTACTTATCTAATAGGACTTACTCTGTCCGTATTGGGCAACAGTGTTCTTCAGAAATTAAACTGGGGTCTGGCGTTCCACAGGGTTCTATTCTTGGCCCGGAACTGTTTAATCTATACATGCTCCCCTTGGGTTCTATTTTATCTAGACATGGGGTCTCTTTCCATCTGTATGCCGGTTGACACTCAAATGTACTTGCCTTTGAAGCGTGATGATAAGCTTGCTTTAAAGCCAATATTGGACTGTCTGGATGAACTGAAACTTTGGCTTTCTAGTAACTTTTTGAGTCTCAATGAGAGCAAAACTGAAATTATCTTGTTTGGCCCCAATGATCGTAGTACTCATGATTTTGATCTACAAACGTTGTTACCATATAGCACCACCTGTGTTCGGAATTTGGGGGTCTGGTTTGATAACAACCTCAAATTTGATAAGCAGATAGGTGCTGTGGTTAAGTCCTGTTTCTTTCACCTCCGTTTTTTAGCCAAGGTTAAGCCCTTCTTGTCTGCTAAGCACTTTGAGATTGCCCTACATGCATTCGTAACATCCAGATTGGACTATTGTAATTCTTTATTTATTGGTGCCCCACAGAAATGCATCACTCGCTTACAATTGGTTCAGAATGCAACTGCACGCCTTCTCAAAGGGAAGCGTAAATTTGAACACATAACACCAGTGCTGATTTCGCTTCACTGGCTACCGGTTAAATTCAGAATTGATTTTAAAGTTCTCTTATTTGTTTTTAAGTCATTACAAAACCAGTCTCCACAGTACCTATCTGAATTACTTCGCCCAATCACCCAGTCAAGGTCACTCAGATCGGGGGACTCTCACTTACTATCTGTCCCTCGAACCAGACTAAAGAACAGGGGTGATCGCGCCTTTGCAGCATTCGGACCTAGGTTATGGAATAGCTTACCGGATCACATCAGATCTGCCCAAACTCTGTCAATTTTTAAATCTACTTTGAAAACTCATTTCTTTTCAATAGCTTTTAATATAGCTTGATGCGTGTGTCTTTACATTGTACTTGTATGTTATGTCTCTTGGCCTTGTTAAGCACTTTGGTCAACGTCAGTTGTTTTTAAATGTGCTATACAAATAAAATTGTATTGTATTGTATTTTCCTCTTTGTCACCATCTATCTTCGAAATCTGCAATTGCAGTTATTCGCGGAATTATCAACTTTACATGGGTTGTGCCTCGGCACGGATCCACCGGATCCATAACATCCACTTTTGTTCTGCCAACTAAGGGGAAAAATTAATTAAATCGATTAAATCTAACGATTGCTTATCATATCACGTCAAACCGTGCAAATTATACATTGTTCTCAAATTGTTAATGTTAATAGCATCAGCATTGCCTTGTTTTCACATGGGCCCAGTTGCAGTCTCTTTTTTTCTGTAGCCTGTCCGAAGTCTTTTTTACATTTTACAAAGGGAGAATCTCCAGTTATCACTGGTGATTGTCGTTTGTACCTTTCTGGATCTGCCATCAAATTGAAAAGTTTAATGATATCAAGTGCTGTGAGAAAAGGCTATAAATCTCCATCTCCAACATCCTCACATGCGATATAGCCTACTAGCCGAGACACCTTCTTTATGTGTACAGATGTGACGTAATGACGCAAAGACGCTCGAATTTCCTGAGGAAATCCACTAGTGCCACTGGAATTAAAAACATTATTACAAGCTTACCATTTTGAATCGAGCTAAGGCAAGCAGATAGTTTTGAACACTGGCTGGTTATGTACTTGCTCAAACATTTATTTTGAAAAAATTTTAACCCCAAAAAGTTTAGGACTGCAGCTTTAATATACGTGTGTGTAGATATACGACAAATAGAAATCTGGCTAGAGAGGCCAATCTACTTCGAGTGAAACTAAATGAGCCAATGCACATTGGCATGCAATCATTTGCATCAGCTGTTCAGCCATGCAGCACGGGCATATAATGAGCAGTAGGTGCGATTGCACTTCAGATTTTTGCTGAGGAGCCGAGCCGAAATGCTGAATGCCCCAGTTGGCCGCAGCAGATGTGACGACAGGACGTGGCGTCTCCATTCCCTCCTTCACGGAATGAGGGTTATCATTTGTAACCTAGACGTTCCTTTTCAGTCGGTCAGTCGACACCACATCGAGACAGGCGAATAGGAATCTGACTCCATCCAGCGCCCTGTGCAAGCCTCTTGCCCCTTCTTGCCTGGAAGGACGATAGGAGAGGGCTTACACAGAGTATATCTGTCACTGTTGTTCCGTGATAACCCATACAGGAGAACGCTGTGGAACCCACATTATTCCCCGAAGGAGTTATGTGGAGATACATATGGACTAACCCAAAGGTTGTACTGCATATGAATACTGGGTGACTTAGCCCAAGGGAAATACACAGGCTTCCGTTTAGGAGCAAGAAATACACATATGGGATGCCCGCAGGGTCACACATATGGGACCCAGATTAGACCTGGTTCTCAAGGATTCAACGGATAAAGGCCTGGCGCCGGATGCTCCGCCATGTCCGGGCCGAGGTTGTTGGAGGACTCAACAGGTTTTTCCTGTGGGCAACTCGAGGCAGTTGATGTGCCAAAGCAGATGGGGGCCCGTCCACACCCCTGACACTGCATACCCGTTGTACATGGCACCCCAGCCGGTGGCAGAGGCATCTGTGAACACCACAGCATGCCTTGACACCTGTCCCAAGGGCACTCCTGCCCGCAGGAAAGAGGGGTCTGACCACGGGCTGAAGGTCTGATTGTCACCCGGTGAGTGCAGTGATGCCACGCCCATCTCGGGACTCGGCCGTGTGTCCAGTGTCCAGTGCTGAAGCGATCTCGTATGGAGAAGCCCAAGCCACTGCCATATGCGCCAGGAGTCTCTGAAAAAATTTCAGTCGGACCACCGTCCTGCCTTTGAACGTGTTCAAGCAGTTCAGCACCCACTGAGCACGTTCCTCTTTGAGGAATCCAACTCCATACCGAGAAAAGAGATCCTCTGAACGGGGGAGAGCTTGCTCTTTTCCCAGTTGACCTGAAGACCCAATTGGCTGAGGTGCCTGAGCACGAGGTCCCTGTGTTCACATAACTGATCTCAAGAGTGTGATAGTATGAGCCAGTCGTCGAGATAGTTCAGGATGCAAACGCCCTGTTCTCTCATGGGAACAAGGGCCCCCTCCGTGACTTTCATGAAGACATGGGGAGACATGGACAGCCCGAAGGGCAGGACCTTGTACTGATATGCTCGACCCTCGAACGCAAAGCGCAGATACGGCCTGTGTTGAGGAAGAATCGGAACTTGAAAGTACGCGTCCTTCAGGACGATCGCTGCAAACCAATCTCAGGGACGAATGCATTCGAAAATGCGTTTCTGCGTGAGCATTTTGAACGGTAGCTGATGCAAATGATTTCACGTCAATGTGTATTGGCTCGTTTAGTTTCACTCGAACTAAATTGGCCTCTCTAGCGAGATTCCTATTCGTTGGTCTCGACGTGGCGTCGACTGACCGACTGAAGAGGAACAATGTTATTTTGAACTTCCTTTTTTTCAGTCCTGAATTTTTTTAAAGCAGCACAACACAACTGCTTTCAACATTGATGACAATAAGAAATGTTTATTGAGAACCAACTTATTAGAATGATTTCTGAAGGATCATTTGACACTGATGAAAATTCAGCTTTATATCACAGGAATAAATTACATTTTAGAAAGTAGTTATTTTAACTTGGAATAAAATGTCACAATATTTCTGTTTTCACTGTATTTTTGCTTAAATAAATGCAGCCTTGGTGAGCATAAATGATTCCTTTTAAAAATAAAATAAATCCAAACTTTTAAGGCAATGGCTATTTACACATAATTTAGAATATTTTCTTAGCGATAGATATTTGCACTAAGTGCAAATAGCTATAGATCCTATTTACACTAAGTGCAAATAGCAATATATCCTATTTCCACTATATAAAATAGCAGTATTTTCTTTGCAATACGGAATAGTTGTTAGATACTATTTTCACCTCAGTATATTAGTAGGCTACATTATAAAACAGTATGCAATACAATAATAACATATTGAGTGTAAATTATTATATTTATTAAATATATGCCACCTTATTTGGACAATAAAGCCCCCCTACACCTACCTTATTATTAAATAACCGTTCTACACTTTAATTCCACCTTTCACATATTTTCTTCATATTTATTGAAAATAAATGTCTTTCCAATCTGATATGCGATGGGAAAAGGGAGAAGAACGAGTTTGTCAAAAGGTACGATTCGAACTCTAGTCGATCGCGTCAAAAGTTTCTTCAATACGCCTTACTCCCTATGCCACTGATGCTGATAGGTTACAGGTGTTTTTTGTATTTTTTTTTTATCTGGCCCAACCAGACATTGGTGGGTGGAGTTAGTGTAAATAACCTCAACCAATAAGTCAGGCTATTCGCACTTAGTGTAAATAGACACTCCGAAATGTTGGTAAGAATCCTAATGATGAAGTGCCTTCAGGGATGCCTGGTTGAAGCTTTATTTGTAATGATTCTCACAAAACCATCCATTTTAAACAAAACAAATACAAACATGAACCGAGTGGTTTGTATGTTTATTTAGTGGCTCATCATCTCCAAAGCAAACACTAACTTCAGCAGGTGTATGGAGGGGTCACATTGAAGAGAGCTGGTCTGTGTCTCAGACAGCGCTGGGCACGTTGGGTTACCCGAGGCTTTTACAGCTCTTTCTTGTAGGGGCTCGCTCAGGTTTTCAAGACATATTTCAGATTTGCAGACTCCCAATTTAGCCCAAGAGATAAATACTGTAGATAAAGAAATAGAATTAAAAAACTGAAAACTGGAGTGAGATCAAATCTCAGGAGAGGAAAGCAAACAGTCGTAGTCTGTCGAGATCGCTGTGTGTTCGTTCTCTCTGAATGCAACATTAGATTCCAAAGGCTGGGTCTGGGTTTAAAAGGGTGAAGGGGGATGACGAGCAGCACAAAGGTAGTAGCCATATCATCATGTTTTTTAGAGTAATGACCTTTACCATGAAAACATCACTCTTTTTTCATATTGGGAGACCTGGTTTTGAGCCAGTAGTGAAAAGTATGATTTAGTGATTTAGTGTCATCTTCAACTGAATGGGTATTTGGCCCTGTAATTCCAGTGAAAACAAGCTGTTAGGGAGGACTGACTCTATATATTCATATAGCCATGTTATAATATTAAATGTTTAAAATCACATATGTGTGCTGTTTGGGTGTCCACATACTTTTGGACATACTTGATGGGTTTAGAGAAAGCAAGAATAGAGTCATATTCAAATTCAAATCAATTATTAATTTCCTGTCCAGCTCTTCAGTTCTCTTTTGCTTCAATACTGTGCTGCTCTGATAAACCTATCGATGGGGTTGAAAATGAGTGGAGAACTTAGATGTTGAAGGGAATGGGATTAAAATCTGTGCTGATAGCTTGTATTCTAGATGTAAGAATTCTGTTGCTCAGTTTGGGAGGTCTGAACATCACTGACTGCCATTGTTTGCTGCCATTGGCATTCCTCATGTAGCAAATAGGCCAAACCAAAATGGCTCCTTCTCATAAATGAAGCACTTGAGGACACTTGGTATGATGGATTAAATAATTAAAACTTCTGGACTTTTTCTTCTACTCTTTGATCTTGGTTGATTTGTTTTGTCATTTATTAAACACATCGGCTTGAATATGTTCTGAACACGGATAGTTTTGGTCAGCTTTCAAGAAATTCTCTTGCTTGATGGTTTTGGATATTAATAATTCATATTTTATTTATTTTTAATATTTTTGGCTGATATTTATATTATTACACCATTTTACACTTGTTAAGATTTTAAGATATTTTTCAGTCTTCGTGTGTGGCTGAAAGGTTATTCTGTCACTGAACAGAGCAATATCTTCCTTAGGTCACCAAACAACAGGCTGTAGCTTTAAATTAGACCCTTACGGAGCTCCTAAAGGGACATGGTGATGGAAAAAAATGGGAGTTGGGAGAAAAATATATATTTCAATGCTTTTAATTTCTCATGGAAAAGTTTTGCGTTCCCCCGAGAAACTTTGCGTTCATTCACAAAACTTTGCGTTCCCTTGAGAAACTTTGTGTTTGCTCGCAAATAACTTAATTCTTTTCCCGCCAGTGTTTTTTTTTAAGTTGCCAGCCTCCACCAAGCATTTTTTAAAAATTCATGGCCCCCCGAATATTTTGTCGTATGAATATCTGAACGTGCAATATATCAAAAGAAAGAACATACCCTCTGCTTAAAAAACAAACAAACAAGCAAACATAAAAAAAAATTTATTCTAGCTTCATGCATTCTTTTTTTATCAACACTTGAATTTGGGTAAGTTTCATAAAAAAGCTACATTTTGATCAAAGCTGAGAAAATTGTGTTTTCTACAACATGCATTGGCAATGCTTTATCACTTTTTTTGATCTGGATATTCTCTGCTCTTTCAGAAGATACGTAATTTAGCGCCCCCTACCATATGTTTAAACAGGGAAAGCTGGAAAATTCCATCAATGGTGGGGAAGCGTTATGTCATCAATGACGGAAAAATTCAGTCAATGGCGGGGAAAGGATTAAAAGGTTTGCGAGCGAATGCGATTTTCCTGAGGTTTGCGTTCCCATCCAAGTTTCTCGGGGAAGGCAAAAAATATGCTAGAGAATGCTAAAGCATTGACATATTTTTCCTCCCATTTTGTATTTTTTCCCTTCACCATGTCCCTTTAGGAGCTCCATCACTAAATATATATGACAACAAAGCTTATTGCAACAGCACATATTTAGATTCAGCGTACTCTAGATATTACATCCTACAACATACACCACACATTCAGTGCGATTCAGTCTTTCAGTCATTCAGTCTTTGTGGTTGAACTCCATTAGCCAAAGCCAACAAGGTCGGCTCTTGAAAGAGAGATCCAAATGCAGTCAAACAATAATATTTGCAGACACTAAATACAGCCAGAAATAAAAGAGAAATGTCACGAAGACTGTATGTGTTCATCCTGTCTTATAAAGCTCTGCAGCCTGAGTGTTTAAAAAATACATTAAATGTGGCTTGAAGATTAAAACGATCATGTTCACAATTAAACTGGCATGTAACAATCAGAAGCGTGAAGAATTGGAGTTTTCCCTCTGTTAGGAGCTCATTCACACTGTGTACTGAGTGTAATTGGATCGAAATTGGCCACATTAAAAGCCATGTTAAAATTACATAGTGAGGTGAGATCACTGAAGACGGCGTAAATGCAAATGTGTGTAGAGTTGCTCAGCAAATAATCATTTTCATTTGTTTTTAAATGTAATGTATACATATAAAATAAAATTTTCTAAAAAAAAAATATATATATATAAAAACTCTTTAAATGTATAATAATAATAATTATAAATAATATATTATTGTTAATAAAAATATTTCAGAAGATTTAAAGAACAAAATCATGGAAAAGTCAATTGTTCAGTATTGTCACACTATTTTTAGAGATATTTCACCCAAAAATGGTAATATTGTCATTTATTCATCCTCAATGAGTTTGATCTTAATGAATTCAGTCATAAAGGTTTTGTTTACTCAGGCAACATTTTTATTTCAGATCATTTATAATGAAAAACAACGAGAATGAAAAAGAAAAATCGCAGTGCACTTCATTGGCTCATCTATCTGCGTTCCCGTCAGAAACTGTAATATTTTTAAAAGAACATTTCCCGGTAGTTTCAAAATGATTGTCACTTTATTTAAAGCAATCTTACAACACTGTATAACAACATCTGATCTATTTAGCATATATGATTACATTTGCTTCTCAGACAACAATAACTCTTTCAGCCTCTGCCTGCTTTAGTCCTTCTATTTCATTCCTCTTTTTGTTTTTGAAAGTCCAGAACGCAAAGTTGGCCTGTGTTCTAACGCTGGAGTGATTTTCATTTTCCCCTTGGTTGACAAAGAGGATGACGTTTGCTCTTTAAATGTGAAATAAACTGTATTTCAATAACACTGTCTCATTTGCTGACCCTGACCTGCGTGTTTACTGCTGTGAGGAATATAAGTAAATACATGGAAAAACTCACACTGGCCTTGAATTCATTATACCGTAGCTGCTTATTTTGTCTTTTATCATTGTACAAAACAATATGACTATACGGTTTTGAGTAACCTTTCTTTAAATGACCATGCGATCTGTTTTTCCCTAGAGATGTTGCAGCAAGAACAAAAATGTATGAATGTCTATGAACGTAAAGGTGAAGTGTAATTTGTGCACTACTAGCATCACAAAACAGAATTGCTAAATTACTTTTTTTTTTAATTAGTTGCCCGAACACTTCCTCATCACACACTCCTCATCAAAACAGAACGGTCCCCCCACTCCATAGCAGAATTTGCAGTGATCTAACGATTTCTGAGAAACACTGTTGAAAGTGGAACGGACCGAGCACCACAACACAATTGTAGCCAATCAGCAGTAGGGGGCGTGTCAAGTCAAGTCAAGTATATTTATATAGTGCTTTTCACAATATAAATTGTATCAAAGCAGCTTCACAGTATCAATCAAATAACCTAATGTTTGTTTCTTAGTGGAAAAAAAAAACATCCATGATTGGAAGCCAAAGGCAACACTGGCAAGGAACCGAAAAACTCCATCAAGTGACCTACTGGTGTCCAAAACTCCATCAGGTGACTTAATGGAGAGAAGAAAAAAAAAAAACCTTGGGAGAACCTAGGCTCAGTCGGGGGCCAGATCTCCTCTGCCATTTATGAACTAGAGGCCGGATTTACAGTAACTGTAATTTGATACAGAATTTTGTTTAATTTTATTACTTCGGGGTGGGTACGTGAACCGTAATCACAACGTTTTATCTGTAGAGTGGGAAAGGGATTATCCATAGGGAGAGGCTAGTTGGCAATTCAGCACTGCATTGTCATCGGGTCCAGGCAAAGCTCCTAGTCAGATCTGGATACGACCTGGATCTGGCAGGCTGCGGGAAAACCCCGGGATAAACAAAGACACTATAATTAGCGTAGATGCCATTCTTCTTATGATGTAACGAGTACATCAGGATTTAAGGGAAGTGTTCCCAGTTCCGGCTGACCTAATCTATGCAGCCTAACATTGAATTATAGAAGTCTATAATTTATTATGTGTATGCTAGGTCAAAGAGATATGTTTTTAGTCTAGCTTTGAACTGACAGAGTGTGTCTGCTTCCCGGACATTGGTAGGAAAACTGTTCCAAAGTTTTGGTGCTAAATAGGAAAAGGATCTACCGCCAGCAGTTGATTTTGATGTTCTAGGTATTTTCAACTGGCCCGAATTTTGAGATCGCAATAGACGTGAAGGACTATAATGCGTTAAGAGCTCGCTCAAGTACTGCGGAGCTAAACCATTTAGTGCTTTGTAAGTAATCAGCAATATTTTAAAATGTATACGATGTTTAATAGGCAGCCAATGCAGTGTTGACAGAACCGGGCTAATATGGTCATATTTCTTGGTTCTAGTAAGAACTCGAGCTGCTGCGTTTTGAACTAGCTGTAGTTTATTTATTAAGCGTGCAGGGCAACCACCCAGTAGAGCATTACAATAATCTAGTCTTGATGTCATGAAAGCATGAACTAATTGTTCCGCATTTAATAATGAGAGCATATGTCGTAATTTAGATATATTTTTAAGATGAAAAAATGCGGTTTTACAGATACTAGACACGTGACTTTCAAATGAAAGATTGCTATCAAAGAGCACACCCAGGTTCCTAACCGACGACGAAGACTTAACAGAGCAGCCATCAAGTGTTAGACAGTATTCTAGGTTATTACGTGTAGAAGTTTTTTGTCCAATAATTAGTATCTCTGTTTTTTCAGAGTTTAGTAGTAGGAAATTACTAGTCATCCAATTTTTTATATCAGCTATGCATTCCGTTAATTTTGTGAATTGGTAAGTTTCGTTAGGTTTTGAGGAAATATAGAGCTGAGTATCATCGGCATAACAGTGAAAGCTAATTCCATGTTTCCTAATGATATCTCGTAATGGTAGCATGTACAGAGTGAACAGCAGCGGTCCTAGTACTGAGCCTTGTGGTACGCCCATACGCCTTGTGATCGATATGACATCTCTTCATTTACTGCTACAGACTGATAACGGTCTGATAAGTATGATTTAAACCATGCTAGTGCAATTCCACTAATGCCACCATAGTTTTCTAGTCTATTTAAAAGAATGTTGTGGTCAATTGTGTCAAATGCAGCACTAAGATCAAGTAATACTAATAGAGAGCTACAACCACGATCGGATGATAAGAGCAAATCATTAGTAACTCTAATGAGAGCTGTCTCAGGACAAGCAGTCACGCGGTGAGAACAACAAGAGCGCGTAAGTTGTTTTTTCTTAATATCCAGTTCTCCTGTTGTTCTGTTTACTATTTTTCAAGTAGGTAGGGCTATTTTCGATTCTTTGCTCATTTATAATTTTTATCTTCACTAATTATCTGTATTTTAATTAGACGCGTTCCTATTTTGAATTTATGCCGCGCATCTAAAGGGTTGTAGTCTGTTTTTTATTGTAGCACTTAAGTAGCACTGTTCGACAGCTAGTTTCGGTTTCGCCCATTCTCGGGATATTTGCTTTGTGCTAATTGCAAGGGTGGCCACAGCTGTCCTCACTCAGGCGATTGAAAGCTTTATATCTATTTAGTGTTCGTCCTGTCGCGGAAGCGTTAGCGGAAGCGTTCAGCTCTCGTGTTCAGCCTCCTCGTGTGAAGACCGACTCGGGTAAAGACCTGCGACTCTACCTGTGCGACTCCACCGAGCAAGGACACCTGCAAGGCACTTAAGTATCTTCTTCACCCTTTCCTTTCCCAACTTTTTCTTATTTCCCTTAATCAACATGTGCTTTCAATACATTCCTGTTGTCTCTCGACAACGCTCTCTCATCATGCACAGAAGGCAGCGCAATACTGCTAATCTGCGCCCTATTCTTTCATCCTCACACTCACCTCTCACTCTTTCTATGGGTCTATGGAATTGTCAATCAGCAGTCAATAAAGCTGACTTCATTCCAGCCTTTGCATCTCATTCTACTCTTAATATCTTGGGCTTGACTGAGACCTGGATCCGTCCAGAAGACTCAGCAACCCCTGCTGCTCTCTCCAACAACTTCTCTTTCTCTCACACTCCTCGTCAGTCGGGAAGGGGTGGGGGTACTGGTCTTCTCATCTCTAACAATTGGAAATACTCAACTCTCTTCTCTATGCAATAACTACTCATTTGAATATCATGCTATTACACTTACAACTCCCATTAAGATCCATATTGTAGTCATATATCGCCCCCCAGGTCAACTGGGAAGCTTTGCAGAGGAGCCGGATGTGCTGCTTTCCTCTTTTCCTGAGGATAGCATCCCACTTGTAGTCTGTGGCGACTTCAACATCCATCTAGAGAAGCCGTATGCAACAGACTTCATCTCTCTCCTAGCCTCCTTCGATCTCCAATGGCTTATCACCACAGGTACTCACAAGTCAGGCAACCAACTGGACCTGGTTTAAAGTCGCAACTGCATCACAGACAATATTTTGGTGAAACCTCTTAATGTTTCAGACCATTTCCTCATTACTTTCAATCTACAACTCACTACCCATGCACCACCAACTCCCCTACCAGTTACTTTCAGACGAAACCTGTACTCACTTTCTCCGTCCCTTCTTTCCTCTGCTGTATCATCTTCTCTTCCCTCACCCTTGCATTTTTCATCTCTGGATGTGAATACTGCAACGGATACTTTATGCTCCACTCTAACCTCTTCTTTAGACAACATCTGCCCTCTCTCATCCAGGCCAGCACGTGCTACTCCCTCCAACCCCTGGTTATCTGAGGTTCTTCGTGAACACCGGACCGAACTCAGGGCAGCAGAGAGGAAATTGTGCAAATCAAAAGACACATCCGACCTGAGTTAGTATCAATCTCTGCTCTCTGCCTTTTCTGCTGATGTTCACGCCGTAAAATCTTCATATTTCCATAACAAGATCAACAGCGCCTCTAACACACGTTCACTGTTCAAGACATTCAACTCTCTCCTCTGTACACCTCAACCACCACCCACCTCCTCGCTAACTGCTGATGATTTTGCTAACTTCTTCACTACCAAAACTACAACTATCAGCAGTCCGTTCTCAGCTTCACACACACAGGAACACAGACTAACCTCTCCCACAGCCAACAACCTTCTCTCCTCCTTCACTCCACTAACCGAGGATGAAGTATCTAAACTTCTCCTCTCTAGTCATCCTACCACCTGCCCTCTGGACCCCATCCCCTCACACCTTCTACAAGCAATCTCTCCCACACTTCTTCCAGCTCTCACACGCATCATCAACTCATCCCTCCACACTGGCATTTTCCCTACAGCATTCAAGCAGGCTCGGGTAACGCCACTGCTTAAAAAAACAACGTTAAACACATCACTTTTAGTCAACTACAGACCTGTCTTGCGAAAACACTTGAACGAGTTGCTTTCAACCAAGTATCATCTTTCCTGTCTCTGAACAACCAGCTGGATATCAACCAATCTGGCTTCAAGAAAGGGCATTCAACCGAGACTGCATTGCTGTCGGTCACCGAAGCCCTGCGGATCGCAAAAGCTGCTTCCAAATCATCTGTTCTCATCCTCCTAGATCTGTCTGCTGCCTTCGACACTGTGAATCATCAGATCCGTCTGTCCACCCTCTCATCACTGGGCATCACAGGTACTCCTCTCCACTGTTTTGTGTCCTATCTCACAGATATGTCCTTCAGGGTCACATGGAGAGGAGAGGTATCCAAAGCACATCAACTGACCACAGGGGTTCCCCAGGGTTCAGTTCTTGGACCGCTCCTCTTCTCCATTTACACCACATCACTAGGACCCATCATACAGGCACATGGCTTCTCTTACCATTGCTATGCTGATGACACCCAGCTCTACCTCTCATTTCAACCAGATGATCCCACAGTAGCTGTACGGATCTCAAGCTGTCTGGCGGACATCTCGGCATGGATGAAGGAACATCACCTACAGCTCAACCTGGCAAAGACTGAGCTTCTCATCCTCCCTGCCAAGCAGTCTCTACAGCACGACTTCTCCATCCAGCTAGATTCTTCCTCAATCACCCCATCAAGGTCAGTCAGAAATCTTGGAGTAATCTTTGATGATCAGCTGACCTTCACAGACCACATCACAACGACAGCTCGATCATGCAGGTTTGCTATGCACAACATCAGGAAGATTAGGCCTTTCCTAACTGAGCATGCAACACAACTTCTCGTCCAGGCCCTGGTCATTTCTAAGCTTGATTACTGCAATGCTCTCCTGGCCGGACTTCCAGCATGTGCAACTAAACCTCTACAAATGATCCAGAATGCTGCAGCTCGTCTGGTCTTCAACGAGCCCAAAAGGGCCCACGTCACTCCTCTGTTTATCTCTCTGCACTGGCTACCGCTCGCTGCTCGCATCAAGTTCAAGGTGTTGACACTTGCTTACAGACTGATCTCAGGATAAGCTCCCTCCTACTTCCACTCACTACTACAAGTCTACATCCCTACCAGAAGCCTATCAGTCAATGAGCGACGGCTCGTGGTACCATCACAGAGAGGCTCAAAATCACTCTCCAGAACATTCTCATTCACAGTGCCATTCTGGTGGAATGATCTGCCCACCCTCATCCGGAATGCAATATCCCTGACAGCATTCAAAAGACAACTGAAAACTCATCTCTTCCGTGAGCATTTAACATAAAAAAAAACTTTTCCTTTAAATCCCTGCTTATCTGGCTTATGCTACTCCGAGCAATATCTGAACTTTGTATTTTGAGCACTTCTTGAGTTGTTTTTGTCTCTTCACGATGACTCGCTTGGTTTAGTCCTCAGTTGTAAGTCGCTTTGGATAAAAGCGTCTGCTAAATGACTAAATGTAAATGTAAAATGTACTATGGTACGATCTAAATCCTGACTGAAAATCCTCGCAGATATCATTTCTTTCAAGAAAGGAACACAGTTGTGAGGATACTGCTTTTTCTAATATCTTTGACAGAAAAGGCAGATTTGAGATCGGCCTGTAATTGACTAATTGGCTATTTATCATAGCCAGCTTAAAGGTTTTTGGTACATATCCTAGAGACAAAGACGAATTAATGATATTAAGAAGAGGATCTATGATCTCTGGAAGCATCTCTTTCAGTAGCCTAGTCGGTATAGGGTCTAACATACAAGTTGTTGATTTAGATGAATCAACGAGTTTGCAGAATTCTTCCTCTCCTATAGGAACAAATGAATAACATTTTTCCTCAGGGAGACTACAATGCAATCCCTGATGCGATACTGTAGTAGACGGTTGCATAGTTGTAATTTTGTCCCTGATATTATCAGTCTTATAAGTGAAGAAGTTCATAAAGTCATTACTGTGGTGCTGCTTGGAAACTTCTGGGCTTGAAGCTTTCTTTTTCATTAGTTTAGCCACTGTTTCAAATAAGTATCTAGGATTATGTTTATTTTCTTCTAATAGGGTTGAAAAATAAGCAGATCTAGCAGCTTTTAAGGCCTCTCTGTAAGCAATCGAGCTCTCTTTCCACGAAATCCGAAATACCTCTAGTTTTGTTTTCTTCCAGTTGCGCTCCATTTTTCTGGCTGCTCTCTTAAGGGCCTGAGTGTGCTCGTTGTACCACGGCGTTGGACTATTTTCTTTAATCTTCTTTAAGCACAATGGAGCAACTGCGTCTAAAGTTCTGGAAAAGAGAGAGTTAAAAGTTTCTGTTGCAATATAAAGTTCTTCTAAGCTATCCTGGATGCTGAGATGATGAAACTGATTAGGAAAATTATTGATAAAGCAATCTTTAGTGGCAGAAGCTTTAGGTCTAACATATTTATAACACGGAGTCGGCTTTGCAGCCTTGGCTAAATGTAATTTACATGAGACTAGATAATGGTCTGAGATGTCATCGCTCTGCTGCAGAATTTCAACGGCATCAACATCTATTCCATGTGATAGTATTAGATCTAGAGTATGATTACGACAATGAGTAGGTCCTGACACGTGTTGTCTAACTCCAATTGAGTTTACAATGTCTTTAAGTGCCAATCCCCATGCATCTTTTTCATTATCTACATGTATATTAAAATCACCAACAATTAGTACTTTATCGGCAGCCAATACTAATTCTGATAGAAAGTCCGCAAATTCTTTGATAAAATCTTTATGGTGCCCTGGTGGCCTGTATACAGTAGCCAGCAGAATTCTCAAACGTGATTTATCGTTTACACTATATATTTTGACATTAAGCACCAACACTTCAAAAGAAGTATATTTAAAAATAGATTTCTTAGTGGTTTTGAAAATATTACTATAAATTACAGCAACACCTCCCCCTTTGCCTTTTAGACGAGGTTCATGTTTATTACAGTAATCTTGTGGGGTTGACTCATTTAAAGTAATGTAATCGTTTGGTTTTAGCCAGGTTTCTGTCAAACACAGCACATCTAGATTATAATCTGAAATCACATCATTAACTATGAGCGATTTTGAAGTAAGGGATCGAATATTCAGCAACCCAAGCTTTATCATTTGCTCATCTGTATTATATCTGTTTTTTTATTTGTTGAACATCAATTACATTTTTTTACCTGACGTTTTTTGGATTTCCAAATTCGGGGAACAGACACAGTCTCTATATGATGATATCTAGGTGAAAGAGGCTCTATATGATGGAATTTATCTGACCTTGGTGACGTGAGGCCGCAAGCAGACGGTCGGTTTAGCCAGTCTGTCTGCTTCCTGACCTGGGCCCCAGATTGTCATGTTTTAGCTCTAAGACTATGAGCCAAATTACTAGAGAGATGAATACCATCTCTTTTCAACAGGTCAGGCTTGCCCCAAAAACTTTTCCAATTGTCTATGAATTCTATATTATTCAACGGACACCTCTTAGACAACCAACCATTGAGTGAGGCCAATCTTCTAACTATCTCATCACTCCTGCGAACAGGAAGGGGGCCAGAGCAAATTACAGTGCCTGATATCATACTTGCAAGTTGACACACCTCTTAAATATTAATTTTGGTGATCTCCGACTGGCGGGGTCGAACATCATTAGTGCCGACATGAATAATGATCTTAGAGAATTTACGATTAGCATTAGCCAGCACTTTTTAATTTGCTTTGATGTCAGGCGCTCTGGCTCCCGGCAAACATGTGACTATGGTGGCTGGTGTCTCTATTTTCACGTTCCGTGTGATCAAATCACCAATTACCAGGGCACAATCAACACAATTTTCAGTGGGTGTTTCACTGAGTGGGGCAAATCGATTTATGTTAATCGGAACGGAAGAGTGTTTTTTTTAATCCGCGACTAGAACGATCTCTCACGGTCACCCAATTGCCCAATACTAGCGTGCTGTGCTAACAATAACGGAAGCTAGCGATGTAAGGTTAACCTGAGATGGTGGGTAAACTGTATTCAGTAATATAAACAACTAGAAATGATAGTAAATGATGGTTCAAAACAGAAAGAAATATGAAGCTAACACGAGGCTTAGAGCTTACAGCCTCGACGCAAACAAACTCACAGCAGGCAGGAAGGCAGACAGGAGCAATCGATCAGCAGAGCCGAGCTGTCAGAGGTGTCTGAAGGAAGGACCCAAGAGCGATAGCAGATTAACAATGTCTTTAATGTTACCAAGGAATGCGCCTCGTAGGGCTAGCAACAGAAAGTCTCTCAATAAATGCAGCAAACAATAGAGATGTAACCCTGGGCTGGGCTGGCGGGTGCCGGAGAGACAACGAAGGAGAAAAGCAGAGCCACAGCAGCTGCGGTCAGGAACACAGGTAAGGAACCCGTCTCTTGTCTTCAATAGCAGGATAACTGGGCAGAATATAACTTTAGCGAACACACAATCAGAGAAGCCTGTAGGACAGGACTCACCAAACAAGACAGGACAAGATAAACAGGAGAACAGTCAGACACGTACGTAATCGTTGATAATAATCTGGCAAAGGAGAGATGGAAGAAAGAACAAGAAGTAGGAAGACTAATCAGAGGTAAAGAGGTAGCAGGTGAGAAGGGGATGAATGCAATAGCGATAACTGATGAGACGGCTGGCAGAGAATGAAGAGAGTAATAGTAAATGGGTGTGTCTGCACAGAGGGTGTGTGTGTGTTTGTGTGAGTGAATGAATGAAATATAATAGCGTGTGTGACCAGAAGAGGGAGACGGAGAAAGGAAGGAGAATACCAGGATCATGAAACGAGCACTCATGATGGGGGAGGAGAGAGAGTGAGCAAGAGGGAAATTGGAAGAAAGACTGTAGAAAGAGAGATGGCTGAGAGACATTACAAAAGAGAAAAGATCAGAGGAATATCACTGGAAAAAGAAGAGCTATTATCAGGGAAGTGCTTTATTACCATGTTAATGTTTTACAGAATACATGCTGTTCTTGTAATGTTTCACATAGTTTAATGCAAATATGGTTACTATGATTTTGAGCTTAATTGCATTAGTTTGATCAATTGCATTTGAATGAGGTAAATTTTAATCAATATTGATTAATCAATATTGCCAAATTCCCATTATAATCCCACTCATTGTTTGTTTGGAGCTGGTGTGCTGCTGGCGACTAACAACAAACTCTTGCTCGATACTCTACCTTCTGTTCATCTTTTGTTCTTTCTTGTCATATGTTCGCCATCTTTGCTTTATTTTTCACAAAGCATTATTTTGCTTGGCTTTAGCTATGATAGAGACATCCACATCCATTGCGTGTTCGTGCATTTTGGGGGCGGAGCAACAAGGGGAGGGGTGTGTTTATTTGGGTTGCTTTGACAGTGTTTCGCTTACTGCACCTTTAAATGCAACATGTTTAAATTTTGTACTGGATGTGTAACACTGTTTCACCATGAAAGCTGTTAGAATTCATTATTTGGTCCGTGTGGATTCCATGTGTAGCATATGTGGGCCGGGTCTGGGCCGACATATGTTGCGGTCTGAGAAACATTTACTGAGTGATTTCAATTGTCGGATTTTTCCAAACAATCCTCAGGGAGCAAACAATTTTTCCTCGTTGCCCAATTTGGATATAAATTCTGAATGCCAATTTTGAAATAAATACAATGATTTTAAATGATATCAACTAATTACTTATGAACCATCTACTAATTATCTATTTGATTTATTTCATGATTTAAGAATGTTTTTTTTTAAGATAACACAACACATTTGTAAATCGTTAGCATTCCACTTATTAACAATTCATGAACATGTAGTCATATTTTATAAATTGTTAATTAATAATTTATAAGTAACTTATAACTGAATTAACAAACCATTTATAAAATGTTAGCATACCACTTATTAATCATTTATGAACATAAGTCATGTTTCGTAAATGTTCATTAACTAATAATTTATGAATGACTTATAACTGATTTAACAAAACATTCATAAATGTTAGCATACCACTTATTAATCATTTATTAACATATAGTCATGTTTTGTAAATTATTAGTTTGTCATTAACTAATAATTTATACAGTAAATGACTAAAAACTGAATCAACCAAACATTCATAAAATGTTAACATATCACTTATTAATAATTTATGGTTGTACAGTCATGTTTTGTAAATGATTAGCTCATTAACTAATAACTTATAAGTGACTTATTATTGAACTTTAGTATAAAGTGTTTCCCCATTTGAAAATCACAAGGCTTTCATATCAGCAGGTGAATCTGTTCTTCTGCACTAATATCCTGGAGGAAGAACAGACCCAATGCAAATGCCCTATAAAACTGAAGAACCAAAAGCAGCCTTGGGTTGCCAAAGTCATAACTCTAATCCTCCATCTCTGGCGTAGAACACTCGTCTGTCACATCAAGGGCAATACCATTTCCTCTCAAATAAGAATGTATGACTTCTTCTCAAGCCAGTAATGCTGCTTAATGTCTAATGGGAGAGAATGACTTCTGGAGAGTGTGTGAGCTGGACCTTGAATTAGCCTGTTGAGATTTACCAAAATTATGAACCCAAGTTTGTTAACCTAGCTCACATGCCCAGAAAACAGTCTGTTTTTATTTTAGCACTGTCTGTGTATGTGCAGGGGAAAAAAACTCATCTCATCTCCGTTTCAAGAGAAACAACAAAACATTTTATTTCTGTTGGCATTCTGTACAGAAGCAGAAAAACAATAAATCTTTGCAGAATCCTGCTCACATCGAGACATTTTGGGGATAAATATATATTTTATATATAAATCGTAAAAAACTCTCTCTTAATATGAGTTCAACATAACAGTAATAAACAAACAGCAGAATAAATACCTGCTACATTGTTTTATATTCTCCATTTCAAGGTATATTAGTACAGATAATAAAACACATTTGTCTCTGTGGCAGCAATGCGCCAGATATTTTATAATATTCCCAACAGAAGTATTAAAGGTAATGGAAAGTTATGATTCAACATTAGGAAGACATGAACATGTTAGCTTTTTTTGTTTGTTTGTTAAATAATTCTCCAGTGTGTTCTCTATACAATTTCAAAACAATATAATATACAATACAAAACTAGTATTTACATTTTGCCATATCAAAGTACTTTTTAATACATATGTGATGTTTCTTTTTTCCCCATAACAGATGTGTTGACGATTTTCCATCTTACCTATGCTGACATACCCAATATTTGTTGATATAAATGAAAAGTGAGTATTGTGGAAACCTCATGGCATGACGCTAGACACAGTGCCTGACACTAGACACAGTGCCTGACACTTTATATGAATTATATACGACCTGTCCAAAATAGCAAGCTTGTCCATATAAACACAAGGTAATATATGTCTTTTTAATGTAACTTAAATTTGTATGTCATGTTTTACTGATTTGTATGGATCAGCCCAAGGCCCTTTCAGACTAAATATTATAAATATTGAAGGGCCCCTCAGACTCCATAATTAGAGTCAAAATCAGTTGGTCAAACCATGCCAAGTAATATTTCAGCTTTGTCAAAACATAAAGGCTGTGGGTGAGAGAGGTTTGGCAGATTTACTTGTAAAATCTTTCCTGAGCAACTTGTCAAAAACATGCCTTTACAGCCCAACAAACAGTCAACATGAAATCACAATGAAAATACACTTTCTTAACTCATGTACCATGATCTTATTGTGCACGATTCATTGCTTGCAATTTCAAATAAAATTGTAAAACAAGCCATTGTAGAAATGCCTATTTTTCACAATCCAATCAATTCTCAAAGGTCCCACTGTAAACTGGTCTCAAAAATATATCATATGGCAGTAAAACAAAAGAGCTGTGAACAGGTTCATGGTGACTTCATAAACATCAAGAACAGCTTCATCAAAAGAAACCTACGGACATTCACTCACTAATGACTTGAAATCCACATGTAGACAAAGACTCTCATGCATTAATAGTGCAAGTCATGAACAATTTACAGAAGTACCCGGTCCTGATGGGTCAGCGCCAGGGTTGGTATCTCCACAGCAGTGAAACATGAAGGCAGCAAGCACAGGAGATCTATGAACACTACGATACAGATCAGATGAGTGGCTGTCAGAAATGAACTGAGGAGAAACCCTAGATAAGCTCAAAGGTGGGTTGCAGTAACTGTGGCCAGGTGGGGAGCTGTTCATTAAAAAAGGGAAACAAATGTCATTAAAAAAAATGAACAGGCAGTTAAAGGGGTAAAATGTGGAACGTCTCGGTTACGTATGTAACCCTCGTTCCCTGAGTAGGGAACGGAGACGTTACGTCGGATGACGACGAATGGGGTTTTGCTTAGAACACCTATCGACTTCGAGTATAGAAAAACGAGCCAATGGCAAAGAAATGCCATGGGTCTGCGGAATTTGCATGACGTAACTCCGCCCCACCTCGTGGGTATAAAAGGAGGACGCCGGCAACATGCAGTTATGTTTCTTCGCTGAGGAGCCAAGACTGAACTCCGCGGTACAGCGTAAGTGGCAGGAAGACATAACGACTCCGTTCCCTACTCAGGGAACGAGGGTTACATACATAACCGAGACGTTCCCTTTCGTTGTCACTCCGAGTTACGTCGGATGACGACGAATGGGGTTACCAGTCTAATCACGCCACCTTCACAGCTGTCTTCCAGTGCCCTGCGTAAATCTGAGCCCTCGAGATATTTAGGACGAAGGACTCCTATTTAACACAGGAAGACCAAGGTACACTGGGAAGCATATCACATAGCTTTAGAGGAAATATGCAATTATCACCAACCCAGTGGGGGGGGGCATTTGGAAATACACATATGACCCGAAGGAAACATATGGAGAAACTCTGAGGTGTCCAGCCGCAGGTGAAATATTTCAACCTCAGGGGTGGCAAGGTGGCTTGCCGAGGGAAAGACACATGCTCAAAGAGGCTTACCGTGGAAATACACGTGTGGGGGTAGCTCCGGGGAGGGACCATGCACACGGGAGGCACCTAGCCAACGCCCAGGCAATAGACACTGGCGCTAGCATCAGGGGTGCTGGAGGAACTCAGGGCTTGCGGAGAAGCTCACCTGAGCAGAATATTGCACGTTTCCAGTCCGTGAAGTGGAATGGCGAGCAAGCGAAGACACCTGAGCGGGTCCGGTACTAGCTAGTTGAAGCGAGTACATGAGAGGACACTGGCTCCACTCGGAGATTGTAGAATCTGGCGAATGTGTTCGGTGTCGCCCAGCCTGCAGCTCTGCAGATGTCTGCTAGCGAGGTGCCATGCGCTAGAGCCCAAGAGGATGCCACACTCCGGGTGGAGTGGGCAGTCACACCAAGGGGGCACGGTTGACCTTGCTGTTGGTAAGCCAAAGCAATGGTGTCCACTATCCGGTGAGACAACCTCTGCTTTGAGAGAGCCTTTCCCTTCAGCTTCCCACCATAACAGACAAAGAGCTGGTCTGACGTCCTGAAACACTGCGTCCTGTCTACATAGGCGCGGAGAGCGCGTACTGGACAGAGCAGTGCCAAGGCTGGGTCTGCCTCCTCTGAGGGCAGCGCTTGCAGGTTCACCACCTGGTCCCGAAAGGGAGTGGTAGGAACCTTGGGCACATATCCAAGCCGGGGTCTCAGGATCACGTGAGAGTAAGCCAGCCCGAATTCCAGGCACGCTTCGTCAACGGAGAATGCGTGCAGGTCCCCGACCCTCTTGAGAGAGGCCAATGCAACCAGGAGCGCTGTCTTCATTGACAGGAACTTAAGCTCCACTGATTGCAGAGGCTCAAAGGGAGCACTCTGCAGGGCACTTAAGACCACTGAGAGGTCCCAAGAGGGAACGAGAGGAGAACGAGGAGGATTCAGCCTCCTCGCCCCCCTCAGGAACCTGACGATCAGGTCGTGCTTCCCTATGGACTTACCTTCCACTAAGTCGTGGTGTGCGGCAATAGCGGCAACATAAACTTTGAAGGTGGAGGGAGACAGCCTTCGCTCCAACCCATCTTGAAGGAAGGAAAGCACGAAACTGATCGAACACCTCCGGGGGTCTTCTCGGCGAGAAGAGCACCAGTTGACGAAGAGGTTCCACTTCAACGCGTAGGCGTGCCTCGTGGACGACGCTCTAGCGGAAGTGATGGTAGCCACCACCGTAGGTGGTAGGGTACTCAAACCTGCCTCGTCCCGTCCAGGAGCCACACATGGAGGTTCCAGAGATCGGGACGAGGGTGCCACAGGGTGCCCCGTCCCTGAGAAAGGAGGTCCTTCCTCAGAGGAATTGGCCAAGGAGGTGCTGTCGCGAGGAGCACTAGTTCGGCGAACCAAGTCCGGGTGGGCCAGTACGGCGCAACCAGAAGGACCTGATCCTCGTCCTCCCTGACCTTGCGCGAGACCTGCGCAAGAAGGCTCACTGAGGGAAACGCATATTTGCGGCCCCGCGGCAAGCTGTGCGCCAGCGCATCCGTGCCGAGCGTGCCCTCGGTCAGAGAATAATACTGGGCGCAATGGGTCGAGTCGTGGGAGGCAAACAGATCTATCTGTGCGTCCCCGAACTGGTCCCAAATCAGCTGGACCGACTGGGGATGGAGTCGCCATTCTCCAGGGAGGGGCTGAAGCCGTGACAGCTCGTCGGTAGCACGGTTCAGGGCTCCGGGAATGTAAATGGCACGAAGGGACCTCAGATGCCTCTGACTCCATAGGAGGAGGTGGCGGGCGAGTTGCGACATACGGCGGGAGCGTAGACCACCTTGATGGTTGATGTACGCTACTGTGGCGGTATTTTCTGATCGGACTAGTACGTGTTGACCCATGAGCAGCGCTCGGAAGCGGTGCAGGGCAAGGCGTACTGCCAGCAACTCGAGGCAATTGACATACCATAGGCGCTGGGGTCCTGTCCAGGAGCCCGCGGCAGCATGTCCATTGCACATGGCGCCCCAACCCGTGGTGGAGGCATCTGTTGAGACAACAACATGCCGAGACACTCGTTCCAGGGGGACACCAGCCCTGAGAAAACTGAGGTTCAACCACGGGGTGAAGGTCTGACGGCAGGTCGGAGTAACTGGTACTCGGAGCGTGCCTTGTTTCCATGCCCACCTCGGGACTCGGTCGCGAAGCCAAAGCTGAAGCGATCTCATATGAAGCAATCCGAGCGGCGTCACCGCGGCTGCAGATGCCATATGCCCCAGGAGCCTCTGAAATGTTTCAGTGGAACCTCACTCTTGCCCTGTATTTGTCTCAGACAAGTCAGCAGTGACTGCGCGCGCTCGCTCGTAAGCTGAGCGGACATGGCAACCGAGTCGATGTCCATACCGAGAAAAGAGATCCTCTGCACGGGGCAAAGTGCTCTTCTCCCAGTTGACCCGAAGGCCCAGACGAGCTAGGTGCCGGAGCACAAGGTCCCTGTGTTCGCAAACCTGGTCTCGAGAGTGAGCTAGGATTAGCCAGTCGTCGAGATAGTTCAGGATGCGAACCCCGTGAACCCGAAGGGGAACAAGGGCTGCCTCGACGACCTTAGTGAAGACGCGAAGAGACAGGGCTAGCCCGAAAGTGGGAACCACGTACTGGTATGCCTGCCCCTCGAAAGCAAACCGGAGGAACGGTCTGTGTCGAGGAAGAATGGAGACATGAAAGTAGGCGTCCTTCAGGTCGATCGCTGCAAACCAATCCTGGGGCCGAACACATTCGAAAATGCGTTTGGCAGTGAGCGTCTTGAACGGCATCCTGTGAAGGAAGCGATTCAGTACGGGCAGGTCCAGGATTGGTCGTAACCCACCGGTTTTCTTGGGGACAATGAAGTAAGGGCTGTAGAAGCCGGACCTCATCTCGGCTGGAGGGACAGTCTCGATTGCACCCTTCGCCAGCAGGGTGGCAATCTCTGCTCGCATGATGGGGGCATTGCCACCGACCAAAGTGGAGCGGACTCCCCTGTAGCGGGGAGGAGACTGTGCGAACTAAATCGCATAGCCGAACCTGATGGTGCGGGCGACCCAGCGGGACAGTTGGGGAAGCTCTAGCCAGGCTCCCAAGAACTGAACCAGCAGGGTCATGCGGACCACAGGCGTCCCCCCGGAGGGGCAGCGAAGCGGAGTAACTGGCCCGGACGTGGACGGCATAGCGATCCGGTGTGGGGGCGCAGTAACATCCGCGCCCTGACAGAAGAGGCCAGGGAAGGACCAGCGTTCCACGGGGGCCTGCTCTGCCAGGGGTCTGGCGACAGAGTGGGACAGGGACGAAACGGTCCGTGGACGGCACGCCGTGTCAACCACTCTGGGACAGAGGGGGGCGAGGAGAGGCATCCCCCCATGGTCTTCCAAGCCAGCCCGGGTGAACGGGCGGGGTTGGGACCGTGAGAGGGCGCCTTCGGCGGTTGGCAGACTGAGGGACCTGAGGCCGTCGGCAGAACAACCTCAATCTGCTCCCGGGCGGTTAAGAACTATTGGGCAGAAGAACTCAACCGCACCACCGAAGAGGCCGACCTGGGATGTGGGGGTGTCGAGCAGACGAATCTGCCGACATCCAGCACATCAGACCGGTCAGCCCCAGAGTGGTAAACATCACCTGGCTCGGAGAGCGCACGGCCACCTTCGTCGCTCGGAGAGCAAGGTCAGTGGCGGCGCGCTTTTTGTTAGCTCATTAAGAGCCTCGAGTCAATCCCGCCCTCATGCATAACCATGAGCATCTGGGCCAGGTAGACCACAGAACGGTCATGGGATGCAGTGAGGCGGCTGCCTGTCCTGTGGCACTATAGGATTTCGCCACAGATTAGTGTAGACGAAAAGAACTACAGGCTTCGGACGGGTGCTTAGGATAGCGCCGGGAAGCACTCTGAGGACACAGTAGCATCGCAACAGAGCGTTCAACCGGGGGGACCCCAGTGTACCCATGGGCAGCAGCCCCGTGAGGGGGGAAAGGCGGATGAGACCAACGAGCGGTCCTGAGAAGACACGGGGGTCTTTCAGGACATCGAGATCTCATCATGCACGTCCGGGAAGAAAGATATTGGGGTTTGCCGTGGACGCGGGTCGGCGGCCTTACCCAAAAACCAATCGTCCCAGGAAAGCATGGCCGTCATCTCCGGATCAGACTCAGGCACAGCATAACACACCAGAAGGTGGCAGCTGTGACGAGTCGTCACTTCCAAAAGAACCAAGCCCACCTTATGATGTTACAACAGACATAGCATCTTCCTCTGTAGCTTCAACCGAAACTCGCGGGCCACCCGAAGGTCGACTCGCGGGAATAGGAGGTTCACTAGCGGGCACCGTCACACAGGAGGGAGCTGGGGTCGCGGACAGATAGTCGGCGCCTTGTTCCAGACTATAACCCTCAGGTCACCCTGGCCACCAGCCGAAGTAGCACCCCTCGGGGGAGCGCTAGATCGGGGTGTGGATGAGGGGACTCTTACTCTTGCGAGTTCATTGAGTCTCGACCTAAATGACGCGATGATCATGTTCCCAGAGAGAACATGAATCACCCACGAGCGCTGTACAAGCATGATAAAAGCCCTACATACTAGACAGCGCTCGTGCCCATCAGAGTCCGATACCAATCTGCCGCCACATTTTTTTTTTTTTTTTTTTTTTTTAAATGCACGGGCGAGCCGTCTTTAAAAAGACGTGCCGCGTGCGAGCTCTTTTGTGAGAGGAGAAAAAAACTCCGCGATGTTGAAGCGAGCGGGGAGAACACACTCACTGGCAGATCACTGCACAGATCAGCAGGCAATGTGAACTCGCTGCAGATCGCCATCACACCAACACCGGAGAGAATGGCTCGTCTCGTAGAGTGAAGTCATAAATGGCTGTGGAGTGAAGAGATACTCTTGGCTCCGAAGCGAAAACATAACTGCATGTTGCCGGCGTCCTCCTTTTATACCCACGAGGTGGGGCGGAGTTACGTCATGCAAATTCCGCAGACCCATGGCATTTCTTTGCCATTGGCTCGTTTTTGTATACTCGAAGTTGATAGGTGTTCTAAGCGAAACCCCATTCGTCGTCATCCGACGTAACTCGGAGTGACAACGAAAGGGAATCAAATTTACCTTGACATTTTGAGATAAAATAACTAAAAACTTGTGGTATTTCAGTGCAAAAACCGCCATTTGATTCCCTAACAATAATAATTTACATTTTATACCTCCTTATTATGTAAATTGGTCTTATTATATACAGGTCATGTGCCTTACAGATAAAACTCTATTTTCCTGGCACAATTAATACTGGACCATTACTGCCATCTTTTTTTTAGATCAACAAACTCTTAAACTGAAGGGAAGTCAATCATAGCAGATAATGTTATTTCTTATAAGAGAATAACGAGCAAGCATTCTTGCATGAATTATGTCTGAGAGTCTAGCAAATATGCTTAACATGAAACCAACAAGAGCAATGAAAAATCTCACAGCTCATTCTGAACAGCTGGTGAGTCAATCTCCTCTGAACCAGATCAGTCCAAATAAACTTTATCTAAACGTTTAACTTTATCTGTCTAACTGGCTCCCTCGGCTCCCTGCACAAGCACAAACCAGAGGTAGATTTTATCATACAAAAAATAATTACGAAAAAAATAATAAAGAAACATGCTGCCATTTGTTATTATCCTCCATGTGGAGAGGGGATCATTGCCTGGTTTGGGCATATTGTCCACGACACCAAACACTGAACCTCTGAGGTGCAGGTATGTGGTGGAACTAACAGAAGGAACATGAGCCTGGAGCGCTGCAAAGGGTCAAGACTGCCAGTGAACTGAGGCACTGCTGAGTTTGGCCCCTGCGGAACATCAGGGGGATGAATAGAGAGAGCTCAGTCACTGTCCAAACTAAATAAGCACCAAAGCCCTGCTGGAAAATCCAGCTTAAGCTGGATGCTATGTTTTGGAACCATCTTAGGCTATGTCTACATTAATACATTTTCATTTCAAAATGCTCATGGTCCGCACTAGCATTTTCAAAAAGTTTCTCGTCCACACTGAAACATCGGCCCAGGTCCGGCCCACATCTGGTATGTCTGGATTTCGAGTGTACCTGATGTGGGCCGGATCTGGGACGACACTATATTGCTATCCGGGACTGAGAGACCAGACATCATAAAGTTCTTATGCTATTCTTCTTGCATGATTATTTTATTTGCAAAACACTCTTAGGCGTGTTCAGGTCGCATTTAATCGCCATTCCACATATTGATTATTGACTAACACGTTCATGTTTTGCTGTAGGGCAGCAATTGCGAGTCATTTTTTGTCGTTTTTGCAGGAATGTAATATGAAGATTGTACAAAGTAGCATTTATTTTTGGCAACACTGTGAAAGTGAATAGCACAAAGGCTAAGCAGGCACATACCGGTATAAACAGATATCTATAGGTACAATATGCGTCACATGACTAAACATTGTGCTATCCTTTTCAAATACCTACGATTTTACAGTTTACACTAAAGTGAAAACTTTAAGCAGGACAAAAACGGTCTCAGTGTGGAGGAAAGGACCACACATAGAAAAAAATAAAATTTTTAAAGGAGCTGTATGTAAGAAATGTATTTCAATTAATCATAAAAAGGCCCTGATATGTCACTAGACATTAAGAAATCATGTTCATTTCAAATACTTATATCACTGACAACAGTAGTATGGCTAGGATATTGTCATTTAAAAAGTGGACTTGCAGCCCTCAACTGATGTTGATGTTGTCATGTTGTGTTTTGGTCTGATGCGCCACCCTCCACCTATCTACCAATCACGAAGTCAGTAGTGTTTCGGGATCCGGGTTGCCAGCTTTGCTCTAATCTACCCTAACTCTAGTCGGATAAAAATGTCTAACGTTACTAAATCAAAAATACCTCGCTATAATTCAGAAATTCGTCGTGACAAAGTCTGAAATAAAACCAGAATTTGTATTGGAGATGCTTTTGAAAGATGGAGACGGCTGAAAACGGAGAAGAATTTGAACACAGACGCCAACGTTGCTAATTTTCTCCTGGACAGGTAAGATTCATCTTTGGCTAACTTGTACTTGATGTCAATGGATATTCATATATTCATGACAGTCGAACAAAGTTATGCATGCTTGTGCAAAGTAACGTAACGTTAGCTCACATGGACGTATACTAACATTAGCAATGCATTACAGGAGCCGTTTCTCTGTCCTTATGCTGAGACGCAGAGGAAAACAACATTAGCACGCCCATTATGGCAATTTGAAACGTAATTGAGACAGAAGTCTAACTTTACCTCAGAAAAAATGTTTCGTCATTCGTTCTTCGCGTATTTCGCGGACGATGGCATTCTCCAACACGGGCTCTCGCTAGCTTCCATTTCTGCCGTGCGCGCGCCACGCGGACTCTCTGTCTCATGCGCTCGCTCTAGATTACCGGACATTTAAAACTAACAATATTTTAGTTGGGACTGAAAACAACCCTGTGTACTTATGACCAAAACTTGCTTACCATACATTAATGACAGATAAATAACGTTACAAAGCTACCGTTCTGTCTGTCACATACGAGCATACATCCTTACGATTATACCGTCATATACGAGCATAAATCTTTACGATTATATTTAACTAATGACAATTAGTACATTTTTTAAATACATAATTACTTATCAAAATATCTCTCATGAAGCATAAACATAATTAACAGAAAAAACCTTGTGTACGTCTTGTCGTCACTTGCCATTGGAAGCTCATTGAAGCAGCCTACGTTTCTGCTAAATCCTGCAGCTTATATGGCAATCTCGAGTCAGGGGGTGGGGGGGATACACCGCTCTACAATATTTTTAAAGTGATTGCAGTACCAGTTTTGGCCACAATCCTTCATAATGCTCCTTGAAATTTACCCAGATTAATGTAGACGTAGCCTATAGCTATCAGTTGGTCATGCCAGTATAAGGTTTCTTTTGGAACATGGTAAACCAGCTAATTGCCATCTTAGACTACCTAGAAACCAGCTATCATGTTGTTTCAAAACCATCTTAACCTGATTTTCCAGAGCTAAGGCACAGTGAGAAATCTGTAGAAAGCACTCCAACCATTGCTAGCCCTCTTTATTTCATTATTGAGGGCGCCTGATCAACTAATATCTGTCACTTAATGGAAATGCAAAGGAGGTTGAATTGAATGAGATGGGGAAGGGGATTTGTGTTTATGAGTTAAAGCTCCTGGCTTTGCGCTTGTTGTTTGGAAGAAGCGGGTGAGTGAGCAGTACCTTTACTTCCTCTCTTTCACTCAGTATTTAAAATCTGGTGCTCTCATGTTTCAACATGCGGATCTTGGGGAGCGTACAGACCCCCCTGTACCCGTACCCCTGGTGCTGCTCCTCCAGTCATTGAGCCGTGCTACTGGTCGGAGAACTTCCACTAGAGCTGGAGCTGGTGGAGCCACTGTCCTCGAAGATGGAGATTTCGATCTGGACGGCCACAGTCAAGGGTTAACATTTGCGATGTTGAAATTGAACAGTGCTGGTATGAGAAGTCTAAATACTGTATTAAAAATGTGGGAGCGGAGCGAGACCGGTGGAGCAAATGTTAAGGATAAAAGGAGGAGGGAAGACAATGGAAGACTTAATGTTGTTTTATTACATTTACATGTGACAGTTGACCGTGGGGGGCTGCCGCTTTCGTCTACTTTATGTTTATTTTGTCATTAAAGTTACACATCTTTTGCCAGTTCCTGCCTCCTTCTTCCCATATCTATGAACTTTATTGCAATCAGTATTCTTGTTTTTGTGATCATATTTTCATTTGTGGACATTTGGGTGAATATATCAAAGCTTTCGAACCTTTAAACAAATATCCAATAGCAGGTGGTGTCATGTTTACATTTATGGATTTGGCAGATGATTTAATCCAAAGTGACTTACATTGCATTCAAATACATTTTATGGTTTCACTTCATTTGGATGGTCCCTTTAACACATTCTGTTGACTACAAGTAACGTTGCACCTACATGTCTACTAACTCTCATTAAAGTGTTAGTAGAGTATTAGTAGACTGGCTGGGTTAGGGTTAGAATAAGTTGACATGTAGTTGCATAGTTACTTATAGTCAGTAGACTGTCTGTTGGAGGACCCTCACAATAAAGAGTTATCAGATATTAAGCTGACAGTACACTAATACTCTAATGAGAGTTAGTTGACATGTAGTTGCAAAGTTACTTATAGTCACCATAATGTTCAAAAGGGACCATCAAAATAAAATGTTACCCATTTTATTACTTCATGTGATTGAAACCATTAAATAGTGTTTCTTAAACACTACAGTTTCATACAAGATTACAAAAAACAAAAAAAACAAAGAGTACATTAGAGTTGCATCAGCAATGCAGACACATCCACACATAAGATCCAGAACAATCTAAGTAACATAGTCCTTTAAGGAACTATATAGGCTACTAAACATCACGTTTAGGTCTAGTGGTATGAGTGAGTGTGTGTGTGTGTGTGTGTGTGTGTGTGTGTGTGTGTGTGTGTGGGGAGCAGTGTTCTTAGGAGATGTTGGTGTCTATGGAAATGCAATGAGAGGAGAAGCATTCCATGTCATCACTAAGAATGTATGTACCCACCCCAAACCGTCTGGCAACTGAACTCAGTAAACTTTCTGTGTCCCTTAGGAATATGCAGGGGGTTCCAAACCCTCACTTTATCATCCTCCTGAAAAACAAGGAGAGCAAGTGCCCTGCTTAGCATCAGTGTACTTTTTCATTTTGTGTTGCAGCCACATAAGCCTTCAACGAACAGTCACGTCCATTAATGACGGCACAGGAGCAGATAGCAAAATAGACAGTTTTGTGCGCATTTGCCTGCTATAGAGTAGCGGATCAGGTGAAGCACCAGTTGCAGGATGTGGAGTGGCATGGTACACCTGTGAGAAGTCATTTACCAAAAATTTCCATGGCATATTTTGCTGGATGGCCATTATGGACAGTGTGTTTTAACACATGGTTGAACCTCTTTACAACACCATTAGCTGCCGGGTAGTATAGAGAGATGAACGATGGTGACGAATATTCCTTCCTTCCAGACAAGCAACGAAAGCAGCAGATTTAAACTGAACACCATTATCCGTAACTATACTCAATGGATTAATTTGTTGTTATAGTCCGTTATAGCAAACCTGCAGTCAGATGCAGCATTCTCAAATGGTCATTGAGGTGACACACGTAGTAGGTACAGATAGCACCATGAACCTGAGCATCCATCCCTGGCCACCAACAGAGATCGCAAAGGTGTTTTTGGCTCTTACCTCTCCCCGATGTCCCTTGTGTGCTATGGAGACCAGCACAGACCAAAGAGAAGCAGGTGCAATCAGCCGTGAGCCCCGAAAGATGATGCTGTCCTTAACAGACAGTTCCAGATGCAGTTTACAACACTGCGACAACTCAGTGTCCAGTCCCTCTGATGATGGAGGCCAACCAATAGTAATCTGTGTACAAAGTTTGGTTAGAGCAGGGCAAGCAGCACATGCAGCATCAACATCAGCAGCAGACAGAGAACCACAGGCAGCAGATAGAAAAGCAACAAATTCCTCATCAACATCATCAGCAGGAGCTGGAGCAACAGCACCATCTGCAGGAAATACAGGAAAGGTCAAACGTGATAGATAATCAGCAGGGGCATTTTGAAACACCTGTACATGTGATTCATCAAAAAGAAGACCCTCTGCTGATGCAGTATGACCAAAGAACAGCAGGTTGGTTTGCCGGAAGCGACACGCAGCTTCTAGTCATGGTTAGACCGCTTAAAGTGCTTTGTCATGCATGTCATGCCCTTGGATGATAATGTTGTCCAGGATGATGGCCATCATCTTCTGAAATGCCGCAGGCGCTGAAGCCAATCTATAAGGAGCACAACAAAAAAAAGAACAGTCCGTTGTGAGCAATAAAGGCTGTGAGGTCACGACTATCCTCATGCAGCAGCACTTGGTAGTGATCATTAGCCAGGTCGATGGTAGAGAAAGCAGTAGAAACCTTTAGAGCAGAGAGTGACAGACGGCAAAGTTTTTGGGGCTCGGGTGTGACCGTTTCATCCAGCTTTACGCATTGTATAAAGTTTTTAGTACATCCAAACTCAGTTGACTGTGCACTGAAAGACTGGCACAGGAAAAGCAGGCACAGGAAGGGCATTAGGAGGCAGGACTTGATTGTTTTCAATCCTCTCATGCTGTGCAGACATTAGATCCTTCCCCAGGAGTGGTGTCCCTTTGTCCACAATGAAGAACATTGCAATGACTGAGTGGTCATGTAGGTGACCCTTTGCTGATAAACATCCAACCACCGGAATATGGGCTTTTTAATACGTCACAATCATTTAACTGATCAACAACATGAATCATTTAGTCAGTACTGGTGCCGAACTCAAATGAAACAACTGTAAAACGTTCTTGCCAGTCAGTGAAGCAGTACTGTTCTTCGTCTTTTGTCTGGCCAGACAACCCCTGTGGGATCAGTGACCCAGAGATCATTTTCAAAAATTCACAACCATGTGCTGAACGGCATAGCGGCCTCACAGGGGCAATGCCAGTCTCAGCCTCAGACGTCACACCCACAAACCGTTGGCTGAACGTCTGATGCATATGGCACGCAAAATGGAAAACTCTTCAGAAGTTTCAAAGTCTTCATTTGATTGGTTGAATTCTACAGGATTTCCGGGAGACGCGTGTTCCTCGTGTCTTTAACAGTCCGCCTGAAAACAAAGCCATCATGACGCCAAACCCCCTCATGGATTTAGAACTGTGACAACGAGCGCTTATCAGGATCAACTAAACACTGGATTTTCAAAAGTATGTGAAGTTTGCGGCATTGCAGTACATATGCACAACATTCTTGAATGAATCATTTATTAGATGAGCGCAATCAGTCATAGGGACATTGACTTTAAATGGTCATGCCCATAAACATGACGCGGAGCAAAACAAACTGAGATTGGTTGCTTTACATGCTGGTCAGATGTCCTCTTGGGTGGTCCTTGGCCAATGAAAGCTGCAATGTAGTCTAGACCTTCTGCGGTCAGGCTGAAGGACTGGCTACACAAGACTAGGGCAAGGCAGGAAAAAAACTTGTGAAAGGTACGTTAGCAACAGCTATCTTCATGACCAACGATAGCAAAAAAACTAATCCTAATCCTAATCTTTGTTGCCAATTTGGGGTGTCAGGAGTAAGCAGCAATAAAGTACATGAGACAGGAATATCAAACTTCATCCATCTTGTTTATTCTTCACTTTCGTTCTCACACACACTATGTCATTACACAACACTTTTCAAAATAGTTGTCAACACAATTTATTACAATGTTATAATTTTATTAAAAATTAATACAATTCATTTTTAATTAATTAATTAAAACTTTTGGCATTGCAAAAGCCCTAACTTATTCCTCCGTGCTCCTGTCTGCCTCTGTGCCTGCTGTGAGTTTGTTTGCTTCGAGACTGTAAGCTCCGTCTAAGCCTCGTATTAGCTTCGTATTTTTTTCTGTTTTGAACCATCATTTACTATAATTTCTAGTTGTTTATACTACTAAATACAGCTTACCCAACATCTCAGATTAACCTTACATCGCTATTTTTCCGTTATTGTTAGCACAACACGCTATTAACGCGCTAGCCTGTTAACGCACCACACATGGTCTGTTATTTATTTATTTATTTATTTATTTTTCTCTAGTGCGCCCGAGCCTTTGAGTTCATAAAAAGCCCAGGTGAGTAAGAATCAGTCTACAAACATGGCGAGTAATGTCTTGTCCTGTTATTGTCACCTGCACTTCATGTCACATGTTTAGTATAGCCTTCTCTGTTGGCAATATAGGATTTATATGTGAGTCAGGCTGACGGAGAAGATTTCAGAACTAGAGACACGCATCCAAACTCTAATTGAGGATAGAAAGAATTCTAGAGCTTTAGATACTATTTTGGATGCCCCTAGCATAGTGAACTCTTCACATGATTCGGTTCCGGCTGAAGTAGAGCCCATGCAGCAGGGCAATTGGGTGACAGTGAGGGATCGCTCTAGTCGCGGATCAAAAAAACACTCTTCCGTTCCCATTACCATAACAAATCGATTTGCCCCACTCAGTGAAACACCCACTGAGAATTCTGTTGATTGTGCCCTGGTAATTGGTGATTCGATCACACGGAACGTGAAAATAGAGCCACCAGCCACCATAGTCACATGTCAGAGCCAGAGCGCCTGACATCAAAGCAAGTTTACAAGTCTTGGCTAATGCAAATCGTAAATTCTCGAAGATCATTATTCATGTCGGCACTAATGATGTGCGACTCCGCCAGTCGGAGATCACCAAAATTAATATTAAAGAGGTGTGTGAACTCGCAAATACGATGTCAGGGACTGTAATTTGCTCTGGCCCCCTTCCTGTTCGCAGGAGAGATGAGATAGTTGGCAGATTATGTTCACTCAATCTCTGGTTGTCTGATTTGTGTCCACATAATAATGTAGAATTCATAGACAATTGGAAAATTTTGGGGGGAAAGCCTGACCTGTTGAAAAGAGATGGTATTCATCCCTCCTGGGATGGTGCTGCTCTTCTCTCTAGTAATTTGGCTCATAGTCTTAGAGCTAAAACATGACAATCTGGGGCCCAGGTCAGGAAGCAGACAGACCGGCTAAACTGACCGTCTGCTAGCGGCCTCACGTCACCAAGGTCAGATAAATCCCATCACATAGAGCCTCTTTCACCTAGATATCATCTTATATAGACTGTGTTTGTTCCCCGAATTTGGAAATCCAAAAAACGTCCGAACCCATCTAAGGTTAAAAAATGAATTGATGTTAAACAAATAAAAAAACAGATATAATACAGATGAGCAAATGATAAAGCTTGGGTTGCTGAATATTCGATCCCTTACTTACTTGCTCATAGTTAATGATAAGATTTCAGATTATAACCTTGATGTGCTGTGTTTGACAGAAACCAAGCGATTCCATTACTTTAAATGAGTCAACCCCACAAGATTACTGTTATAAACATGAACCTCGTCCGAAATGCAAAGGGGGAGGAGTTGCTGTAATTTATAGTAATATTTTCAAAAGCACTAAGAAATCTAGTTTATTTTGAAGTGTTGGTGCTTAATGTAAAAATATATAGTGTAAACGATAAATCACGTTTGAGAATTCTGCTGGCTACTGTATACAGGCCACCATAAAGATTTTATCAAAGACTTTCTATCATAAGTAGTATTGGCTGCAGATAAAGTACTAATTGTTGGTGATTTTAATATACACATAGATAATGAAAAAGATGCATTGGGATTGGCTGTTAAAGACATTGTAAACTCAATTGGAGTTAGACAACACGTCTCAGGACCTACTCATTGTCATAATCATACTCTAGATCTAATATTATCACATGGAATAGATGTTGATGCTGTTGAAATTCTGCAGCAGAGCGATGACATCTCAGATCATTATCTAGTCTCATGTAAATTACATTTAGCCAAGGCTCCAAAGCCGACTCCGTGTTATAAATATGTTAGACCTATAACTTCTGCTATTAAGATTGCTTTATCAATAATCTTCCTAATCAGTTTCATCATCTCAGCATCCCGGATAGCTTAGAAGAACTTGATATTGCAACAGAAACTTTTAACTCTCTCTTTTCCAGCACTTTAGGCACAGTTGCTCCGGTGCGCTTAAAGAAGAATAAAGAAAATAGTCCAAAGCTGTGGTACAACGAGCACACTCAGGCCCTTAAGAGAGCAGCCAGAAAAATGGAGCGCAACTGGAAGAAAATAAAACTAGAGGTATTTCGGATTTCATGGATGGAGAGCTCGATTGCTTACAGAGAGGCTTTTAAAAGCTGCTAAATCTTCTTATTTTTCAACCCTTTTAGAATAAAATAAACATAATCCTAGGTATTTATTTGAAACAGTGGCTAAACTAACGAAAAAGAAAGCTTCAAGCACAGAAGTTTCCAAGCAACACAGCAGTAATGACTTTATTAACATCTTCAATTATAACATCGATAATATCAGGGAGAAAATTATAACTATGTAACCGTCTACTACAGCATCACATCAGGGAGTGCATTGTAGTCTCCCTGAGGAAATTTTTTATTCATTTGTTGCTATAGGAGAGGAAGAAATTAGCTAATTCTTTAATTCATCTAAATAATCAACTTGTATGTTAGATCCTATACCGACTAAGCTACTGAAAGAGTTGCTTCCAGATGTCACAGATCCTCTTCTAAATATCATTAATTCGTCTTTGTCTCTAGGATATGTACCAAAACCTTTAAGCTGGCTATGATTAAACTGCTTGTTAAAAAAAAAAAACACAACTTGATCCTACAGAATTAGTCAATTACAGGCTGATCTCAAATCTGCCTTTTCTGTCAAAGATATTTAAAAAATCAGCATCCTCACAACTGTTCCTTTCATTAAAGAAATGATATCTGCGAGGATTTTCAGATCTTACTGCTGCATTTGACACCATTGACCACAACATTCTTTTAAATAGACTAGAAAACTATGTTGGCATTAGTGGAATTACACTAGCACGGTTTAAATCATACTTAACAGACCGTTATCAGTTTGTATCAGTAAATGAAGAGATGTCTTATCGATCACAAGTTCAGTATGGCGTACCACAAGTCTCAGTACTAGGGCCGCTGCTGTTCACTCTGTACATGCTACCATTAGGAGATATCATTAGTAAACATGTAATTAGCTTTCACTGTTATGCCGATGATACTTTTTCTTCATGCCCTGACGAAACTTACCAATTCACAAAATTAACGGAATGCATAGCTGATATAAAAAATTGGATGACTAGAAATTTCTTACTACTAAATTCTGAAAAAAACAGAGATTCTAATTATTGGACAAAAAACTTCCACACGTAATAATCTAGAATACTGTCTAACACTTGATGGCTGCTCTTTCAAGTCTTCGTCGTCGGTTAGGGATCTGGGTGTGCTCTTTGATACCAAACTTTCATTTGAAAGTCACGTGTCTAGTATCTGTAAAACCGCATTTTTCCATCTTAAAAATATATCTAAATTGCGCCATATGCTCTCATTGACAAATGCGGAACAATTAGTTAATGCGTTCATGACATCCAGGCTAGATTATTGTAATGCTCTACTGGGTGGTTGCCCTGCACGCTAAATAAACATATTACAGCTAGTTCAAAACGCAGCAGCTCGAGTTCTTACCAGAACCAGTAAGTATGACCATATTAGCCTGGTTCTGTCAACACTGCATTGGCTCCCTATTAAACATCGTATACATTTTAAAATATTGCTGATTACTTACAAAGCACTAAATGATTTAGCTCTGCAGTACTTGAGCAAGCTCTTAACGCATTATAGTCCTTCACGTCTATTGCGATCTCAAAATTCCAGCCAGTTAATAATACCTAGAATATACAAATCGACTGCTGGCGGTAGATCCTTTTCCTATTTAGCACCAAAACTTTGGAACAGTCTTCCTACCATTGTCCGGGAAGCAGACACACTCTGTCAGTTCAAAGCTAGATTAAAAACACACCTCTTTGACCTAGCATTCACATAATACATTATCGACTTCTATAATTCAATGTTAGGCTGCATAGATTAGATCAGCCAGAACTGGGAACACTTCCCTTAAATCCTGATGTACTCATTACATCATAAGAAGAATGGCATCTACGCTAATGTTAGTGTCTTCGTTTATCCCAAGGTTTTCCCGCAGCCTGCCGTATCCAGGCCGTATCCAGATCTGACGAAGGACCTTCGCCTGGACCCGATGACAATGCAGTGCTGAAGTCAACTAGCCTCTCCCTATGGAGGATCTCTTTACCACTTTACAGATAAAGCGTTGTGGGGAATTTTGGTTCGCGTACCTAACCCGAACTGATAAAATAAAACAAAATTCTGTATCAAATTTATAGGCAAGACAACTAGTTTGTTTAGGCATGGTTTGTAGGGAATTACAAACCTGCGTACATATATTCAAATGCACATTACTATAGAATCAATTCATGTGAATGCCATCAGCGCTTATCACAGGTCCGCGTTTAAAGTCGACTGGCCTCTTAGCGGCCCCTAATTTAATAACAAATGATAATTTCAGCGGAAGTGAATCAATCAAAACTAACTTTAGCTGGAAAATAACATTATTCAAGAACCGCTATAAAGCCAAAACAATCTCTGTTACCTTAAATTATATGTTTACCTCTGTAAAGCTGCTTTGAAACTATCTACATTGTTAAAAGCGCTATATAAATGAAGATGACTTGACTTTAACAAAACATATACGCCCATGAGTTCAAGATCAATATTCATCAATATTGTTGGTCTAATTTCCCAGAAGAGAATTAAAATGAGTGCACAACTGTTCAAAGGTGTAAGGTCAATTTGATTTTTAAAGAAATTAATATAAGAAATAAATAAAAGAAGATAGATTCAGGGTTTCCACAAAAAAATATTAAGCAACAAATATTAGAATGATTTCTGAAAGATCATGTGACATTGAAAACTGGAGTAATGATGCTGAAAATTCAGCTTTGCCATCACAAGAATAAATTACATTTTAAAATAATATAGAAAAAAATACTTTTACAGTGCAATGTTATTTCAGAATATTACTGTTTTTACGGGTAAATTTTTACTGATGATAAAATAAAAGCATCCTTGGAGAGCATAAGACACTTCTTCAATAAACATTTAAACAATATTACCAACTCTTTACAAACTTTTTAACGATAATGTAATTCTGATAAATGTTTATTTTGCAAAGTACACATAACCTCAAAGCTGGCAGACATGCACTAAATGCCACAAGACTCCAATCTGGATCCTCAAAAAAATTATTTAGATTAGAGTTGAACAGCTGTTAAATGCTTTTCCTCTACACAAGAAAGTTAGACCTAATCAGATGATGAGAATATGCAACATTTTGCAAACGTGGTAGCATAGCAATAATGGAATTTAACCCATCAACTGTTTCATTTAATTTAACTTGAAAATGTCTTTCCTTTGAGCTAAATCAAAGCCCTGCGTTTAGTTACCGGTGGTCAGTGTGGTAGGAAATGAATGGCAGCTATTGTTTGCCCATTGCTCCTAAGGTGACAGCTGGTTGGAATCCACAGGGCTGTGAGCTGACGAAGGCCTGCCAAAGCGAGACGGGCCTGCAGTCATCGGGAAGGAGAAGAACCAAGATTGCCAAGCTAGCTTGATGGTCCACTGGATAGATTTCCCAAAAAGAATCACCCAAAATTATGGGATCCAAGAATAATATGTTCCTGGATGATATTTTGAGGGTGCATTTACTGTCATACCTCAACAATACTGACATATATTAGACCTAGAGAGAAGGAAACACAACCAGATCTCTTTACAGCTGGGTTTCCTAAAGGGCACTGGTTGCTTGAAACACACTGAAATTGTGTTACATATGATAATTCTTTCTATACATATTCTGGAAAAATGAAATATTAATCAAAAAGGGAATGGGTTGCCAAGGCAACTAGTAGGCTATTGGGGAACATGCTGTGTGTTGAGCCTGATATCTGCAAACTGACAAGTATTCAGCCATGCATTAAAAGATTTGACAGGAGAGATGCAGCAACATCTCATTAGGTTAGTTGCTTAGAAACAATTAGTCTAGTTCCCAGTGACCCAACAAACAGCAACATTTCAAACACTCCCCTGATACCGGTTGGATTTATAATGTTGAGAAACATATCCATCATTTTCAAACTGCTTCAACAAACACAGGTTTTACACACTGATCTGTTGTAATTTGGTGTTAGTCGAAGAACCAGTCCCAAGGTTGCATTTATTTGATCAAAATACAGTAAAAACAGTTATATTGTGAAATATCATTACAATTTAAAGTAACGGTTTTCTATTTTGAGTTTGAACTGTGAGTTTTAACTACAGTGTCACAAAATCCTTCAGAAATCATTCTAATATGCTAATTTTCTGCTCAAGAAACATTTCATATTAGTTTCAATATTGAAAACTGTTTTTTTGTGGACGTTTTTTTTTTCATTGGGATACTTTGATAAAGTTGACTTTCAATTAATTAAATGCATCCTTTCTGAATAAACGTATTACTTTTTGAGACTATTAAAAAAAATAAAAAAAAATAACTTACTTGCCCAAACTTTAGAAATGGTAGTGTAACTAATATTTTAGAAAAAGGGCTTATGGGAAATACCGCAGCAGCCTCAATTCTGTACTTAATTATTTTGAGTTATTACATTAGAAGTTAAAATAATGTAGATATTTGAGTTATTATTACAAATACATACAGGTCCTTATACACTTTGTCTGTGTGATGAAAGAATAAGGAAGGTTTGTCAAGACAAACAACTTAAAGCGTTTGACAGCTGGAGTTTGAAGTCATTCATATTTCAAGCCAAACTGAACATCCCTCAGTGGGATTTATTGGGATAACAATTAAAATCGATATAAACAAAAAGGAAAATAATATTATCAAAAAGGGAACAATCTTTTTTTGTATCACAACAAACTGATTGCTTCCAGTGCCCATTTAACCCAAATGGTGTCATTAATTAAAGTTGTCCTAATTAAATATTACTTGAGATGTACAGGTCTTTCTCAAAAAATTAGCATATTGTGATAAAGTTCATTATTTTCCATGATGTAATGATAAAAATTAAACTTTCATATGTTTTAGATTCGTTGCACACCAACTGAAATATTTCAGGTGTTTTATTGTTTTAATACTGATGATTTTGGCATACAGTTCATGAAAACCCAAAATTCCTGTCTCAAAAAATTAGCATATCATGAAAAGGTTCTCTAAACGACCTATTAACCTAATCATCTGAATCAACTAATTAACTCTAAACACCTGCAAAAGATTCCTGAGACTTTTAAAAACTCCCAGCTTGTTTCATTACTCAAAACCGCAATCATGGGTAAGACTGCCGACCTGACTGCTGTCCAGAAGGCCATCATAGACACGCTCAAGCAAGAGGGTAAGAAACAAAGAAATATCTGAACAAATAGGCTGTTCCCAGAGTGCTGTATCAAGGCACCTCAGTGGGAAGTCTGTGGGAAGGAAAAAGTGTGGCAAAAAACGCTGCACAACGAGAAGAGGTGACCGGACCCTGAGGAAGATTGTGGAGAAGGACCGATTCCAGACCTTGGGGGACCTGCGGAATCAGTGGAATGAGTCTGGAGTAGAAACATCCAGAGCCACCGTGCACAGGCGTGTGCAGGAAATGGGCTACAGGTGCCGCATTCCCCAGGTCAAGACACTTTTGAACCAGAAACAGCGGCAGAAGCGCCTGACCTGGGCTACAGAGAAGCAGCACTGGACTGTTGCTCAGTGGTTGCATGTCATTCGGAAATCAAGGTGCCAGAGTCTGGAGGAAGACTGGGGAGAAGGAAATGCCAAAATGCTTGAAGTCCAATGTCAAGTACCCACAGTCAGTGATGGTCTGGGGTGCCATGTCAGCTGCTGGTGTTGGTCCACTGTGTTTTATCAATGGCAGGGTCAATGCAGCTTGCTATGAGATGAAGAAATGAAGATTTCATTTTTCAGCACGACCTGGCACCTGCTCACAGTGCCAAAACCACTGGTAAATGGTTTATTGACCATGGTATTACTGTGCTCAATTAGCCTGCCAACTCTCCTGACCTGAACCCCATAGAGAATCTGTGGGATATTGTGAAGAGAAAGTTGAGAGACACAAGACCCAACAATCTGAATGAGCTTAAGGCCGCTATCGAAGCATCCTGGGCCTCCATAACACCTCAGCAGTGCCACAGGCTGATTGCCTCCATGCCACGCCGCATTGAAGCAGTCATTTCTGCAAAAGGATTCCCGACCAAGTATTGAGTGCATAACTGAACATAATTATTTGAAGGTTGACTTTTTTTTGTATTAAAAACACTTATTTTATTGGTCTGATGAAATATGCTAACTTTTTGAGACAGGAATTTTAGGTTTTCATGAGCTGTATGCCAAAATCATCAGTATTAAAACAATAAAAGACCTGAAATATTTCATTTGGTGTGCAATGAACCTAAAATATATGAAAGTTTAATTTTTATCATTACATAATGGAAAATAATGAACTTTATCACAATATGCTAATTTTTTTAGAAGGACCTGTACATCTCAAGTAATATTTAATTAGGACAACTTTAATTAATGACACCATTTGGGTTAAATGGACACTGGAAGCAATCAGTTTGTTGTGATGCAACACAAAGATTGTTCCCTTTTTGATAATATTATTTTCCTTTTTGTTTATATCGATTTGAAATGTTATCCCAATAAATCCCACTGAGGGATGTTCAGTTTGGCTTGAAATATGAATGACTTCAAACTCCAGCTGTCAAACGCTTTAAGTTGTTTGTCTTGACAAACCTTCCTTATTCTTTAATCACACAGACAAAGTGTTTCCAATCAGGTCTGGTCTCAGGCAGCTTTCTGGTCTCACACAGTTTCCTAGCTACAACCATGGTGCTGGAAAATGGAAAGAAATGCCTACAAAATAAGGAAGATTTTCCTCTCTGCTTTATATCAACATATCAAAACGTCACCTCTGCTGAACGGCTGAAGGTGAAGTTATATTCTTTGTATAGTATGTAACTCTAATGAAAGTGTGACTTCCCACTTTGGAATGAATAGAAGGCACACAATCAAAACAGTGTTGAATGACATCATTGACATCATGCTGTGCCAAAGCAAATATAAACCATCTGTTTTTATTTGGGAATATCAGAAGTGAAAGGAAACATGGTCACGAGAAAGTTTCTTAGCTTGAAGTGACAGCTAAAAGCTTTTTGTTTTCAGCAAACAAACAGAATAAGTCATTAAAGTTCACAACTAGATCATGCTCAGCTGTTTGTGGCAGTGCCAACACTTCAAAAAAGCATAACATAAGACTGAACCATTTACAAAGGATACCACTCTCATACCTCTCTCGATGGGGTCTGTGAGGAGCAAGCCTCTGGGTGCATAGACCTTTTCATTTTGCTCCTGAATATACATGCTGATCTTTTTCAGTATCTGTGGGATTCAGAGAAAGGACAGGAGTTAGGATGACAAACAGAGGAAAAGAAAGGTTATCATAATTCTCTTACTAATTGAATTGCCTTACTACTAATAGGCCAGTTCACACCAAGGCCGATAACTATAACAATAACAATAACAATAACAATAAAATCATTCTAAATAAAATAAATATTGTCCATATTTACTTAATACACTTTTCTGGTCTTTTTGTGCATGATTGAAACAACTTTCCTTGCTGGTTGACATCATTAATCTCTCTTCACTTTTCATCCGCTCCCCTCCAATCTGCTGGCTCCATTTTGGTAAGCAACACCCAAATTACACAATCCGTTCAATTACGACAGATTCAAAGTTACTCCCTACATTTATTTTCTAATTGAATAGCCTTTTTAAATACATTTAAATATTTTTAGAATTATACTAGAATTAACTAGAATTATAACACATTATTTTTCAAATATTTTACATTATTGCAGAAGCTCTCTCCCCAGTCTGTTACGTCGTGAACCAGGAAACTGTAAAACCTGCCCAAAACAAAGCCGCGTCAGCTTCTGTGTCTTCACAAGTGCTATATGTGAAACTGTCTGTGACATTTGGTGTTGTCTGGTTATATATATATATATATATATATATATATATATATTTCAGCATGGCGAGCAAGCAACAGTTTAGATTGTGTGTGCACCCCTGCCCGCGTTATTTAATGGGTGGCGACACACACGCTCTTTGTGTTGATTGTTTGGGAGAGGAGCATGCACGGTCAGCGCTCGAGGAACTATCTAGTTCCGAGAACGCTTCCTGCCCTCTTGCGCACAACCTCAACACCGAGGTGTCAAGATTGTGGGAAAAACCAGCATCATATAGAGTGTACAGTGCACAAACATCTCACTACTCATCCATATCCCAATATAAAGAGCACAGTTATGGGGAGATGCCAAAGGTTGAAGAGACGCTCGCAAGCAATCTCTCTCCTGAATTTGCATCTTCCCTTAAGGCCCCGGTGTTACCCACCAAACCAGTTAAAATAACATCAAATCTGGTGGGTAAGACTTATTCAGCGGCTGGTCAGGCTGCAGCGTGTTTACACACCATGTCTCTGCTGCAAGCTTACCAGGCTGAAGTGTTAGGAGACTTGGATGAAGACGAGGGTATTGGCCCGAACGCTGTTTGCGAACTGCGTCGGGCCACAGATTTGTCTCCTTGGAGAGTCTCCAAGGAGACGGCTAAATCCATTGGCCGGTCTATGGCAGACCTGGTGGCCACTGAGAGACATCTCTGGTTGAATTTAAGCAATATTAAGAGAAAGACAAACATTTTTTAATGGATGCTCCCATCTCTTCTTCTGGCCTCTTCGGCGACACAGCAAATTCGGTCGTCGAGAGGTTCCAGGAGTCAGCCAAACAAGCGGCTGCTTTTCAAAAGCTTCTCCCTCGCCGAACTCATGTCTCCGGGGCTGCTGAGCGGGAGCAGCCCCAAACATCTAAAGCCAGCTCCTCACACCGTGCCACTCAAAAGCAGACCGTGGCCTCCCGTGCTCCCCGCCAAAAAGACTGGGGACATGGGAGGCGCGCTCAGCAGGACCGTCATTCTGGATCTGACGGATCTGAGGACCGTCATTATTTCCAAGAAGGCTGTAAAGAAAAGGTCCTGATGTCCGAGGGCGCAGGCCATCAAGGGCAGTTCCCCCCCGAAGCAGAGTGGTTAACACCTCATTACACGGTGCCCGTCTCCCTTCGGTGCCCTCGGGGGACCGTTATGCTAACCCCGCCACCTCGTGTGTTACAGGGCGCAGCGTTCTCCGGCGAGCACATATATCAGGTTCCACCCAGAAACGTAGTGGACCTGGGAGGCCCGTCCCCTCTGAGGAGGGTTCTAGAGCAGTCAGTTCAGTCGTTCCCTGCCGGTTCGCCGTTACAGGGCGACGGGCTGATTGCTTAACAACAACTAAATCCAGAAGCCAGTCTCGAGAGGCTGGTACCTCTAGTAGAATTTTTGGTAGCGTGGAAGCTACTGCCAAATATTTCTCATTGGGTCCTGCAGACCATAGAAAAGGGTTATCAAATATAGTTTGGGTCTGGCCCACCCAGGTTTATGGGGGTCCTACCCACCGTGGTGGACCCCGAGCAGGTTCTGGTAATGGAACAAGAAGTAAAGAACCTGTTGGACAAGGGGGCCATAGAATATGTACCTCCCTCCAGCAGGGACACCGGGTTTTACAGCCGATACTTCATCGTTCCGAAGAAGGATGGGGGGTTGCGTCCCATTTTGGATCTAAGAGTTCTGAACGAGTCAGTCATGCAGCTGAAATTCAAAATGTTGACTTTGAGACAAATCGTGCCACAGATCAGATCCGAGGACTGGTTTGTCACGATAGATCTATAGGACGCATACTTCCATATTTCCATCCTTCCGTATCACAGGAAGTTCCTGAGGTTTGCTTTCGGGGGCAAAGCATACCAATATCGTGTTCTTCCATTTGGCCTAGTACTATCACCCCGCACTTTCACGAAATGCGTAGATGCAGCTCTGGCGCCACTGCGTCTGCAGGGTATTTGCATACAGAACTACATCGACGATTGGTTAATTTTAGCTCAGTCGCACCAGTTGGCGATTCGGCATCAAGATGTCATCCTCGCCCACATCAGAGAGCTGGGGTTACGGCTAAACGCCAAGAAGAGTGTGCTTTCTCCACTACAGAGAACCACTTATCTAGGGGTAGTATGGGATTCTATGTCGATGCGGGCGCGCCTGTCTCCTGCACGCGTAGAGCCCATTCTGTCAGCCGTAAAGAGGATAAACCTAGGCCAGTCACTCACTGTGAAACAGTTTCAGAGACTGTTGGGTTTGATGGCAGCAGCGTCCAACGTGATAACTTTTGGCCTGTTGTACATGAGACCCTTTCAGTGGTGGCTCAGGACCAAAGGGTTTTCCCCGAGGGGCAACCCCTTTCGCATGATCAAGGTTAAGCGGCGATGCCTACGTGCCTTGTTATGTGGAAGAAACCTTTGTTCCTGTCCCAGGGCCCCGTGTTGGGAGCTTCTTGTCGTCGCAGGATGCTAACGACAGATGACTCCCTCACGGGCTGGGGAGCGATCCTGGAGGGACGCTCGGCTCAGGGTCTGTGGGGGGACCATCATCTCTCTTGGCATATCAATCGCCTGGAGATGATGGCCGTCTTTCTTGCTCTCAAGAACTTCCTCCCAGACCTCAGGGGCCACCATGTGTTAGTCCACACAGACAATACGCCTCCACCGTCTCAAGCAGAGGGCTCGATATTTCATCCTCGTCCCGAACTGTGGAACCTTCGGGCTTGGCCTCTGAGGGGGCCCAGCTCATAGAGTCAGGTCTCTCAACCCAGGTTGTGGAGACCATTCTACAATCCAGAGCTCCCTCCACGAGGAAACTTTATGCCCTGAAGTGGTAGGTTTTCACTTCATGGTGTAGTGACCGTCAGCTAGACCCAGTTAACTGCCCGGTTGGTACAGTGCTGGAGTTTCTGCAGGAGCGGTTCACTGCAGGTCTATCCCCGTCCACGTTGAAGGTTTATGTGGCGGCCATAGTTGCTTACCACATTCCTTTGGATGGAATGTCTGTGGGTAAAGACCCCTTAATATCTTGTTTCCTCCGTGGCACTTTGAGGCTGAGGCCTGCTGGACGCGCGAGGGTCCCGACCTGGGACCTGGCAATGTCCTCCAAGGTCTTTCCCAGGCTCCCTTTGAGCCCTTGGAAGAGGTTCCAGCCAGGTTTCTTACTTTGAAAACGCTGTTCCTCCTCGCTATTTCATCTTTGAAGAGAATAGGAGATCTCCAGGCTCTGTCGGTTGCACCCTAGTGCTTGGAATTTGCGCCCGGCATGGTTAAAGTGTTCCTTCATCCTAGGCCGGGTTATGTTCCCAAGGTCCCCACTAATGTGGCCTGATCTATAGTGCTGCAGGCCTTCTGTCCTCCTCCCTTCCAGGATGCGGACCAAGAAAAGCACAATTTGCTGTGCCCGGTTAGGGCATTATATGCTTACGTCCACAGAGCTGCCCTGTGGCGTAAATCCGAACAACTCTTTGTCTGTTTTGGACCCCCTAATAAGGGGTCACCAGCATCTAAGCAAAGAATGAGCAAGTGGGTGGTCGAGACTATCTCACTTGCTTATGAATCGACCGGACTACCATCACCCATGTTGGTGCGGTCTCACTCAACTAGGAGTATGGCGGCCTCTAAGGCCTTATTGTCAGGAGAACCTCTTCAAGACGTCTGTGATTCGGCAGGCTGGTTCTCACCTCACACATTCGTCAGGTTCTATTCTCTGGACTTGGACTTTACACCAGGGTCCCGAGTGCTCTCGTCCTAGTGCTGCTCGCCCTGATTTCACACTGGACAGGCACTTCTCACTATGGTGGCGTTGGTATAAACGTTCCCTTATCGTCAATCGACACAGCGCGAGTTCCCTTGAAAGGGAACGCCTCGGTTACGACTGTAACCTCGGTTCCGTGAAGAGGGAACGAGACGCTGCGTCACCTGCCATATCTCCTTCGTGCCTGTAAGCGACTTGCTCAGACCTTACGAAGCTGACGCGGCTTTGTTTTGGGCAGGTTTTATAGTTTCCTGGTTCATGACGTCACCTGCCTCTGACGTTCCGTCACACCCTTGGACTGATTTTACATGTGCTTCAATACATCATCACGCAAAGCGCTCCCTTAGCGTCAATCGACGCAGCGTCTCGTTCCCTCTTCAGCGAACCGAGGTTACAGTCGTAACCGAGGCGTTTTTAACATAGGCCTGCAACTAATGCAACTCAACCAGATTTCACACAGTTTTTTTTTTTTTTGCGAATGCCTTGGGCGGGAATTTTATAAATAAAGAATATTGTGATGAGATAATTCCCAGGAAAAAAAATACAAGACTACAAACAAGGCCTTTCAGGGTGTTAAGGAACAGTGCTTATATTACTGATATAGAGAATAACTCCCTTTGGAAGATTTTGTGCTTTGTAACTTTGCAGGCCCCTTTCATGCTCGAACAGCAACATTATACAATAAAGAATGTTGAAAATGTAAAAAAGCATAAAAATATGCTTTAAAAATAAATATTATTAGTTAATCGTTCATTCCGTGTCAAATCATCCAGAGGTCCCCAACTCAAATTTTTGATTTTGGTTCATATTTTTTCTGTAGAAAGACAAAATGAATAGTGATTAAAGCCAAAATATTAGTAATCCACTGTTTTGTAGAGGGGGGTCAAAAGTTTTCAGTTTTCACAGATTTGAAGCCAAATTACAGGGGGTAAAAAAATACTTCAGAAAGACAGCAGCATAAACATTTTATTTTTGCACAGAGATTAGGTCTATTAATAAAATCTGTTGACTTTCTTTGTTGCATTATATGTCAACGGTGAAAGTTAAAAAATGAGAGAAAGCACTTCTGTTTTGTTTTTTTTGCCATGTTTGCCTGCTCAATAATATTACAGGTATCTCAATATCCTTCTATATTCTGGTTCTTAACAAACTTTCCTTTTAATATCTTCATTCGAAAGGCCCTTGATGGTTCAATCCCAGAGATATGGAGTTCTTAATGTGGCTTCATCGGTAAATTGGTAAATTGTACATATTTTCAGTGGTCGAAAACCAAATTTAGGTCACTTAAATTTTGGTCACAACCAAATTTGGCACACCTGTCGGAGTGCCATAAATAGTCTTTTTCCAAAGTTCTTATCGGATAAAAAAAAAACAAAATGATCCACCTCAATTGAGTGCATAAATGTTTTATGCACGTTTTTAGAACTTATGTGCATCTTGGCATTTCTATACAGCGTTTTTTATGCGATATCCCAAAATGGGCATAAAAATAGGTGGATGAAAACAGTGTTACAAAATCCTTCAGAAATCATTCTAATATGCTGATTTGGTGCCCAAGAAAAATGTCTTATTATTGTCAATGTTGAAATCAGTTGTGCTGCTTAATAATAATGCTATAATTAAATGATATATTGTATTACATTTCTGAAAGCATCAAAGGCATCTAACAGAAGCTTATTTAGATTACTCAAGTTTATTTGTTTGACTTTTCAAGTGAGCATTGCAGAGGCTGCCTGTGTTTCTCTACCCCAGTGGGGTGAAACTGTGCATCACTTCATCGCGTCGCTTTGCTTTCCACTCTACAGAACCGGCCGTGAAAAGATGTTTGTAATAAGGAAAGAAAACGGATCTGTTCAGTGGAGTTCAGTGGCCATGAACAAACTTCAAGATGAGCAATGACTCACAGGAGTAAATCCAACACATGCTGCTAATATGCTACTTGGCGCAACACAAGGTGAAATACGTTTTTCCAGAACAAAGTGTACAAGCACACATTTTTCCAAAAATGGCATTAATTTATAATGATAAAACTTCCACATAAATATGGAGGGAGGTCCAAAAGCATTAGACCACCAGTGGAAATGATTTTTCATTACAACTTATATCAGCATAATAAATTTAGTGGAAAGTTAAAGTGAAAAATTAACATGAATGTCTCAGTGTCTGGTACTGTTGGCCTTTAGCTTTAATGGCAGTAGCACTCAAGCTGCAGGAGCTTGCATTTACATGTAATAAACGTTTTTTTTTTTTTTTTTTGCATTTTCTTATTTCATTAGTGACTTTTATTTTACATTATAACTTGAAAAACCATTAAAAAAACATTTTTAAAAACCTTGAAACCTCCTGTTTATTTACAGGTTTAAAGAGGTGGTATAATACCCTTTTCACAAGATGTAAAAAAAATAAAAAAATAAAAATCTCTGATGTCCCCAGAGTATGTATGTGAAGTTTTAGCTCAAAACGCCCCACAGATATTTTTATATAGCATGTTAAAGTTGTCACTTTTTTAGGGTGAGCAAAAACGCACCGTTTTGTGTCTGTCCCTTTAAATGCAAATGAGCTGCTGCTCCCGGCACAGAGGGCGGAGCTTAAACAGCCATAGCAGCTTCGATTACCTCACACAGACAAGCACTGAAAATTTCAAAAACTTTGAGCCTTTTATGTTCAAACCGGAGTCAAAAGATGCAGAGACTCAAGCAGAAGTGACAAAATGTAGACAACATTTCTGAATGGTTAGTTGGTGAATTTATGTAGCTTATGTGTAGTTATCTTCAAGTCATTGATTAGCATATTCTGTCATGATAATCTATAAATCATGTTCTGGGGGCAGGGTTTATGTAAATTTTAGGGTTCGTGATGTCACTAACCCAGGAGGAATGTTGTATAGTCCCTACCAGCCGTTTGTTGTAGTCCTTAAAAAGCAATTTCTTTAAAAGAAAATATCTCCCTTTGCTTTGAACTTTGAGCATTGTAACTTTGCAGATGTTGTTTATTCTCGAACAGCAACATTACACACTAACTAAAGTTAGAAAGTGAAATCATAATCAACCACCCCTTTAAATTGAATTTAAAATTGTCAGTATACTCTTATATACACACACACATATATATAGAAGAGCACACACACACACACACACACATATATATATATATATATATGCATGTGTGTGCATATATAATGAAAAAAAACTTTTTGCTGTAATATTTTAGTTGAAACTATGATATGTATATATATACATTTTCATGATTCTTTGATGAATAGAAAGTTAAAAAGGTTTATTTTAAATCAAAAATATTTTGCATCTTTACTGTCACTTTTGATTAATTTATCCTTAATAAATACAAGTATTAATTTATCCTTTTTTAATCTTAAAATCACAGGAATAAATTACATTTTCAAAAACAAAATAAAAAAGTAATTATTACAAACGTTTGACCGGTAGTGTATATACACACACATTATTAAACTTTATTATTGTTTTAAGTTGACTTTACAGTAAATATGTGAAATGTACTATTTAAAATGTCCAACTAGTGTACCACAGGTTGAAAACTGCTGCTTCTGTACAGAATGAAAGGTCATTCTGTGATTTACTGGCTCGAGCCTAGAATTGTGACAGTGCAGCACGCTCTAAATCTTTGTCTCCGCTGCCCTGATTTGTGTGTGCAATCACTCGTCTTTGATGAGGAAGATGCTATCATGCTAGCCCGGGGCATGAGGGAACTCATCCGTGTCCACTCATGTGTGGCCTCCTGTCAGCTGTCAACAAACAAAACTGCTTATCATGGGTGGGTGCAGTTTATCAGAGTTCACCATTAATGTGGGCATTTTTATAGGCTGGAGTTTACAAATAACTCTCTGAAAAAACTGATGTGACCTCAGAGTTGCATAATGCGGGTTGGGCATGAACGACATCACTTTTTAAACATGTTAAAGCTTGAAGGTGAATATAGTATGAGAGAGAGAGAGAGAGAGAGAGAGAGAGAGAGAGAGAGAGATAGCAGGGACTTTACGTCCGCTCTATCTCAGTGCAGGTGATGCACACCTGTGTGGAGAAATTAGCTGTCCTTTGGAAGTACGCAGCACTGAATGTCATGTTATGATTCGGTCAGGTTTGCCCATTGGTGGACAGGTGCTCGCCACAATGGAACTATTGTCTAAGTAGGGCATAACCACGCATATCAAACCTTATCTCGACTTCGTTTGACTGCTATTCAAAGAAAGTGATTTCCATCTGCCAAATGCGAACGTGTGTGGTCAGATTTAAATGGGCCGGCACATCAAAAATGTTCAAACTTTCTAATGTTTTGTTTCTTTGTGAACCCTTGGGTGACCAGGCCTGAATGCTCTTCTTTGATCTTCAAAGGAGTCCATGGGTTGCAGTTGTTCTCAATCTTACATCTCAGAATTGGCATCTTGATTAATGTTGAGTGTATTGTAAATGAAACAGGAGAAGACTATCTCGATACCTTTTCATAGCGTGTCTCCATGCACAGGAAGATGATGTAGGCCGTAGCACAAGCCAGGCAGCCTTCCAGGTAGGACTGACCGCCAATCTTTTCAGCCTCTGCATAGTAGCAGTTGAGCGTCTTCATTGTTTCTTCAAACAGGCTCCTCTCGATCTGTGCACAACAGTCAGTTCAAACTAATGATGGTTTCATGGTCGAAAAACTATTATGAAGACAAAAAATATTCCCAGGAAATGGATTAACTGATAAAATACATTCAATGAAAAAAAAAAAAGGGTCTTGTAAAAATAAAAATAATATATATTACTGTTCCTAAGTTTGGAGTCGGTAAGAAGCCTCTTATGTTCACCAAGGCTACATTTGGTAAATATGGTAATATTGTTAAACATTATTACAATTTAAAATAACTGTTTTCTATTTTAATATGTTGTAAAAATGTAATTTATTAATATTGAAGAGTACAACTTTACTGTTTTTTAGTATAATTTTTCTTTATCAATTTTCATAATAATGAAAATGAGTATGTTTGTACATGTGTGCTGAGCAGAGTGCTGGGAGAGTTATATATTTTGCTTAGAGGTTTGTGTGCAATGCAACTTTCACTGAGCAGAGATGTTCCAATGATGATGATACTTCAAATGTGTACAGTTGGCATGTTCTTTGCAAGGACAGGAATGTTTCAACTGATGCAAATGTACCACTAATGCACCGAGGGATAGTGGATTGTACCATGTGTAAGCATGAGGTATACATTACATTTTAAACATAAGCAACATGTTTTTCTACCTTGCAAGGAAGTTGAAAGTCGCTCAGTGGTGTATATAAGCTCAATCCTTACTGTACCACCCCAGAGAAACATAAAGGCATGACGGGGTGAGAGGAAGAAGAAACACAGGCATGAGGGGGTGAGGGAGGAGAAACCCAGAGAAACCATTACAGCTGGCATGATGGGGTGAGAAGAGAGAAATGGGGAACAGAGAAATCTGGAATGAAGACCTCCTCACCTGTAGCCTTATTCTTATTAGCCTGTTTCTCTCGTTTCTCTTGTATGTCTGATACAAGTATAAAAATAATAAATCTATTTATTAAATCTCCGGCAAAAGTAACTGGTGTAGCTTCCGTAATTCAACAATAATGGGGAAAAGCATGATTTTCAAATCTACAATATGATGGAAAAGCTGAATTTTCAGCATCATTACTACAGTCTTTAGTCACATGATCCTTCAGAAATCATTTGAATATGCCTATTTGGTCTTCAAAAAACATTTCTTATTATTGTCAATGTTAAAAACTGTTGTGCTGCTTAATATTTTTTTGTGGAATTTGTTTTTTTTATTAAAGATTCTAAAAAGTAAAGTAAAAAAATGTTAGAATTATTTGAAATAGAACATTTTGTAACAATTTAAGTCGTTATTTTCACTTTTAATCAATTTAATGCATCCTTGCTGAATAAAAATGTATATAAAAAAAAATCCTATTGACCCCAAACTTTTGAATGGTAGTATAACATTGGGCAAGTTGCTGAAGTGCTTTTGACGTGTAAACACGGATCGACTTGCGTCAATACAGTATATCCATCTCTATGACGTCAGAAATTTTCCAAAGTTCAGAAGGAGCCATTTTTACAGCTTGTGTCAGTAAACAAGGGAAGGCATTTTGAGTATGATAAATTACGATATGTGTACATTGACCTTTTCATTTCAAAAGATCAAGGAAAGTTTGATTTGTCATTGTATGATCCCTTTAAGATCAATACAATCAAAAGTTTTAAGAAAAAAACAATGCTTCATGGGATGTGTGCCTACATAAAGGGCAGTAACACATCAGATGTTGCCCCAAACCCTCATTTGAAACTTACCCTGCTGTTCATCTCTGCGGGAAACTTGGTCTGGAATTTGCAGATGGTGCTGTCACTGTAGTCTCTCTGAATGAAGACCTTGGTGGCCAGAGACGCACTGTGACGCAGATCCTGGAGGTTGTGGAACTACAAAGAGACACAAAATAGACAGTGGTCTCAAAGGCTCCACTCTTAAGCACGCGTCTGCAACTAAAAATGACAAATGGTGCACTCACTATGCCACTGATATAACTAGAGCCTTGTGTGTATCGTTTTATACATTTGCCATGCAAATGTTTACTTGCACGGTTAAATCATTCTACATGTGGATAAGAATGTCAGATTTGACACTTAAAATTGAGAGGGTCCGGACAGTATGGCATTGTGTCAATTAATTTAATGATTTATGGTTTATATCTCTTCCAAGACACACAGAAAATCTACAGTATAAAATGATAGAGCCTGGACCTTCATCAATAGTCTCAGTCAATCTACATGAAAAACGGACAAGGGTCTCTGAAGCACTAATATTTTAAAATATGAAGGAACATGTATGCATGTTTATAAAATTGGGGCCAGAAAGAAGACAGAGCATCAATCAAAAGAAGGCAAAGAAACACTCAATGAGTTGTTTTAGGAGTTTATGTGTAAAACCCATCTTCACCAGCTCTGGAAACATCATCAATTTAGAGAGCCAAGAGAGAGAATGAAACCTGATGAAACCAAGACGCAAATTCAGCTCTTATGACCATTTGCTGTGTCCTTTTTCTCCTGATTCTCTATTTGACAATACAGTCGGACAGACATAATCCAGAACTCAGTCTATCTATAGTGGCTAATATGTAATATGATAATATCTAATATGTTTCAGGAATTCCATTTCAGTTCATGAAGCATTCTGTCAAACACTGCAAGCTCATCAGTTTCTTTCTTTCTTTCTTTCTTTCTTTCTTTCTTTCTTTCTTTCTTTCTTTCTTTCTTTCTTTCTTTCTTTCTTTCTTTCTTTCTTTCTTTCTTTCTTTCTTTCTTTCTTTCTTTCTTTCTTTCTTTCTTTCTTTCTTTCAAGACCTTGTTTCCCCCTTATAAACAAATCCAAATTTTAACAGATCAAGATAAGACAAGGCTCACAGCTTTATTTTCAGCAAAAAAATAATTGGCCTCACAGTTGCGGTCTCATTAGTATAATTGCTGAAAGCTTTGATGCCAAAAATAAGTCTATTGTTAATGCACTATTGCTACCATAGTAAAGTTAGCCTACTCTGTAGGACCAGTTTTGAAACACATAGAAAGAATTATAACGGTTCTTTACAGGTGTAAATTATGACTTCATGGACAAAACACGTACAGTATTTGTCATGGAGGGTCAAAAAGGTGACGCGAGGATATTTATTAAATAAATAAACCAAACAAAACTACAAACAAAAACTCCCCGTGGGGAAACCATCTCATTTCACAAACTTGTCCATGCTAAGTGCAGAACTATGCCTACAATACTAGATTCTGATACTTCAATCGTGCCATCTACCACTCAAGCGGGTATCTTGAGGTAATAAAATATGTAAAATGAATAAGTCCTGTTCAGTTATTTACTTATGTGGCAAGTTGATACAAAGCTGATATATGAGGTGGAACTAAAAGCAACCTCTGGGTAAGATTTCATACATACATACACTACCGTTCAAAAGTTTGGGGTCAATTTGTTTTTTTGCTTTTTTTAAAAGAAATTAATACTTTTCTTCAGAAAGGACGCATGTAATTTATATAAAGTGACAGTAAAGACATTTATAATAATGCAAAATATTAATTTTTTTATGAAATGCTTTTCTCTTGAACTTTCAAAGAATCCTGAAAAAAATGAATCACTGTTTGCACAAAAATATGAAGCAGCACAACTGTTATCAACTGTGATAATAATCATAAATGTTTCTTGACCATCAAATAATCATATTAGAGTGATTTCTGAAGGATCATGTGACACTGTAGACTGGAGTAATGATGCTGAAAATTCAGCTTTGATCACAGGAATAAATTACATTTTAAAATATATTCACATAGAAAACAGCTGTTCCCTATCGGTCAGTCACTACGACGTAGGTCATGACTGACCAATAGGAATCTCGCCAGAGAGGCCAATCTACTTCGAGTGAAACTAAAACAGGCCAATGCACATTGGCGTGCAATCATTTGCATCAGCTGCGCGACCTCGTTAGCGCGGGTATTTAACAAGCAGCTGAGCGATTGCACAGTTAGCTTTTTGCTTCGGAGCCAAACACTTCGATGCCTCTACTGCAGTGGAAAACTTCTACAGGCTTTTCTTTTTTTTGAACTTCTCTCTTTTTTTTCTGGTGCTGGGCGCGACAGCACGGCAGCGTGAGCAGCCCCCTCTTTAAAGAGCAAAACAAAAAGCTGTTTTAACGGCTGGTAAGATCTCCCAGCGCACAGTCGGGTGCACATCCCCTGTGATCGCTGAGGCTGCTCCCCTGCGTGCTTCAGCACCAGTGAGAGTAGTTCCTAAAAGAGCAAACACAGATAGTTCGCGTCTTTTTCAAGATGACGTTCTATCTGTGTGTTTCTGGATGCGGTCGTTACCTGGGATCGCGGGATGGTCACGATCGCTGCCTTGTGTGTCTGGGCCTCGAACACGCACAGGCAGCGTTGGTGGATGAGTCATGTACCCATTGTGGGAAGATGACCTTCTCGGAGCTGAGGTCGAGACTCTCGTTCCTGCAAAGGGGCGGAGTCCCCGTGCCTGCACCTCGGTCCAACCCCCCTTCGCGGGTTGCTTCCGGCAGTGACATGGGTGACCTGAGGATTACAGTGAGCGCGCTTCCTTCGGGGAACCAACCCCCTAGGAACCCCCACTCCTCTCATGCTCCGCAGCCAGTTCAGCTGCCAACGGAACGCGCCGGGCCGTCCTCGAGATGTGTACCGGTCGTTTCGTTCGGCGCTTCCCGCGACGACCAGATGTCGATCGCTGCATCGGAGGGTGGGTCAGACCGCTCCGCGGACGACGGCTCGGAGCCGCTGCCTCCTTCGGGTGTGCCAGCGGTGCCCGAGTCGGACCCGGAGATGATGGCCATGCTTTCCCGGGCCGCCAACAGGATCGGGCTCGTGTGGAACCCTCCACCGTGTCCCGAGCCCTCGAGGCTGGATGATTGGTATCTCGGGGTGGCGCGCGCTGGTTCTCAGCAACCCACTCCAGTGCCTTTCTTCCCGGAGGTGCATGAGGAGCTCACGGGGACGTGGACGGCACCTTTCACTGCCAGAAACCGTCCCGGTGGCTCCTCCTCCCTCACCACCCTTGATGGCGGGGCAGCTAAGGGATACACGCGTGTCCCGCCAGTGGAACGGGCCGTTGCTATGCAACTGTGCCCTAACTCCACTTGGCGTGGAGAACCGTGTCTTCCTTCACGCGCCTGTAGGTACTCGTCGGGCTTAACCGACAAGGCTTACAAGGCCTGCGGGGAAGCTGCCTCTGCCATACACGCTATGGCGTTGTTGCAGGTTCATCAGGCTAAGGCACTGAAGGACCTGCACGAGGGTGGTCACGACCCGCAAGTTCTCCAAGAACTTCGTACCGCGACGGACCTCGCGCTTCGTGCGACGAAGGTTACCGCGCGGTCTGTGGGTCGTGCGATGTCCACTTTGGTGGTCCAGGAACGCCATCTCTGGCTGTGTCTGGCCGACGTGAGGGAAACCGACAAGATCAGGTTTCTTAACTCACCCGTGTCCCAGACCGGCCTCTTCGGCGACGCGGTCGAGAACTTTGCCCAGCAGTTCTCGGCTGTACAGAAGCAGACTGAGGCGATCAGTCACATCCTGCCGCGGCGGTCAGCTGCTGCCTCCACTCCACCGCCTGCGGCTCCTCAGTCTGCTCGTCGCCGAGGGCGTCCTCCTGCGTCTGCCCCTGCTCCCGCGCCGCAGCAGCAGCCTCCACCTAAGCGGCGCCGTCGAGCCAGTCGCAGGCAGGGCGCCCCGCCCGTCCAGGCCCCCGCCAAGAAGGGCGGCAAAGCCAAGAGTAAGCGGCCCTAGGACGGGCGACCCGGAGATGGAGGGAACTGCTCTTCAGGAGACGATGACCGCATCGCTCCTTCCCCCGGAGGAGGGCCGGGTGGAAAATCTTTTTGTTCCGCCGCTGGCCTTAAAACCAGCGGTACCCACATTTTCAATAAAAGAGCAGTTTCTACCATCTCTGGGTCCGAAGGGGACCCGGAGAGCAGTGGGGGGACAGAATCCTCACCACTCTCATCCGCCTCCTCTATCGCCAGTGAGCAGCAGTGTGCAGTTCGAGAACGCCACCGAGCCGCCTCCTGCACCTCCTGCCCTGTGGAACCAGGTAAGTGCTGCACAGCGCACACAGACCCCGCTACGGGCCGCCTCCCAGAGAGAGCCCCCCGAGCCGCGTCCCTGTGTTCCACCTCGCTGCCCCACTCCGGGTACGCCTGCGGTCCCTTTGGTCATTCGGACCATCAGGCTCGGCTATGCGATTCAGTTCGCCCGGCGTCCCCCCAAGTTTCGGGCCATCCACTCCACTACAGTGAGAGCAGCCGATGCCCATGTCTTGCGTGCGGAGATCGCAGTCCTACTGGCGAAGGACGCGATAGAGCCGGTCCCTCCAGCCGATATGAGGTCAGGGCACTACTGTCCCTACTTCATTGTACCCAAGAAAGATGGTGGGTTACGACCGATCTTGGATCTGCGAGTTTTGAATCGGAGCCTCCACAAGCTACCGTTCAAAATGCTCACGCAGAAACGCATTTTCGAATGCATCCGTCCCCAAGATTGGTTTGCAGCGATCGACCTGAAAGACGCGTACTTTCATGTCTCGATTCTTCCTCGACACAGGCCGTTCCTGCGCTTTGCGTTCGAGGGTCGAGCATGTCAGTACAAAGTCCTACCCTTCGGGCTGTCCCTGTCCCCCCGTGTCTTCACGAAAGTCACGGAGGGGGCCCTTGTTCCCATGAGAGAACAGGGCGTTCGCATCCTCAACTATCTCGACGACTGGCTCATACTAGCACACTCTCGAGATCAGCTATGCGAACACAGGGACCTCGTGCTCAGGCACCTCAGCCAGTTGGGTCTTCAGGTCAACTGGGAAAAGAGCAAACTCTCCCCTGTGCAGAGGATCTCTTTTCTCGGTATGGAGTTGGATTCGGTCACTCAGACAGCGCGCCTCACAGAGCAGCGTGCTGAGTCGGTGCTGAACTGCTTGAACACCTTCAAAGGCAGGACGGCGGTCCCGCTGAAATTTTTTCAGAGGCTCCTGGGGCATATGGCAGCGGCAGCAGCGGTAACCCCGCTCGGCTTGCTTCATATGAGACCGCTTCAGCACTGGCTTCACGGCCGAGTCCCGAGATGGGCGTGGCATCACGGCACTCACCGGGTGGCAATCACACCGGCCTGCTGTCAGACCTTCAGCCCGTGGTCAGACCTTTCGTTCCTTCGGGCAGGAGTCCCCTTGGAACAGGTCTCCAGGCATGCTGTGGTATTCACAGATGCCTCTGCCACCGGCTGGGGTGCCACGTACAACGGGCATGCAGTGTCAGGGGTGTGGACGGCTCCCCAACTGCATTGGCACATCAATTGCCTCGAGTTGCTAGCAGTACATCTCGCTCTGAGCCGCTTGAAAAGGCCGCTACGGGGCAGGGACGTACTGGTCCGCACGGACAACACTGCGACCGTTGCGTACATCAACCGACAAGGTGGTCTACGCTCCCGTCGCATGTCGCAACTCGCCCGCCATCTCCTCCTCTGGAGTCAGAAGCATCTGAGGTCGCTTCGAGCCATGTATGTCCCCGGCGTGCTCAACCGTGTGGCCGACGAGCTATCACGAGCTGTGCTTCCGGGAGAGTGGCGACTCCACCCCCAGGTGGTTCAGCTGATCTGGAGAGAGTTCGGAGAGGCTCAGGTAGACCTGTTTGCCTCCTCAGAGACCTCCCATTGCCAGCTGTTTTACTCCCTGACCGAGGGAACACTCGGCACGGACGCACTGGCACACAGCTGGCCCCGGGGCCTCCGCAAATATGCGTTTCCCCCCAGTGAGCCTACTTGCACAGACACTGTGCAAAGTCAGGGAGGACGAGGAGCAGGTCCTTATGGTGGCTCCCTATTGGCCCACCCGGACTTGGTTCCCGGAACTCATGCTCCTCGCGACAGTCCCTCCCTGGCCCATTCCTCTGAGGAAGGACCTCCTGACTCAGAGACGGGGCACCCTATGGCACCCGCGCCCAGACCTCTGGAAACTCCATGTCTGGTCCCTCGGGACGCGGAGGTTCTAGGTGACTTACCCCCAGAGGTACTTAACACCATCACTTCAGCACGGGCGCCGTCCACGAGACGTGTTTACGCCCTGAAGTGGAACCTGTTCGTCGAGTGGTGTTCTTCTCGCCGAGAAGACCCCCGAAGATGTTCGATAGGGTCTGTGCTTTCCTTCTTGCAGCAGGGGTTGGAGCGTAGACTGTCCCCTTCCACCCTCAAAGTACATGCTGCCGCTATTTCTGCTTATCATGACCACATAGATGGCAAAACAGTTGGAAAGCACGACCTGGTCGTCAGGTTTCTTAGGGGGGCGAGACGATTAAATCCTCCTCGACCCCCCTCCATACCCTCTTGGGATCTTTCCCTGGTGCTTCGAGCACTTCAGGATGTTCCCTTTGAGCCTCTGCAATCAGTAGACTTAAAGCTTCTTTCCATGAAGACTTTGCTGCTGGTTGCATTGGCCTCTGTCAAGAGGGTAGGAGACCTGCATGCATTTTCGGTCGACGAATCGTGCCTAGAGTTCGGGCCGGGTGACGGCCACGTGGTACTAAGACCCCGGCCTGGCTATGTGCCCAAGGTTCCTACCACTCCCTTCAAAGACCAGGTAGTGAACCTGCAAGCGCTGCCCTTGGAGGAGGCAGACCCAGCCCTGGCTTTGCTCTGTCCCGTTCGCGCTCTGCGTATGTACGTGGACAGAACTCAAAGCATCAGGACCTCAGATCAGCTCTTTGTCTGTTACGGAGGCCAGCAGAAGGGAAAGGCTGTCTCCAAGCAGAGGTTGGCCCACTGGATAGTGGATGCCATCGCCTTGGCTTACCAAGCACAGGGCGTGCCCTGCCCGCTTAGGTTGCATGCACACTCTACGAGAGGCGTTGCATCCTCCTGGGCGCTGGCACGTGGCTCCTCGCTAACAGATATCTGTAGAGCTGCGGGCTGGGCGACACCTAACACGTTCGCTAGATACTATAGCCTACGTGTAGAGCCGGTCTCCTCCCGTGTTCTCACCCTAAACGGGTAGAAGCACTGAGAGGTCCGGCTCTGTCGGCTTGCTGCACCCTACTGTGCACCCCTATTGCTCCAGAGTGAAAAACCTGTCGAGTCCTCCAAAACCCCTCGGCCCGGACTTGGCGGAGCGTCCGGCGCCAGGCCCTTATCCGTTGAATCCTTGAGAACCGGATCTGGGCTGGGTTCCATATGTGTGACCCTACGGGGATCCCATATGTGTATATATTCCACGGATGCTCCTATCGGAAGCCCGTGTCTTTCCCTTGGGCTAAGTCACCCATTATTTCATATGCAGTACAGCCTTCGGGTTAGTCCATATGTATTTCCACGTAACTCTTTGAAGAAGGGGCTTCCGCAGCGTTCCTTCCTAAACAGGAAAGGCACGCTTTCCCAGTGTTATCCAATATGTCACTGTGTGGGTTATCACGGAACAACAGTGTCAAACTCTCTGTGTAGGCCTCCTCCTATCGTCCTTCCAGGCAAGAAGGTGTAGAGGCTTGCATGGGGGCGCTGGATGGGGTGCAGCAGCTGTGGCGCTTTGGTAGGGATTCCTATTGGTCAGTCATGACCTACGTCGTAGTGACTGACCGATAGGGAACGTCTCGGTTACATATGGTAACCCTCGTTCCCTGAGGGAGGGAACGGAGACGTAGGTCCCGTCGCCACATCTGCTGCCGCCCGCCGGGGCGGCCAGCTTCTCAGGCTTGGCTCCTCAGCAAAAAACTAACTGTGCAATCGCTCAGCTGCTTGTTAAATACCCGCGCTAACGAGGTCGCGCAGCTGATGCAAATGATTGCACGCCAATGTGCATTGGCCTGTTTTAGTTTCACTCGAAGTAGATTGGCCTCTCTGGCGAGATTCCTATTGGTCAGTCATGACCTACGTCTCCGTTCCCTCCCTCAGGGAACGAGGCTTACCATATGTAACCGAGACGTTTTACATTGAAATAATATTTAACAATATTACTGGGTTTGTTTTGTATTTTTAATCAAATAAATGCAGCCTTGGTGAGCAGAAGAGACTTCTTTTAAAAACATAAAAAATCTTACCGACCCCAAACTTTTGAACGGTAGTGTATAGCAATGCATTGAACTACATGTTGTCATTATGACTTCACAATGCCTATACCACTGGGAAATATAAAAAAGAAAGTAAGAATTAGCAACCAAAGCTTCATAAGGATGGATGTTAATGATAATTAGTCTTCATTGTTGCCACGACACACAAAGCCTTTTAGTTCATGCCAAATGAGACGAGCCTAATTATCCCTGCACTCCTTCACGGAGGCATCGCTCAGGGAGAATCAGGTTGAAGACGCTCATAATGGCTGTTCTGCTGTCTGAAATCCCACAGCAGCTGTTGGCATTACCACAAGCAAGTAACTTATCTGGCCACATGAATGTCCACAGCTGGATTTCTCCCAGAAGACATGATCAATTATTCACACTTGGGAGGTCATCTAAACTGTCATCTAAAAGCTATAAGCAGAGAAGTTTCATAGACTTTTGACTGCTATGTTTTGTACAATTTGTAGTTTATTCTTGTACAATTTGCAGCTTTTGAAGAATGTTGGTAAACACACAGTTGATGGCACCCACAATTAGGTTAAAACAACCCAGCATTTTTTAGAGCATTGACTTCAATAGTAAGAAAAAACATCATATGGAAGTATGGCTATAGTCAACTGTCTGGTTACCAACACTCTTCAAAATATCTTCTTTTGTGTTCAACAGAAGAAAGAAACTCACACAGGTTTTGAACAACATAAGGGTGAGTGAGGTGTGCTCTTTTGGGTCCCTTTAAAGGTTCACCCAAAAATTAAAATCATAATTTACTCACCCTCAAGTTATTCCAAACCCGTAAGGCTTTCATTCATCTTCGGTACACAAATGAAGATATTGTTAATAAAATCTGAGCCAGTTCTGTCCCTCCATTGACAGCTAAGCAACTACCACTTTGATGCTTCAAAAAGTTAATAAAGAGATCGTAAAACTAATCCTTATGAAATGAACGGTTTAGAGCAAATTTTCTTAAGAGACACGATCGCTTTATATAAAAAAAACAGATTGAACTTCGTCTTTTAATCACATATAAACAGAAGCTCACCCATACTTGAGGCACGAGAACAAACCACTGCGTATCTACCACTACCAATATCAAATGTGCTGCTTCACATGGGAATGAACCTCGCAACTGATGTTGAGTTGAAGTTGCACTGAGTTGATGAATGTTTATACGTGCATAAAAGCCTAAATTCAATTTGTTCATCATATAAAGCGATACTGTCTCTTTTTGAAACGTCAAAGTGGTAGTTGCATGGACTGCCAACGGAGCGACACAACTTGCTCAGATTTGATAAAAAAAAAATCTTTTGGTTGAACTAACCCTTTAACCAATGTTAACAAATGAGACCTCATTATTAAAAGTTTGTAGGGTGAATAAATTACAAATTATTTATTTATTTATTGGTGAAAAAAAACAATACATTGTTGTCTACAACTGATTATGATAATACAGAGGAAATTAACATAAATCTGTATATTATTTCACTATTATTCCATAAATTAAATCAAAACAGTGGAATACAGAATATTAAAGGCAGAATATATTCTGCTTGTGGATACCTTGTTTACTTGCAAATAACAAAGCACCTTCAATAGATTTCAAAAACTTGACTCCCTTGAAAATTTCTGCCAATTTGTTGCCAAAAGCAACTGGTGTAGTCCTCAAAGTTGTATTGCTTAGAGCTGCATGATTCTGGATAAATTGAGAATCACATTTTTTTGTTGTTGCTGTTTAAGATAGAGATCACAATTCTCCCACGATTCTTAATAGACAATTAAGCAAAATAACATGTAATTTACAAGAGGTTCTGAAAAAATGTTAATTGCTGGAGTCCATGTACAAACTATTTAAATAATTGTAATTACTTTTTTTTTTAAATCGGTTTGAATGAATGATTCGAAAGCCCCTTTCACACATGCAGTCTTTACTGATTAATTACCGTTAAGATATAATGTGTAGACAGGATATTTGTGCATTTAACGGTAGAGTTATTCTGGTAATGTGAAAGAGGGCTACTGACTCACTCATAAAGACTTCACTTGTTTTATTACCGGATGAATCAGCATTCTTTAACAAATCTATTGAAAGTATAATTCAATGACAAATACATTTTTTAACAGTCATTTGTCACCACCCACTGCTGTGACAATGTAATTTATACAATCTTTATTAAGTGTTTTACTCTATTTTGATCGCTACCGTAGACATCAGGGTTTATACAGGTCCTTCTCAAAAAATTAGCATATTGTGATAAAGTTAATTATTTTCCTTAATGTAATGATAGAAATTAAACTTTCATATATTTTAGATTCATTGCACACCAACTGAAATATTTCAGGTCATTTATTGTTTCTCAAAAAATTACCATATTTCATCCGACCAATAAAATAAATGTTTTTAATACAACCTTTAAGTCAACCTTCAAATTCAGTTATGCACTCAATACTTGGTCGGGAATCCTTTTGCAGAAATGACTGCTTCAATGCGGCGTGGCGTGGAGGCAATCAGCCGGTGGCACTGCTGAGGTGTTATGGAGGCCCAGGATGCTTTGATAGCGGCCTTAAGCTCATCCAGAGTGTTGGGTCTTGCGTCTCTCAACTTTCTCTTCACAATATCCCACAGATTCTCTATGGGGTTCAGGTCAGGAGAGTTGGCAGGCCAATTGAGCACAGTAAAACCATGGTCAGTAAACCATTTACCAGTGGTTTTGGCACTGTGAGCAGGTGCCAGGTCGTGCTGAAAAATGAAATCTTCATCTTCATAAAGCTTTTCAGCAGGTGGAAGCATGAAGTGCTCTAAAATCTCCTGATAACTGGCTGCATTGACCCTGCCCTTGATAAAACACAGTGGAGTAACACCAGCAGCTGACATGGCACCCCAGACCATCACTGACTGTGGGTACTTGACACTGGACTTCAGGCATTTTGGCATTTCCTTCTCCCCAGTCTTCCTCCAGACTCTGGGACCTTGATTTCCGAATGACGTGCAACCACTGAGCAACAGTCCAGTGCTGCTTCTCTGTAGCCCAGGTCAGGCGCTTCTGCCGCTGTTTCTGGTTCAAAAGTGGCTTGACCTGGGGAATGCGGCACCTGTAGCCCATTTCCTGCACACGCCTGTGCATGGTGGCTCTGGATGTTTCTACTCCAGACTCAGTCCACTGCTTCCGCAGGTCCCCCAAGGTCTGGAATCGGTCCTTCTCCACAATCTTGAGGGTGTCAATGATGGCCTTCTGGACAGCAGTCAGGTCGGCAGTCTTACCCATGATTGCGGTTTTGAGTAATGAAACAGGCTGGGAGTTTTTAAAAGCCTCAGGAATCTTTTGCGGGTGTTTAGAGTTAATTAGTTGATTCTGATCATTAGGTTATTAGCTCGTTTAGAGAACCTTTTCATGATATGCTAATTTTTTGAGATAGGAATTTTGGGTTTTCATGAGCTGTATGCCAAAATCATCAGTATTAAAACAACAAAAGACCTGAAATATTTCAGTTGGTGTGCAATGAATCTAAAATATATAAGAGTTTAATTTTTATCATTACATTATGGAAAATAATGAACTTTATCACAATATGCTAATTTTTTTAGAAGGACCTGTATAATTACTATAAACTTTTATTCCAGTACTTCTGCAATAATTTGGATTATTGTAACAGAAATTATCATACTGTGCGGTTGAAAAGACTGTTTGCAGAGCTGTTTCATACCTTCAGTATACATGAAAGTTTTAATAGACATTGGAGAATTGTTGACATTTAAGATTGCGTGGGTGTTTGAATCAAGACCACTATGTTTTAAAAATTAATCGTGCAGCTATAGGGCCTATAACAACACACAATCTTTTAGCCAATCCAATTGGAAGTGTCAATTTCTGCCAGATTTTGCTATTTTTGTGTCCAATTGGCATTGACAGTAGGTAAACGAACTGTAGGTGGTTAGTGGGCTTAAGCTGAGGCGAGGAAGAGAAACCATCCAGTTTCTGTAAGTCCTGAACTGTCAAAGTTAGCACTGCAGTAATTGGTGAATAAGTCTGAAAGGTGAGCAAGGGTACAGTGACTTTCCTGAAGTGAGACCATTAGCATCATCGGCCATCACAAGCCTCCGCAGAGAGATGGTCACGGCCAATTAAAATTCATCAGTTCAGGAAAAGGATGAATGTTAATGAAACCGCCTGTCCAGCAGAAACATCTGAGGGGTCAAAGGTTGATTCTAGATGCTGCCAACACGGAGACATATTTCATAAGCAGCTGAGCAGATCTACAGAGGCATATTAGGAAGAAAGATGTGTACCTTCAAGACTTCATAGGCTCTCGGGGCATTTCCTCTTCCTTCCTTTGTGAATGGGGAAGATGATTTTAAACAGATGTGACAGAGGCAGAACATTTCCAGCACTCGGGTTTCTTCCCACAGAAAAAGAGAAATGCTGATGTGCTCTCAAACCCTTGAGAGACACCATTGAGGTAGCAAAAATATAGACTTGCTTCAGTTTAATAGTGGTTTATAGGCCTACATGTCATAAGTGAAGGACTCCAATTGACTGAGAGACAAAAAACAAAAAACAAAAAAAAACTCTTTTCTGCCCTGCAGGGCTGGGTGTTTAGCAATATTTTGTCTCATTACAGCGAGAAAGAGCAAGTCAAATTTTATGGGCTCAGTTTTAACCAGCACATAAACCATTCAAATGCAATTTAATACATATCAATCATGTCATAGTACTCACTGATGCACAGGCCAGCTGCCCAACATCCCTGAACTCTTCACCGCTAGTGTACTGTAATACTGTATGTTGCCATTGAGGTTCATTATGTAGATCCACATAGACAAGAAACCTGTCAAAATGTGATTGTGTACATAAAACAGAAATAAAGGAAACCAACGATGGTCTAAGGTGTTAGAGGGTTGAATCTCATGATATTTCTAAACAAACGAAAAACGGTTGGTTACCGGCATTCTTCAAAATATCTTCTTTTGTGTTCAACAGAAGAAAAAAATCCATACAGGGTTGAAACAACAACAACGTTCCAAACTACTTTGGAACAAATTTTTTTTTTGTACTTTATGCACAAACAGATCAATAAACATTTGCTGTCTTTCGCACAGATGCCTTTATAATCAAACACTCAGATCTTAAGCACATTCTGTTGTCCATGTTAATTAAATACCAGGAGATTATAAACTGACTTTCCCGTCCCCCAAGAGATTTGCTTGTTAATCGAATGCGGCTGCCTTTTGAAGCTTATTTATATGTGAATGATTGTCATACCAAACAGATTTTCACTTAAAATCAGCTGAACAGCTCAGGCAAAAAAATAAATAAACTGGAATTGCTTTGAATGTGTTTAGCATTAAGTACAGAATTTTATTTGGACACTTAAAAATATCTTAATCTCATTGCAGTAGAAAACAAAATAGCAAACCAAAGGGCATGCATTTTAAAGAAAGATAACACAAGTGCATACTTTACAAGCAAAAACATATATTTAATATTATAAAGCTAGCTACATACTGTTCAAAATTAAGTATCCGACTGCTAAAAGTCTATAATCCGGAATAGAGTTCATTTTTGTCAAGTATTCTTATTCTAAGCACTGTTATGAAATGTTATTATTGCATAATTGTGCAGGTTACATTCAGATTGTCAACTTTTAACTGACCTCCTAACATTTGCTTAACATCTGCCAACTACCAGAGACTGAACAGAAGGAGAACATCAGAACGATTCATACGATTCATTGAGAGTAAACAGTGCATGGATGCCATGCCTTAAAAAAATAACGCAGCTCTTGGAAGGGCAGTATGTTGTTTTCTAAACGCAGAGATGCCGAGTGCACATGGCCTCAGGGTCACGAGAAACAAATTACAGGTTGCTTTAGCTGTGACACTTTAAAAGGGCTGTTACACAGTAGAACTGCTCTCTGTCGTGCTAGTTCATTTCTTCGCTTGTCCACCCTCTCTTGTTCCTTTTTTCTAGATGCAAATATCTTTTCATCAAGCGTTCAGTTAGTCTTATAACTGTAAAACTGTTTCAGATCAGCGTAATTTTCTTGGTTAGGTTAATTCAGTTCAATATGAGCAATATGACTTCTTTACTGAAACATTGTTTTACAATCTTGTTCTGTCATGTCTCTTCACTTCAAATTAACTCTAGATATTCTGGAGATCACAGTTAACAAGTAATACAAGTAAAAACAGTTCATCGAGTTGTGAATAATTAATTCGGATTGGCACAGGGTGCAAGTGTGTAACCGGAGACGCGTGTTCTCTGTGTAGATTTACTTAGCTATATTTGGGCGATAAAACTATCCCCAGACGTTTGCTAAATCGAACAAAAGCTTCATTTCATTGCTCTAAATAATATAATATAAATTAATTAATTAATTAATAATAGTAAATGTGTTATGTTTCACTTTTTCTAAATTATATACTAGGGTGTAACGGTACACACAAGTCACTGTTCGACAAAAGTCCAGTACAAAAACTCAGCGTATAGGCTAATAGCAAGTTCTTGGTTGCCATCTGAACTCTTGTTTTGGGTTGGTGCATAGATTGCCTATTCTGTGTCTTTTTTTGTTGTGGCGATTAACAAACAGCATTGCATTACAGCGTGTGCCCCCTTCTGGATTGGAGAGTGGATCACCTGTGACTGACTTAATAGGGTTAAGACTAACCTATAGTAAATAAGCAAATTAATATACATGGTTACATATATAGCTCCCTTGCAGACCCTTGGGGACGAAACAACTACTCATAAATACAGTTTTAAGAAATGTTTTTAATTCTAAAACTGCAATAAATAAATAAATATTAGATGTAAGTTTTAGGGTTAACCTACATTTGTTTATAATTAGCAATATATCAACTATCATAAATATATTGTATCCCTATATAGCCAAGTAAATGTGAGTGTATCTCTCTCTCTCTCTCTCTCTCTCTCTCTCTCTCTCTCTCTGTGTGTGTGTGTACGAATGTGTGTGTGTACATGTGACATACACATGTGTTGCTACCAGGCCCCAGGCCCAAATGCAACAAATCAATGTTGGGAGTGTTTTGTTGTGCCCCAGCACAAGTGTAAAAACTTTTTGGAGTCTCATCTAGACAGATAAATAGCAAGCAATCCTCTAAAGACTGTCTAATGCAGCAGCTCTGCATAAAAACAGAAACACATCACACATCAGTTGTCAAAGTAGCCCCAGAACATAAAACAGCATCATTTATTTTAAGGATTAATTGAACTTGATTTGAGGTGCTTGTCAAAGAAGAAACTACAGATTCATCTAAAGACGCCTCAGAGTTCACTGAATGCTAAACTGACCAGTGAAGCGGAGGAAAGACACTCGGAGCATTCTTGGAACTTTCCAATGACTCATTACAATATGCTTGAATGAAAAAAAGCCTGATGTAGGACAACAAGACCACAAGATGCCCAGAGCAAGTGCATGCCCAGCAGTGAATGTTGGCTAGGTGAGAGTCAACAATCAGTTTTAATAACCTAGTCAAGGTAAATCTAGGATGCTGTGGGAAAGAATAGTTTCCCTGAATACATTACAAACTGTGGAATCTCATTGTGTATTCTCACTGGAGGGAGTTGCCTACCTTTTGAATAAATCTGTAAACAAGATGGCTGAGTTAACAGGAAGTGCATGCAATAAAATATGCCTAAATTTAAACCATTTATTTTGCAGTTAGGATAGGAGTTGATTATACATTAAGGATAAAGGACAGCTATACAGACATTATTCTTACAGAGAGAAACATTATCTGGAATATATGCCAATAAAACAGGAGAAAAGAGATGTGGATGCTTCTGCGTATTAAAAAATAATTAATTTTTAATTTATGAATAAGATGCTTAGCCATGCATAACACCAGGATGCTAAACAGCTAAAGTATTGCAGATGGTTGTCAGGGTAATGCGGGTGCTAACAGTGGTGGTCAGTGAGGTAGGATGATATGTGAAACAGTATTGATTAAAATCAATACAATTTTGCAGCATTCTCTATTTTTTAAAAAAAAATGTATAATTAAAATTATGATAATATCTTCCAATTTTATTGATAATGAATGAGTTGTTAAAATCCTACAATCAGCAAAAGTGCTGTTTGTCAAAGTCAATACAGGCTAAATCAACAAAATAAATCGAATTCGTACGAGTGATTAAAAAGTGGCTAATTCGTACGAATTCGTACGACCTCACTCGTACGAATTCGTACGACCTCACTCGTACGAATTCGTACGATTTGTCTAAACCCACGTGATGGGTAGGTTTAGAGGCGGGGTCAGGGATAGGTCATTTGTACGAATTCATACGAATTGGCCAAAACGTCAAATATGTACGTTTTAGCCCAAATCATACTAATTCGTACGAGTGAGGTCGTATGAATTCGTACGAATTAGCCACCTCGTAGAATTCGTACGAATTCCCGTGAGATCGGGTTGTGTAAACCATATGTAGGCAACATAATCATATTTCATTTACATTTTTATGCATCTGAGTCACGAACATCTGTTGGTAAACTGATCGTTAACTTTAGATGTGTCCCGATTAGCGAAAAGTGCAATTAAAATACCCAGATGATGCATTTTAAATATAGAACCAGACAACGAAAGCGGTAAAACCAATCAGAATATACAATCAATCGCCGCTTGCAGCGCGTTCGCCTATAGGCTACACAGTAAAACACGTTGGGTTATTTTTAACCCAACATTAATTGAGTAGCGTGTGTGCTTTTTAATGCCTAGCAAAGAAAAGACATATGGATGTTGCATTATTGTTAAAAATAAGGCATGATGTTTGCAAAATATACTCGTGATCACACGGTATCACTTAACTATTTATTTTTCTATCCAATTTTACATGGCTATTTACCAAATAAATAGCAACGAAATACTTATTTGAGTTTAAATTATTTTATCAGCTTACTTGGAGAGACAGGAGGTAGACATGTAGGATTCCCCGATTAATATTCAGTTACACAGCAGTTATTTTTACGGTTATTAATCGGGAATGGGCTATATGAATGGCGCAATTGACCAATCAGAACCAAGTTTTCCAGAGAGCCGCGCAATAAATAATTTTACTTTATCATCTGTTATTCAGGGTTATTCAGTATGTATATTTGTGTCTCTGTCCAGGGTGCTGAATTATACATCAGTCCGTTTGTGTCATTCTTTAGATCCTCGTTTGGCCACAAAATAATGATGCTTAACTTTAGGCTGATTTCACTGGAAAACTGTCATGTCGACGAAATCAGCCTTTAAATAAACAACGTCTCCATTAATTGGTTTCTTTGAACGTGTCTCGTCTAAAGCGTTTACATAAAACGTCGTGATTCAACCCCACAGCAGGTGTCAAAATAACTTATAACAAACGACACGAATGAAACGGACCCGCTCTCCTGTCTGTTCCTCTCGCATGCAGCTCAAATGAACATGTTATTGATTCTTACCTCTGTCGCCATGATGCCTGAGACGGTAGTGGATGTGTGGTGGATCTGTCCCGGTGCTGAAATCCTCTCCACTCGTGGGACAGTAACGGACGGAGAGATGAACGCACGGGAGAGGGTGGAGTAGCGTCCTACTGATGGAGGAGGAGTGACTAGTACAAACGTGCTTCACTTCATGTCTGTAGAAACAAGATCTTCGTAGACAATCCGAAGACACAAACACCGGGGTAAATTCTTTTTTTTTTTTTTTTTCTTGAGATGTTTTCAGTGCCTACATTACAAAAATGGGTATTCAGCAGAACATTTAACAATATAAGAATGACTGGTCCCACTTTATATTAGGTGTCTTTAACTACTTGCGTATTATCGTGTTTATGTTCTATTGCAAAACAATCTTGTAGCAATTGAGATGTGATATGGGTGAGGTATAAGTGTAAAAAAGTTACAATGTTGTAAACAATGTTGTTTAATCAAATATAAATTTGTTCAAGGATTGTAGGTCAGCATCTTGTTAAGTTATATGGTTTATTATAACAATTTGTTGGGGTTCACCCAAAATTGAAAATTATCCCATCATTTACTCACCGGTGTATATGACTTTCTTCTTTCAGCGGAACAGAATCAAAGTTATATTTAAAAAATATCCGGGCTCTTCACAGATTTATAATGGGAGTAAATGGTAACTGAGATTTTGAAGGGCAAAAAAGTGCATCCATCCATCATAAAAGTAATCCATACGGCTCCCGGGGGTTAATACATGCCTTCTGAAGCAGAGCAATGCATCTTTGTAAGAAAAAAATCCATATTTATAACGTTATAAACACTGGCTTCCGTATGAAAGTCTAATTCCGGTGGAACTCTGACCAGACGCATGACGCATTGATGAACGCAGAGGCGTAGAGGATAGAGCAAAAGAAAACACTGGTCACGAATTAGAAGTCTAAATTGAGAATTTTTAAAGAAAAAATGTCAGAGGAGCTTGAGTTTGTTGCCCAGCGCTGTTTGTTTTTGACCGTGAGAGGCGTCCACTCCCACCTAAGCTTACGCTACTCCAACACAGTTCAACCCTTTCCTTCAGAAGTCCTTTATTAACCCCCTGGATTACTTTTATGATGGATGGATGTGCTTTTTTGGGGGTGCTTCAACATATTAGTTACAATTCATCCCATTATAAAGCTGGGAAGAGCCAGGATATTTAAAATAACTCTGATTGTGTTTGGCTGAAAGAAGAAAGTCATATACACCTATATGGCTTGAGGGTGAGTAATTATGGGATAGTTTTCATATTTTTGGCTAGCTAATAATGTAGTCTCTGACCTCAATCATGTCCTGCATAATGAGTTTGTATTATTACCATCAAACTGGAGGTGCAATGCATAGAAATATACACACAGATCCCTCATTAGCAGCTGTTTCTATGGGCCGCTATACGTAAGCCGTCCGCCATATTGGAGCAGTCCGTGAACATTCGAGAGCGAGTTGACTGAGCGTCTGCAACCATAATTAGACAGATGTTAGAATATCTATATATTAAATAGACTTCAGCAGATGATTTTGCAAAGCTAACACAAGACAACAAGACGAAGGCGTCAGCTGGCAATAAAAAGTTGCCATAGTAAAGTATAAACTTTAAAATTACCATTGTAAAAACATGTAATATTGAGTTAATACATATAAAACACATTATCACCTGTACAAGGTTATTCCATTTCTTCGGAAATTTAAATCTTGGCGGTTTCACAACCAGAAGCTGCGCAATGAGGTGGGATTATTGAGTGCGTCTATGTGTCTGGAGTGGTCGAACCATGAATCTACGTATGCATTTCTATGGTACAAGGTTCCAAGGTTCAACAGAGTGAGGCTGAAGCTCTCGTTTGTGCATATCTTGAGTTGAATAAGACACTTCATCAAAAATCAAGAGTATAAGAAGCAAAGGTGTTGTAGTGTTGTAAAGGTGTTGATTGTTGTCAACATATATACTGTCATGCTTAGTCTGACAATAAAGTATCATATCACATATCATATCAAATCTATAATATCATATCATATCATGAATTGAAAATTTAATGACATTTGTAAGCATTTCAATTTATATTAATTAATGATCTGTTAAACATTATGAAACTTTTAATAAGTTAATTAGTAAACATTAATTAGTAAACATTATCTCATTTTTCTAGCTATGTGAATATCTATTACCTTTTGATCTTCTAAGCATTATATAATGTTTGTTAATGATTTATTAATGAAAGTTATTAAAAAGTGCAACCCAAATAAACAAGCAAACAAATAAATACATGAATAAATAATACAATTTAAAATGTGCTTGATGTGGTCAAATCTAAATTAAAGGAGTAGTTCACATTAAAATGAAAATCACCCCATGATTTACTCACCCTCAAGCCATCCTAGGTGTATATGACTTTCTTCTTTCAGAATACATTCGGAGTTACATTAATAAACACCCTGATGCTTCCTAGCTTTAAAATGACAGTGGATTGCAACCATCAGCTCAAAAAAGTGCATCAATCCATCGTAAACGAACTCCAAACGGCTCCAGGGGATTAATAAAGGCCTTCTGAGGCAAAGCTATGAGTTTGCGTAAGAAAAATAATAATATTTAAAACTTTATAATGTAAAATAACTAGCTTCCGGCCAAACGAACATACAGATCCGACTTAAAGGTCAGTGAACTACTGTTCACTTTTTAAAAAACTTTTGCTGATAATTTACTTACTAATTTACTTTTTTTAAAAAGTGAACTACTCCTTTAAGTCTAAAGCGCAACTTATGCAAGTAATGCAACGTGCTATTGATATTTACGCTACGCCATGATGAACTACGCTACTTCCGACGTCACAAATTGCGCGAGTTGCGCTTTAGGCGTAAGTAGACTGCGTATGGCCGTTTGGCCGGAAGCTAGAATTTTACTTTGTAACGTGTTAAATATTAATATTTTTGGTATGCAAACTCATCGCTTTGCTTCAGAAGGCCTTTATTGACCCCCCGGAGCCGTGTGGAATTCGTTTATGATGGATAAATGCACTTCTTTGAGCTTTAAACTGATGGTGCAATTCACTACCCTTAAGAAGCTCAGAAGCATCAGGGTCAGGGGGTTTATTAATATAACTCCCATTGTATTGATCTGAAAGAAGAAAGTCATACACACCTATGATGGCTTGAAGGTGAGAAAATCATGTGATAATGTGACCATACTCCTTTAAATGGTGAGAAATAGTGAAAAAATTTAAGTGAAACATATTAAAACTTATCATAGGCTACGCCAACCAAATAGGCACATTTTTAAGAGGCATATCAGGTAAGAGAGAGCTTCTAAAGGTAACAAATGCCCAAACCTACCTCTTTACAGTATAGATGAAAAATGTACACATAAATATTAACGTTTGCAGTATTAGTATGTAAAAGTTAACATTAAAACATTGACATTACTTGACACAGAAGATTAAATATATATATTTTTTACAGTTTCAGCATTTACCTTCTGGGAGAAGATTCAAATTTCCACAGTGCAGACTGAACAGGTTCAAGTATTCTTTATTTTCCTTAAGATCTCAAAAAAACTAAGAAAAATAATAAATAAGGGTCCAAGGGGTTATGCAATGACCGGTGACAAATTAAAGTATAAAACAGGTGACAAATTAAAGTATTCGCAATCTACGGTATGCATGTAGATAGAGGGCTGTACTGAAATTGTGATGGACTGATGTTGCTGTGTCGGATGTAAATCCAAGTAAAAAAAAAAAAAATCAACATTTAACATTCCATTTGAAATAAAATTATGACAGATTTATGGTGTGCTGACATTTCCCTGGCTCTGTTTGTTTCAAAAATATATTTTTCTGGCAATCATTGCGGTGGCTCAGCCTGAGTCATACATGCATGAAACAGACTGGATAATTCACAGCGAAAGCAAGACACTTACAAATGTATTGAATGCACTGCTGATGTTTGGATGCTCCTGGGCTTTGACCAGTAGCCTGTGTACTGGAGAGCAGTCATGTTTTAACCATGAGCATGTTTAATAATACACATTGCAAGGTGCAGGCAGTGCATGTATGTTAAAGGGATAGTTCACCAAAAAATGTACTCACCCTCATGTTGTTCCAAATCTGTGTGAGTTTCTGTCTTTAAGCTATTTTAAAGAATGTTGGTAACCAGAGAGTTGACTTCCATATTACTATTTTTTTTTCCCTATGGAAGTCAATGGATGACAACATTTTCAATTTTGGGGGAAATTTCCCTTTAAAGTTAGTGCTGAGTGAACAATTCTAGAGATAAATCTGCGCCCTGTAAGACTGCTTGTGTTGGAAAAACTTACCTAAAGAAAATAAAAAAAACAAGATATTCTTGAACAAAACACTCATACTCACTTCAAACAGTCTGAGCATGTCATGTTTTGATAGCCAGAACTCAGAGCTGATCTGAATCACGTTGGACAGAGAACAATACCATATGCTCCTGTCTCTGACTGAAGATAGTAACTGCACGCTAAATCGTAAAAGAACTTTGCCTTGCATCCAAACAGCAAAACAATTTGCATTACAGGGCCACGTGAGCTGATGTAATCAAAAAAGCTTATTGCCTAAAACGTGCACGTATTCGCACACACGTTCACCGATTCGGGCATGATACATCCAGGAAAAGACCGAGGAAGTGTATACTACACTATCACAGCTTATATGATAAGACAGCAAAACGCCTTTGGGAATGTGAGATAATAAGGTCAAATTTGAACAAACATGCACAACGTGGGAAGCAAAGCTGCTTTATTTAATTTACAATTTTTTTTTCTTCAATATCGAAGGAGATTGTAAATGCAGCTATTTAAAGCATTTTTCATGTATAAAAGCCTTTTTGAGTTACATTTTTTTTTTCCTGAATGGAAATAGAATTGGAAAGCATGAACTAAGAGCATTCACTTATTCCTGATACTCTAAATTGTGTGAATGAAAATCCAGAGGAATGCCTGCGAAGGGGAATCATCCTCTTGTTTTTCATCTAGGCCAAAAATGTCTTGTGCAGATGCCACCATCCCTTGGCACAGAAGCGTCTTGTCTCACAGGAGGAAAGCGGGAAAGAAAAAAAGAGTGTTTGATCCACGATATAAATAAAACATTAAAACGTCTTTGTTTATTGTGTCTTTTTATAGAGGTGTTAAAAATAAAGCGTGTAATCTCACTGTTCCTCTTTACTAACATTGCAGAAAGGGAGCTATAAATAGAACTCCCTAAATAGATGCACACAGGCACCTTTTATAAGAGATTTCCATAGCAGCCAAACAATACTATGCAGTACATCTTCATGCCTCTATCCTACATTGGATAAAACGGATATTAACGGCACACAATGCAACTTTTTATTCCAAAATTTAAATAATGAGTCATTACATCATCAATCCTTCTTTTAAAACATGTTTTTGTCTCAGCCTGACTCACTATAGTAAGCCTATTATTATATTTTTTACCTGTCGGGATGATTTTTGCAGGAAATGGCATACATACGTCACTCTACGGTGCGTGTCTCATCATATCTGTAAATAGAGAAAAGTTGCTCAGGCTACTTTGTGGTGTGGGAGTGGCAGAGATTAGTTGTCACAGCGAGTGAGAAAGGTTGACGGAGCGCACTAAATCACACATGGAGCACACTAAATCAAACCATAGAGCACACTAAATGTCAAACCTCCGAGGAAACAACAGTAAAAAAATAAAATAAAAAAACTTGAACAGAAGAGAGTCTGCTGGTAAAAAATGAACGTAACAGAGCTCGTAATAAAACGAGAATCAACATTGGCTTTTCAGAGATGGCGAGAACTGAGGGATTTGAAATGCTGTAAAAGTGACTCAGAGATGCCATTGTAATTACTCAACAGGTCAGCAAGGTATTTAATTGAACAGATAAATTTACATATGTAGCTCTCTAATAGAGTTTATTGTAAAACCTTATCTATTGAAGGGTCATATTCATCCGCACAGTCACAAAGAGCGGAAGCACAACCAAAACAATGTTAATGTTAGTCTATCTCTCCGTCCATTCATCCATCCATTTTTTTTCTTTTCAGAATGGAATGCATCATGAAATCTGATAAAACATGCTGATTTCTGAGAAAATATAGACTGCACAAGGGAGTTCACATGCTCAGTGTCCGATTTTCTTATTCGATTAGTGACTTAGAAATACTGCAAACACTAAATATTTATTTTTAATTTAATGGAATTACATTTCTTTAATAGCTTTTTTTGTTTCGTTTTTTCAAAATCCTAAATCCCTCTGTTTTTTCCAGGTTTAAATTTAAATATGAACCCCAGATTTTCAAAGTGAACTCAGACTTTTGGACCCCGCTGTACATACTTTCTTGGAAGTGTCTAAGGACAAAGAGAACGTCACTGTTACTAAGGAAACAGAACAAAATCAGATTCCTTTTTTTATCATCTAACCACCTGGAATGATCTTTGGATCGCACTAAAATCTCTGTAGGATCCTCAGGCATATTCAGATGGAGAAACGTGTGAGAAAAACGTATTGCAACACTTCACAGGCCGTGGGACTATTGACTTTGGTGCGTGAAGTGCATTCCTATGTTGTTTCCATTCTCTTGGCATATTGTTTATGAAATCTGGCATTTCTTTTGGTAATATTAGACTGGTGTTGACATGTACGGCCAGTGTTAGTGTGTTGTAGTCAGGGGCATTATCATGACAAAACACAACTATTGATTTGAAAGATAGTTCACCAAATGTCTTTGACTTCTTCCTTCGAACTCATTCTTCAATATATATATATATATATATATATATATATATATATATATATATATATATATATATATATATATATATATACAGGTCCTTCTCAAAAAATTTGCATATTGTGATAAAGTTCTGTATTTTCCATAATGTAATGATAAAAATAAACTTTCATATATTTTAGATTCATTGCACACCAACTGAAATATTTCAGGTCTTTTATTGTTTTAATACTGATGATTTTGGCATACAGCTCATGAAAACTCAAAATTCCTGTCTCAAAAAATTAGCATATTTCATCCAACCAATAAAAGAAGTATTTTTAATAAATATAAAAAAGCCAGCCTTCAAATAATTATGTTCAGTTATGCACTCAATACTTGGTCGGGAATCCTTTTGCATAAATGACTGCTTCAATGTGGCGTGGCATGGAGGCAATCAGCCTGTGGCACTGCTGAGGTGTTATGGAGGCCCAGGATGCTTCGATAGCGGCCTTAAGCTCATCCAGAGTGTTGGGTCTTGTGTCTCTCAACTTTGTCTTCACAATATCCCACAGATTCTCTATGGGGTTCAGGTCAGGAGAGTTGGCAGGCCAATTGAGCACAGTAATACCATGGCCAGTAAACCATTTACCAGTGGTTTTGGCACAGGAGCAGGTGCCAGGTCATGCGGAAAAATGAAATCGTCATCTCCATAAACCTTTTCAGCAGATGGAAGCATGAAGTGCTCCAAAATCTCCTGATAGCTAGCTGCATTCACCCTGCCCTTGATAAAACACAGTGGACCAACACCAGCAGCTGACATGGCACCCCAGACCATCACTGACTGTGGGTACTTGACACTGGACTTCAGGCATTTTGGCATTTCCTTCTCCCCAGTCTTCCTCCAGACTCTGGCACCTTGATTTCCGAATGACATGCAACCACAGAGCAACAGTCCAGTGCTGCTTCTCTGTAGCCCAGGTCAGGCGCTTCTGCCGCTGTTTCTGGTTCAAAAGTGGCTTGACCTGGGGAATGCGGCACCTGTAGCCCATTTCCTGCACACGCCTGTGCACGGTGGCTCTGGATGTTTCTACTCCAGACTCAGTCCACTGCTTCCGCAGGTCCCCCAAGGTCTGGAATCGGTCCTTCTCCACAATCTTCCTCAGGGTCCGGCCACCTCTTCTCGTTGTGCAGCTTTTTTGCCACACTTTTTCCTTCCCACAGACTTCCCACTGAGGTGCCTCGATACAGCACTCTGGGAACAGCCTATTTGTTCAGATATTTCTTTCTGTGTCTTACCCTCTTGCTTGAGGGTGTCAATGATGGCCTTCTGGACAGCAGTCAGGTTGGCAGTCTTACCCATGATTGCGGTTTTGAGTAATGAAACAGGCTAGGAGTTTTTAAAAGCCTCAGGAATCTTTTGCGGGTGTTTAGAGTTAATTAGTTGATTCAGATGATTAAGTTAATAGCTCGTTTAGAGAACCTTTTCATGATATGCTAATTTTTTGAGACAGGATTTTGGGGTTTTCATGAGCTGTGTGCCAAAATCATCCATATTAAAACAATAAAACACCTGAAATATTTCAGTTGGTGTGCAATGAATCTAAAACATATGAAAGTTAAATTTTTATCATTACATTATGGAAAATAATGAACTTCATCACAATATGCTAATTTTTTTAGAAGGACCTGTATATGCTATTATACTAGGGCTGCAACAACTACTAATCGATAAAATCGATTATTATCCATATGCCCGATGCCCATCTTTATGCAAATGAATCCGTTGAATGTGACGCGACTATCCAATAGAAGTAGAGCACATGGAGACTGGAGGAAGTCTCTCGCGGGTCCTTTGTTCTAGATCTCCTACTACAAAAATTCTCAGGAAACTTTAGTTCCGAGTAGCGAAAATGGAGGAGAAATTATTTGTTGTGGTTGCAGCATTTCCAAATCTATATTACCCATCTTTGTTGTCTTATAGGCAGGCAAGACAGAAGAGTTCAAGGGCGATTTCACTGTTTTGATTTGACTGTAACCACACAGGCTACATGGATATAGTAAAATGATGCATGGAAAATAAACTGTCGGCAGCCTCAGTGAGTTTAATCAAAATCCTTTAGGCAAGTCATGCCACTCCGCCGCCATCTTGGCAATGCCTCCGGGCTGCTATTTCGGACTAACAAGACCAGGCTCCTATCTAAATGAATAGGCAGAGAGTCAGAACTGCACTTTCACTGGTCACCGGGACATAAAAACTGCATGTATAGAAACAGCAGTAAAATATGATAAAAATCTCTGAAATGCGCAAGAGTTCTCGTCCCCGCTGTCGCAAACCTCAACTGTGCGCATGCGTCAGTGGAACCAGACGATAGGCTTAAATGTTTCCCGGCTTGACTGTTAAAAGTAGACGATTGGCTTTCCAGCGAGGGGCGAGACATGTGCATACAACCGCCATCTTTGGCGTTACGGGTTTTCCCTATATAGTTGTATTGAGTATTGAGGAAGTGGCATGTCTCTATATAATTGTCTCTGGTTTAATTCATACATTTATAGTTCGAGTGTTGTAATTTTATGATGCAAGTTTAGCACTGCTGCAGTCCATTTTACAGTTTCCCCTGCATTATATTGACCATTAGGGACAAGAAAATTAATTATTTGTCAAATTTGAATGACGTTTTTGTAATTTATGACAGTATAAGTGAGTTTAATTTGTTGATTGATCGATCGTTAATCTAGAAAATGATTTAATCCACTGAACACTGCTGTGGTAATATAAAAACACTATCCCAACCGCAAACTGTTACTTTTAATTATTTTGAGCTTATTTCCTAGTCACATTAAAATGATATAGTTGTATATAGCCTATCACTTGTGATGGTATAGATCACAAGTGATTTTGTATAGATACGGCCAGACGTGCAGTCTATCAATAACATTAGAGCGACAGCACTTCGAACGCGACTAGCGACTTGCTGGCGGTTTGAAGGGGAAAATAACCAATTTCTAAGGACAAAACACATATGGAAAATAGGACACGGGGCAAGCTGCTGCGGGAAAGGTACATGATCCAAGTTGTCCGAAACATGAGAATGTATTTTATTTAAGCTTTTTTTTTAGATATTTATAAGCGCTTTAAAGCTGCAGTCCGTAACTTTTTTGGGTTAAAATTATACAAAATAATTTTTTGAGCAAGTGCATAACTAGCCAGTGTTCAAAACTATCTGCTTGCCGTAGTTTGATTCAAAACGGTAAACTTGTAATAATGTTTTTAATTCCAGTGGTACTGGTGAATTTCCACGGGAAATTCTAGCATGTCTTTGCATCATTACGTCACATCTGTACACATAAAGAAGGTGTCTTGACTAGTAGGCTATGTTGCGTGTGAGGATGTTGGAGGTGGAGATTTATAGCCTTTTCTCACAGCACTTGATATAATTAAACTTTTCAATTTGATGGCGGATCCAGAAAGGTTCAAACGACAATCACCAGTGATAACTGGAGATTCTCCCCGATTGTAAAATGCAAAACACTTCGGAGTGGCTACAGAAAAAAAGAGACTGCAACCGGGACCTTGCGAAAACAAGGATACATATCGTAAGGGCTTTTGAAAGGTGGCGTGAACTCTGTGTTTTGAAGGGGTTCAAAAGGAACGCAGAGAAGGCTATTTTTTTTTCAGCTGGACAGGTAGGACATTTCAATGGTTCAGTTATGTAAAAGTAGCGCACTTGTTCGCTTAATTCATACAGTGAACTACAGGTAGCCCTAATACACATTAAATGTAGTCACTCAATGCTGATGTTGTTAACATTAACAATTTGAGAACAAAGAAAAATTTGCACAGTTTGACGTGATATGATAAGCGATCGTTAGATTTAATCAGCGCGATTTACTGCAATGCTTTTTTCTCCTTAGTTGGTCAGAACAAAAGTGGATGTTACTTACTTGTTCAGAAGACATTTTCCAGTGAGAATTCTTATGTTGGTCATACTTTCAAAAAGTAGAATCTGTGTTTCTGAATGACAGTATCCACACCGGCGTGGTGACTGATAGCTGCACATTCTCCTCAAAACATTGGATTCATCCGCGCTGTGCTGAGGCACAACCCCCGTAAAGCTGATAATTCCGCGAATAACTGCAATTGCAGATATCGAACAGAGATGGCAACAAAGAGGAAAAGCTACGGACTGCAGCTTTAAACAAGTAGGACCTATATTTACAGCGTTTTGCCCTGTCGTGCTTTGGCAGCTGCACAAGCTTTTTTACTGTCTCTGACCCGTGTTCTCCTCAGCACATAAAACGTGCATTTTATTGTTATATCCTTATCTGTAAATGTTAGAAAGTCCCACACGCATTTCTATGCAGCATATTCTGACAACGAGCAATCTTGTTAAACTTTACTGTTTAGTGAACGAGCGCCGGTCGGTGCATGCAGGTCAAACAGGCGACTTACACATTTTGCTAACATATTTGTTTGTAACAAATTAAGTTGTAGGTTTAAAATTCTACATGTAACATAAGTTATTATATTTATGAGTGCAGTAGTAAATGCATTATTTTTGGTATAGCTCATTAATCTAATTTATTAATTAGGCTACTATGTTCAGAGTGAATCGTGTTCCTCATACATTTTGTGCTTTTATTTTTGTTTATTAACATTTGAATTTAATCGTTTTAATTTCTGTAATGTTTGAATGTAACATTACATAGAATGTAATGTTTGTATTTTAACACTTTTTTGTTTTGTTTGCCTACGTAGGGACTACAGTATGTACCTACAGCATAGCCTACATAGATTCATTTGCTATATTTGTTTTCATAGACTTTATATTGCAATTATATTACACTTTATATAATTTGTTTGAAGGACGGCTTTTGGCAGGATGTGGAATAACATTGTTTAAAATATCGCATAAACATCAATTTTTAGTTAAAAAGATGTTTAATAATGTTTTCCATCCGATTAATTGGAAAAATAATCGATTATGAAAATAATCGCTAGTAATTTTACCTACTGCATAGCTGTCCAGACTGGAGAAACACAAAATTGTAGACAGCATGAACGTGTGTGGCCAATCAAATGATGCTGTCAAGCTCATTTACGATTTGCTCAAGTTCAGGAACACCTAAAAATTGCCCCTTTACCACATATTCCTTGTCAGATTTTTTAGGACTCATATGCTCAAATGCAAGGGGACATTTTCTGATTTTTGCAAGTCTGTGCAATTACTATTTATGTGTTTGTGTGTGTGCACATGATCTGTATGTCTGTGCTACAGGACTGGCCAGGCTCTTTGCCACATTAAATATCCTTCGCCTGTTGACTTAACAACAGGAGGAGACGACTGGAATGTGATCAGTGTTCCGTTCCAAGAACACAGGAAATGGGAATTCTGAAAACGCAGATATAAAATATTATTAACTTTGAATTGTTAGACAAGCAAATAAACCATTATCAAAGTCAGCACAGAGGTCAAGTGAAGTTTGTCACTTTCACCCAGATGTACTGGATGTGACAGAACTTGACAAGGCATGTGGTATTGCTTCATCAAAGTATTTGACAATTCAATATACACATGATATCAAATTACTCTGGCTGTTAAAAGGTTTTAGAGAAATATGATGATTAAATGTTTCTCCTAAATTCCAATGACAACACTGGAGTTGAGTGAATATGTAATGAAAGTCCTTGTTTGATAAATGGGATTTGATTACTCAAAGTCAAATCTGGCAGAATATACTAGTGTTGCTAAAGTGTAAGATGAAGAGAGACAAATGGAGTAGTAGAGAGATGAGAAATTAGAATTGTTATGGCCATCTCTTCATGACCTGTGTCCCAAATGACGCTCTATACACTATGCACTTATACACTGTACTTGTGCACTATGTACTCAACCGTTTAGTGTAGTAAAGTCTAAGACAGTGGACCTCCCTTTTGATACAACTCACCCAACTTACCCAATGAAAGAATGTGTTAAGGGACGGACAATCGGATAAAAGTAACAAATGAGAATTGGGCATCAAGACCAGTAGCGTGCATTATTTTCAGAACAATTTAACTTTTTAAATGGATTAATTTAAACAAATTATTAGGATATAATTTTTACCACTCTCCGTGCCTCCCCTGGCATGCTCTGGCGCCCCCCTGGTGAGGTGCACCCCACACTTTGAAAACCCCTGGTGTAGTGTATAAACTTAATACGTTTTATTTTTTCTGAAAGTCTGATAGCCTCTCCCCCTCCCCGGTGATTAAAGCTGCAACAGTTGAGTGCATGAAGTGTCCAACGTTCCGTACTTCATTTTTTTTTTTTTCGGTTAAATAAGTGCATCATCGATTTGGTACGCACATTGTGTCAACAATCACAAACATGTCATATTAGTATAAGGAGCAGGATTGGGCTTGTGGATTTTATACTATTGTGACATCTGATAAAAATTGCCTTTCAAAAGTTTGGTGATAGTAAGATTTATTTTGTTGTTTTTGAAAGAAACTTTGATTCAGGCACATTAAGTTGATCAGAAATGGCAGTAAATATACTTATAATCTTGCAAAATATTTCTGTGTCAAATAAATACTGTTCTTTTAAACTTTCTGTTTATCAAATAATCCCCCCCAAAAAAACACATGTATCAAGGTTTCAACAAAAATATGAATAATTGGATGCATAATAATTAGATATTAGAATTAGATAGACAATGTTTCTTGAGCAGAATATCGGCCTGTTAGAATTATTTCTGAAGGATCATGACTGAAGACTGGAGTCATTTTAAAATATAATAAAATAGAATTTATTTTAGATAGTAATAATATTGAAAAATATTACTGTTCTGATTATATTTTTTTATCAAATAAATGCAGCATTGGTGAGCATAAGTGACTTTCAAAAACATTAAAGAAGCTTTCCTATGTGGGGAACTTTTCCTTCGTCGAAGCAGAGACCAGGAGACGTTGGGATATCTTTCAAGCAGAAGTTATTCTTTATTGAGGACTTTGCTGTGCGTCTCTGTAGTCATCCAAGTTGAACCAAGGGAACTTTACATTGTAGTTTATATACTGTACATTTCAAGGGGGAGGGATTTACATAGAGGTGGCATATAAATGCAGTACAGGAGTCAGCTCGTTTACCTGATCTCATCAGCATTAGAGTCTCATTCAAATGCATAGATGCTAATCCACTATTCAACGACTGGGGCTCCAAAAGCCATTGAAGACAAAGGGTGAGAGTCTCAGTACTCTGACTCATTTAACTTACAATAGAGAGAACAAGAATGGCAGGGGTCTCATGCTTAACAGCTGATATCATCATCATCATAACCTTAAATGCTAAATTCAATGTACTCTACCTTAGTTTTTCATGTTATGTAAGGACATAAGATCAGTAGATCTTAAACAGATTCTTACATTTGTAATCCCACACCTACCTCAAACTTTTGAAGGGTAGTGTGTATATATACGCACATAGTTACTCAGCAACAACATTACATTCACATGTGTTTTTATATTGCAACCTTTACAAAATTGAAAACTTCAATTGAGTCATACTTCTAAAAGGAAACAAATATACACAGAGAAAATGTTTATATGATCTCATGGTGTGCTTTGTTCAGTCTATAGAGAAATTAGACATTTCTGTCATGACAACTCTTAAGAGTGTTTGGCATGGTAATGGATATGACAATGTTGATATGTTTGGTCTTGTCGTAATAGATCTGCTATGCTGCTGCTGCTTTTATTGCTGCTACAGGTTATTGCTGCTGCTGCTGCGGAGCAAGTACAGGACTTGCTACTGCCAACACATGCATGACACACTGCTGTGAGCAAGTAAGACAGGCTTTTGCTGAAAAATGTACCATATTTGAATTAACCGTTGGAGATCTATACAGGTGGAGCTGGGGAAGATGGAGGGTTTATGAAATTGTGCTGCACTGCTACAGCAAATGCTGACCCAGCGAGCTCATTGTCTACTGATACAGGAATAAATCAGCTGTGAGAGAATGATGCAATTGTAAGCAGATTGAGTTAAGGACCTATCGGCCTGCGCCACCTAGAGTTTCATGACAGAACTTTATATTTCATAATTTGCTTTAGACAGTATCACTCACTCAATCATGTTGCTCAGTTGTCAAATTGATTTTTTGCATTTTATAAAGGTCTAATAGGAATTTTGGCAGACTTGCCACAAGCAAATTGTATGGTGGCTGTGAACCTAACAAAGTCTAAGGGGTCATGGCATGGCTTTCTTTTAACAAATTATTTTAATGTTCCTTGAGGTTCACTTATAATGTAAACTCTTTCCCTGCCATTGATGGAATTTTCCACCATTTCTGAGGCAATGCTCACTCGCCATTGATGGAATTTTCCAGCTTTCCATGTTTTTACTGTTATATAGGGGGCGCTATTATGCATATTTTGAAAGAGAATGAATCTCCTGATCAAAACACAGGCGAAAAAGAAGCAGAAACAAGCCATAGCATACGTAATCAGATTCATATGTAAAATAACATGATCATCAACATTAAACAGCATGTATATCAAAACTGCCTAACTTTACCAAATGAAATGTCGACCCAGGGCAAATTATAAGACTGCAAGCATTAGGAGTGTTGGTGGACGCAATCTGCTCCATCTATATTTTAGACCTCATTCTGAATCCGATCCAGACTTAGTCTTTGACAATAACACAATTTTCTCAGCTTACTGGGAAATTTCAGCTTTTTGCTTTTTTGAAAAACCCACATTCAAATGTTGATTAAAAAAAGGAATGCATGGAGCTAGAATAAAACATTTTGTTTGTTTGTTTGATATATTGCATGTTCAGAACAACAAAAATTGAACTTTTGCCTTGGAACTTTTGTGAAAATTATTTAAAAAAACGCTGGCACTGGCTGGCAACGTTTTTTAAAAACGCTGGCGGGGAAAGAGTTCAAGTTTTTTTTTTACACAAAAACAACAGTGTAGGTAAATGTCAGCCATTAAGCGACTGAATGTTAGTGGGCGGGGCCTGGTGCAATGATGTATACCAACTTTTTTATTTTGCATTTGCCTATGTGATGTAACAAATCTTGCAATATCCAAATTAGCTGTTTTTGGAGTTTGATTAAATAAATGTTTTTTTCTGAGGGGGACGCTTTAAGCTATTACACTTAAAGGATGTTTTAATGGTACAAAGACCATATGTCAAAAGAAGGCAAAATATGATTTCTCATATTATGACCCCTTTAACAGACAGTGAAATTTATCTTGGCCACAAAAAAATTACTCATCATTACATCTGCTGGAAAAAAAAAAAAAAAAACCGAACTGTGAATTCTTTCTGCATAGAAGAGTTGTAGATGGTGAGACAAAGTTGAGGCATCATGAAACTAAAGGCCTTTCACAGGCCCCTGCGGCCCATTTAAAAGAGAACTCAAAGACTAACTGAACTCACATGGCGGTTTAGGCCTGAGGAAAGGGTTTAGATCAGAACATCTCCATATTTGTGTGCAGACAGACATCACAGCTCAAATATCTTTTGGTTAAGGTACAGTGGAACTCATATTGATGTTGTTATGTTCTCAGTGATAATGAAAATGGCTATTGGTTTAAAACTCAAAATAAAAATGCTTCCATAAGTAGAATAGTGAGCAAATAATTTGTGTAAAATTACATTACAAAGGCCAACACGTGCGCACACACACACACACACACACACACACACACACACACACACACACACACACACACACACACACACACACACACACACACACACACACACACACACACGGTTTAGTGATTAAAATCATGCTAATAGCTGGAAAGACAACAACAATGTGGTTAAAGAAATGACTAATGCTGTTTTGATGAGTTTAGCCGTGGTTTAGCTGTGTTGGGACGCTATTGTGTTTGTTGCGGGTTTTGGCGTGCCGAACGGCTTCTTGTCTGTTTCTGATTAATCGAAACCGATGACTTCAGTACTCTGTCCATTTTAGTTCTCAGACCACAATCTTCTCTAGGATGGAAGTTTATGAAATGGCTCAGTGTTTGTTGAGATTTTTTTATGCTTAATTATATAACATCTTTTATCAATTACATAAGAAAGAACACAAATACTTATTATAAAGACACATTCAGGTTGCTGCCTTTTCACCAGATTTCAAAATTTCTTCAGAATTCAGTTTAAGTATCAGTATGTTTTTTTTCCTGAAATACCAAGGCTCAATTTTACAGCAGAATGGACCCATTTGTGTCTCCAAGCTTCTCAGCCTAAGTTGTTATACATCTACTGTAAGTGGCACATGGTATTTTAAAAGTTGTTCACTCGACACTGAGATACATTTATTTAAACAGCCCTTGCTAACAATATTCTTTCATTGCAAGTAAAAGAGCAGCATGAACATGAGTCATAAGTTATTCAGGTTTGGGACAACATAAGGATAAGAAAATGACTTGTTGGATGAATGAATTGTCAGGTAATGTATTCCTTCAAAACAGAAGCAAATCTATATTTAATGCTCAATTTTTCTTTCAGACGTCTTTGAGACACAATCATTCTAACAGATATACCAAATGCTCCTGACTCTATCACTAGTATCACCTCTGCAGGACAGACACCTCTGTTACAGAAATCTGGCCATACTTACTGTATTATGATCTGTAAATTGGCTCCTCTTAAAGCCAGTGCACTCCAGGCTCCTTTTAGATTAGGAAATCATTATTTCATCAGGAGGCCATTGTGCCAAATGCAGTTCACATGCAACACCACGGAACAATACCCTCGGCAGAACATATAACTCAGTCAAAAGCTGGAGTATTTGCACTGAGGCATCAATGCCAATCTGGTAAAGATCACACAAGTGTTCATAAAAGTGTGTATTTTGGCCAGATTAAGAGTCTTTTTTTAATGTCACAGCAATGTCCCCCCCCCCCCCCCCCCCCCCCCCGAAAAAAAAATGATTATTATTTATTCTACTTCATGCTGTTCCACATCCATATGATTTTCTTCTGCAGAGATGTTCATCTTTTCAATGACCGTGAATGACGACTATACATTTATATTTTACTTTATAACACTACAGGCAAAACTCTTAGCAGAAAATATTCTATATATAATCTTAAAGGGTTCTATCAAATATTTATATATAGAATAGGGATATATTTAGGGGTTTCCATCAGGATGGAAAATGTTCTTATAGAATATTTTGGCATAAATGTTTTTTTTTTAATTGAGTCAAGAACCCTATAGATTCTACATATAGTTTTTTTTTTTTCTAAGAGATGCACTCTTAGAAAAAGCACCATTGAAAAGTTAAGGGTCAGTGAGTTTTTTTTTTTAAATTTTTTAAGAAATTTACTTAAATACTTTTATTCTGCAATGATGCATTTGATTGATTGATTAAAAGTAACAGCAAAGACATGTATAATGTTGCACAAATTTATATTTCAAATACATTTATATTTTTACCCTTCGCTTGTAGTGTCATCCAACACGTGAGAAATTACACGCACTTACAGGTCTCAGGAAGCCATAATAATATGGATGTCACAATTGCAGGTGTACAATTCGGAGATATTCTGCCCAAAATTTGAACATGAACACAGTGCATCAACAATAGCATTATTAATTTCCTGTCATCATATGGCATGGCAGATGGACATGCCCTCCAGGCAAAAACTGCGGACTGTGCTTATCCTGACACAACAATGGCGGGTTTCCACCATACCACATGGGCACTCTGGGATGTGTGATATTTTCTATTGAACAAGTCAGTGTGTCAGAGCCATGGTTTGTCCATAGCTATGGTTTGTCCAGTTATATATATATATAGTTATATATATGTATGCCAGCAGTGACATAAGGACAACATGACAGAACCCAGGGAGTCACTAAATATAGGGCAGATCAAATGATGCCTGGAGATTGGTCTATGAGAACAGCACCCTCAAGTGGACTAAAACTACGTTAACAAGCTTAACAGCCAACAGTAAATCACATGCATGTTTAAAGTACCCCTGTAGTCATTAATTGTAACCCTTAAAACTCCACTTCGATTATCAAAAGTACATATTTAAACGTTTTTTCCTTAATTTATTTTTCTTAAAATAGCTTACACCCTTGCCTCGTTTACGCGGTTATATGAATATGCAAATTAGCCCCGCCTCCACTCAGTCAGACAAGTTCAGAGATGCACCTGTTGATGATCACACGTTGACGTGATTGGTTACAAGGTAGCTTGTGACGTCAGAAACACCAGTTATTTCAAACTGCGTTTTTGAGACATGAGCGATGTTGACATATGAATATGCACATGCTTTGTCTTAAAGCATAATAAAAAACACCACATAGACATATAAACAACATTAAAAGCTTGGTTTTCACCACAGGAAAATTTTAAAGGTTCCTTAGGGCATGTTTTGCTAACTTCCGATAACTTCATTATTTTATTGGAGTTTTTTTACGATTCCCAGAGGGAATCTAGAGATAGCTATAATGGCATGACATCCATTTTGGTCAAAAATAAATAAATTAAATTAAATTAAATACTGAAGAAGCTTGGAATTTCTTTACTGCATTAAAATCTGGCTCTGGATTAAATGTAAGTAGGTCAAGATTCATGAAGGTTCATGATCTCAATTTACAACCTCAAAATGGTCACGTTAACAACAAATATTTATCTAATACACTTAATAGCATTATTGTATTTGTTTTAAATCACTGTCAATAATGCATACAATACTTTCAATATAAGAAACAAATATATGATACAAGGTTGATGACATAATAATGGTACGTTTTAAAAGACGGAAATCTAATCAGGCTTCTGAAAAAAAAAAAAAAAACTTTGGGCAAGGATGTTTGAGATAAGTTGCAAATGTGAGGATATGTGTTTATGTGTTTATTAAAATATTTATTACGGTAAATCTCCTGAGCAACCAGACTATGAATAAAGGTCTTTATGCATGCAACATGGAGGATGTAACCCTGTGCTTTTTATATAATATATGTTCAAGCTAATATTTCCAAAGCAGTGGACTTAAATTGACCCTGTATGTATATTAGCCTGGGAAAACCCAGACAACTTCCGGCAAATTTAGATTTGCTCTGAAAGTTAGTCTGGCAAAGAGCTAATTTCCAATCCGTCGAAATCGAGGCACCAATCAGAAACATTGGGGCGGGCTTTACACGATGACGACAGCGCTGGGATTTTGAAGCAGATTTTGTAGCCTACATTACAAATATGGATGCCGCCGTCGAACATCACTTGTTCAAATCAGCTATCGCGTCTGTTCGAATCAGCCATCGCGTCTGTTTTAAGCGATTTGAACGTTTCCTTTTTGTTAAAAACCGAGCAAAGAACAACACTCGGAGATGTTCCCTTTCGAGGGAATTCTACACTGCGTCGAGAATCGACACTTTGGGGACGCTCCCTTAGCGTGCGCCTCTGAAGTATGAATGAAACTAATCCAATCCTGATTGGTGTTGCGTCGTGACGTAACATGTGACGGCATACCCGGAAGTATAAAAGTGACGCTGTCACAACACACACTAGCTTTCGCTCTTCAGCAAGCGCTCTGTGTTGAAAAACTGTCTGTCTTATTTGGTGTTGTTTTGTCTGTGATCGATATTATATGGCCAGCGAACAATTTAAAAGATGTGTGCATCCCTGCCCTCGTTATATCACGGGTGGGGACACACATTCTTTATGTGTGAATTGTTTGGGAGCGCAGCATGCACAGGCAGCTCTCGAGGGTGCTGCTTGTGTAGACTGTGAAGCACTTCCCATTAGAGTGCTGCGCTCGCGGCTGGCGTGCTTTGATGAGCACGGTCAGGCTCGCGTTCCCCGCGGTTCTGGTCCCGCGTCTGTTGAGGCGGCGCGGCGATTGAGATCGTGGGGCTCGCAGCGGGATCTTTTAGATGAGAATGAGGCTGCTGAGGCACCTTCTCATTCTTCATCTGAAGATCCCGTATCCCCTGAGAGTGGTGCAGGAGCCCGCATCGCGGCTTCTCCTGCCCACGATCAGTTCCCAATGCTTGAGCTCTCTGCTTCTGAGGAAGTGGATGTGCTCAGCATTGATGCAGATGACCGTGATTTGGGCGCGCCAGTTCACGGCCAAGGTTATGAGGAGCTGGTAGAGGTTGTGACTCGTGCGGTGGCCAGACTTAACATCAGCTGGCCACATGATGAGCAGGGAACGCAAGTGAAAAGTAAACTTGATGAGTGTTTCCTGCAGCACAGGTCACAACCTCAGCACCGGGGTTTGCCGTTTTTCCCCGATCTCCACTATGAGATCTCGAGATCGTGGGATAAACCGCACTCGTCCCGTGTCTCCAGTCCCAGTGTGGTTGATTACAGCAATGTTTTGGGGGCACGGGACATGGATGCCTAAGGTAGAAGAGGCTCTAGCGGGTTATCTTTCCCCTGAGTCGGCATCTTCCCTGAAAACCCCGGCGCTGCCTAGTAAACCCTGCAGGGATACATCTGCTTTAATTGGCAGGGCTTACATGGCGGCAGGTCGGGCTGGTTCATGTCTGCACTCTATGGCTATCTTGCAGGCATACCAGGCCGACCTCCTGAAAGATTTGGACGAGGGGGAGGGGCCAACTCCTGAAGATATTGCGGAGTTAAGGAAGGCCACAGATTTGTCTCTCCGGGCCACAAAAGAGACGGCCCGCGCCATTGGCCGCTCTATGGCAGCTATGGTGGCCACGGAGAGACATCTGTGGCTGAATCTATCCGGTATCAAAGAGAAGGATAGATCCTTCCTGCTGGATGCGCCGCTTTCGCCTTCTGGCCTGTTCGGCGACGCCGTTACATTGGTCGTCGACAGGTTTCAGGAGGCAAAGAAGCAATCTGCGGCGTTCCAGCAGTACCTCCCCCGTAAAGCTAAATCCAAATTGAGTAGGGTGGGTCCAAGTGATCAGCCCCAGCCATCAGCCAGCTCCTCACACCGAGCAGAGCAGAGAGAGAGCGTTTCCTCTAGAGCCCCTACTCCTGGAGCTTGGCAACAGAGGAAACGCTCTCAGAAATCGAAGTCCTCCAGCCAGAGAGGCGACCCAAGGGAAGTCATTCAGGCTAGGAGGGCTTCGGGGAAGAGGTCCTAACCAAAGTGGTAGGACCTCTGAGGGCTGTCCCCTCCGCTGCAGGGCAACCGAGGTTGTTCTCGCAGCGGAGCCCTCTAGGAAACGATGTATGTTGCCCGCCGTCAACGACGCTTCGGGCCGCATCTCTTTCCAGCGAAAATATTCTAATAAAGAAAAAGCATCAGTTATGGTCAAAAGAACCGTATCGACTACAGCCTGCCGGTATTCCGCTTCAGGGAGTCGAGAAAGATGCTCGAAAAACACCAGAGGCCAGTCTCGAGAGGCTGGTACCCCTAGTAGATTTTTTAGAGGCATGGTATCATCTTCCCAACATATCTGCGTGGGTCCTGCATACAATAAAATCAGGGTACAGACTGCAGTTTGCGCACCGCCCCCCCAAGTTTTCTGGGGTGGTGCAAACTACAGTGGTTCCAGGGCAGGCTCAGGTGATGGAACAAGAAGTACAGACTCTGCTGCTAAAGGAAACCATAGAACATGATCATCTTTTAGACAGGGGGTGCAGGTTTTACAGCCGGTACTTTATAGTTCCAAAGAAGGATGGGGGGTTAAGGCCAATTCTAGATCTCAGGGTTTTGAAACGATCTCTGAGGAGGTTCAGGTTCAAAATGTTAACCATTCCTGCAATCGTGAATCAGATCCGAGGACTGGTTTGTCACGATAGATCTAAAAGACGCCTATTTTCACGTTTCCATCCTACCATGTCACAGGAGATACCTGAGGTTCGCTTTCGGGGGTGAAGCTTACCAATATCGGGTTCTTCCGTTCGGCCTAGCACTCTCTCCCCGCACATTCACCACATGTATGGATGTAGCCCTTGCTCCACTGAGACTTCAAGGCATTCGTATATTGAATTATCTCGACGACTGGCTCATTCTGGTTCAGTCTCGAGAAATGGCAGTTCGGCATCGAGATGTCGTCCTTGGCCACATTCAGAAATTGGGGTTGAGACTCAATACAAAGAAGAGTGTGCTAGAACCATCCCAGTGCACGATATTTTTGGGAGTCGTGTGGAACTCGATTACGATGCAGGCACGAATGTCTCCCGCAAGTATCGAGTCAATTCTGGCGATGGTATCCGGGTTAAGGCTGGGCCAGGCCATCACTGTAAAACAATTTCAAAGAATGCTGGGCCTCATGGCAGCGGCATCCAACATCATTCCTTTGGGCCTTCTACACATGAGGCCCCTTCAGTGGTGGTTAAAAACCAAGGGGTTTTCTCCCAAGGGGAATCCGTTTCGTATAATCAGAGTAACGCGCAGATGCCTTCGTTCTCTGCAAATATAGAAGAAACCTTGGTTCCTATCCCAAGGGCCAGTGTTAGGAGTGTCATGTCGCCGGGAATCCGTTTCGACAGACGCTTCTCTCACTGGCTGGGGCGTGGTCATGGATGGCCGCTTTGCCAGGGGTCTGTGGCAGGACCATCATCATTCGTGGCATATAAACTGCCTAGAGATGATGGCTGTGTTCAGGGCTTTGAGGAGCTTCCTCCCAGACATCAGAGGTTACCATGTCTTAGTACGATCAGACAATACGTCGGTGGTAGCCTATCTGAACCGACAAGGGGGACTCAGATCGCACCCTCTGTGCAGACTGGCGCATCAGATTATTCTTTGGTCCCAGGGGAAAATACTGTCTATCAGGGCAATGTATATTCCGGGGGTTCAGAATCAGGGAGCAGACATCCTGTCGAGGCAGGGGCTGAGGCCCGGGGAATGGAGACTTCACCCAGAGGTGGTGAAGTTAATATGGGAGAGGTTTGGACCAATGGAAGTGGATCTGTTTGCGTCTCGAGAGACATCCCACTGTCCACTTTGGTTCTCCCTCTCACTTCCAGCCCCACTGGGGTTGGATGCCATGGTACAGGCCTGGCCGAGGCTTCGCCTGTACGCATTTCCCCCGATTGCTCTGCTTCCGGGAGTCCTGGAGAGGGTCCGTCAGGAGGGCATCAGTCTTCTTCTGGTTGCCCCAATGTGGCCGACCAGAGTGTGGTTTTCAGACATAATATCACTCCTGATAGCTCCGCTATGGCAGATTCCTCTGAGGAGGGATCTGTTGTCTCAGGCGGAGGGCACAATCTTCCACCCTCAGCCAGAGCTGTGGAAGCTGTGGGTCTGGCCTCTGAGGGGGTTCAGTACCTAAATGCTGGTCTATCAGCTGGAGTGGTTGAAACCATACTTAGCTCCAGAGCTCCATCTACTAGGAGATTATATGGCCTCAAGTGGAATGTGTTTGTCACTTGGTGTAGAGAACATGAGAAAGATCCAGTAAACTGCCCGGTGGCTTCAGTTCTGGAATTTCTTCAAGATCGTTTCTCTGCGGGTCTCTCCGCTTCCACGCTTAAGGTGTACGTAGCAGCCATTGCGGCTTTCCACGCACCATTAGGTGATGGGCCTCTAGGGAGGCACCAGGTGGTCATTCGGTTTCTCCGCGGTACTTGGAGGATGAGGCCGGCAACTAGGTCTAGGGTTCCTGCCTGGGACCTGGCGATAGTTCTGGAAGGGTTATCCCTGGCCCCCTTCGAACCTCTAGAGTCGGCTTCGCCTAAGGATTTAACGCTGAAAATGTTTTTTCTCTTGGCTATTACCTCACTTAAGAGGGTGGGAGATCTCCAAGCCCTGGCAGTAACACCAGCTTGCTTGGAGTTTGCCCCTGGCAGAGTAAAAGCTTTTTTGCACCCGAGTCCGGGCTACGTGCCTAAAGTTCCATCGAATACGGCTCGATCTACAGTCCTTCAGGCATTCCATCCTCCACCTCATGTGTCGGCAGAAGAAGAGTAGCTTAATTTGCTCTGCCCGTGCTTTAAGCGTGTACCCTGAGAGGTCCTCTTCTTGGAGAAGGTCGGACCAGTTATTAGTATGTTTTGGGTCACCTAAGAAGGGGCTCCCGGCATCCAAGCAAACTATTAGTAATTGGATTGTTCAGGCTATTACTGAGGCTTACAAGGTGCGCGGTTTGCCTTCAGCTTTAGCCGTAAGGGCTCATTCAACTAGAAGCATGGCTTCTTCTAGGGCCCTTCTTTCGGGAGTACCTCTACAGGAGATCTGTGAGGCAGCCGGTTGGGCTACTCCACATACTTTTATTAGGTTCTACAGTCTCCACCTTCCTAGTACGCCTGGTGCACACGTGCTCAGTCCTTGCTGAGTGCCTAGACAGTTTCACTCCGGGACAGGCCTGTTCGGTGCGTGGCCTATGGGGCACTCGTTCCCCAAAGTGTCGATTCTCGACGCAGTGTAGAGTTCCCTCGAAAGGGAACGTCTCGGGTTAAGACTATAACCCTTGTTCCCTGAGAAGGGAACGAGACACTGCGTCGTTCTGCCACGCCCCTTGAGGCCTTTGAGCGTCTTGCTTCATCGCGAGGCTAGTGTGTGTTGTGACAGCGTCACTTTTATACTTCCGGGTATAAAACGAAAACGAAATCTTATCAAAACTTTCCACAAATTCGCGGGAGACCGTCTTCTGGCAGCGACAGAAAAAGAGCGGAAACACAACCTGCTTGATCCTGCCTAACTATGTAAAAGGTCCGTGTTACATTTAACCCCGCGTTAGGTTGTGTCCCGGGGTCCCCTATATCCACAAGTAAATCCTTGTGTTTTCTCTGTGTGTTTCCCTGTGGATTTCTACCTGTGATACTTACCTATTCCAGCGCTGTGAAACTGAGGTGTGTGCTCAGTCTTCCTGCATCATTGCATCATCAGAGACTGTTATTATCTTCGTTTTCCCGGTCATCGTCTATTCATTGCTAATCACTTGATCACAGTGTGCCTGCTGTGTGTCCACAATTTAAACATGTAAGTTAATAAATAATATTGCCTGCTTTATGTCAAGGTCACCAGCTCAGTCACCATCCAACGCTACATTTCCCATCATCCTTCATTCTGCTCACCTGCACGGAATCACCAGACTCAACCCTCACGCAGTCAAACTGATCCCATCACCTGAATATTAATCACCAACAGCTGTCCCCCCATCACCTCAGCACCAGTTAAAAGGACTTGCCAAATTCAAAACATTGTCAAGTCTTATCTTAGACTTGGACTGTATCCATTTGGATTATCGCATACCTGAAGTATACCTACCTTCTTGTCCATCTCCCGTTCCTGGTCCCAGTTCTCCTGCATTTTCCATGTGGTCGTATCGTTACAGAGATAAAAAGGAAAATTAATCTATATCCATCAGTGACTGTTTAAAATGTGTCTGGCTATGTTTGGCTACTCGCCATCCAGTATCTCATCCTCATCTTCACAGATGCAGAAAAACAGCAGGATGTAACCGTGACAGACTAATGAAAGAAATATGCAAATAAAACAAAAATATGTCTTCTAAAGCCTTTTTTTGTATTGCCGTATCTGTTACCGTAAATGCATTTGTAAATGTAGTAACTTTATTTGGGTGCTTTTCTTAGAAAATATTAATATATTTACGTATGTAAATGTAATGAATTGTGATTAATGTGATCCATTAATTGCATATCATGTAACTAATTCAGTAATCACAATAAATATTCTATTTACAAATATTGTATATGGATTGCCAACGAGGCAATATGGAAGCTTGTTTCGGCCACAGAATAAAAGATAAAAAAAGGTAATTCTGACTTTTTCTCACAATTGAGGGTTTCAGAATTGTGAGATATAAACTCACAATTTCATTTTTTTTTCTCAGAATTCCATTTTTATATCTCGGATTCTGCCTTTATAACATGCAATTGGGAGATATAAAGTCAGAATTACGTGTTATAAAGTCAGAATTGTGAGATATGAACTCGCGAAGTAAGAATTGCGAGTTTATTTTTTGCAATTTTTCACAGCTGTGAGTTTATATCTCGCAATTCTGAGAAATAAAGCTTCCATACGGCGATGTATGAATCACTCACTCTTTAGCAAATCAAACTGTCCCGAGAATTGGAGTATGAATCTCTCGACATCACAACAGTAGGTTGCTTTTTTTTTTTGGTTTTGAAATATCAAAAATACATTTGTTCCACAGACTGATGCACCTAAACAAAATGATACAACAAGGTCATTGACAATGTATGGAAAAAACTGTGGTAGAGCATTTAATTCAAACAGTAATACAACCGTTTCAAATCTAGCTCATATGAGACAATAGTGAGCTGAAATTTTCAGTAATGAGGTACCAAGAGATCTTTGTTCTTTGCTCTTGATTCAGATGTCATATCCATTCCATACAAAAAGGTGTAAGTCATGGTTCATTAACCCAGAGCTGGACTTCACATCATGGATTCTAAACACAGGATCCTTGCGAGGGTTACATGAGGGCCAAATCTCCTCCCTGTTCTCGGAAGCACCTTTTTTTTAAAATGTCCTAATCAAGAGCTGGATATGTTTTGCACACTCCTCTTTAGCTGATCTTTTTGCACAGGAAGCTGCATTCTTTCTGTTCTACTGTTATGCATTAAAAAATAAATAAAAGGAGCTCCAACACCATTTGAATGATGGGAGGGAGGAAGGAACGAAGCAGGAACAGCCAAAATAATAACTCCCCCCTGTTCTGGATTAACTTGTCAGACATTCCCTTTCCTTCTCCCTCTCTCCATCTTATGAAAGATCTGCCAACCTCTTGATTCTTTGAAGTCATGTCTGTTTTCCAAACTGTTATAGCACATCCCACCCTGCTTTGGCCCTTGTCTGCACACAAAGGGCCAAAAATTGTGGAGCCTCATTATAGTGAAATGGATGATAATCATAGCAGTGTGAATACAGAGAAACCCTGATCCTGCTCTATAGGCTGACATGACTATGTCCTATGTTCTTGACTGGCTAGAAATGGCCAGAAAGATAGATGGATGTATGTTGTTATCCTAAACATGTTCACTAAACATTCCTTTTTGCCACCGTCTTTCCATTTGGAGGCCACACAGTTATCAATTTCAGGAGAGCTATCACTCACCGATGTCAATGGTCTAAGACTCTCATTATTGTAATATGAGTGGAAGATCCAATGTTTTGCCAATTTTTATATCTGTTAAACATCTGCTTCAGCACAGCAAATTAGCCTTCTGCAGGAAATCGCTGAGTTCTGGATGAGAATGCATAATAAAACATGAAAAAGTGTTATCAGGCTGTTTCATTTTCAAACACCACTGCAAGATTCTATAGCTGCAGGACTACCTGAGCACCTTTGTAAAGACTTTGTCCTACTCGCTGGAGAGTTAATGCTCTCAGCAGCAGTGACTGATTTTGTGATTTACTAAAAGGCAAACCCCAGGCCAGTTACACAGGATCGGAGATAAAGGCTTCTGTGTGGAGTGAGTGTGAGAATCACTGGAAATCTACAAAACTGGAAAATTGAAACATTGAAACAGTGCAACACGGAAAAAAGCGACCACAGAAAAACTGGGAACACCGGCCCTTTTACGAATGGATCCCTAAAACAGTTACTGAAACACTGCAAACATTGGAAACATAAAAATACTGACAGATGGAAAGGCATAAAACACTGATAACCAAGAGACTGAGAACAATCGAAGCACATGAAACAGAAAAACACTGGAAACACTGGAAACATTCAACTACTGAATCCAAAATCACCACGCTATACCCTATTGCCACTATTTGAGAGGACACCCATGTTGTAGCGGTGTCCGAAACCAGAGTGGTTGTTATCAAGTGCACTCTTTAAATCCCATAATGCACAGCAATAACAAGTGTAAAACCGATGAACCAGCCCGGTCTCATGAAACTGCGTATCTATACCACAAATTTAATTTCTCGTGCCATTTATACCTGTGTGCTAAAAATAGTTTTTGCGTGGATATGGTACGCAGTTTTCGCCTGCAAATGATACGCAATTTATGGCGTGTAATACTCACGCACTCCACACTCTAAACCTACCCTTGGGATTTACAGTGTGTAGCATATGCACGCAAAAAAAAATTTTGCCGTATAAATGGTACGAGAAATGAAATTCGTGGTATATATATGCACTTTTATGAGATTGTGTTGGATGTACGCTCAACGGCTACAGAATACCCATAATACACTTCGAGGGTGTTGCTGAATGAATTTCCGCGTCTCACCAGAAGATGGCGCCCTCAGTTGAATCATCCATCCACAATCATTTAATGTCCTGTGTCACTTAGCTCCCCTAACGGAACTGCTATCGATTTCTCCTGTGAATGCACACGGCACAGTGACATCAAAATCAACTTTCTATAGAATAATACAGGTCCTTCTCAAAAAATTAGCATATTGTGATAAAGTTCATTATTTTCCATAATGTAATGATAGAAATTAAACTTTCATATATTTTAGATTCATTGCACACCAACTGAAATATTTCAGGTCTTTTATTGTTTTAATACTGATGATTTTGGCATACAGCTCATGAAAACCCAAAATTCCTATCTAAAAAAATTAGCATTTTTCATCCGACCAATAAAATAAGTGTTTTTAATACAAAAAAAGTCAACCTTCAAATACTTATGTTCAGTTATGCACTCAATACTTGGTCGGGAATCCTTTTGCAGAAATGACTGCTTCAATGCGGCGTGGCATGGAGGCAATCAGCCTGTGGCACTGCTGAGGTGTTATGGAGGCCCAGGATGCTTCGATAGCGGCCTTAAGCTCATCCAGAGTGTAGGGTCTTGCGTCTCTCAACTTTCTCTTCACAATATCCCACAGATTCTCTATGGGGTTCAGGTCAGGAGAGTTGGCAGGCCAATTGAGCACAGTAATACCATGGTCAGTAAACCATTTACCAGTGGTTTTGGCACTGTGAGCAGGTGCCAGGTCGTGCTGAAAAATGAAATCGTAAACTCCATAAAGCTTTTCAGCAGATGGAAGCATGAAGTGCTCCAAAATCTCCTGATAACTAGCTGCATTCACCCTGCCCTTGATAAAACACAGTGGACCAACACCAGCAGCTGACATGGCACCCCAGACCATCACTGACTGTGGGTACTTGACACTGGACTTCAGGCATTTTGGCATTTCCTTCTCCCCAGTCTTCCTCCAGACTCTGGCACCTTGATTTCCGAATGACATGCAACCACTGAGCAACAGTCCAGTGCTGCTTCTCTGTAGCCCAGATCAGGCGCTTCCGCCACTGTTTCTGGTTCAAAAGTGGCTTGACCTGGGGAATGCGGCACCTGTAGCCCATTTCCTGCACACGCCTGTGCACGGTAGCTCTGGATGTTTCTTCTCCAGACTCAGTCCACTGCTTCCCCAGGTCCCCCCAAGGTCTGGAATCGGTCCTTCTCCACAATCTTCCTCAGGGTCCGATCACCTCTTCTCGTTGTGCAGCGTTTTTTTGCCACACTTTTTCCACCCCACAGACTTCCCACTGAGGTGCCTTGATACAGCACTCTGGGAACAGCCAATTTGATCAGAAATTTCTTTCTGTGTCTTACACTCTAGCTTGAGGGTGTAAATGATGGCCTTCTGGACAGCAGTCAGGTCGGCAGTCTTACCCATGATTGCGGTTTTGAGTAATGAAACAGGCTGGGAGTTTTTAAAAGCCTCAGGAATCTTTTGCAGGTGTTTAGAGTTAATTAGTTGATTCAGATGATTAGGTTAATAGCTCGCTTAGAGAACCTTTTCATTATATGCTAATTTTTTGAGACAGGAATTTTGGGTTTTTGTGAGCTGTATGCCAAAATCATCAGTATTAAAACAATAAAAGACCTGGAATATTTCAGTTGGTGTGCAATGAATCTAAAATATATGAAAGTTTATTTTTTATCATTACATTATGGAAAATAATGAACTTTATCACAATATGCTAATTTTTTGAGAAGGACCTGTATATATGAACACTCTTATTTTTCAAAACACATTGGAATGCAGAACCACCATGTGTCTGCAAGACATTTTGCCATGGGAACAAAACATGTCATTAAGTTTCATTGTGTTTGACAGCTTTTGGATGACATGGTTAAATCCCCCTTTTTTGAACAATTATTAAATGGAATTGTAAATGAGTGCTGAGGAAGACCTAAAGTCTAAATTGAGGTGAAACATAAATATGAGCTTAAAGAATGGATGAACACGGACTCTTGTGCTTATAGAAGTTCAGATTCCCTTCTAATGAGGGAGTCTCTCTTTGAAACAGAAGGCTTATATAATAACTCATGAGGCATTTTAGAAAAAGACAGAATTCAGCACCATCAGATTTAATAAAATCCTTCTAGAGGGACAACGTTTGGTTTTACTCTCAAAAACACTGGAAAATCTGAACTATTCCCTTTTGCCTTTTTCACTATTAGACCTGATTACTTTTGGACATTTTGTATTCAAACAAGTGATAATTAGTTTAAGAAATCAATCTTCAAAATACATTTTGGATGCTTGAGCAAAACACATTGATCGTGTTCATGTAGTTTATTTAAATTAGTAGCCTGCTTCTTTCAGGATTCGTTGATGAATAGACAGTTCAATAGAACAACATTTATTATAAATAGACATTTTTGTAACATTACAAAAATGGCTTTACTATCACTTTTGATTCATTTAATGAATGAAAACATTTTTAAATATTATTTAACACAAAATTTTCAAATGATAGTGTATCATGGTTTCTATAAAGTTAAGCAGCACAACTGTTTTCAACATTGATAATACGAAATCAGCATATTAGTGTGATTTCTGAACAATCACGTGACTGAAGGCTGGAGTAATGATTCTGAAAATTTAGCTTTGTCATCACATTAATACATTAAATATATATTATAATAGAAATCAGTCGAATTATGAATTAGGCTATTATATTAATCTTTTTCAGGTTTTATTTCATCAAATAAATGCATCCTTAGTTTTTGTCAAAGACTCTCAAAAGCTTTACTATTCCAAACTTTTGACCGGTTTTAACCAATCAACAGAAATGAAAAATGAAAAGAAAAGAAGATTCTTCTGAGAATGACAACAAGGACATTGGATAATCTTTACTGTCTCTGGGTTAATTCTTTATCTCAAGATATCTCATGGCCTTCACATGATTTAAGAAGGACATTTTATGGACTATGTTTTAATTCCCACAGGTCAGAGAGAGAGAGAGAGATCTTTGATAAGACAAGCATACTTCCCAAACATGAACTTCTATATGATTACAATGTTGGGCATAGATCCAGCTCTGATGGGGGGAAGTGTGTTAAGTTTATATTGCAGTGCTCAAGTCCTTTTTTCATGAAGAGCTCTAAATTAGAACTCCGTCTCAGTCATGGTCCTGCTGAGATACGATATATTGACTGATGCTCTCACTCAACAATAAGAGATTACATTACAGTTTCAAATCCCAGAAATGCTCCATTCTGTTGGGAATATGTTTGAAAATTCATCAGATAAGAAATACCTCAGACCGAGCAGTATGGAATAACCATGTTATTGTGATGAGTACAAGGCCTCAGCACAGAGACTAGCTCAGGCTAGAATTCCAAACGTGACACTAAATTTAATCTTGCAGATTTAACAATCTGTCGACAAAATACATCAACATATTTAGGGTCCAAAACAGAACTAGGAACAAATTCAAATGATTGTTTTATTTTTTATTTTAACTGCATTTCTCAGAAACAAAGCTAAATTGTGTTCATTTTGTTTCTGAATCTTTGAGTCAGTTCTTTTCAGTGAATTGGTCAAATAGGTTAGCAGAACATTCTTAATCGGTTCATGATCTAGAGAGGTTTCTTACTCCGTAAATCAGTAACAGGATATTACAATCTTTGAAAGAAACCCTTTGGCTGCCAGTGTAGCGGGATGGTATAATCGGAGTGAGAAACCCTCTTAATGCAGCTGACTACGCCACCCTGTTGAACAGGGAATATTTATAGCCTACTTATAGGCTAATTGCCAACAAAAAGAACATACAGGAACATGGTTTCAAAAGGAGGGCCTGAGACATGGATACAAAAGCTTTATTTCACAATAATCAAGCATGAATCATAAATGATTATTAAAAGACTGTAGGGCTGGGGCTAGGATATGCAAACATTGAAGACACTAGAAAACATGAAAAAGGAGACTGAGGCTTACCTATGGCAGGTAAACTCGTTTAATGAGCACAAGGGTCCTATAATCACAAAACTCTTACCACCAGGTGCACAGATCACACTACACCACACACACACACACACACATATAAGAACAAGCATAAACACACTGCACTCTGTGACAGTCCCACCACCGCACACAAAGGCCAACCTAGCGTCCTGCCCTGAAGCCTCGGCTCCTTCATGTTGTCGCTCTAGTCGCCAGTTCAATCGCGCACACACACGAATGCAGAGTAACGTAAACATGCCCATAAGACATGGGATTACAGGAGAACACTGCAGGAGAAATGAAGGCAGCCGCCAACCAACCACCGCAATTGTCTGCAAGGAAGCTGCAAGGCGGAAGGGAGGCAAAAAAAACAAAAAAAAAAAACAAGCAGTGACACACAAACGGTGCTCTGACACACAAGCGGTGCCTTAAAGTTCTCCTTTTTATAACCACTAAAGATATGTGATTGGACAACTTGCTTACATAGGCATGTTAGAAAACAAACACCACGCTCAATGCACCGTTTATCCCACTACACCAGCAATGAAGAACACTTGCATGTGCACTACAGTGAACATTTCTATACTCTGAATATAAAGAAAACTAAAACACATACACAAATGTACCAAAAATCAACTTTCCAAAATGATAAAATAAAGAAATATCACAGTATAACAATTTATTTGAATTCCAGTTGAATTATTCCTTACATTCAAATTACTATAATCCATTCTATTTGGAATGGAAAAATGTATTGAAATGTAAAAGCAAATCTCAAATAAGTTCTGAATGGCACACAACCCTGTTCTAATTATATATATACACAGGTCCTTCTCAAAAAATTTGCATATTGTGATAAAGTTCATTATTTTCCATAATGTAATGATAAAAATTCAACTTTCATATATTTTAGATTCATTGCACACCAACTGAAATATTTCAGGTCTTTTATTGTTTTAATACTGATGATTTTGGCATACAGCTCATGAAAACCCAAAATTCCTATCTAAAAAAATTAGCATTTTTCATCCGACCAATAAAATAAGTGTTTTTAATAAAAAAAAAAAAAAAGAGTCATCCTTCAAATAATTATGTTCAGTTATGCACTCAATACTTGGTTGGGAATCATTTTGCAGAATTGACTGCTTCAATGCGGTGTGGCGTGGAGGCAATCAGCCTGTGGCACTGCTGAGGTGTTATGGAGGCCCAGGATGCTTCGATAGCGGCCTTAAGCTCATCCAGAGTGTTGGGTCTTGCGTCTCTCAACTTTGTCTTCAAAGTATCCCACAGATTCTCTATGGGGTTCAGGTCAGGAGAGTTGGCAGGCCAATTGAGCACAGTAATACCATGGCCAGTAAACCATTTACCAGTGGTTTTGGCACTGTGAGAAGGTGCCAGGTCGTGCTGAAAAATGAAATCGTCATCTCCATAAAGCTTTTCAGCAGATGGAAGCATGAAGTGCTCCAAAATCTCCTGATAGCTAGCTGCATTGACCCTGCCCTTGATAAAACACAGCGGACCAACACCAGCAGCTGACATGGCACCCCAGACCATCACTGACTGTGGGTACTTGACACTGGACTTCAGGCATTTTGGCATTTCCTTCTCCCCAGTCTTCCTCCAGACTCTGGCACCTTGATTTCCGAATGACATGCAACCACTGAGCAACAGTCCAGTGCTGCTTCTCTTTAGCCCAGGTCAGGCGCTTCTGCCGCTGTTTCTGGTTCAAAAGTGGCTTGACCTGGGGAATGCGGCACCTGTAGCCCATTTCCTGCCCACGCCTGTGCACGGTGGCTCTGGATGTTTCTACTCCAGACTCAGTCCACTGCTTCCGCAGGTCCCCCAAGGTCTGGAATCGGTCCTTCTCCGCAATCTTCCTCAGGGTCCGGTCACCTCTTCTCGTTGTGCAGCGTTTTTTGCCACACTTTTTCCTTCCCACAGACTTCCCACTGAGGTGCCTTGATACAGCACTCTGGGAACAGCCTATTTGTTCAGAAATTTCTTTCTGTGTCTTACCCTCTTGCTTGAGGGTGTCAATGATGGCCTTCTGGACAGCAGTCAGGTCGGCAGTCCTACCCATGATTGCGGTTTTGAGTAATGAAACAGGCTGGGAGTTTTTAAAAGCCTCAGGAATCTTTTGCAGATGTTTAGAGTTAATTAGTTGATTCAGATGATTAGGTTAATAGCTCGTTTAGAGAACCTTTTCATGATATGCTAATATTTTGTGACAGGAATTTTGGGTTTTCGTGAGCTGTATGCCAAAATCATCAGTATTAAAACAATAAAACACCTGAAATATTTCAGTTGGTGTGCAATGAATCTAAAACATATGAAAGTTTAATTTTTATCATTACATTATGGAAAATAATGAACTTTATCACAATATGCTAATTTTTTTTAGAAGGACCTATATATGTATATGACATATATATCAATTGCTTGTTGTGTAAGTACCTACTTTCTCTAAACCAGTGTTTCCCAACCCTGTTCCTGGAGGCACACCAATGCTACACATTTTCCAACTCTTCCTAATCAATCACACCTGAATCAGCTCATCAGCTCATTAGTAAAGTCTCCAAGACCAGAAATATATGGGTCAGATAAGGGAGACATCCAAAATGGAATGTAGCAAAGTGGTTAAGGAGCGTAACAAGGCATTTAAAATATTACAGAAAAATGTAACAATCGAAAACCTTATTGAATATAAAAGGAAAAGAGCAATGGTTCGTAAAACTATTAAGGAAGCAAAACAGAAAACATGGAGAGAATATTGTTCCTCAATAGGTTCAGAAATAAAATTACAGAATGTTTGGTCAATGTTTAGGAAAATGACGGGGAAAAGGAATGATGTTAAAATACCAGCGTTAGTTGGAGATCAGGAGATAGTAGTTTTAAATCAAGAAAAGGCAGATTTATTAGGCGAGACATTTGCTGCAGTTCATAATGGCGATCATTTTACAGACATTCATAGAAGGCAGAAGCTACACAAACTTGAAAATCATAAAAATATATTGGGAAAATGTAAAAAATGTATATCAACATTAGACATGAACATAAATATGAAAGAAATTAAAACAGTATTGAAAGGGACAGGATATTCAGCTCCAGGGGAGGATCAATTATGCTATGCTATGTTTCGACAGATACCAGAAGTAACATTGAAATTAATATTAAAATTATTCAATAAAAAATGGAAAGAAGGTTCAATACCAAATAGTTGGAAAAGGGCAATAATTTTACCATTTAATAAACCAGGGAAATATCCTAGCAGTCCAAATAATTATAGACCAATAGCTTTAACTTCTCATTTAAGTAAATGGATGGAGAAAATAGTGGTCAGTAGATTAGGGTTTGTTCTTGAACATAAGAAATTAATTAATGGATACCAGTGTGGATTTAGAACAGGGAGATCAACGATGGATGCAATAATTAGTATCAGTAATGAAATAGAGAAAGCACTAAAAATGAAGGATATAATGATTGTAGTATTTTTTGATATAGAAAAAGCATATGATTCATTATGGAGAGAAGGGTTACTTATACAAATAAAGCAGATGGGAATAGGTGGGAAGATGTATAATTGGATAGCAAATTTTTTGATGGATAGGAAAATAAGGGTGAAGATGGGGAATGATTATTCAAACGAATTTAATGTGGAAAATGAAATACCTCAAGGTAGTGTAATAAGTCCAATATTATTTAATATCATGATTAATGAAATATTTTCAGATACTGATAAATGTATTAAATCTGCATTATATGCAGATGATGGGGCCATATGGATGAGAGGAAAGAATATAAAACATGCAATAGGAAATATTAAGAAAGCAATTAATAAAGTAGAAAAATGGTCTTATGAAAGGGGCTTTAAATGATCAGCGAGCAAGTCTTGTTTCATGGTATTCACAAATAAGAGAAATATTGATATAGGAACAATAACATTATATGGACAACCGTTGGAAAGGGTTACAGAATTTAAATACCTAGGATTATGGTTAGATAGCTCTTATACATGGAAAACACATTTAGATAATTTGGAAACTAAATGTAAGAAAGTTATAAATCTCCTAAAGGCTGTGGCTGGAAATAACTGGGGTGCAGATAGACAGTCATTATTAAACATATATAGGGCTTTTATGAGATCAATAATAGATTATGGCAGTTTTATTTATGGAGCAGCAGCTAAAACAACATTACAAAGAATAGATAGATTACAGAGTAGAGCTTTACGTATATGTACAGGAGCAGTGAAAACAACACCTATCAATGCTCTTTTAGTAGAGACTGGAGAAACTCCACTGGAAATGAGAAGAATGAAATTAGGTTTAGTATATTGGATGAAAATTAAAAGTAATATGGATGAAAATGTCACCTCAACAATTCTAAAAACTTGTTGGGAATATGCAAAGTTCCATAATAATGGATTTGGTTGGGCTATAAGTAAATTGATTAAAGAGTTTGGATTAGAGGATAAGGAAATAGCACAGTTTAATCCAATTAGTGTTATTCCTCCATGGGTATTTCCTGAGATAAATGTAGACATGAGACTTCTTAAAATGAAAAATGAATGGAATTTAAACGAAATAGGGATACAGACTGATATATACTTAAGAAACTCATATTATAATTACCTTAAAATTTATTCAGATGGGTCTAAGAATTTAAAAGGGTGTGTGGGAATAGGAATATATGTATCAGAGTTTAAAATACACATTTCTAAAAGAATGTCAGATCAACTATCTGTTTTCACAGCAGAGATGGTGGCAGTTATACTGAGTTTACAATGGGTTGAGGAGGTCAGACCAGACAGGGTGGTGGTATGCACGGATTCCAAAGCAGTTTTAGAAAGTATTCAGGGAGAAGGAAATAATAGGAAAGATTTAGTATTAGAAATTCAGCACAGTTTATTTAGATTATACAGGGGTGGCATTGATATTTGGTTTTGTTGGGTACCAGCACATGAAGGGGTAAAAGGAAATGAAAAGGCAGATAAATTAGCAAAAAGGGCTTTAGAGGAGGCAATAACAATTACAATTCCTTTAGGGAAAGGGGAAGGAAAATCATTTATTAAGAGGAAAGAAATTGAAAATTGGCAAAAAAAGGTGGAATTAAGATAAAAAAAGGAAGAAGATTATATAAAGTACAAAAGTCAGTATTAAATAGAAATATTAATGAGAGAAACCGAAGGGAAGACATAATAATGGTAAGATTAAGAGTAGGTCATACTTATTTAAATGACAGTTTATATTTAATAGGGAGGAAAAATAATGATAAATGTGAAGGATGTAGAGAGATAGAAAATGTAGAACACGTATTAATGAACTGTAAAACATAATTGAGAAGAAATTGAGAAGAGTAGTTGAAAGGTCAGGCCAAGATCTTAAAGGATTATTGGGAAATAATGGAAATATAAAGGATATTTATAGATTAAGGAAAGCATTATTTATTTATCTTAAGAATACAAAATTAAAAAATAGAATTTAATAGATGTGAAACAATGTTACTACACACTCATGAACAGTAGGTGGCGGTATGCACCTTAAAGTTGCTTGCAATCCGCCATGATAGAAAAGAAGAAGAAGAAGAAGAAGACGACATCCAAAATGTGCACTTTTGGTGTGCCTCCAGGAGCAGGGTTGGGAAACACTGCTCTAAACAATAACCTTTAGCTTAGCCAACTTTTATGTAGTGGAACAACTAGCTACATATATTGAGTAGCACATTCAAAGCTGATTAGCACATAGCAATAGCTTAAAAAGCATCATTCTTTGGATAATGTCCACTGAAAGTGTTTGATTTTACATGTTTACAGATCATAAAGCATGGCTGTGTTTTAAATATTGCTCAGAGTATTCTCCTCTAAAGGCCCATACATCAAACTCTGCAGTTGCTGCTCTTGGAAAGTGCTGCATTTTGAAAAGGAAACCGATCACTGAAACACAACGAAACACAAGGCCACACACATCCTGAAGACAAAAACATCATCCTGAAGGTGGCCAGTTTAGCAAAGCAAAGGGAAAAATAAAAGAACATTTTCATCAATAAGGTCCTGTGTCTTCTGAACAGAAGCTGTCAGAATGGAGCTTAGAACAGCCATTAGAACAGTCTGGTTTGGTTTGAGTCCAGTTTCCTGCTGGTGTTGAAGCAAAACTACACCGAACACTGGCTCTAGGCACACATGATTACACAGCAGCTGTGACTGATCAAATGCCGTACGAAAGCATATACGGTAATTATACGTCAAAGTTTCTATATTAATGTTCAAGGGGACAGATCCTGTTGCACACTCCTGGATTATGTCAAACTGGCTTTAGTCAGTCTTGGGACATAATAGATTCAGTAGAAGTTTATGACTTCATGCAGTAACCTGCTCTGGAGCCTGACAAAATTCAATTTCAACTTATCCAAAATATCTGCCCAGCACATGAACCTTGCCATAAGGAGCAGCTGTCTCATAGTAATGTCAAGAAAGGCATGCTATATCCATCCTGTTTGCCTGAATACTGTTGACCCTCTCTTGTGGTTGGGACGCGTGTTTGATAATGACATATGGCTAGACGTGTGACGAATGGAACAACATTTTGTCCAAATTGCATGCTATTGGGCCACTTGTGGTCTTTGCGACCACTTGTCTACTTCTACATGACGTATTTTCGTAGTTTGGCCAAAGTGTTCAAGTTGGTGGGAAGACTGCAAGTGTTTAAGACTTTTGTTTACTCAATGGGACACTTAAATTAATAGACGACACGTTTTAGTGCTTCGTTTTACAAAATACATGTAATCTCTACAGTCTCTGCACCAATAAAATGTGCAACAATTTACGTTTTACAATAAAATGCTAAATTAATTTAACTTACACTGGAAAGGCATGAAAAGAAATCGGGGCACATAAGTTCCTGACCATGAGGAAAGATGGGATACGTATGCATTAACTGTACCTAGAACAGTCAGACCAAGAACAGTTTTGCACAGTTACTTCCTGTCGCGTACATGTGCACTCAAGTGGCCAATACAACAAATGTGGCTATTAGGACAGGCCATTTCCTGTCCAAGAAATGCAAATTTACAAAAGAATTACCAACATGTAGAGTAACCAATAACAGTTCACTTTGTCTTCAGTGCAATTCAGGGGCAGGTTTATCTAAAATTGTTGATACCACAATAGACCAGCATGGGGAAAAAAACTTTCAAATAACTGCACAGTGGAGTCAATCCGTAGTCAATTGCACCAAAAAAAACAACTTTGTGATCAGATTTTATGTCTGCCCAAAAGTACAGATTATTTTACAGACATACGTGGATTTTACATAGTGTTAACTTGCTACTAAGTGCCTGAAAACTAAATATTGGCCAAACATTTTATAATACTAATCCGGCAAACTTATCAAAAAGCACTTATTGTATTTGTTAACATTGCTTTTCCTGGCAGACTGGACCTCAATCACCAGAAATTGCATAGATGCCAGCCAATGATATTGTAACTGCATAGTTTCAGACACTTGCCAGTTTTCTGTAAAATATGCAGAATATGGTAAGTGAACACACTTGTGGGTTTTTCTGTCTGGGTCTATTTGTTCTTGTGTTGAGTGCATGTTTGTGACTCAAAATGAAAGTGCAAATTGATCTGGTTTCACCTGGCAGCTACAGGAACCCGAAACACTTCACGAAAAATGGGAGTGAAAAAGACGAGTGTGACAGTAATACAATAGAATAAAAGACAACAGATGAGATCTGGCAGACCTCTGGGCATCTGTAATTGTTCAGCAAACAGGGAGGTTTAATTGCATTAGAGCACTTAATATGACAGCAAAGTACAGAATGAGCATGCATCCATAAAAATGTGCTAAATGCTCAACACCTTTCGAACAAGGGCATGTGAATTCTGAATATGAAATATATATAATAATGTGAGAAAAAAAAATATTTATTTTCCATTCACATTCACATATGATCATGCTCTGTTTTGAGTTGGTGACTTTTTCAGTTTGCTCTGTGTCTTCTACTGATTTCCTAGTTTGTCACCTAGGTAACAAGTCCCACAAAAGTGAATAGACACTAGAAGGGGCATGTCTAGTGTCAAATTGAAAACCTGACTCTCCATTTATTCAACTACAGATAGGGGTTAAATACAATTGTTATTTTTTATTTCTTATCCATGTATGATTATTTAAATCGCGCTCCGGAAACTACTGCAAGGGCGGGAGAAAAAATGTTCAAAAGAAGAAAAAGTGATGCAACGCCGTCGAAAGCGAAACTTTGCCGAAATGGGATGTAGAAAAAACGCTTGGTTGTCCTCGATGATATATAGCCTATAGGCCTACAATTTGCACAAAATGTGGACGCAAAGTGGCTGCAAAAGGAGGAAACACATAGAACACCATCCCTACATGCGGATTAAAGGGGGTCGCACACCGGACGAGAAGTGGAACTCGAGGTATCGCACACCGGACGCGCACTTTCTTAGTTTATGGCCAGCAATATTGTTATATTTAAGGACATTATTGAATTAAGATAATGTATGTACAATGTTATGATTGTACTGTATAATTAAATACAATCGTTGCTGAGTTTGCAGTCTGAACACTTTACCTCAGAGCGTCCGTTAACTGAATGAATTGAGAATCTCACCTGCAAATCCGATGACATCATGCATTTTCTTTCACGCTGCTGATTTCTGTAAATGGATGTAAAACTAAATGTATATTGCGGCACAGTGTGAAGTCAATATACATTAACGACGATTTGAGACAAATAAATGTAAATTTAAAATAAAACCATGTAAATGGCGCTCTGTGGCGCGGCAGGGTTTTGAACAAGGCCCTGAGCCGTAGCTGCGCGTCGCGGACAGACGCCGAATGGCGCCGCCGGTGTGTGTACACACATAGAGAATAATGTGTTCGAATTTTAAAGACATGGCGCTACGCGGCGCTGCGCTTCTCGTTCGGTGTGCGACCCCCTTTAAGGTATGTCCCGTTTATATTTAGATGCAGAGGGATCCCAGAATCCAGTCATGTAAATTTTATTTACAGTATTTAACGCAGATGTCTAATAAAAGATGGATAAATAAATCGAAAGTAGAGCTGTGCAATAAATCAAATCGCGACCTGGTCTATGAATATTAAAGCGCAAAAAGACTGCTATATAACCTGCTCAATCTGCGTGTCTGTAGGAATGAGCTGTGTGTTGCTTCGTCTACATACTCAATCTCATGTTGTTTTCAGCGTCTCACATACAATACGAGCACATGAATACACGAACATTTCCAGAACTGCTCTCAGAGAACACCCGATGAGCATTTTCATCATTTTATTTGAGAAAAAAACATGATCTAAAACACTCTGGAACAGGTCTTCAACCCGTCAAAATAAAAGTTTGATTTAACTAGGAGAAATTATAAAATAAATGCATTAATATTGTAGGCCTACACTAGAAAGCACTTCTCAGAATAATAACAACAACAATAATACTAATACAATTTATTTAGATATTATTTAAGGAATATTTTTGTCCCTGATTTAATTTAGTAAATCTGTTTTGCAGCACTTCCCACAAAAATAAAAGGATAAAAGTTTAAATTTGCATTTGATTACCACTGTTTTTGATAGTTGTATTTAATCATAAAAAGAAAAAAAAAATAGTTTTCTGAATAAAATACATTTCATAGGACTATTATTCTTAAACATTTTAATCAATTATTAATGTTAAAAAAATAAGTTGTTAATCTAATTCATTATCAATTGTTTAATTTAGTTGATTAGACAAGTTTTATTGAAATTTGAATACAAGCATTTGTTCAACCAAAAAAACTGTTTTCATTCATTCAGTCATTTTATATGATGATTATAATAATAAAAACAACCACAATTTAATAATACTGTTTATTTATTTAATAATTGAATAATGCTGTAAACCATGATAATTTCTGAGATGGTTAGCTGTGAAAATCTACAGCCCGGGAGAGTCCCCCTCCCCAAAATAAAATTTTATAAAGTAAAATGACTAGTTTCCGGCCACACGAACATACAGATTCCATTTAAGTCTAAAGCGCAATTTATGCGAGTAATGCGATGCACTGCTGATATTTACGCTATACCATGAGGCACTACACTACTTTGACATCATAAGTTGTGCTTTAGATGCAAGAAGAATGTCATACACACCTAGGATGACGTGAGGGTGAATGAATCATGGGCGAATTGTCATTTTTGAGTGAACTATCCCTTTAACCGTAATATTTTCTGAGACATTATCATACTGTGAAAATCTCATACCATTACAGCCCTGCACGGGCGACCCCCCCCCCCCCCCCCCCCCCCCCCCCCCCGCTGTTAAAAAAGTAACTTAGTAACTTTTACTGTGTACATTTTAAATGAGCTACTTTTTACTTTTACTTGAGTAGATTTTTATACTTGTAATTTGACTTGTACTTAAGTAAAATTTCATTGAAGTAATAATACTTTTACTTGAGTAGAATATTTTAGTACTCTTTCCACCTCTGCCCAATCGTTCATATTCCTTATTCCTCAACTAAACGTGACACCATCACTATCAGCAGGCCGCAGGGAAATAAACAATGATGCAAATTATAGGGGACTTCTGATGTCTCTTTAAGAAATAAAAAATAGATATACACAAGAATAAAGTCATTTGTTCATATACTTCCAATTTCATATGACTTATAATGTCTTTGGTGGAACAGAAAATTCGTTATATTGCAGAATGACTTCTGCTGCTGTTTCCCATATATTAACTTTGGACGTTAGCTTTGAAGTTTCAACAATTGTCAAAAAAAAACAAAAAACAATGCATCATGATTCAATGCTACATATTACATAAAGGACATTTTTAACTGCATTTTCAAGCTTATTATTTAATGAAAAATAAATAAATAGAAGATGTGTTTGCCTGAGGAGGAATTATTTTTATTAATAATTAAATTAACTCTTTATGAAACACGCATCATAAAATGTAATCATTTAATTAAAACGATCCAATAAAGTACTCATGCTCTTCTTTTACAGTAATTTTACTTAAGCCATGTGACTCATGGTTGACTGAATGTGATGGTTGCCTCAAAGAAATGAGGTATGAACCTCAAGGATGCTCTTTTAAAAAAGTTTACCCCTCCTGAACATCATTTTATAATCTGCTGCCTGGAATAGAGGAACGTGTGAAAGTGGACAGTGTGGATCAGTATGGATATAGGACATAGGTTACACACAGTGTAAATAATTCACATGGTTTGCACTCTTGTGTGCTGGCATACTCTTAGGAAAACTATGAGTCATATGAGAAGAATCTTGAGGAGATTCATGAAGACGAGTCGCCAAGTTCCTTAACACCTCGTGGAGTCGTTTCTCCACATGGGTAACACCACATACTGAGCAAATGCAAACAGAGAAGAAGCTAGCTGCTGATCTAATGATATTGAATGCTGTTTGAGGTCACATGAAGACTACATGCGGAAAGAGAAGAAGAAAATTAAGAAAACTGAATGGATAAAGCAATAGCAGAGCAGCAGAGCCAAAACAAGACTAGAACCATTCAAAAGTTACTGACTCACTCTCCCTCTCTTTGCTTTTTAAAAATTTATATTTTTATATTTGCTTTATACAAATATACATTTGATATAATTACCTTCATTGAATATAAACTATTATGTATGCATATTTTATATAATAGCACAGAGAAATAGCAGATACATCTACATATTACCTGACATACTGAATAAGGTTTGCTGAAATATCACACCTGTTCCTGTGACAGCGATTTGACATATTCTATGTTCAGCCAGTCAGAGACTTCTGACTTCAGACGTGTTCTGTCTGTCAATCATCTTGTGCGTTTAACAGACCAGCTCATTTAGGCTACAGAAACAGTGTTCTGAAATATTCGGTGTCTGAGGTTTTCGAATACACAAAAATAGTTTACTGTTTTGTGTTAAAGCAACTGAAAGTATTAGATCCTCGGCTAACTGTTAGCCTATTTATGTACAACAATTTAAACACTGAACAAAATTATAAACGCAACACTTTTGATTTTGCCCCCATTTTTCATGAGCTGAACTCAAAGATCTAAGACTTTGATTTGTACAGTCCGAAAACCAATCAGTATTGACCACCATTTGCCTCACGCAGTGCAACACATCTCCTTCGCATAGAGTTGATCAGGTTGTTGATTGTGGCCTGTGGAAAGTTGGTCCACTCCTCTGCAATGGCTGTGCGAAGTTGCTGGATATTGGCAGGACCTGGAACACGCTGTCGTATACACCGATCCAGAGCATCCCAAACATGCACAATGGGTGACATGTCCGGTGAGTATGCTGGCCTTGCAAGAATTGGGATGTTTTCAGCTTCCAGGAATTGTTTACAGATCCTTGCAACATGGGGGTGTGCATTATCATGCTGCAACATGAGGTGATGGTTGTGGATGAATGGCACAACAATGGGCCTCAGAATCTCGTCACGGTATCTCTGTGCATTCAAAATGCCATCAATAAAATGCACCTGTGTTCGTTGTCCATAACATACGCCTGCCCATATCATAACCCCACCGCCACCATGGACCAATCGATCCACAACGTTGACATCAGCAAACCGCTCACCCACACGACACCATACACACTGTCTGCCATATGCCCTGTACAGTGAAAATCAGGATTCATCCGTGAAGAGAACACCTCTCCAACATGCCAGACACCATCGAATGTGAGCATTTGCCCACTCAAGTCGGTTACGACGACGAACTGCAGTCAGGTCGAGACCTCGATGAGGATGACGAGCATGCAGATGAGCTTCCCTGAGACGGTTTCTGACAGTTTGTGCAGAAATTCTTTGGTTATGCAAACCGATTGTTGCAGCAGATGTCCGGGTGACCGGTCACAGACGATCTTGGAGGTGAAGATGCTTGACGTGGAGGTCCTGGGCTGGTGTGGTTACACGTGGTCTGCGGTTGTGAGGCCGGTTGAATGTAGTGCCAAATTCTCTGAAACGCCTTTGGAGACGGCTTATGGTAGATATTGAAATTAACATTAAATTCATGGGCAACAGCTCTGGTGGACATTCCTGCAGTCAGCATGCCAATTACATGCTCCCTCAAAACTTGCACTTCTGTGGCATTGTGCTGTGTGATAAAACTGGACATTTTAGAGTGGCCTTTTATTGTGGCCAGCCTAAGGCACACCTGTGCAATAATCATGCTGTCTAATCAGCATCTTGATATGCCACACCTGTGAGGTGGATGGATTATCTCGGCAAAGGAGAAGTGCTCACTAACACAGATTTTGACAGATTTGTGAACAATATTTGAGAGAAATAGGCCTTTTGTGTAAGGAGAAAAAGTCTTAGATCTTTGACTTCAGCTCATGAAAATGAGCAAAATGGGCAAAAAAGTGTTGCATTTATAATTTTGTTCAGTGTACGTACTGTGACATAATGTAGGCCACATTCTTTTGAACATACATGAACAATAAAAAAAAAAAAAAAAGCTAAAACAAATATGTTACCAAAAACAGTTTCTATGTTCTGAGGAGCGTGCACTGATTAGGCTAGCACTAGCAAGCTAGGTCTGAACTCATAAGATCCCACTCTCCCTTCAGAGTGTCTCTAAAGCCACGCCTCCTCCAAAACACATGAACGCACAGCAGAGTCTACAAATCATCAGGAAATGAGAGATGGAGTTAAATTACTTCATGTCTCAATCTCTAGGTTTTACGAACTGGCTGCTGGCGACTCATATTTGCGATGCCTCTGGTCATCTATTTCGGGCATTCCAAGACCAAGTTCCATCTATTTGAATGAGGTAATCCGGAAATCTCAAAATCTCATAATCTGCTTGCCGAACTCACAATTAAATAACATATTTCAATACACCAACAAAATCTGTAATTACAAGATGGCAACCCGTGACTCTGCTGTCCTGAGACTCACCTTTTTCAAGACGCGTAAAAACGTAAAAAAATACTAGTGTTGTACTACTGATGGTTTTATGTTTTAGAATAAAGCGTGAAAATATTTTGACGCTAAGTATTTTAGACTTTGAAAAAAAAAAAAACTGTTCAAAAAACCCTTTGACTTCAGGATGATCGAACCTGAGGTAAAAAAAAAAAAAAAACATAATTTCAGAGTTTTAGGACTCATTCCTGTTGCAGTCTATGGAGCCTAGAGATCAGTCTGTGACATTTATGTAAATTCTCATTTGGTTGTAGAAATTTGCATGTCAGAGTTTACCAAACATTGGTATACAGCAGAAGTTAAAGCTTTTCCACATGTACTTGCATTTCTTGTATCCCACATTCACATGTTTATGGAAGTAAAGGGTGGACTAGTATTAAAGTCTTTTGGTGGAGTTCCTGAATAGCTAACATTGCTTACACCACCTTTAAAGCCCTCTTCGTTCCCCTGCTGTAATGGGCTGTTATGGTAGCTGAGCCACGGGCATCCTTGCAGGGCATATATGATGATTAAGAAAATCCTCTGGATGGAATTCGAGTCAGCATGTTAAAAAGCCAAATTCTGCAGAAACATTTTGCCAGCGAGACAGTTGAGGAAAGTCTGAAATTGTCTGAATACCCGTTTTGTTTCAACACTGCTGACAGTTGCCATGTGAAAATAAGGCTGAGACATTCATAATTACACATTAATCAATTGACACATGCTAGACTATTAGATATTAGAGCTTTTATCCAACACAAACTGCAATTTGTTTCCCAATAATTAGTTTGCTTTTATAAGCAGAAGCAACATACAAACTAGCGTTAAAGAGTAATGGATTGATCTGTTGGGTCTGTGTGTGTGTGTTTCCTACATATCTTTAGCTTATGATATGTCATTTGGAAACCCCATTTAATTATGAGAATATTACATAAATGCTAAATGTGCACAGAAAATAGTGTGATTTAGTACAGTACTCCAATTCTTCCACTATAAGTGCCGACAAAGTAAAACAGATGCCAAGCTGAATTGTGGCATATTTTATTCTATTCAGGAAATATTCCAGAAAAACTCCTTGTGCGAGTCCACTAAGCCTTTTTATTATTAATTCCTTTGACATATAAAACTTAAAAATACACAGGATTCTTTACTTCATTTTCATCTCTTTCATTGTTTTGTTTTTCATGTGGCAGCTCGGGCATGTCAGTGGAAGTTTCACATCATCGCCTGCATGTGCAGACCCCCAGGACTCCCGGACCCCTCCATCCTCTGTAGAACCTGGCTTTGAGGGCCCTTTATTCTCTGATCTGTCCCTTTGAATTCTTCTCCATGACCACAATCTTTTCAAGGGTCTCTTAAAGACCCGCCTGTGATTGGGGGAAGCACAATCCAAACTGAAGTGCGTTTCCCGCAAGCATGCCTGACTCCAAGGCTGCCTTGCAAGTGTGGCGTCCCTTCAGCCGTGCCATGTAGGCAGAGAACCCAATACAGTGGAAATGTGATCTTGCATTTCCAGGAATAATAAATAAATTGTTTCGCAGTCCGGTGTGTCCAAGTGGTTTTTGTGGAACTCATTTGCCAGCAAAAGTACTTATTTTGGTTCTATCCCGAGTCAAATCTGCGGTAAGAAATGTACCCCTGTATGTCATCACATTTCAGCAACTATGTGATTTTATAACAAACTTCCCTTGAAATACAGTGTCAGTGGACATGCATTTTGTGATTCAGTCCTTTAACTTTAAGCGACAATTGTAAAACTAAGAGGCCAACAGAAAATCAAAGAGAAGAAAACTCAACATCTTTTAAATCTATTTTTTCTCTCATTTTAAGGCACAGTATTCCTTTTGTTTTTAATTTGTCAAAAGCACAAAACAAAAATGTTTATTTACATGCTTAAACTAGATTTTGAATCCCAGATTTTTTATGTGGACCCCAAAATCTGTTCAATCCAGAAACTCCGATAGTCAGATGTATAAACATGTTATGGTTATCTACATCTGAAAATATTTACAATTCTTTGATATCCATAAAACACATTGCATCCTTATATATATATATATATATATGTATGTGGCATCAGTTTGTTAAGAATGTGAAGACAAACCATACGATAAAGTCTCTTGTTAGAGCAGTATTGCATGTGGCATCTGAAGTGCTCCATAAGTTAATGCTTTTATTGGCAGATGTGAACAAACATTCAGCTATCATTGTCATTCTGCCAGGATTCTGTGCCCACTGCAAATGAGATTATAACTCTGTCCAAGAGCAAAGAAATTCCCTCTAAAACAGAAAAACAATATTCATGGATATTATTTTTCCCATCCTAAATAAATTCAGCCCTGTTTGTACACATATTTCTATTGTGCATTGAGTTAACATTTACATATTCTTTTAAAATAACATTTACTATGAAAAAATAAACATCCCGTGCCCTCATTTGACCAAAGCATTCTCTCTATTCTTCAGGGTTTCCTTGCCTGGCTTATCAGGAATTTACTGAGCATATCTGGGTGGTATATAGTATACCAGCGGTGCTTGAACTTAATCTCTAAATGCTGAGCCAATCACAAAGCTGGAGAAAGTTGAAGTGTAGGGTTAAATAGCCAATTAACACAGCCCTGCATAATGATGAAGCCTGAAGGAGAGTTTGTCTTTTACTGAACTAAAATGAAAAGCATGTCCGTCTAATGAGAACCTGCTCACAAAGCAGTTTCCAATACCTACATCTGATAGTAAGGGTCTATATTCCACTACCCCTCATTATTTTTTATTATATTGAAATCAAATCAAGGCCATACAACTTTTATTGACGTTTTACAAAATACCTCATTGACCCCCAAAATGGAGAAAGAAAATAAATGACAATTGATTGAAGTGCTACTAATTAATTAAAATAATCCAAATTCTTTGCATATGCAAATCTGAAAAATGCCCTCAAATGTATGTATGTAAATAAATAAATACATAATTAAAATGCCCACAATGAAAAACTAAAAAATATATTAAATTCCTTAAAGCACTTTCCAAGTCAACTTCTCTTGGTATCAGATGAATAAAAGTGATCTCTTGGTATCAGTTTTATGTGCTGAATCACTGAAATGCCTCATGGACACAAAATATCATCAGAATATTTGCCCCAATAACTTTGCTCGTCATCACTTTAATCTCATTTCTATCCGCTGTGGTGATTATTGATTTGTAAGGAGCGTAAAATTGTGCCTCTTTCAGTCTTTGACACAATCTGGGCAACACAAAAAGAGAGAGAGAGAGAGAGAGAGAGAGAGAGAGAGAGAGAGAGAGAGAGAGAGAGACTGACTATTGTTCAGTCCCACAGAGATCAGTCCTGGCAGAAAAATGTTATGTACTTTGTAAACCAACAACGGAGGCCTATAAGATACAATTTCAACAGACTTTCTACAAAAATAAGGATTTCTGTAATTTTGCAGCATTCATGCAATGGTGTGAAATCCTCTGTTGTAAAACTCCAAGAAGTAAACATTCAAAGAGCCTGCTAACCGCATTCTGTTAGCTTTTTAGATTTACTGTAACCACCGTTTGCTATGTCATTTGTATGCCGCCTCTCTGATGGACTATTCCTGGCCTGTTTTCTTTTTCTCTCCACTGCAGTAATTTCTAAAGATAACTCATCAAAACCTGGCTAAATTGAAAATATATTTAGTTTAATCCTTTAAATTACAAAATATATTACACAATGTACTTTCTTGGCAAGGATAGATAGATAGATAGATAGATAGATAGATAGATAGATAGATAGATAGATAGATAGAGTATATATACAGGTATATATATATATATATATATATATATATAATATAAATAATTTTAATACATTTGTCATACAAAAAGAAAAAGCAAAACAAAATGCGGCCTCACTAAAATGTATAAATCTTGATAAGTGCTAACAGATAGAGATCTGACAGGAAGGCTTCTCAATGTGGGCGGCTGTAATATAGCAGTGCAGCCCCCTGCTGCTGGGTGGCTGTTATGGGTTGAATTTTGGGCCCCACGGTGTGACAGCAAATGATATAAGGAGACAGAGAGAAAGCCAGTTTCTATTCACATCCAGCGGCAGCATTAGCATATCTCAAACAGCACATCCCAAATGCCCTGACCACCTGTAGATGAATCTTTTTTCTACCTTCTGATTATTTCCTAATAAAGTAGAATGTGAAAAGCCAGGGCTGATGCTATGTGTGGAAAATCTGTGTCCTCAGAGCTAAAGAGAAATTGAATGAGCCCAGCACACTCCACACATGCATTGTGCTGCAGGACAGCGCGTGGTCTGCCTGTAGAAGTGTCTGCGAGGGGGGTGGGCTACAGGGGTGCCGCCCACTGAGCAGCAGTTGGCTGTTGCTGGGAGGGGGTGGGGCTTATGGTGGACAGGGGAAACCAGTAGGAGGTGGGTGGGCAAGCTTACTCAGGGGTTGTCAGCTCATAGGGCCCTGAGTCCACTGTCTTTTTATACATTAGGTGCACTGGAGTCAAGCTATAGAAAAGAGCTCAGCTCTGAGATCTTCCACTATTGCCTGCTAACAGGAGTTCCTAATAAACTGCAGGACAACCAGAAACGAGGAGGAGGGAAAACCCAGCACAAACCCAGTCTTTTTTCTCAAACACAACAAAAAGGATTAAAATTCTTCTTTTTGATCTGCTTCCCCCCATTCCCCTTCTGAATTACAGCAGAGCTTTAGGAGGATGGCAGAGCAGAAGAGGCAGGTGTCTCTGACCCAGGCTGTGACCCTGGCGTTGGTTCTGCTCACCTCAGCTGCTTCGGCAGAGGAGTACGACTACTACAGCTGGCAATCGGACAATTTCCACAACGGCCGCTTCTATGCCAAGCAGCCACAGTGTGTGGATATCCCAGCCGACCTGCGGCTCTGCTACAACGTGGGCTACAAAAAGATGCGTCTGCCAAACCTACTGGACCACGAGACCATGCCTGAGGTCAAGCAGCAGGCGGGCAGCTGGGTGCCACTACTGGCAAAGCGATGCCACGCTGATACGCAGGTGTTCCTCTGCTCCCTTTTTGCTCCAGTATGCCTGGACAGGCCCATCTACCCCTGCAGGTCTCTGTGCGAGGCGGTGCGGGACAGCTGCGCCCCAGTCATGGAGACCTACGGCTTTCCCTGGCCAGAGATGCTACAGTGCGAGAAGTTCCCCATCGACAACGATCTGTGCATTCCCATGCAGTTCTCGGCGGGTCACGCCACTCAGACTCCAGGTAGGACCTGCATGAACACTGTGATTTTAGATATAAAGATGACTGTTATTGATTCATTCAGTGAAAATCAAAAATGAATTTACACAGGAAATGAATGCAACACAGATGTGACAATCCTGTACCTGTAAACTAAAAATTGGCAAAAATAAGCAGGAAAAAAACAACTAAAAATCAAATTTTACAACAAAATAAATAAATAAAAAAATAAATTCATGACAGATGCATAACATTTTTTTTAAAAAACCCCCCAGAACTATCCGTTTTTTAAGTTTTTTTTTATAAGTATTGTTTCTCAAACATTTTGAAAACCTATAATACGCATCAGTATTTGCTGATTTTAAAACCTCCCCTTTTTGCTTAAAAAGCACATAAATTATAATCACTAAGTCTCCATTGATCTATACAATAAGGCCCGTTGGTGGATTTTCTCTTGCTTTGTTTAGCCTAGAGCTCTAGAGAAAGTAAAATTAGGAAAAGCTCTTGGAAGGACAAAAACCTTTCACTATCTAAAGCAAACATCTCATGTGGAATGTGGAGAGGAGCGTTCCTGCTGCGCCCTGCCTCTCTTTGTTTAATCGTGCATTTAGGTTTCCAATTAGCCAGGCAGCCAAACCCTTTGGATCACTAATTAGTCTGAAAAGTTGTACATTACTTTGTCTGACTGAAACGAGAAAGACTATTGTAATAGAATAAGGAAGGACAAGTGGAGAGAAATAGCCAGGAGTGTAGTTAATGCTCAGTTTGAGGATGGTGTTAAACCATATATAGAGGACAATAAATTATCAAAAGATAAAACAAATAAAAACAAATAAAAATATTTTTGTCAGTTTGTAAAATGCATTAATTTTGTCCACCATTTGTAAAGATTAATGCAAAAATGCAACAAGTGATGCAAAAATGACAAGTCCCTATACAAAACATTAATAAATATATGAATGCATTGCTGTATGCTATGTTCAAAATGAATAACATTTACTGTGCAATACAGCTTTCCTTTTATTTAAATATAATATATAAATAAAACTAACATAACACCAGAACTATTACTAAATGGTATCTAATGATAATTTTCATGATGAGATGTTTGGGTTAGTCTGTAGTCATAATTAGCTTTATATATATATATATATATATATATATATATATATATATATAATGTCTCCATTTACAGTACTAAACATGCACACAAATTCTCTTTTCACTGCTAAGATTTGATGGATTACAATGTTCCCAAAGCAGGAAAAATTGAGGCTTTTGAAAAAATGTGACTCCACAATATTGTTTTCATACTTCAGAATTAAGTAGCTTGGCTTCTGTTAGAAAAATAAGCTCCTTAAAATTGCAAACTCAAGAGCAAGCAGAGTAAGAGTGGGACCTTCGAGACAATATCAATTACAGCCATAGCTGCTCTGAAATTACATGATACTGAGAGTTTGAAAACTAGCAGAACTAACTAAAAAGCTCTCTGCATCGCAGCTGGATGGGAAAGTAGCTCACGGGGCAAGCGTTTACAGCAATGTGTGTTTTGGTGAGCGTACACATCGACGTGAAACAGGACTCTAGAGATAACATGACAGCACAAACCATCGTTTGACACGGCAAGTCGCTCCAGCCTGCAGCCGTCAGCTGCGGCACACAGGGACATGAAGAGCTGTTTTTTCCCCTGTGGTTTAAGGTGAAATCCTGGGACGGGGCCCGTTCACAGCCAGAGCCACAGACATGTTTGACGGGCTGTATCTGGAGATGCATTCCAGTAAATCACATTGGACAGTGCAACATAAAGCCTCTTTAAACAATATTGTTCATTCTACAAATAGAAGACTCGTTCTTAACAGACAAATAGCCAAAACATGAACCCTTTTTATTGGCTCCTCTGAAAAATCCAGCATACATCCTGTTTTATGACATATTTACCGCTTAAAATCTGTGATTATGAAGTTAAAATGAGTTTAAACCTGAATTTAAACCACTTTATATGTTAAAATGTTTTCTCTCATCCCAGTTTAATATGCAGAGACAACTATGTGGTAATGATGATTTTGCCAAATAAGACATCAACATCATTTGTTGAACCGGGAACAACATTCCTGTCCAAAAACATAGTCCTAACCCTATCCCTATCCCTATCCCTAAACCTAACCCTACCCATAACATCCATAAAACCAGAGGGAAATGATAGGTGAATATAAACGGTGTAGAAGCCTCTAAATCTTGTAAGCCTAAACTTGATATTGAACCCTACCATACACCCGGCGCAATGCAGCGACAAGCGAGACGCAAGTGTTTTTTGCTAGTTTCAGCCCGACGAAGTTATCATTTTCACGTCCTGGGCACGATGTTTAAATAGCAAATGCATTTGCGCCCATTTGTGCGCCCATAGGCGTGCTGGTCTGAAAACGTTTACAGGCGCATTGTTGGCGCTTACCTATTTTGAGGCAACTGAAATAGACTGCGTCATTGACCAACTGAAACATGGTCTAAAGTCAATGGCGCAATTTTTTTTGTTTGTTATTTAAACAATGCGTTAATAATATGCGCCTATAGGGGGGTCCACATCGCGCGTACATTCTGCTTATTACACACACAGGGACGCACAGCAACACACAAACTAGCAAAATATTACAAATAAAAGGATTACAATGTAAAAGATTAATATTGTGCACAAAAAGATATGGTGGAATCCGCCTTGTCCCGTAGATGGTCTGCTCGCTCGCTTTAACCTCGCACACAAGCAGATCCGCTTGCCCTCTGGAGAAGTATTCAGTCTTTCCACTTGCAAATTCCGCCCTGTAAATAGCAATCTGCCATGGCGTGAGTGCAACTGGCTTTCAAAAGAAATGGGTAATTACACTCTGATTGTTTTTTGCACTTTACACCCCATACACACCCATTACCATTACATTAAGAGAATAGAGACAACCCTTAGAGACAACCCTTTTAGACCATGCGCTGGGCGCGCCGACCATTTTTCCCATCGTTAAACTAGCAAAAGTGGATTTGGACACGCCCTAAGTGCAATTGCGCCCTGCACTTTAGACCATGCGCTTAGATCGTTAAAATAGGGCCCATTAACTGTTAACCTATCCCTCTGATCTGATTGGTTGATTGAAGTCATTCCAGGATCAGCAGGTATGTTGATGGTGAAATCACTTTCACCCAACTGCATTGGTTCAGTTTGGGGCGGGGCTATTTGTTAGCTGACCAATGGCAGAGAGGGGGAGTGTCTGTGAAACCAGTTTAAAAATCATTAGTTTTGCTGCTCTAGATTTTTAGGGTCTCGTTTTATTTAAAGAAGAGACAATTAATTAGACTAAACATAGAAATGAACAAGATAAAACAAATCTACTAGCTCAGATTAGAGTGAATGCTTAATCCATTGTTTGCAGGGTTTTGTTGAAAGCAGAGGCGCTGCTGCCTGAGGGGCGGCTTGGGGAGACATGTAAACCTGTCTCTGTCTCCGCTCACTGCACATTTAAACAGACAAAAATCACAGCAGTTTTTCATCCTGATTAATGTTTTATGTCCATAGTGTTGCTGCTCATAACTTCATGGGTCCAAATGAGCCATAAAATTATGACCTGTGCATAGTTTAAACAGAGCATTTTCCCCATAAACTGTGATGCAGAAAGTCAGCGATGCAGAAATCACACAGAAATACCTGTAGTCTCTCTGAGGAAATTGTGAGGACTTAAAAAACTACATTTATATCCATGATGACAAACTGTGGGAAGGTCCTAGTGACAGATTGCATCACTTACGGTTTTCTTGTCTTACAGAATATGAGATTTTATTCAAGTAATGTAAATGAATAATAGGGTTGACGGGTGCTAATTGTCTCAATTCACGAAAAACTCAATTTAAACATTAATTTCTGCACAGGTAGACATACATAATAATATTAATAATAATAATAATAATATTAAAAAAAACTTTATCATTTATCTTTCATCATTATTGCACAGGAAAAAAAAATCTGTTATTTTTGTGAAAGCTTAGTGGGGCATGTTGTCTGTCACAGTATATGGAGTGTGTAGTCACAACGAAACCTGACAGTCACCCATGTCAAATTTAACACAAAACTAATTGTAAAACAATTTCGTAAACAGCGTATTGTGGTGTGAAATTTTTAAAAAGTACTATAAATAATCATTTTAGGTAATCATTTATGAAAAATACCCTTGTTGTGAAAACAGTTCAGGCTCTCCAGTTTCAAAATATACTTTCATTAAATCATTGACTCTTGCATGACTATGTTGTTTGAGATATAGCCTTTATGACAACTTGAGGCCACTATAAAAAATATGTCTAAATAAAAAAACTTAGACAGACAAATAGACAATTTGACCCTACAACCAATAACTTAACTGGCTTTATTCAAGGTTTACCTGAGTAGAGTAGGTTACATAACTTCTAGGTCATAATTTTTTTGATCAGTATTGAATAAAAAACAACTGATGTTACCAAATTAACCACATTTTTAGGTTACCTGACAAAAATATGTACAATGCAGAAACTGCTTTAGAACTAAAGCACTCTTGCTTATTAAAAAAGATTTCTTTCAGAAGCAGTTCTGTTGACTCCTTACACGTTTCAACGAACACAAGAGAGTATTCAACAGGAAATTTAAGGGAATAGATTACAAAAAAAGTATTGCTCTGATATCACTCAATCTCTGAATTGGCACTTCTTGCAGATACTCGGTTTGCAGAATTACCCTCGCTCAGTCTCCTGACACATGCTTTGGCTCAGTTTCTACCAGGCATCCTGCCAGCGAGCCACCCTGCAAAACAGAATAAATCGCTCTGCTGTGCAAATAAGACATTTCAGCTTCAAGAATGCAGCTCACGACGGCCTGCGAGTACCAAACAAAAGTTTCCTCCACAGCATGCTCAGTGTGTGCAAGTCACCGTCCACGTCACGTCTCCGTCCCGCTGAATGCTAAATGTATGGGAATTTCTGCTCATGGACCAAATGACGGTTAAAATGTACAGAGGGGTTCAACTCCCCACGACCTGTGCACTGAAGCCTGGTGAACTTTGACCCCTCCCCTCATTATCTACCGCTATGTCTGTGCTTGAGGCTGGGGTGATAAACTCTGACCCTTAGTTTTTAACCTGGAAGGGGGAGTCTGGAGACGAGCCATGTAAGCTCTTGTTAACAGATACTTTTGTTTTGTGAGCTCAAGGGAGAACCTGTGCTGAATAAATGACAAAATCATAACAAACATCATTGTGTGGTTGATTTCAGTGGAGAACTTCAAGCTTTAGCCAATCTGGTCATGGTTTGTTCCATCTGACCCACACCACAGAGATCGAACAGAGCTTTCCATATTTTTAGCTATACAAATGAATGACTTATCCAAATTTTCACATGCCACATTCAGCATTCTTGCTCGGTTAAGCAGATTGATGATGTAATAGAAGCCCAGACATCTGGAACTGGACAATACACCTGACACTTATACCTGAAGGTCAAAAGAACCAGTATCATCAAAGAAAAGATGGGGTAAAATTTTCTTAAAAATGTAATAATAATAATAGAAAACCTTTACAAAAATGATTGTATGTTCTACTGTTCAAACGTTTGGGGTCTTTTAGGGTCTAAGATGTTCGTACTCACCAAGGCTGCATTTTTTAAAACAGTAATACAGTAATATTGTGAAATATTATTAGAACTCCAAATTACTCGTGTCACATGATCATTCAGAAATGTTTCCAATATGCTAATTTCGTGATCCATTTTTCCGCATTCTTTGATGAATATAAAGTTAAAAAAATCCCATTATTTGAAATAGATTTTTTTAAACAATGTAAATGTCTTTTTAGTAATTTCTGATCAATTTTATACATACTTGCTGAATAAAAGACTTAAAAAAACCATCTTTAAAACACTTACAACCAAATCAAAATTCAGATTTAAATAATGAGTAAATACAAGAGCAATTCTTCTTCTAAAACGTGTTCGTCTTATCCTGTGTTTATGTTTTAGACCTGTTGGGATGGTTTTCACAGGAAATTACGTACTTGCGTCACTCAACCATGTGTGTCTCGTCATATCTGTAAAAAGAGAAAAGTTGCTCCGGCTACTTTGACATGTATGGTGTGGGAGTGGCAGAGGTTAGTTGTTACAACGAGCAAGAAAGGCTGACATGGTGCTGCTATAAATCTCCAATCTCCAGGGAATCACCTGTTTAAAAAAACAAACAAAAAAAAACGCAGAATACGACAGGGCTCGTAATAAAACGAGAATAATATTAGCTTGGATTTTTGTAGATGGCAAGAATTGATTGGTTTGAAATGTTGTAAAAGATTATCATTACTTTATTTTCAAGGAAGAAAACTCCGCAATAGTTTTTTCCCAACTTTCAAAACAGGAAAAATATCCTGTTTTCCTGGAAAAAATTTAAAAGGAATATTTTGCAAAACGGCATTGGAAACTTTTTTTTTTTTTGCATTTACATGTCACCTGGCATACGTACAACTCGATCATTCTTTAAAGATGGAGCTGTGTTTTTGGACAGAAGACGAGACAGCTCTTAATTAAACTCATAAAAGAAAAGAATGACGGGAATACTGGATTCTAAACAACAAAGAAATACCACAATTTATCAAGACCTCGAAGCAGATAGGAGGGAGAAACACCTCATACAGTACGTGGCTGCTCCAAAGTATAAGGGGCTTTCCTAGCCATTAATCCTTTGATAACACTATACGTCTCCTTCGATTAAAAATAATAGCTGGTGTGGTGAATGCGATATACGTAAACCTACCAACATCCGCTGGCATGATTTTCGAAATGACTTATCGCGTGAGGAAAAAAACATGTTTTAGTAGGATAACATTGGTTATTTAAAAGAGGAGTGTGTTCCTCCCTGCTCTTGTTATCTCACGAGTGGGGATACACACAACTATGTGTTGTTTGTTTGTGAGTGCAGCATGCCCAGTCAGCTCTCGAGGGGGCTGATTGTGAGCATTGTTCGGTTTACGCTCCACGCGGCTCGGGTCCCGCTTCTGTCGAGGCAGAGCGGCGGCGCTTGTCGTGGGGTTCGCAAATGGATCTGACAGCGGGCTTTGAGACGGGCCTAGCCTTATCTCAGCCTTCACCTGTCAGATCCAGTGCCTCAGTTCAGGGTCAGGAAGCACGCTCTGCAGTTTCTTCCCCCCAGGCTGAGGCCCCAATACTGCAATTATCCAGTTCTGAAGAGCTGGATGTTGTTAGTGTTGGGACAGGAGATACTGAAGACTCGTCACTTCAGTCTCCTGAAAGTGAAGAACTAATGGAGGTGCTTAGTCGTGCTGTGGCTAAGTTAAGCATTGAGTGGCCAGCAGATAGGCAGGAGTCTAGATCCAAGAGCAAATTAGCCGAACGTTTTCTGCCTTTCTGACGAACGGTTTCTGCCTTCACGTCTGCTACCTCCACGCTGGTGCTTGCCGTTCTTTCCAGATCTCCACACTGAGGTGTCGAGGTCCTGGAAGAAGCTGGTATCCTACCGTATTTTAAGTCCCCAGACTTCTATGTATGCCAACATCTCGGGGGCTAAACTTCACGGTTATAAGATGATGCCCCAGGCTGAAGAGACGCTTGCGAGTCATCTCTCCTCCGAGGCGACATTGTCTTTTAAAGCACCGGCATTATCCTCCAAGCCACTTAAAAATACATCGGCTCTGGTGGGTAAGGCTTATTCGGCGGCAGGTCAAGCCACGGCATGCCTGCATACCATGTCTATCTTGCAGGCGTACCAGGCTGACTTATTAAAGGACATTAGCGAGAGTGGGGAGGTTAGCACTGACGCGATTCCAGAATTGCGTCCGGCAGCATATTTGACTCTCCGTGCCACTAAGGAGATGACCAAGTCAGTGGGCCATTCTATAGCAGCCCTGGTGGCTACAGAGAGGCATCTATGGTTAAATCTCTCTGGTATGAAGGAAAAAGAGAAGAACTTTCTTCTGGACACCCCGCTTTCCCCTACTGGCCTATTTGGTGACTCGGTCAATTCGGTCATCGATAGGTTTCAGGAAGAAAAAAAACAGGCAGCGGCGTTCCAGAAGTTCCTTGCACTCCGTGGACATGTCCCAGGGACTGCTGGGCGGGAGCAGTCCCGGCCGTCGACAAGCTCCTCACACTGGGTGTTTTTTCACTAAGAAACAAACATTATGTTATTTGATTGATATTGTGAAGCTGCTTTGATGCAATTTATATTGTGAAAAGCGCTATATAAATACACTTGACTTGACTTGACTTGACTGGGCGCAAGAGAAACAGAGTGTCGCGTCTCGCGCTCCCCCACAGAAAGAATGGGACGCAGCGCGGAACTCTCAGGCGAAGTCTTAGAAGGCTAAAACTGATCTGAGGACAGTTATTATTGCTAAGAAGGCTTCGTCTAAGAAGAAGTCCTGACGCCACCAGCGTCAGGATGCTGAGGGTAGTCCCCACCATGAGAGAAAGGAGTTCACCTCATTGTACAGTGCCCATTCTCTCTCTGTGCCCTCAGGGGCCCGTTCTGCCAATCCCGCATTTATGCCGGGGTTTAGACGGTCCCAGCAAGCGTTTTCCCGAGGGGCACTTGCTCCCTCTGAGGAGAGGGGTCCAGAGCAGTCAAACCAGTCGTTCCCTGCCGGTGCTCCATTACAGGGCGCTGTGTCTGCTGCTCAAAATATTCCAGAGGCCAGTCTCGAGAGACTGGTACCCTTTCTAGAGTTTCTGGCAGAGTGGAAAAGCCTTCCAAAAATATCTCAGTGGGTTCTGCAAATGATCGAAAACTGTTATGCTATACAGTTCAGGTCTCGTCCACAGTTGTGGGCCCCGAGCAGGCTCTTGTAATGGAACAGGAGGTGAAAACGCTTCTGCAAAAGGAGGCTATAGAACAGGTTCCTTCTCCCAGCAAAGAGTCAGATTATTACGGCCGATATTTCATCGTTCCAAAGAAGGATAGGGGGGTTGCGTCCAATTTTAGATCTGCGCCTATTAAATCGCTCAGTAGGGAAGCTCAAGTTGAAGATGCTCACTCTCAAGCAGATCGTGTCTCAAATCAGATCCGAGGACTGGTTTGTCACGATAGATCTAAAGGATACTTCCACTTTCCATCCTTCCACAACACAGGAAGTTCCTGAGGTTCGCTTTCGGGGCGAAGCGTACCAATATCATGTTCTTCCGTTCGCCCCAGCTTTATCACCCTGCACATTCACGAAGTGCATGGATGTGGCCCTAGTCCCTCTGTGGCTCCAAGGCATCCGCATCCTGAATTACATCGACGATTGGCTGATTCTAGCTCAATCGGAGCATCAGGCGGTACGGCATCGAGATATCGTTCTCGCTCACATCAAGAAGTTGGGGTTAAGGGTTAATGCCAAGAAAAGCGTGCTTTCTCCATCACAGAGGACCTCTTTTCTGGATGTTATATGTGATTCGACGATGATGCAGGCACGCCTGTCGCCTGCTCGTATCACTTCGATTCTCTCAGCCGTGAAGCAAGTGAAGCTAGGCCAGCTGCTCACTGTAAAGCAGTTTCAGAGACTGTTAGGTCTGATGGCAGCAGCGTCCAACGTTATACCTTGCGGCCTGCTGTCCATGAGACCGTTAGAGTGGTGGCTCAGGGCCAAGGGATTCTCCCCGAGGGGAAACCCACTCCGCATGATCAAAGTGGTGGAGCTCCTGTGGAGGAGATTCGGCCGTGCCAAGGTGGACCTATTCGCCTCCAGGGAGATATCCCACTGTCCCCTGTGGTTCTCCCTCAGCCATCCAGCCCCGAGGGGTTGGACACTATGGTGCAGGCGTGGCCGAGGTCGCGTCTGTACGCATTTCCCCCGATCGCTCGAAAGGGAACGTCTCGGTTACGTATGTAACCCTAGTTCCTTGAATAGGGAACGAGATGGTGTGTTGCCCTGCCCTACCTGTGATTGACTTGCTTCAGCTTATCAGAAGCTGTCGCGGTTGTGTTTTCGGGTTGCTTTATAGTTTCCTGGTTGATGACGTTCCGTCTCTCCATTGGACTGATTCCATACGTGCTTCATGACGCATTCACACAGGGGAGTTCCCACAGCATTTGGCGCAGCGTCTCGTTCCCTATTCAGGGAACTAGGGCTACATACGTAACCGAGACGTTTTTTATCGACATTTAGAAAATACTACAAAAGTTTTGCGTAAATCTGTAATGGAAACCAATAATGGCAGTCGGAAGAGAGAAAGATGTCAATTTTACCGTCAATGCCAGTGACGAAATTTTATGTCATTTGTAATTTGATGCAAATGTATTATAATACAAAGTATAGTATTACATATGAAAATATAAAAAACTTTGTAGGATTTAAAATGCTGATGACCGTTAAAATGTGTCATCACAGTCTGTGAAAAAGGACATTTGCATTTAAAGATACAGCATTGCTTTGCCTTACCTCAAAAACTACCATTTACAACATAATAAATGATCTGTGGGGTATATCGAGCTAAAACTTTACAGACACATTCTGGGGACACCTGAGATTTATATTACATCTTGTAAAAATGGAAAAAAATAGATCCCCTTTAACTAAGTTTAAAACTACATTTATTTTCCCATATGAGCACGTGTACAGGATGTGTGTTATACAGTAATTTAAGCCCACTGAACAGAAACCCAGTACCCCAGTAGGTGGCACGATAAACATCTGTATCTCTACAGTTAAAAATAAGATCAGCAAATAACTATCAGCTCCAAGAAGGTCATGTACAGCTGTTTGCATGTTCCAGTGAATATTTTCACTGTCAAACTGCTGAGAAGAATGTTTTCACAGTGTCCTATTGAAAGCTTACCCCTGCATTTGTCTTCGTACGTTTGCAATGAGTGTAAAATATTCTGGTTGACATTCAGACACATCCTGTTGTGAAGAAGCCAAAAATATTTTTACCTTAGACTATAGTCCAGGTATATGCAGGACATACTGTACACACACAATCTGAAGGTATGTGATTTCACAGTGTTGAACCACTGAAAGTTTTAATCTTGTTTTATAACTTCCCTTTCCTCTGTGAGGAAATAAAACTAGCAGCTGCCAAACCTCTCCCTCTCATGGCTTCAAACACTGTGGATTAAGGTCCATTAGCACTGGCTTGCTGCCCCTACATGAGTACAGCATTGCAATGAAACAGTTCTATTCGCTGCACTAAACCAAACACCATATTAGAGCTGTTAGCATAAACAATCACACGAGAGTTTCATTTTACCAAACCAATAATTTTAGTAAATATGAAACATTCCCACCCTTTATTTGTTTGTTTGAGTCTTCTGTGATAAACTGACTTTACTGAATATTTCACTGAACTTACTGAATCATTGAACTTTATCATCAATGAACACCAGTAAAATCTCAACCAATATGACACAGCAGCACTGACTCAACCAATGACCAAGTTTGGGGGCGGGAGCACCCTGTCTGAAGCATACAGTATTTTTAGATTACCTAAAATTGTATTAGTCTACTTTAAAAACCAAAAAAGGCTATTGTTAATGGCCTCATTTTATGTTTAATGGTTCTTTATGAGACACTAATTTTTAATCATCTTTCCTTCTTTACCCTTTAGTTTCAAAAGTGTGTCCACCCTGTGACAACGAATTGAAAGCAGACAACATAATGGAGCACTACTGCGCCAGTGACTTTGGTAAGATATTAACTTTTATTAAGACATCACATTTGACAACTTAAATAACTCTACAGTTGTGATCTCTTCATAATGGTAAAAAAAAAAAAATATTGAAAAAATTGATGAGAAAGCCTGCGGTTTGCTTGTATGGGAAAGTGGCCACTGTAATATTTTGGGTGAACAGAAATGTGACATCATGAGAAAAAACAGATACAATATGAGGTTTCTCTGCTATGCATCGCATTAAATATACTGTGCAAATATGTATATAGCAACTCAATGCATTTATATATTGATGTGTTTGTGTATGTAGATATGGGCATATATATATATATATATATATATATATATATATATATATATATATATATATATATATATAGCATGTTTTGTGTTTTTATGTTTTTAGTGGGTGATGCCCAGATCTAGCTAGACCAAGATTGTACAAAACAAGGCTCAGGTAACTCAGTATCGATACTAAATACAGTAGACAAATAAACTGGCTCAGGATACTTATTAAATGAAACTAAGAATGTCAATTTTTCAATAATTCAATGTTAATATTTGTTATTCATTTCATAATTTATTAGTTCCCAACATACAGCAGTATATCCACAACAGTGCACAAACATTCAAACTGCATCAAAAGACAATATAAATTAAACAAAAATACAACATTTCATGCTTCTATCATACAGAGTTGACTTTACTTTTGTTAAAAATCCCATCGTTATCATCATTAAATTACAGAAGGAAAGTTAAAATGCAAATTTGACAAATGAATTAAAACACATTTTCAAATTAGAGTTGAATTAGTTGAATGCAGTTTGAAAGATATCAAATTCCAAATAAATAATATGCAAAACACCACAAACATGCAGAAAAGTGACCTGTTTTCAATGCATGGGCCACATACATGAGTTCATATGGAATTGACATCCAGTTTTAAATGGTGCTGGAGGATTCCTCTTCTAATAGTTTTGGATTTTTTATTGTTCGTATAAAAGTGATGTATTCTGACTAGATGTCCATTGATCTGTCAAATGTGAATCTCTAGAATGAGTCTCTGGCATTGAATAAAAGAGTTTCAAGGTTAAAAATCATTCCCTATAGAGGGCCGAGGATGATAGCACAGTAGAGTCACACATACGCCTGACTTATCTTTGGCTGTGAGGCCTGTTTCTCTTGGATTTGCATGTATTTTCCTTGATAACTTTGACAGATGACACTAGAAAATATTGTTAGTAGTAGCCTGAGTGTATGTTCTAGATTTTACACATTAAAGTCAGAAAATGTAGTGCAGACATCACAAAGAGAGTTATAATGTTTTTTGTTTTGTTTAAATCCTCTAGGTCTGGCTTTTGAGATACTGCACATACTGAAAGCATAATGCATGACAGGATATTACCTCTTGATTAATTTCTTCCCCTGATCTCCATTTCACTGGTACCTGATCACATGACTTGTTGTTTGTTAACTAGTGCTGTACAGTTTATTGTGATAGTAAGTTTAATAGTGTGCTCTATTAATCTTAGTTGGATGTTATGGCCAGTTTCCACAATCTAACAGTAATCAGTGTATTCAACACATACTGGACAGCAGCACACATATCAAATGATTTAAGGTTTGTGCATGTGTAGACCGCTGCCGAGAAACCTCTCCATTAGAGTCTATTCACTGGCTCAGAATACAGTTAATTTTAATATTTTATGTAGGGCTAAGGAAATTGTTTTTAAGTTTGGTTTTGGGATTTTAAATGGCTTAGATTTGTTTATATCTGATTTGTCATTCTCCTTTTTGAAGAACCTTTTGGGAACACAATCATGTGAGACTCTTCTGGGAGGGAATTAAAGCAAATAAGTTTCATGACAGACATTGGCTCAGGCATTTCAGAATGATCAAACCAACATTTAAGATGCTGTGCGATGAAACTAATCCGCTGGTTACTCCAGTTATCCAATCACTTCCACTGCAATGTCATGTGAGTTTTTTGTTGCGCATTGAGGAATTTATTCGGTAAATGTGTTACCATCGTAGTTTACTGTATGCGCATGTCATCTTATCGGATTAAAAAAAATGTATCTGCCTCAATTGAGCGCATATGTTTTTTTAATGCACATTTATAGAATTCATGTGCATGTTGGCCTTTTCAAGCGTTTTTTGTTTATGAATAGGTGGATGGAAATATTGAATGATTTTTATTTATTCTCTGGAAAACAAAAAAATATATATATATTTTTAAAAAAATATGTGTCCATTGTGGTCCAAATCCAATGTTTTTTTGGGTTTTTTTTTGGACATCCTCATTCTCCCAACATCATAATCTGGGTTCTGAAAAAGAAAGAAAGCCATACAGGTCAGTTTAAGAACAAAATTTTAACAGAATTTTACATTTTGGGGTGAACTGTCTCTTGAAGGTCAGTTCAAAGTATTTTTTTTTTGTCCATTTCAGGCAAGCATCATTGGAAGAAAATTAAAGTAAAAAAAAAAAAAAAAGGACCAAATACAAAATACACCATTTTATTAGTATTATTATTATTATTTTTTTTAATCTTCTTTCCAATTTTCAGCATCAGTGTTGGCAAAAACTCTTTTCATTTTACAGGATTAAAGACAGGAAAAAAAAAAAACTATTTGACCTCATGGGTTTTGACTCACTTTTTTCCTCCTTCTAACTGTGATTTTGAGCAGCCAGAATGATCTTTAATCACCATTATATAAGAAAGGCCGATTAGGGTTAAGTTCAGCAATAGAGACTCTTTTCTTTAAAGATTCATCGTAGCTCTGCAGTTTGAAGTTTTGAGTTTAACATAATCCAACAATAATCACAGAATTACCATGGACTGGCTAATTATATAAACAGTGTATATTCCAGAGTACGTCAGTGTCCATGTTGGGTTGCCATATTAATAGTTTTCACTGGCTAGGCTAAAAAGTTGATGCAGTTCAGTTATAAAATATAATCTAAATTATTGTAAAATCATAATGTGCATTGTTGTTTCCTTTTCAAGCGAACTCGAGTTGCGTCGAAGCGTGGTGGGAAAGCCCCTGCATGATTCCGTGGTGAAGCACGTGTATAATCAGTCCAATGGTGTGACGAGACATCATAGGCCAGGAAGCTATAAAGCACCCCTGAAAACAGGCCGCACTGAACCTTGCCTTCAGCAAGCGCTCTCTGTATACTGTCTCTATCAATTTGGTGTTGTCTGTCATTGCAAGCACAATATTCACACACATATATATATATATATATATATATATATATATATATAGACACATATCAGTGTGTATATGATGGCGAAACAAGAATTCAAACGGTGTGTTGTTCCCTGCCCTCGTTTCATCACGGGTGGGGACACACATCAGCTTTGTGTTGCTTGTTTGAAAGTGGAACATGCTCAGTCAGTTCTCGAGGGAGCTGACTGTGAGCATTGCGAAAAGCTGTCCGTGAGAACGCTCTGCTCCCACCGGGTATTCTTTGAGGGTGATGGTTCAGTGCGCACATCTTTGGGTTCGCAAATGGATCTGACAGCGGGGTTTGAGATGGTCCCAGCCCTATCTCAGCCTTCACCTGCCAGATCCAGTGCCTTATCTCATGGAGAAGCACTCGCTGTGGTTTCTTCTCCCAGGGCTGAGGTATCAATGCTGCGATTATCCAGTTCTGAGGAACTGGATGTCGTCAGCATTGATGCATGGGGAATTTGAGGATTCTCCATCTCATACCCCTGTTGATGAGGAGCTTTTGGAGGTTGTGACTCGCACTGTTGCCAAATTAAATATAGATTGGTCAGCTGAGGAACCAGAGGAATATAAGAAAAGTTTACTAGATGAACAATATTTACCATCTAGGTCACAGCCTCCTTGTCGGGGTTTACTGTTGAGGTCTTGGAAGAAACCGGTGTCATATTGTGTATTTAATTCCACAAACATCTATCTACAGTAATGTTATTGGTATTAAAGATCATGGTTATGTAACGATGCCTCGGGCTGAAGAGACGCTCGCGAGCTATATCTCTCCCAGGTCAGGGTCATGATTTAAAACCCCAGCGTTACCCACCAAGCCATTAAAAGCAAATGTCAATGTCAAATTTGCAGGCATACTAGGCTGATCTGCTTCGGGACATGGATGACTGTGAGGAAGTCAGCGCTGACGCAAATCGAGAATTGCGTCACGCAACAGATCTTTCTCTCTGGGCCACCAAGGAGACGGCCAAATCAATAGGCCAGTCTATGGCAGCCCTGGTGGCCATGGGGTGACATTTATGGTTAAATATGTCTGATATAAAAGATAGAGACAGGTGGTGTCCTCCCTACGGTGGTGGACCCCGAGCAGGCTCTGGTTATGGAGCAAGAAGTACAGTCTCTTCTACAAAAGGGGGCTATAGAAAGGGTTCCTCCTCCCAGCAGGGAGTCATTGTTTTAGAGCCGTTACTTTATTGATCAAAAGAAGGATGGGGGGGCTGTGTCCTATACTAGACCTGCGCCAACTAAACCACAGGGTTATAAAACTCAAGCTCAAGATTCTTACACTCAAACAGATCGTGTCACAGATTCAGTCCGATGACTGGTTTGTCACGATAGACTTGAAGGACGCTTACTTCCATGTAGCCATCCATCCACATCACAGGAAGTTCCTGAGGTTCGCTTTCGGGGGCGAAGCGTACCAACATCGGGTTCTTCCATTCGGCCTAGGTTTATCAACTGCAATTTCACGAAATGCTTGGATGCAGCTCTGGCTCCACTGAGACTCCAGTACATGAGACCCTTGCAGTGGTGGCTCAGGACCAATGGGATTTCTCTGATGGGAAATCCGTTTTGCATGATCAAGGTCACGCGGTGATGCCTACGTGCCTTAGTCATGTGAAAGAAACCTTGGTTACTCGCCCAAGGCCCAGTTCTGGGGGCTTTTTGTCTACGTGTAACGCTATCGACGGATGCTTCCCTCACTGGTTGGGAGCGATCATGAGTGGTCGCTCGGCGAAAGGTCTATGGCAGGACAATCTTCTTTCTAGGCACATAAATCGTCTAGAAATGATGGTATCAAACTCTCAAGCACTTCCTGCCAGACCTGAGGGGCCATCATGTGCTTGCCCGCACAGACAACACATCGGTGGTCTCTTATATCAACCATCAGGGGGGTCAGAGATCACAGAGATCAAGCTCAAGTTGACCTTTTCGCATCGTCAGAAACAACTCATTGTCCCATGTGGTTCTGAAATTGGAATTGGAGATTTGCAAACCCTGTCGGTTGCTCCTTCGTACCTAGAATTTGCACCTGGTATGGTGAAAGCCTTTCTTCACCCTAGGCCGGGTTATATTCCCAAGGTCCCTACTAATGTTGCAGGTCCTATATTGCTGCAGGCCTTCTGTCCTCCACCTTTAAATACACCAGATCATGATAAACTTAATTTGCTGTGCCCTGTGCAGGCTTTGGATGCTTACATACACAGAGCTGCCCTGTGGCGTAAATCTCAACTATTCGTCTGTTTCGGGTCACCAAGAAAAGGTTACCCTGCATCCAAGCAAAGGATGAGCAGGTGGGTAGTCAAGGCTTACTTATGAAGCGGCTGGTTAGCCTTCACCTTTGGCTGTCCGGGCCCATTCTACAAGGAGTACGGCTGCCTCTAAGACTTTATTATTGGGTGTTTCACTTCATGATGTTTGTGATGCGGCAGGCTGGTCCTCACCGCACACATTTTTGAAATTTTATGATTTGGATCTAGGCTCCACTCCAGGGTCTAGGGTGCTTGTTTCTTAGTATGCACAATGACTTCATACAAAACAGGCATTTGCTTTTATGGTGACGTGGGTATATGGTTCCCATCGCATCTCGGCGCAGCTCGAGTTTCCTTGAAAGGGAACTTCTCAGGTTATGTATGTAACCTTGGTTCCCTGAAGAGGGAACGAGACGCTGCGTCGCCCTGCCATACTCCCTGCATGCCTGTGATTGTCTTGCTTCAGCTTTTCAGAAACTCCAAAGCCTTATGGACATATCAATTTTGGTTTCAGAATTATTGAAAGAAGGCTGCAAATACTCAGAGCGAAACTTTTCCTCATTGCCTAACTTCATCTGCTGTCAGACCTACTGCCAGCAATTTAAAGCAGCTCTTGTGTTTTTGGCTTGTCACCACGATATTGCCCAGGCGTGCTCACTCATCTCAAGCATTATGGGTCATGAGCGATCACCTGAATCAAAGAGAAAAACCCCATGTGTAGCTGAACTACAGTTAGGTATGTTAGCTGTATGGTTTAGTAGTTTTGAAAAATCTCTTAAAATATATTAAATCTATCTGATCTGTAAAGAGAGACAATGTCATTCGAAAGCTGATTTCCCCAAAAAGTGTAAATAAACACTCTGGCTCTGGGAGACTTAAAAATTGTGTCCTGACACAGTAACAGTGCTATATTTTAAGCAACAAGACTTCACATGGACTCAAACGAGGTAACCACACCATAAATTAGAAATTATTTAAAGAATTGACTTGGACCACTAAGCAACCACCAAGCACTGCCCTATCAACCATCCTAAACATCCAAGCAACTACCCACAATATGTCTGCAACCATATTGCATTGGCCAAGCTACCACATTCAATACTTTATTTGTGGCATACTCACATTTTCTTCCGATCTTCCCTTCCCTCATTCTCTCAGATTGAGTATAGGCCTATTCATTTTTCAGTGACTTTGGGATTACACATTCATCATACACACTCTTTTTGATTGGATTTGTTTTCTGATATTTGATTCTTCCAGTAAGAAATCTTATAGGATCTAAATTAATCTTTATGCCAACACCAAATATCCCCATGAAAGTGAACTGAAACGGTTAACAGTGAAACCATTTAAACATACATTCCTGCCCTTCCAGAGATGCATGAATGTTTATGATAGTAGACGAGGAGCCTAGCTCTCACTGAAGATGCAGGACAAATGTTGTCATTGATTAATGTGCTTTCAGCACGTTTGGATAAGTTCTGTTTCATAGCATCAATTACAGATTTTACTCGCTACTTTCATGTTTTCAAATTTAACTAGTTTTATTTTTTGAAGCAGGCTTGCCTCTTTATGGTTCTAGCATGCATAATGTTTATATATGAGAATAATTATGAATAATTTAATTAATTTGAGTATCCGGCAAATTGACCCGGCATTCTGTTATTTAAAAAAAAAAAAAAAATATATATATATATATATATATATATATATATATATATATATATATATATATATATATATATATATATATATATATATTATCTATAAAAACATTTATTTATTTGATATTCCATGAATTCAAAAAAAAAAAGTTTTTCTCATCAATTTCAATTTCATATTTTGTGGTCATCAGGTGAAAAAAAAAAGTGTATTATTTTGTATCACTATACCACCAAGAGTGCATAAAGGGGAATTTAGAATCAACAGTATTTTTGAACATATTTTTGTCAATATTTATTTTCTTGAAACTTTGTGGATTACTTAAAAATCTGTTGTGTTTTCTTTTTTTGCTGTTAGCCAAAAATTTGCTTTAGACACCAACCTGAATACACATATCTCTGGTATAGTAGATGAAAAGCATTATTTGATATGAGCTGTTGACACTCTTGAAATGACACAACTCACTCTATAGCTTACATGGCAATATTAAAATGATGGCAGATGTAGTACAGTACAGATAGCATTCATAGTACACACCTACATGCTTGATAATACTTTATTCATACTATACATATGCATACTTTTTTAACAGTCATGACATTTTCAAATGTAGTACCTAACACAATGCAAATTCAGAAAGGCCACAGGAAATGACAGCTGAACAGCTGAGAAATGACCCAAACAAAGGAAGAGGTGCAATCTCTGCTCAAAAGCTATGCTTAGAAGTAGAACATCTTATGAGAAATGTCCCACATCTGTCTGCAACGATCTTTACAGTAGCTCTAAATCAGTTTAGAGTATTTTTAGGTTTGATGTATAAAAATATTTGCTCAACATCAATTATTTTAATTATTTAATTAATAGGACACTCTTTTTTTTTAAGAAAAAACAATCATTCCAGAATGGGTCATTTTGACCCCTTTTATGCTTTCGTGTAGTTTTTTGGTTCATGCATTCATCTGAAATGAGGTATCAGGATAAACTTGTTGAAACTTGTTGAAATTCTCCACAAAAAACCCCTCCAAAAACAACAGACTTCCAGAATAATGTTTTGGGTGAAAATTAAAAAAAATATATATTATATGAAATAAAAAAAAAAAAATAAAAAAACGTTCAAAAGAGGATGGTTTAGTGGTTTATGTGGACAGGCTACCGAAAGTGTGTTCACTTTTCACATCTGTCTTTAAAACTTTCCGTTCCACTCTCCATCCTCTCCCGGGTGAGAGCAATTAGTGCCGTCCATGGATAAATGATGCTCCTCCGGGGAGGTGTAAACTATTCCAGCACTCTGGATAGCCTTGGTTCTTCCTGTGTGCTCGTTGTGAAAGGTCTTGTTGCTTGAGACAGCAAAAATACATGGGAGAACTGGAGTGTGACCAAGGGTCCCATGAGAAGATTTCCCATGTTTTCCAATGGATAAAGTTAAATGACAACACGTAGTACCCAGACCTTTTTTCCAAAGGGTCTTTCTGGTCTTTCCTTGGTGTTTTTAAAGAGATAGTTTGCTCGTAGATGAAAATTCTGTCATTATTTACTCACCCTCATGTCTTTCCAAACCCTTATACTGTTAGTTGTTCTGCAAAAAAAAATGTAAAAAATGAAAATTATCTCACACTAATAAATATTAATGACATAATGGGTGAACATTTCGGGTTTCGCAAACCTCTGGGTGTTCACGAAGGTATTGCAGGGGGTTTGTGAGTTGATGAAAAGCTAATAATTAAAAAAAAAATTTAAAAATATAAAATTGAAATAATAATGCAAAAATATATAAAGAAATAAACAAGTGGATGTGTTGAGTTATATGAACTATTGAAACATGAACTAAAAATCTCAGGGGGTCTTTCAAGTAAGTATTTTACATAAAATTGTGGCTGAAAAAAAATATTTTGGGAATTCCTGCTCTAAGTTTCTTTCTTTATATATTATATCTACAGCAATCAAGATGAAGATTAAAGAGGTGAAAAAGGAAAAAGGTGACCGCAAGCTTATCGCAGCACAAAAGAAGAAGAAGGTTCTGAAGATGGGAATACTGAGGAAGAAAGACCTAAAGAAGCTCACACTATACATCAAGAATGGAGCAAACTGTCCCTGCTCACAACTGGACAATCTCGGGAGCAACTTCCTCATCATGGGCCGCAAAGTGGACCAACAGTTACTGCTCATGTCCATCCACAAGTTGGACAAAAAGAGCAAGGAACTCAAGTTTGCCATTAAATACATGAAATCTCATCAGTGTCCCACCTTTCACACTGTCTTCCAGTGATCAATGACTCTTCTGTCTGCGTCTTCCGATAACTCTTTCAGAGACCATATCCATGCCTAATTCCAACCATTAGTACAGATGTATTTTATTACTCAAGAAATGGCTTTTGGAAACTGCTTAGGACTTAATTCATCATCAAGTACAGCTACATTTTGTTGGCAACTGTATCTACATAAAATGTATTGTTTATGAAGCAATCAGCACACTTACGATGCTCATGCATATTTTAGTGAAATTTTCCTGGTTCCCTCATTCAGAGCACAAGCTATGAGACTTTTCGGAAAGACACTGACAACCCTTTCAATCAATGTGAGAAAAAGAGAATTGTGAACAAGAGCTTTAAAATGTGCACTCATATTTGATTTCAATGGCGAGATTCCACAAGAAAATGAAACAGAACAAGCATAGTGCCAACTGGTTTTTATTTGTATCTTTCATTTTGTAGATAAGGAATAAAAAGTTTTTATTATGTACTATGAAGAGACAATAGTGATCATTAGCACCAGAATGAGACACAACTCCAGTTAGGGCTTGAAACTTGGGAGGTAAGAAAACTGATGGATTGAAAAGTGCTGGTCAGGATGGCTGCCCAGATACGTCAACCGCAGCCTGGACAATTTCTCTGCTCTAAGAGCGCACATCATTTCAGCTAAGCTTATGACAGACTCTGGACTCATTCAGTAATTTTGGTTGGTGAGGTGTTTTTCATGCTTTCTATACATTACGCAACATTATTTTTTACTAAAATGATTATACATTATATATTGCTACACATATGCAGACATGGAATGAAAAGAGACTTCCGACTTTACATCTCACTGTAATAAAAGTTCAAATCTAACTGGGTTAGTTCTGTTTAATCAGCCATCACCTTTTAATGATATTGTAATATTGTTGATCACATCACAAGGATTTCGTCAGTTTGTTTTTTATCTTCAGGAATTAACAATAGTTCAGCCAAAAAAGCCGCCTTGTCATTTTAAACCTCTATGAATTTCTTTCTTCTGTGGAACGCAATAGGATATTTTTTTTCAGAAAACGTATTACATTTTGGTTCTGTCCTGTGGCACCTCGTCAGGGGAGGCACAGCCTATCCAAAATGTTTAGGAAGGAGGACGGTTTAATGTTAATAATATCCCCAGTTTTCATTCAGACTCATAATTTTTATTTCTTGTTTGTAATTGCACTACTTAAAACACCATAAAATATTATGGTATTATGGTATTATTAATATGGTAAAAAAAAAGAAAGAAAAGAAAGAAAGCCAATCACTATCAAAATCACTAATTAAACGTTCAACGGTTAGAGTGTTGATACAAAAAAAATACATTGCAGAGAAGGCTAGCTTCCATTGGTATATCAACCAAACATCGTAGAGACATAAATTATGTGATATTAGTTTGAACTGCTAATGCTGGAATGACATAATGGTGAGTAAATGTTGATTTTTATTTTTATATTTGGCTGAACTAACCCTATAAAGCAAGGTACTATTCGTTTAAAATAATGACACTGCACAACATACCAAAACCACTAATGGAGATGCTATGAGCTAAGTCTAAAACAGGAAATATTTATCAGATATATAAATCACCAAAACCATATCAAGACTGACTCTACTGTACATGTGTTTCCACTTGCCAACAATTACTCTTAAGAACAAATCTATGTACCAACCTGTTTAAACAAGAAAAGAAAATACCAAAAGAGCAAATGACCAATTCAGTGCCAATGTCTGTAAATGTGAATATGAAAAAAAATGTGAAATTTATCTGAGATCAAGGAGCAAATGCCTCTCTTCCTGTAGATGCTGGCATTGTGGATCATGGATAAGCAACCCCTCATTACTGGCCTTTTGTCTACAGGGATCTGCCAGCTCATGCCACCCCAACTCTCACAAACTCTCTCCACACAGCTTACATCAGAAAAATCCAAACATCACAGTCTGATCTGGGCTCTCTCACAGGTTCTACTGTGTCACAGTTCCATCTCAAACATCAGCTGATCACCATAGGTATTACAGACAGATGTCTGCTGTCCAATTACAGGATGTTCACCCACACTAAACACGCAACTTACACACTGCTCTTTGCAGACTCTTACCGTCTTTAATTAGGTTCCCATTTATATATACATATTTCTGGTTTAACACTCAAGGATTATATAGAAATATGTAAATTTGCACAACATGCTTTTATATGGTTTGACTACATCTTATATGCATCTTCTAAATCATTTTAAATACATTTAAATTAGCATGAATTGAAGATTCAATTTTCTCATTGTTTAGACCTCATATTATTTAATAAAATGACATGGAGCTTCCGGTGAAAAAGATAGATCTCTCTCTGGTGACGAATGCAGAACTTCTCGAATTCTTTAATCCGCTTAAACCGCGTAAGCTCATGTTCATCTGTCTCCATTCTGATTGCAATGCCCAAAATCCAGCTTGATGAATATCAAGATTTTCTAGTGAAAGACCTTAAATTTTGTCACTCACATACAGTTGTAGGATGCCTTTATACGACTTGGAATATAGGACACAAGTTGTGTTCTTTTCATTTTGAAGCTTGATCTAGTCAAGGGGTAGACATCGTCGATCCTGGAGAGCCACTGTCCTCTAACCTTGAAATAAAACTCACCTGCCTGTAGCCTTATTAATCCTGAAGACATTGATTAGCTTGTTCTGGTGTGTTTGAATAGGGTTAGAGCTAAACTCTGGAGGACAGTGGCTCTCTCGGACAAACGTTGCCTACCCGTGATCTAGTCAGAGTCCTCATCCACTTTAATAAAAAAAAATAAAATAAAAAAAAAGACAGAATTTAATATTTGGTCCAGACTAACATTTTTTTTTACAAACAAATTCAAAAACAGCTGCATACAATATTGAATAAGATTATACAAACTATGTACAAATTTGAAAGTAACGGACACATGCTCAATTACTCTGGAGAGGAGGAGAGGAAAGATTCAGTGAGACATGAACATGAGATAACAGTGCTGGAGAAAGAGAGAGGACACCAGAAGAGAAAGAGTCTTCTCATAGAAGCTTATCAGACGGACAGTCCAGGCCCCTCCTTCTCATGGTTCTGTCAGCATCACCGCAAAGGTCACTTACCGTGATTAAAAAAGGCCTGACGGCCGCAGACAGGGGGAACAGGGCTTCGCTTTGTGCCAGATGACCGGTGATATAAACAGCCCACCACACCAGCAATCAAAAAATAATTTAGACCCTCTGTCAGCTTCTGTGTCATACTGATTTCCCTGAAAGGTTAATATCACGGGGAATGCAGGGTCCAGCCAAGAGCGGCCCCCAACCCCTCACTCTCTCTGGTTTTATCTCACCCCAGTAACCTCCATCGGCAGGGATGGAGAATGGCTCCTTTGTGTTGTTCAATTGCTGCTACTGTGCTTGTAGGCACGTTGTAGTAGGTTGATTAAAAACTGGCTGAGAGACCAGCAGACCCTCCAGTGTCTATGTAGACATGGAGGGACGAATTCACCGGACCTGTTGTGCCACTTTTTGGGTACTTCAGAGTAGTAGGGAGGTTAAGTGACTTTTGACTTCAAGTCATGATGCAAAGGTCCCCTTTGGTATGGAAGTACCTTAGGGCCATAGAAATAAATTTATCCTAAGACACAAGTGAGATCACACTTTGTATCTTATATAAGCACATTGTTTAAAAATGGCCGCCGACCATACTTGAGAGGCACATATCTTTGTTATAGCTATAATGACAAATTTGGTAAATTTGTAAATTTTTATGGTCAAGGAGTCCAATAAAATGGGTTCCAAGACTAAAAAACAATAATGTTGTCCTTACCATGACAATTGGAGGTGAAGTATGCATTTTTTTAATTAAAAAAACTTATGCCAAACACACAGTCCATTCACAACTTAATTTCTTCATTTTGGTCTGATTTGCATGCGCCCTTTATAGCACTGGCTGAAGACGTCTCAAGGTAACTCAGAACTGTGTCACAGCTCTAGAGCCCTGGAAGGCGGTCGACTGGTATCAGACAGGTGTAAACCTGGGGGTAATCTCGAAACTGAAAGTGGTTTTGACAGACGCCTCCAATTTGGGCTGGGGCGCCCTCTATGAGGGCAGACCGACTTGGCCTGTGGTCAAGCCAAGAAAAGAGCTTGCACATAAACTGTATAGAGATGAAGGCGGTCGAGAACATGAGGGTTCATATGGGTTCAGCGCAACCTACTCTCGCTGAGAGAGGTGCATGTGCCAGGCCATTTGAATGTGGATCCAGACAGGCTGTCCAGGGACAACGTTCCCCCAGGGGAATGGTCCCTCCACCCTCAGACAGTTCAGCTGTTGTGGGACACCTTTGGCACAGCGGAAGTCGACCTCTTTGCGTCTCAAGACAACGCTCAGTGTCTACAGTGTCTAATATGCTCCACAAAGAACAAGGACGCGCTGGCCCATCACTGGCTCAGCCACCCTCTCTATGCTTTCCTTCCGATCACGCTATTACCACTGGTAATCAAGCGTATCAGGGAGAACGGTTCCTCTGTGCTTCTAGTAGCTCCGTTCTGGCCAAACCAAGTTTGGTTTCCGGAGCTGATGCAGCTTCAGAGCTTGGCTCCGTGGCCTGTCCCGTTGACGAGAGACCTCCTCTCACAGGCCCGGGGGTACGATTGGCACCCACGACCCGAGCTTTGGGCTCTGCATGTGTGGGCCATCAACGGGTACCCATCAGTGTCCCCGACGGAGTGTTAAACACGATTACGCAAGCTAGAGCGCCCTCTACTAGACGACTTTATGCTTCCAAGTGGTCAGTGTTCTCAGGTTGGTGCTCAGCTCGCAACCTGGATCCACAATATTGTGGGGTGTCGGAGGTTCTCTCCTTTCTACAAGAGCTCTTGGATAAGGGTAGATCCCCATCCACGCTCAAGGTATATGTGGCGGCTATTGAAGCATTTGTCAAACATTCGCATGGCCAGTCACTGGGTAGGAACGACCTTGTAGTCCGCTTCCTCAGGGTAGCTAGACGTTCCCCCTCGTTTCCCATATGGGACCTTTCCTTGGTCCTAGAGGCCATGAAGGGTCCCCCTTTCTAACCTCTACAGTTTGTGGACCTTAAGTATCTCATTGAAAACCGCCTTTCTGGTGGCTATCGCCTCAGTCAAGCGGGTGGGTGACTTACACGCACTTTCTGTTAGCGTGTCGTGCCTTGAGTTTGGGCCTGATGACTCCAAGGTCATCCTCAAACCAAGACATGGTTATGTCCCCAAAGTACTTGCCACTCCTTTCAGAGCGCAAGCCATCTCCCTTTCAGCCCTCTTTGGATCTGACAGCGAGTCTGACCTGAATCTCCTTTGCCCAGATAGGGCCCTGAGAATTTACATGGAACGTTCGGCTGCTTTCAGACAGTCAGGACAGCTCTTTGTTTCGTTTGGTGGCCGATCTAAAGGTCTAGCTGCCCCGAAACATAGCCTTTCCAGGCGGATAGTGGACGCTATCTTACTGGCTTATACATCTAAGAACCCTCTGGGCGTTAGAGCTCATTCCACTAGAGGTATGCCTCTTCGTGGCCTGGTCCAGTGGGATTTCCCTTCACGATATCTGTATGGCAGCAGGCTGGGCCTCTCCGTCTACATTTATAAGGTTCTATAACCTGGAAGTTCCCGCGCTCCAAGCTAGACTGTTGTCAGTTTAGTTTATCCGCTCAGTTCTGCCGGACTCGCTTCCGCGGACTGCGAAGTTGTCAGTTCAGGCAGGTTATTGCCTCCCCTGACTGTTATACAGTGTTAAGCACCCTCTATGCATTTAAGGTAACCACGTTTGCCTTATATCATTCTTATTAAGCCCATTCCCAATGTAGGCTTTTTATATCCCCATATCATATGAGCTCAGGGCGCTCGCCCTTGGGTCAGTGTTGTTGTATATTTAGCACGCACAGCGTTTTAAATTGGGTTCCCGTAGCGTAAGCTAGCTTACGCAACACGAGAGTACTCTCGTAAGAGAACGTCTCGGTTACTGACGTAACCTCGGTTCTCTCTAGAAGAGAGAATGAGTGTTGCGTAACCCTGCCGTGCTTGTGCTACCATTTGGTTTTGCTTCAGTCTATGAAAATCAAGGAGCATACTATCAAGCTCTGGCTTATATAGGCATAAGTCACGCCCATTCGCGCGGGACGTGACGACTGAGGGCGCTGGCGCCCTCATTAAAGCTTACGTCACGAGTAGTCCCTCGATAGATTGCAGCAGTTGCTGCAGAAAGGCCAACAGGTGCGCAAACTGCCTCATCTAGGTCTGCTAGCTGCAGCAAGTGCATTTTAAATTAATACAAATTAAAGGATAATTTTTGGCTTCAGTATTCTCGAGAAAAGAGGTTTTCCCTCTAAGGTTTTTTTTTCCATAGTCAACTAGCTAGCTAGTTATTAGTTATCTAACATTAAAAACATTTTTCTATTTAATGAGTAAGTCATACGAACCTCAAAGTGTTAACCTGTCACCTCTGACCTTCAACAGCTATTACAGCTCCTGGTGCAGATGGGATGTGTTGTTGCAGGAACTGATTTGCTATAGGCTATTCCTGACTGGTCGAAATCTCATGCTACTTAGGACAAATGTAATGTACAGAAGTAGCTGCACTGCTTAAATACAAAATTAAATACACAAAGCAAAGTCACTCCGATGACACAATTTTTATGTGAAATGTGCATATTTACATCCAGTTGTCATGGTATAGGGAAAATTATTATTTTTTAAACTTGAAACTAATTTTATTGGATTCCTTGACCCCAAAAATGTACACTTTGACACCAAATTTGTCATTATAGCGATAACAGAAGCAAAGATATTGTGACAGTTTGGAAATTAAACGTCCAGTGAGTGATGCTAAAAGGTTAATCTTCTATAATGTTTGAAAATAACGTACCACCTTCACCAAACTCTAACCTAAACCTAAATTATTGTGTGAACAAAAGCACACGTGAGATATAAATGCATTTGCTGAAGTAACCATGCCATTGAGCTCTTTTATTGTGACTCGTGTTTCACAGGACTCGTACTTAGTGCTTTACATTGTGAGTGTAAAGTTTTTCCAACTGAGTTTACTAAGTTTACTACGTCAGAAAAGCCATACAAATGGAGGTGGATATGTGATGTAAACATGTAACAAATTGTATTATTTTACAGATCATGCGCTATGATACAAGTGTTTTGAGGTCATAACATAGAACCACATTTCTGTTATGACAGCTCTCGAGAGATTGGTATGGTTATAGAGATTGGCATGGTAAAGGATATGGCAATGTTAATGTATTTGGTCTTGGGGTAATAGATCTGTGCTGCTGCAGCAGAGCAAGTACAGAGACTTGCTACTTCCAATACATTCACAGATATTGCCGTGAGCATATAAGACATGCTGCTGCTGCACATGTAACATACAGTACATGACTTAACCCCCGTAGCAGATCTATACAGGTGGAGCTGGGGAAGGTGGATAGTTTAAATGTGCTGCATACTGCTACCAGCAACACCTCGGTATTTGTTTGAATGTTGAGCCGCAGCTCATTCGAAGCTGATGAAACTGCAAACAATCAGCTGTGCCAAGTAAATAATGATGTGATTGCTACCAAATGAGTCAAAGACTGAAAAGGGACATTGATTTACTGTATTTTACTGTTAATTTCACTTGAAAATCGCAGTGAATTGAATGTAAAGGTGCATTTTTGGAGTTGCAAAATTTAGATAGAGGCATCTTTTGCTGTTTATGTCTATGTTGACATAATGCGCAAACGCATCGCTGGCCAACTATGATCCCAATTTCCATTGAACTCTATCGGTAACGACGGAACTTGCAATCATAGTTGGCTTTGGGAAACGCACCCCTGTTTAGCTCATGCTCTTATTAAGAAAATGACAAAAAAAGACTAGAATAAAACATTTATGTAAGAATGTTTTTAGATGATTTGCACAGAATTTCGTTCAGCTCGTGTTTCATAAATGAGGCCTGTTGATTACATGTAAGACAAGGAATTACAGACAGGATGCTTTTAAATTCTGGCCGCTGATTTAAGCTGAAAAAAGTAACTCCAAGTTACGTCGGATGACGACGAATGGGGTTTCGCTTAGAACACCTATCGACTTCGAGTATACAAAAACGAGCCAATGGCAAAGAAATGCCATGGGTCTGCGGAATTTGCATGACGTAACTCCGTCCCACCTCGTGGGTATAAAAGGAGGACGCCGGCAACATGCAGTTATGTTTTCGCTTTGGAGCCAAGAGTATCTCTTCACTCCACAGCCATTTCTGACTTCGCTCTACGAGACGAGCCATTCTCTCCGGTGTTGGTGTGACGGCGATCTGCAGCGAGTGCACATTGCCTGCTGATCTGTGCAGTGATCTGCCAGTGAGTGTGTTTCTCCCTGGTCGCTTCAACATCGCAGAGTTTTTTTCTCCTCTCACAAAAGAGCTTGCACGCGACACGTCTTTTTAATGACGGCTCGCCCGTGCACTTCTGGTTGCGGCAGATTGGTATCGGACTCTGATGGGCATGAGCGCTGTCTAGTGTGTTTGGGCATTGATCATGCTTGAACAGCGCTTGTGAGTGATGCATGCTCTCTCTGTGGGAACATGATCATCGCGTCATTTAGGTCGAGACACGGTGAACTCGCAAGAGTGAGAGTCCCCTCATCCACCCCGAGGGTTATGGTCTGGAACAAGGCACCGACTCTGTGTCCACGACCCCAGCCCCCCTCTTCAATGACGGTGCCCGCTAGCGATCAGGTGATTCCACGAGTCTACCCTCGGGTGGCCCGTGTGTTTTCATTTGAAGCTACAGAGGATGGTGCTATGTCTGTAGCAGCATCACTAGGTGGGCTTGATTCTTCTGGAAGTGACGACTCGTCACAGCTGCCACCTTCCGGTGTGCATATGGCTGTGCCTGAGTCTGATCCAGAGATGACGGCCATGCTTTCGCGGGACGATTGGTTTTTGGGTAAGGCCGCTGACCCGCGTCCACGGCAAACCCCAATATCTTTCTTCCCGGACGTGCATGATGAGATCTCGACGTCCTGGAAGACCCCCTTGTCTTCTCAGGACAGATTGTTGGTCTCATCCGCCTTCCCTCCCCTCAACAGGGCCGCTGCCCATGGGTACACTGGGGTCCCCCCGGTTGAACGCTCTGTTGCAATGCTACTGTGTCCTCAGAGTGCTTCCCGGCGCAATCCTAAGCAACCGTCCAACGCCTGTAGTTCTTTTCGTCTACACTAATCTGTGGCGAAATCCTATAGTGCCACAGGACAGGCAGCCGCCTCACTGCATCCCATGACCGTTCTGCTGGTCTACCTGACCCAGATGCTCACGGATATGCATGAGGGCGGGACTGACTCGAGGCTCTTCAATGAGCTGCGCACCGCCACTGACCTTGCTCTCCGAGCGACGAAGGTGGCCGTGCGCTCTCGGAGTCAGGTGATGTTCACCATTCTGGGGCTGACCGGTCTGATGTGCAGGATGTCGGGCGGACTCGTCTGCTCGACACCCCCATATCCCAGGTCGGCCTCTTACGCGGTGCGGTTGAGTGCTTCTGCCCAACAGTTCTCAACCGCCCATGAGCAGATTGAGGTTACTTTGCCGATGGCCCCACCGTCCGCTCAAATCCCTAAGTCTGCCAACCGCCGAAGGCGCCCTCCGACGGTTCCAACCCCGCCCGTTCACCCGGGCTGGCTTTGGAAGACCGTGGGGGGATGCCTCAGCCCTCTCCAGCCCTGTCCTCCGCTAAACGCCGGGTTAAGCGCCACTTTTGAGATGGGCTGCTCAGAGATAGGACTCAGTTCTTTCCAGGAGTTGGTAGCAGGGCCACTCCTTTCCCGGTGGAGGGCTGTGGAATAATTCTTATTCAGAAAGAACTGACTCTCGTCTCTGAGCATACAGAGTTCACGGACGACACGGTGCGCCGCCCCCGAGCCGTGCACCCCTCGTCCCCCTCTGTCTCAGGGCCGAATGACAGTGTGTGCCGTCCCTGGACCGTACCGCTCTCATCCCCCTCTGTCGCCAGACCCCTGGCAGAGCAGGCCCCCGCGGAACGCTGGTCCTTCCCTGGCCTCCTCTGTCAGGGTACGGTTATGTCCGTGCCCCCACTCCGGGCCGCTATGCCGTCTACGTCTGGGCCAGTCATTCCGCTTCGCTGCACCACCGAGGGGACGTCTGTGGTTCGTTGACTCCGCTGGCACAGTTCTTGGGAGCCTGCTTAGAGCTTCCCTATCTGTTCCGCTGGGTCGCGCGAACCATCGGCTCGGCTATGCCATTCATTTCGCACAGTCTCCTCCCCGCTTCTGGGGAGTCCGCTTCAATATGGTCGGTGGCTACGTCCCTATCATGAGAGCGGAGGTTGCTACCCTACTGGCGAAGGGTATGATTTAGACTGTCCCTCCAGCTGAAATGAGGTCCGGGGTTTTCAGCCCGTACCTCATTGTCCCGGAGAAATCTGGTGGGTTGTGGCCAATCCTGGACCTACACATCTGAACCACCCCTTCACAGGCTGCCGTTCAAGATGCTCCTGGCCAAACGCATTCCGGATGCGGCCACAGTATTGGTTTGCAGCGATCGACCTGAAGGACGCCTACTTTTATGTCTCCGTTCTCCTTCGACTCAGACCATACCTATGGTTTGCTGTCAGGGTGCGTGCATATCAGTACGCTGTTCTCCCATTCGGGCTAGCCCTGTCTCCTCGCGCCTTCTCTAAGGTTGAAGAGGCAGCCCTTGTTCCTCCATGGGAACACGGGGTTCGCATCCTGAACTATCTCAGTGTCTGACTGTCCTAGCTCACTCTCGAGACCAGGTTTGCGAACATAGGGACCTTGTGCTCCGGCACCTAGCTCGCTTGAGCCTTCGGGTCAACTGGGAGAAGAGCAAACTTTGCCCTGTGCAGTGGATCTCTTTTCTCGGCATGGACATCGACTTGGTCGCCATGTCCGCGCAGCTTACGAGCGAGCGCGCGCAGTCACTGCTGACTTGTCTGAGACAATTCCAGGGCAAGAGTGCGGTTCCATGTGCAATGGACATGCTGCCGCGGGCTCCTGGACAGGACCCCAGCGCCTATGGCATGTCAATTGCCTCGAGTTGCTGGCAGTACGCCTTGCCCTGCACCACTTTAGGGCATTGCTCAGGGGTCAACACGTACTAGTCCGGTCGGACATTACCACCACTGCAGCGTACATCAACCATCAAGGTGGTCTACGCTCCCGCCGCATGTCGCAACTCGCCCGCCACCTCTTCTTATGGAGTCAGAAGCATCTGAGGTCGCCTCGAGCCATTTATATTCCCGGAGTCCTGAACTGTGCAGCCGACGAGCTCTCACGGCTTCAGCCCCTCCCTGGAGAATGGCGACTCCATCCCCAGTCGGTTCAGCTGATTTGGGACCAGTTCGGGGACGCACAGATAGATCTGTTTGCCTCTCACGACTCGACCCACTGCCACCTGTGTTTTTCCCTGACTGAGGGTACGCTCGGTACGGATGCACTGGCGCACAGCTGGCCGCGGGGCCGCAAGTATGCATTTCCCCCAGTGAGCCTTCTAGCGCAGGTCTTGCGCAAGGTCAAGGAGGACGACGAGCAGGTCCTTCTGGTTGCGCCGTACTGGCCCACCCGGACTTGGTTCTCCGAACTAGTGCTCCTCGCGACAGCACCTCCTTGGCCAATTCCTCTGAGGAAGGACCTCCTTTCTCAGGGGCGGGGTACCCTGTGGCACCCTCGTCCCGATCTCTGGAGCCTCCACGTGTGGCTCCTGGATGGGACGAGGCAGGTTTGAGTACCCTACCACCTACGGTGGTGTCTACCATCACTTCCGCTAGAGCGTCGTCCACTAGGCACGCCTACGCGTTGAAGTGGAACCTCTTCGTCAACTGGTGCTCTTCTCAGCGAGAAGCCCCCCGGAGGTGTTCGATCAGTTTCGTGCTTTCCTTCCTTCAAGATGGGTTGGAGCGAAGGCTGTCTCCCTCCACCCTCAAAGTTTATGTTGCCGCTATTGCCGCACACCACGACTTAGTGGAAGGTAAGTCCGTAGGGAAGCACGACCTGATCGTCAGGTTCCTGATGGGGGCGAGGAGGCTGAATCCTCCTCGTTATCCTCTCGTTCCCTCTTGGGACCTCTCAGTGGTTTTAAGTGCCCTGCAGAGTGCTCCCTTTGAGCCTCTGCAATCAGTGGAGCTTAAGTTCCTGTCAATGAAGACAGTGCTCCTGGTTGCATTGGCCTCTCTCAAGAGGGTCGGGGACCTGCACTCATTCTCCGTTGACGAAGCGTGCCTGGAATTCGGGCCGGCTTACTCTCATGTGATCCTGAGACCCCGGCCTGGATATGTGCCCAAAGTTCCCACCACTCCCTTCCGGGACCAGGTGGTGAACCTGCAAGCGCTGCCCCTGGAGGAGGGAGACCCAGCCTTGGCACTGCTCTGTCCAGTACGCGCTCTCCGCACTTATGTAGACAGAACGCAGTGTTTCAGGACCTCAGACCCAGCTCTTTGTCTGTTATGGTGGGAAGCTGAAGGGAAAGGCTCTCTCTAAACAGAGGTTGTCCCACTGGATAGTGGACACCATTGCTTTGGCATACCAGCAGCAAGGTCGACTGTGCCCCCTTGGTGTGACTGCCCACTCCACCCGGAGTGTGGTATCTTCTTGGGCTCTAGCGCATGGCGCCTCGCTAACAGACATCTGCAGAGCTGCAGGCTGGGCGACACCTAACACATTCGCCAGATTCTACTATCTCCGAGTGGAGCCAGTGTCCTCTCATGTACTCGCTTCAACCAGCTAGTATTGGACCCCCGGGTTGGTGTTAATTGCATATTTCCTCTAAACTATGGGATATGCTTCCCAGTGTACCTTGGTATTGCTGTGTTAAATAGGAGTCCTTTGTCCGTGCTAGTCTCACGACAGGGATCTCAGATTTACGCAGGGAAATGGAAGACAGCTGTGAAGGTGGCGTGATTAGACTGGTAACCCCATTCGTCATCATCTGACGTAACTCGGAGTGACTACGAAAGGGAACGTCTCGGTTACGTATGTAACCCTCGTTCCCTGAGTAGGGAACGGAGACGTTATGTCAGCCTGTCACTTCCGCTGTACCGTGGGGATCGCCTGAGCTCAGTCTTGGCTCCTCCGCGAAGAAACACAACTGCATGTTGCCGGCGTCCTCCTTTTATACCCACGAGGTGGGGCGAGTTACATCATGCAAATTCCGCAGAACCATGCCATTTCTTTGCCATTGGCTCGTTTTTGTATACTTGAAGTCGATAGGTGTTCTAAGCGAAACCCCATTCGTCGTCATCCAACGTAACGTCTCCGTTCCCTACTCAGTGAACGAGGGGTTACATACGTAACCGAGATGATCAGACTGTTCTTTCCATCAAACGTTTCAACACAGCATGTTTGGCTATCTCTAAAAAAGTCATAATTTACCATCTGTCTAAGCTAAAATGTCTTCATATGAGGTTCAAAGAAAGTTCCCAGAATTAATATCAGCCAACATTTTTTTTTTTTATGTCAGTATTGCATATTACATTATTACACATCACGTTATAAGATACATTTACACAAAATGTAATTAAAAATACGTTTTTATTTCTAAGAAGATAACTGCAGATCACCTGATAAAATCATATGACATACGACCGTAAAATCATATGACATTCGACCATTTGAAATATTAAACATTAAATATGGCGTTTTCACTTTCTGTTTATACTATACACACATATAATTAATAAAAAGCATTAAACAGTGTGGGTTGTTAAAAAAATGTTTTATGTTTCTCAGCATTCTGATGAATACATGCAGATACAAAAAACAAATATGGAAAATGCCACATGGAGACTTCAGTGAAAATTTTACATTTTGCAAACAAATAATTCACTCAAGATTTCTAAACTGATTCACTTAAATTGACAGTTTGAACTAATTCACGTAAATGAATCACATTTGTCAACTTTTATACTTTTGAATCTGAATTAATATAATGACACCTGTTTTAGGAAACTTAATGGGAAAATACACATGAAAAACTGTGTTGCTTAATTTTATATATATATATATATATATATATATATATATATATATATATATATATATATATATTTATGAATACTTATGAGAAGGCAGGACCTTTCATTACTACACTATAGAGACATGAGCACGTCTGCATTCCTGGACAAACGGGAAGTGTGGTGAGACAGCTCTGCTTTGAGAGATGGGTGTTAGTGGGAGCTCTGTTCCACAGGATATAGCGAGACCCTACGCAGTGTAAGCGCTCATGGCTTCTGACTTGAAAAATCATTTGAGGCAGACCATCGGTCGACTCTCATCAGCAGCGAAGAATTAATTCCGAGCACGGGAGCTCATAATTTAAGAGCACAGCATCTGTAAAGTCCATCATGCCGCTACAGTCCCACCAACTGCCTCGCAGAACAAACACGTCCACTGGAGAGATTTATGCCACTATGGAAAAAACAACAGAATCTGATAAATAAATCCATTTCCCCTGCGAATTGACTCCTCTGTCACCGCTTTGTGAGAGGAACCAACGTTGGGCCCCTGAGGGGTCAATGTTGTTGAAAAGGTCATATGGAGCGACAAACCTCAGTGTTTTGGCAGAGGGGTCACAAACTTTGACCTTTGGGCCCTGAGAGCCCGAGCCTGGGAGGGCCGTACAGGCAAGAGTTAAACGAGGTCCTCCATCTCTTGCTAATTGACATAATCTGTAAACTCCAGCATCTGCCCCCGTTTCTCAGTCGAGCGGGTGGGTTAATCAATAGAGCTGAGACAGTGGAGGGTGAAAGTGGGCCAGCGGTCTGAAGCTATTCAGCCTTTCCAAAAGCTCTTCTATATGCGGCTTGAAGAAACCTTGACAAATAAAGCTATTCTCTGGCATTGTTCATTAGGAATGGCCAACTGCCATGTCTGGCTCTTGCGACCCACTCCTTACAGCACACACTCAAAGTAAGTTCCCATGAGGCAAGTGGAGGGAAAGCACAAAGCCCCTTTAGCAGGAGAAATACGCGTTTCTATCAGGGTGGTAGAATTGGGGTCATTAGGGTTGTGCCACCCCCTCCCTAACCTTTACCTCCCTCATTGCTGTAGTCGAGCCCACCCTCTTTCCTCCAGAGGTCTCTCATTCATATGCATAAGTGTCTTGTGAAAAGCTGCCGGGGAGCTCAGCCACTGATGACCTGCCAATCAATCTGTCACTCACAACTGTCGAACAGCATGTATATGATGGGCTATTGGACTAAATAACTATACTGGATCCAATGTTGGGCAGTAGCATCACTACAAACACCAATGCGATTAGATGTGTCAAAGTGCTATCATCACTATTTTTTAACCCTCATGCTCTTCGGAAGTTGATTATGTTTGGGATCCCAAAGACCCCAAAGATGTAGGAGTAAAAATATATTAGTAATTTCCCTTCAAATTATTTAATCTACATACACTACTGTTCAAAAGTTAGGTCTCACTAAGGCTGCATTTATTTGATCAAAACCAAGGTGAAACAGTAATATGTGAAATATTATTACATTTTAAAATAACTGTTTCTATGTTTGGACATTTTAAAATTAAATTTAGCTGGCAAAGCTGAATTTTCAACATCATTACTTCAGTCTTCAGTGTCACATGATCCTTCAAATATCATTCTAATTTGCTGCTTTAAAAAAACATTTCTTATTGTTATCAATGTTGAAAACAGTTGTACAACTGAATATTTTTGTGGAAACCGCCGTGATACAGTGCATCTTTTTTTTCAGGATTATTTGGTAATTATCTTCCTGTAATGTATTTGTTAGCATAGTTAGCTACACTTTTTGAGTAGCTTGCCCAACACTGGCTGGCACTGTAATCTATGCCTACTGTCTGAACCATGAATCAAAATCAAAAGGAACATACTGAGGGTGGCAATGATTCAAACAGATGGTCTAGTTTTAGCGAACCAAACATTACGATGAACATGTGAGTGACACCATCTACATAACTGGAAATACAAATTATAAGTTGTATTATTACTGTCTTCCAGAAAAGACAAATCACAAATGAGATCTGTTTAAATATATTTTTCCTAGGCAGTAATGAGATTATTGGGATTTTTTCCTAAATTGCTTATAAGGACTTTTCTCCTGAGAACAATATAATGACCCTAATAATTTCACGAGTCTCCACTTGTATACCCAAGAGATTGAAAAAAAGTTTACTTTATTTTGATGATTTAACACATTCTGTTGACTTTAAGTAACGTTGCACCTACATGTCTACTATCTCGCATTAGAGTGTTAGTATTAATAGACTAGTAGGGTTAGGGTTTGAATAAGTTGACAAGTAGTTGCAAAGTCTGAAAGAATGTCTGTTGTGGAATCATAACAATAAAGAGTTAACAGATATTAAGCAGAGAGTCTACTAATAATCTGCTGAGAGTTAGTTGACATGTAGTTGCAAAGTTACTTATTGTCAACAGAATGTTCAAAAGGAACCATCAAAATAAAGTGTTACCGAAATAAAAAGTCACCCATTGCAATAAAAAATAAAAATAAATTGGCCAATGAAAAACACATCTATCAACCACTCGCTAATTGATATATTTTTCTGTATATTATAGACATAATTGAATGTCTCTTACTTTTTCAACCCATTTCCTCAAACCGCCCACCTCTATTCCAGCATATAATGACCATGTTTAACAGTCCAATCAATTGCCAATGGATGAAAAGTCCCAGCCTACTTTTTTCTCATTGAATATCCTGTTTCACTCAAAAATACATCAGATTATGTAAATAAAATCACTTGCGAACAGCGTGACTTTAATTTTATAGCTCTATACTCATACTATATGCCAACAATTGTCTAATGTATTAAAGGATTAAAGGATTTCCATGAGATTCTCTTTGAACACCTGGTTCTGTGGGACCAGCATGGATCTGTCCAGTCACCCCAGAGAGAGGAAAGCAAATCCACTTGGCTCTCACCCAAAAACACACCTCAATGCCTGCATTCAAGTGCAGAGCTGAACATAACTAACAGAACAGCCATAATGCTGTCATTCCACACTTCACATACTGTGGGTGTTTCCCTGAACTCCATCTGTAGCACAGAGCTCAGGTTGCCCATGCTCACAGGAAACAGTTTGACAAACACGAAGAGTGCTTTAAAGAACTTTTCATTGAGGAAAACTACACTATGGCCATGTACACACAGCAGCTAAATTTGTTTGTCAGTTTACCTTTAGTGCTTAATCCTGTTCAACTAGTTGTTAATGACGTATTTTAACTTGCATCAGAGACATGTCTTTTCTTTTTGTGGTGCAAGAAATCACAGAGAAAGAGGTGCGAGTGTTTACTTACTCGTGTTGCCAGATCTTGCAAGAAAATAATATAAACAAGCGAACATAACCAAGCCCATAGTAAACTGAAGTAAATCCAAATGCTTTCAATTGAAAATAAGACCGAAAAATTGCGACCCGTACCCACCCTTTAATAATTCGGGCCCTGTTTACACCTTAATATGAGTTTTGGTTGATCGGATCACAAGTGGACTCATACCCGTTTACACCTGGTGTTTTAATCCGTCTCTTTTGTCAATTTTCAACCACGTCTGTCCGGATTTCTTCGAGGGAAGGGTTTATGGGTGGGTAAATGTATGTTTTTTTTTTTTCAGATCTCTTGATCTAATTGACAAAATAAGCTTGTGCAATTTACCCAGAGGCAACAGACAAACAAAGAGAGCTCAGCAGAGAGCTTCTTCTGGAAGTTGTCAGCATTTGGGACTGCTGTTTCCTTTGTTCTGTCACTAGAAGTCATGTCACTCACCTGTGGTCTCTCGTTTGTATCTTCACCTGCACCTCATTTCCCCCTGTGTATTTCAGCTCTGTCTTGGTTCTCCCTTGTTACTTGGTCTTTGTATGATATGTCTGCCTGGCTCACTGAGTTTCTTAGGATTTTTTGAGACCCTATGAAATAGTAAGGCTTTTTTTGTTAAGTTATTAAAAGAAGTTCTCTTGCATCCGTCATCCCCCCCCCCCCCCCCCCCCCCCCCTCGTGGAGTTTTTTTTGTTGTTGTTGTGTTTTTGTTTTCTTCCTTTTGTTTTAAACCTCCATTTTGAGGAGACCCTTTGTTGTAGTTTTTGACATCATCTTTTGTTTATTAAACTATTTTACCTGAGACCTCATATCCTGTGTTTCGATTGGATCCTACCCCTGCTTTCTGGTGGCTCAGTGGTATTAACACCTAGCTCTTACACCAGAGACCCGGAGTTCTAGGCCGGGTTGTGACAGAAGTGGTCGTAAGTGGACAACCCAAATTTGGTGGAGCCAGCCGTCGCCATCTTGGTAGCATGTCACCACTTGTCACTCCCGAATAAACGAAAATGGGCAAAAAGGTGGAATAAGCTGAGGTGACGTGACGGCTAACAGACAGCAGACAAACGGCTAGTAGTGACAGCAGCGGCAATCCACCTGTCACTCAAGTGGCCACACCCTTAATTATGCAGAACTTTAAGGCTTAACATAATTTAAACGGATGAATTATAAAAATAAAAAAAATCACCCCCTTAAAATTAGCTATATAGACCAAACCCACTTTTTGCATCAGGCTGTAAACACATTTTTTTCTCCTGTAAATTTGGGCATTTTAACATAGGGGTTAATGGGATTGACTCTCCTTTACAGCCTGTCTGTAGCGGCCGGTCGATGAATTGCAGTTTAAGTCACTTCCGTGTTGGTTTCAAGAGAGAGACAGGAAGGTTGCTGCTTGGGCCAAACCAGCCCAACAATGGTTATAAAACGTGGACATGGCAACACAGGCAAGTCTCAAGAGGCTGGTTTCCTTAGTAGAATATTTGACAGTGTGAAAGCCACTGCCAAATGTATCTTGTTAGGTCCTGCATTCTATTGAAAAGGGTTATCAAATACAGTTCAGGTCTTGCCCACCCAGATTTGTGGTGGGCCCCGAGCAGGCTCTGGTTATGGAACAAGAGACTATAACTCTGCTGGGGAAATGGGCAATAGAAGATTTACCTCCCCCCAACCGAGAAGCCGGGTTCAACATCCGATATTGTATCGTTCCAAAGAAGGATGGGGGGTTACGTCCCATTTTGGATCTGCGAGTTCTGAACCAGTCAGTTATGCAGCTAAAATTTAAAATGTTAACCTGCGCCTTCAGGGTATTCATATCATGAACCACATCGATGATTGGTTGATTCTAGCTCAGTCGCATCAACTGGTATCAAGATAACGTTCTCGCCCATATGAAAATGTTGGGGTTATGGTTAAATGCCAAAAAGAGTGTGCTTTCTCCAGCTCAGAGGACCTCTTTTCTAGGCTTGGTGTGGGATTTTGTCTCATTGCAAGCACATCTCTTCCCTGCACGCTTTGAGTCAATCCTATCTGCCATGAAACAGTTTCAGAGACTGTTGGGTTTGATAGCAGCAGTATCAACGTGATACCTTTTCGCCTGCTGTACATGAGACCATTACAGTGGTGACCCAGGACCAGGGTATTTTCCCCAATAGGCAATGATCCTTTTAGCATGATCAAGGTCACGCGGCAATGCTTACGCGCCCTGGTTATGTGGAAGAAACCCTGGTTCCTATCCCAAGGTCCCGTGTTAGGGTCCCGTCGCAAGATGCTAACGACAGACGCTTCTCTCATGAGCTGGGGAGCGATTCTAGACGTTCGCTGGTCCTCTCCGCACACTTTCGTGAGGTTTTACTCTTTGAACCAGGACTCTACACCAGGTTTCCATGTGCTCTCGTCCTACTGCTGCTCTTCACATTTTCATACTGGAGAGGCACTTTTCTTTATGGTGGCGTTGGTATACATGTTCCCATAGCGTCAATTGACACAGCGCGAGTTCCCTTAAAAGGGAACACCTCGGTACAACTGTACCCTTGGTTCCCTGAAGAGGGAACGAGACGCCGTGTCACCCTGCCATACCTCCTACATGCGTGTCAGCGACTTACTTCAGCCTATCAGAAGCTAGCGTTGCACTGTTTGGGCAGGCTTTATAGTTTCCTGGTTTGTGACATCACCTCCCTCTGATGTCCTGCTATACAATTGGACTGGTTTCACACGTGCATCACAACGCAATAACGCAGAGCGTTACCATATCTTTAATCGATGCAGCGTCTCATTCCCTCTTCAGGGAATCACAATTCCCATTCAGTAAGTCACTACGAGTTACGTCAGTAACATCAATACGAAGTGAGCAGAGAGACACTCACCAAGCTTTCACTTCATAACCGAGCGTTTTTTCAGTGATTCAGCTCTGCTTTCAACTTACGAGTGTGGTCTCCAGAACCCGGAAGAGTTTCCTGTAAGTAAGTAAATTTTATTTATTTAGCACATTTACACATAGCAGGGCTATCCAAAGTGCTGAACAGAGTAAAAAAAAAAAAAAAAAAAAAAATAGAAAAACAACCAAACACAACAGACAGAAATAGCATCAGGAGAAAATTATAATGCCAGGGAATAAAAATATGTTTTCAATTTAAATAGCAATTGAAGGTGCAAAGCGGATGTCCAGAGGCAATTGGTTCCATAGACGTGGGGCGGCAACAGCAAAGGCTCTATCTCCCTTAGATTTTAGATGGGAGCGAGGGATAAATAAAAAAGCTCTGTCTTAAGATCTTAAAGATCTAGTGGATTACAGAGGAGTAAGAAGATCTCTAATATATAAAATGGAGCTTGATCATTAAGAGCTTTAAAAACAAACAACAGAATTTTAAACTGAATTCTAAAATGGATCGGGAGCCAATGAAGCAAGGCTAAAATAGGGGTGACATGATCGTATTTCTTTGTGACGGTCAGCAGCCTTGCAGCTGCATTTTGCACCATCTGGAGTCGAGCAAGCGATTCAGGAAGACCCAAATACAAGGAATTACAGTAGTCCAAGCGTGAGGTAATAAAAGCATGAATAACTTTCTCCAAATCGTGGAATGACAAAAATGATGAGTTTGGAAATGAACCGCAATTGATAAAAAACTATTCTTTGCAACATAATTAATTTGTTTGGATAAACATAATTCAGAGTCAAGAATTACACCAAGGTTCCTGACCTGAGAGGAAAATGAGGGGAAATGGTTACTCAGTTCCTTAATAAGACTTTTTTCTCAGTTGTGGTGGGCCAAAGACAATAATTTCTGATTTGTCCTCATTAAGTTGGAGAAAGTTAATCAATAACCATTCCTTAATGTCCCCAATGCAATCCATCAATGTCTGAATGGACTCAGCTACAGCTGTGTATCATCGGCATAAAAATGAAAAATCAGGCTGTAAAAATGAAATAAAACATTGTGCTTCCTAATAATATCCCTCAGCGGACGCATATATAAATTAAAATGATGCGGGCCCAGAATGAAGCCCTGAGTTACTCCACTAAAAATAGGAGCAGAGGATGAAGAGAACTTGCCTGTCTCCACAGAAAAAGACCTGTATTTAAGATAGGAACAAAACCACTTTGAGGGTGTACAGTATCAAATGCAGCTGTAAGATCAATACAGCATTTTTTCCAGCAACTGCAATTAAAATGTCATTGAGCACTTTTAACAAAGCAAACTCTGCTATGATGGGCAGTAAACCCAGATTGAATAGGTTCTATTAACTTGGCTGTATTTAAAAACAAATTCAATTGAGACAGCACGACTTTTTCTTAGAGTTTTGATAAGAATGATAACTTAGAGACAGGCCGAAAATTATTAAAGCAACCCTCATCCAGATCATGTTTCTTAAGCAAAGGCTGAACAACCGTATGCTTAAAATTATTTGGGACTACCCCAGTGTTCAAAGATTAATTAATCAACACTTGGACACTGGGGCCAATTATAGGAAAAGAAACTTTAATAATCTCTGCTGGAATGACATCAGGTGGCGTGGTAGTTATTTTCATCTTGTCAACCAGCTCATAGAGATCTGTTAAAGAGACGTCTGTGTAGGAGTTTCTCACAAAAGTGATCACTTTTGTGAGAAACTCTACACAGAAAGAGCACTTCTCTGCACGCTGTGCAGGCATTCTTCCCCTGTGCACTTCAGCACACTACAGTACAGCATCACATCGTATATTTAATATTATATTATTTAGTATTTAAGTTCAGTAATTTCACTTAAATGGCAGTGAAAATGACCCAGTAATTGTTATTTAAGTGAAATTACTGAACTTAAATATACAAGCTTGATATAAATGATCATTCTAGAAGAAAATTTCAGATGGCATTTAGAGGCTTTTGCATCTGAACTCTTCATATATATATATATATATATATATATATATATATATATATATATATATATATATATATAACATGTATACTGTATATTGCCTGATGTTTTGAATTATCTGAAAAAGTATATAGTACTTTTTTATTATTTTAAATTGTTGAATGCCATTTCAAACTAAATAACAATAACATACAAAAGTAGCAATAAAAAACATGTATATAGCATCATCCATATTGAACCCAGGATACTCACTAAATCAAAACATGCAGACCACATATACAGTATTTGCACATTTCAGAGGGTATTTGTGCTGAATCAGGTCCTTCATCTGGAGGAATCCTGCAGCCCAAATTTGCTGGCAAACCAGCCTGGTAAGATGGGAAGAGCAGGTTCATATGATTCACAACCTTTCATTAAGCACTCAATCACAGCCACAATATCTCCCTCTCACTTGAAGCGGCACCTGATGCTGTAGTGAGAATTCCATGACACAAATCAGCACAATGCCAAATGATTTTGCCTCATTATAACAGCAGAAATAACTTAAAATACTCAGTTTATGGTCATACAGATAAGACTAAGACATTGAAACTGTAAAGGGTCTATTTTTATTTGTGTATGTTCACAATTAAAACAAAACATTGTGCTTTTGTAAAATAAAGAAAACAAACAGGGTGCCACTTTCCGCCATTCTGATATCATTTCAGGAAGTTTGTGGAGTGTGTCACAAAAAGGAATCGAAACTCAGAATATAGGCTACTAGCAAGTTCTTGCGTGCCATCTGAACTCTTGTTATGGGTTGGTGCATAGATCATCTCTTCTTCTTCTGCTCTTTATCCTTATGTGGCGGTTAGCAAACAGCATTGCATTACCGCGGGTGCCCCCTTCTGGATTGGAGTGTGGATCGCCTGTGACTGACTGTTTTCATCATCTGACTATTTGCACCGAACCGTGACGTCCGTACCGTGACAGTTCGGTATGAATACATGTACCGTTACTTCCCTAATATATAGGGATACTGTGATAGGCATCATATTCCTATAGATAGACATGGATCAGCTAAGAGTCAGCTGATGCGAACTTGAGCTTAATGGAACACGCTGACTTTTTGGGACTTTAGCTTATTCACCGTATCCCCCAGAGTTAGATAAGTCCATACATACTCGTTTTATCTCCATGCATGCTGTAACTCTGTCTGACGCACCCACCGCTAGCCTAGCTTAACACAAAGACTGGAAGTAAATGGCTCCAGCAAGCATACTGCTCCCAATAAGTGACAAAATAATGCCAACATTTTCCTATTTATATGTTGTGATTTGTATAGTCACATTACAAATAACAAGGTCATATGAGACACAGCCATCTTTTAACCGTATACATACTGGGAACTATATTCTCAGAAGGCGAAGCACTGCTACTTCGGAGAACTCTCTGCTCCTCACCACGGGGCTTCTCAGGTGCTGCGAGCAAATCACTCCGCAGTTGTAACAGTGTTTCGCCTTCTGAGAACATAGTTCCCAGTACGTATACGGTTCAAAGATGCCTGTGTCTCATATGACCTTGTTGTTTGTACACACTGTGACTATACAAATCACAACATAAAAAATAGGAAAATGTTGGCGTTATTTTGTCACTTATTGGGAGCAGTATGCTAGCTGCAGCCATTTATTTCCAGTCTTTGTGCTAAGCTAGGCCAGCGATGGGTGCGTCAGACAGAGTTACAGCACGCACAGAGATGAAAAGGGTATGTATGGACTTATCTAACTCTGGGTGATACGGTGAATAAGCTAAAGTCCCCAGAAGTCGGCGTGTTCCTTTAACTAACGCTACACTTGATATCTGATTATATGTAAATGTGAACTCATGAAAAGTGTTAACACTGAATCATTCTATCAATTCATTCTAAATGATTATCTATGATATGTAGAATTATTATTTGAATATATTATTTTAAATCTTTTCGTATAGCGTTAAATTTAGATTATTGCGTTTTTTTACTCAGTTAAAATTAAGCGTAGCGTCATTTCTGGCTGGTCACGTTAGTCAAGCTCGGATCAGCTGACTCTCAGCTGATACAAGTCTACCTATAGGAATATGACGCCCATCACTGTATATATATATATATATATATATATATATATATATATATATATATATATAAGCTCCTTAAGTATTATCAGCAGCTATCGCATTTCTCAGGAGGCAATTCCCCTCCTCCATCCCAAGCTCCTCCTCTTGTCAGTCATGATTTGGCATTCTGATTCCCCTTTGAATCAGATGTCATGAATTATGTTGTACTTTAAAATCTTGAATTAATGATATCTGCAATACATTGTATGCTAAATGTATGCTAATTGTCAATCGTATTTGACGATAGTGGTCCTAACAGAATTATAGTGCATTTTAGGTTTTTTTTATTTGTTGTATTGTTATGATGAATTTGAATGATTATGATTTTAATCATATTAAATAGTCTATTATGAATTTGAGATCTCAGTTCATACATGCCATGATCTCTTTCCAAGACGAGCGGTCATGTACTTCAAAGGAATCAGAAGGGCTTATCACAACTTCAGTGTGGCCCTCTGTTTATGAGGCAGGCGAGAAATCATGCAACACATTTTAAGTGCCAAGAGAGCTGTTCACAGCAGCAACCCAAGCCAGATCTGAGAGATCTGAGGTTTAGCCGGTATCCCTGGTAAAACAGCACTATGATACATATCAGCCCTAAAGTTCTTGGTGCTCGATCTAATAGTGGTTGGCACAAAATAAGCCAGAGAGCCTTTCTTTCTCAACACATATTTTTGACTGTTATGCACTGGAGTGAAGACAATGGACTGGCGGTGTGGTGGACATTCAGTCATGTGTAGCACTACAATGAAAAATAATACATATTTTGTTTCCTATTCTTATCATTCATGCTCTCATCCACACACACACACACACACACACACACACACACACACACACACACACACACACACACACACACACACACACACACAAAATGACTTGCTCACCACATCAGTCACAGAAAAATCATGGTTTCCAAACGCTGACGAGGGAATCCTGTACTCAACATAATATTTTAGCCCCCCCTACATTACAAATAAATATAAAATCAGTTTTAGATTATGTGCTTTGACCTTTGTCCCAAAGTATAAAGGGGCTGAAATTTCTTTACTTTTGTTCACATTATTTCAGTTTAAAAAATGCATAAAAATATATAATCACACAATTCTATTTCATTAAATCTCTTTGAGTACATCTCTATACTTTAACTGATGAATCCTGGTTTTCTTGCTCCTCTTTCCCCCAGCAGCCCATGGTACGAAAATCAATAAAAAAGTCTGCCATCATGAAAAATATATCAATTCTCTAAATGCACTTCCTTCTCATTCCTTGTTTCCTCGCAGTGCATTAAGAGAATTGCTTTCTGTGGTAATCAACAACTTGTCTCAAATGCTGCAGTTAAACTTGTATTGAACTCAAAATATTCCTTTAAGAGGACCTCATAATATGGCTGATAAACATATTTTCTATATTAATAAGATACTTACTGAAATGTTACATGTTCATAACAAATTAGCTCTCTGGATTTTCAGGAACAGGGTAAACAAAGGTATTTTCATGAGTAATGGTGAGCTTCTGCTAATGATGATCAAATAAATTCTGAAACATAAACAAAAGTTTCAACATTTTATGAAGTCTAGAAGACTAATGAACTCGGCACTTTATTTTACAGGCCTGTTTCGCATGTACATAGTGTATACTTAATGTAGTAATTACAATAACTGGGTAATAACTAGGTACTAGTCCTAAACCTACCCCTAAACCTAATCTTAACTTATGTAGTTACCTTATATTATTCAGTACTTTCTTGATAAACACTGTAAGTACATTGTTGCACTTTATTTATGTGCACTTTCAATGGACTCTTACGTTTAATTAACTCGGGAGTCCAATGTTTACTTGAAATGTTTTAATTAGTCTGCATGCTATCTCAGCACTGGATATTGTCTAATAGATCAAGTAAAAAAATGCAAAGACAACAAAGCACATTTGATCCATTCACTTTGAATAACAAATAGCACTAAAAAAAAAATCAGTTTCAGGCCTGTATACAGGAATACGTCCAGCCAGGATGATATATTTATTTAAATAAATATATCCATCTCATACATCCATACTGTATCCATACTATATATATATATATATATATATATATATATATATATATATATATATATATATATATATATATATATATATATGTATATATGACTGACAACATAACTACATAAATAACATATTAACAAAATAAACAACAAATGAAAATGGAAAACAGCACAAAAATTGGATTCAAAATGAAGTCCAATGTACTGTGTGGTCTGAAAAGCTCTCTGTGTGTAGCAGTATTACATCATGTGACTGTGATGTCATACTACAAATATTAAGAAAAATGAACATTCTGAACATAACTTACAGTGGCCCCTGTCTAGCGAATACATAACCTTCATTTAGATTGTAATACTTCCATGTGTAATAGGCCTATGCATGACTGTTCATAAACATTGGGGCTGCCAAATAATTATATTTTTTAATCAAATGAGTTACAAGATGCACTGATCAATCAAATTTAAATTAATTGCATATATAAATAATTGCTGAGAAAAGTCCTTATCAAACAAAAGTGGCTTAATATGCCAATGTGTATATATATATATATATATATATATATATATATATATATATATATATATATATATAGGAAACAAGGAAACAGCATGAAGAGCTATTAATTACAGAAAACAGGACAAATCGAAAAAAAGAAATTGGATACAGAAAGGGAACAATATGACTCAGAGGGAAACTTGATGCAGATAAATGCAATATGTCAAGAAAAACAGGAAAAAAAATTGAAGAATCAGAATATTTCAAAACAGATGGGAGAGCAATCATTCAATTAATCTGATGCTTTTGGAATACAAAAGATGAGTTTTCAAATGCTTTCTGAAGGCAGAGAGGGAAAGGCTTTAATGAGGTTCTGAACAATAATGTTGACCATTAACTAACATGCTATGCAGGACTCTGTGTTGATGTGACATTTAGCAAACTAAACCTCAAGGTAGTGATAGAGTTACCTTTATTTTTGGCATTAAACTGCATTTGTTATTATTAAAGTAGCTAGCCATAAACACGACAACTTTAAATTGATCAACAAGATAAATGTTGTCAATTGTGGTGTAAAAAGTGTGCAGTTTTGGAATAACATGAAGGTGAGTTTTAATTTTTGAATGAATTATTCTTGTTGTGATAGAAATTATAGTTGTGATAGTCTTTTCTTCCTTATTGTGATGTATATCCAAGTGAATCTGCTTCTCGAATAAGAAGAAATGTAGGGCGGCACTTGATTTTGTTAATCTGGAATTGATTGGATGGTTGTGGTTTGCTATAGCTGTGATGTCATGTCATGTGAGTGACAGGTTGTCCCACCCTCACGCCAGTAAACACATCATCAAAGAAGAGAATAGAAGTCCCTGCAAGGTAGGGGAAGTCATTTTGATTACAGATTATGAGAGCACATGAATAAAAAAAATAAAAAAAATAATGATATGCACGGAAGAATAATTTATAATATACACTACAATATTCCATTCGAAAAAACAAGAATTGTTAATTTGCAAAAAATAATGTCAATTTCCAAACAGGTTTCCTGTTCACTCCTCCTGTCTTTCAATGGCTACACAAATCAGATAATCCCGGCCCAAATTTACATAATTTGAGATTGAAATAGTAGAATATAGAATTTTAGCAATGTTATATTACACACTTCACCCTAAAAAAATAAATGGGTCTGAACCGTTTGGAATTTTCTCTGTGATCCAAGAACACCCTAAGCCTTTTAAAAGGGTTATCTGAAATTCACCACTGCACTGGAGCCAGAGGTGATTCATCTTAATTTATACCGAAGCATCTGTCATGAACGAGATATTTTTTTTCTTTTTCTTGTGCCGAAACCCTGTTTGTAGGTCTGCTGCATAGATAGCGCTGTCTCTGTTCCCTGGATCTTAAATCACCAGCTCTCCGCTTTGTCTCCAGCACTCAACACCTTCATATAAAGTGAGAGCGATATTGTGCTGGCAGGCAGAAGCCGGTGAGCTGATGGCCTCTTTATTTGCTCAAAGCAGTTCATCAGTCCCCCGGCTAAACTCCTGTCTGCACGTGGACGTCACATACAGGTAAAGTCAACCATGAGTCATTTATGAGTCCACATGTAGGGGATCAGATGTGGACTCAGAGCCAAGGACAAAGTCAAACATGCATTTGTATTGAGCTCATCCCAGAGGAGTTTATAGACAAGCAAGTTCACCAGGTGATGTAATTCCTTAGAGAAATCAACTCATTGCTGAATGTGACAGCAGTGTCTCTTTTGGAAGTTTGTTTCTGGATCACACCTGGGGGAACTGGTGGGCGGCAGAAGATCCGTCATTTCCAGGAAACATGGAACATGATAAATTCCATCACAATAACCACATTCCCACATCCCGGGCTCAGTTTGTAACACATGAGCCCTGAGTCAAAGCGCAGGGGTGAGTGGAGACATGTCCAGATCCGGAGACAGTATGTCCAGGCAGGGCGTAACTGATTCACTGTTTTATCTACGGTCAGGCCTGACTCTCTGTTGTGGAATGTTTGGGAATGCACAAAAATCACCTTTACTGACTTAGATTCATTTCTAAGACAGAAATTTTTCATCTACAACAATTATATGTATATATGTATATTGGATTATACACGTTGGATGGGTTTATAATTGTCACAAACTGCTCCGAGACACGAAGGTTGAGGATCCAAATGCAGTGTTTTTAATGAAAGGGTAATCCACAATCATAGATTATAGACAGGCAAAAGGTCAGACCACAGATAAATCAGTCCAATCAAACAAACAAATCTAGAGGGTGAGACAGGAACGGGAAAACCAGGACACAGGCAAATATCAAAAACCAGGAACATGAAAAAGAGTGGAAACGCTCAGAAATGCAGTGTTACACAAGACTTTGCAGGGAATGACAGAAAGAACCAGGTTTATAGGGTGAGTAAACAAGATAATGAGACATGTGATAATGGATGATGGTCTGGAAATATTTTTCAACGGCTCTGAACAGAGCGTGCGCGGCAAAGCTTGGATCCGCTTGGAACTCAGTGAGTGACAGATTTGTAAGCTTTATGGTACACCTCAAACAAGTGAATTTATAGTAATCTATAAATTAGTGTTAATACTAATCAGCTTGAATGGCTTGGTTATACAGAGCATTCACAGTTTATGTGGACCGCACGTCACTGATATATATGAACATGAACATCGCCTGTTGAGTGAACGCTGGCACGTCTTTGCTGCCGCTGCTCCCGGGTTTCCTTTAACTATGTGGATTAACTATGTGTGGCTTGTGCTCGCCTGGACTGTCCTGTCTTTGGTTTATTATTCATCGAATCCAACTCCATAAAGTCCTTCTGGTCCACTAATCGACGTCCACCGAGGAATACCGGTCGCTGTGCTAATCATACTGTGTTGGCCCGCCTAGCTAGGTCGGCTAACATGGCTGGCAAAATCAGTAACACTACTGTCAACTTTGGCCTTTTCAACATCCGCTCACTTACGAGTAAGGGGCATCTTGTGAAGGATCTCCTCGTTGACTGTCAGTTTGACTTTTTGTGTTTAACAGAAACATGGCAACAGCCAAATGACTTTATTTCACTCAATGATGCTTCTCCTCCGGGGTTTGTTTACATCTCTCAACCGCGTGACTCTGGCCGAGGGGGAGGTCTCACGAAAATATACCGTGAGAAGTGGAGGATAGCGCCTGTCAACACTCCTGTCTGTCACTCATTCGAGGCTACTGTTTGTCAGCTTTCTGGACCCACTCCTACCATTGTTGCTACTTTGTACCGCTCACCAAAGCCTAACAAGGATTTTATTAATGACTTTGCTGCCTTTCTGACTCATTTATCCACACTTTCATCAAATGTAATACTTTTGGGGGATTTTAATATACATATGGATAATGTTGATAACACTCTCACCAAAGACTTTACATCCTGTCTGGACAGTCTTGGATTTCATCAATACATAAACTTTCCAACTCACATTAAAGGACATATTTTGGATTTAATCTGCTGTTCAGGTGTTTCACCTGTTAACTGTAAAGCAGATCCTTTCCCTTTTTCTGACCACATGCTGCTCTCGTTCAGTGTTAATCTTTCACTATCCAAATCTAATCTCCCACGTACTATAACATTCCGAAATATTAAGGATATCAACTTGGACAGTTTATCTTCTAGCATCACTAGCTTTCCCAGTACCGACAGTTTTTCTACCCCGGATGAATTGCTCTCTCACTACAATTATAACCTTCATAACCTCTTTAATAACCTTGCTCCACTGAAAACCAGGACAGTTTCATTTACTCTCTCTGGACCTTGGTTTACTCCCACTCTTAGAAAATTAAAAGCAAAAGGAAGACAACTCGAAAGACTTTACAGGAAAACCAGTCTCACTGTGCACAAGGACATGTATTCAAAGCACATTCTCCTTTACAAAGATTATATTTCTAGGTCTAAAATCATTTACTATTCTGGTTTAATCAGTTCAAGTGAAGGAAATTCAAAGGCCCATTTTTCACTTATTACAGACTTCACAAAACCTCGGGATCCACTTCCTCCTCACCTGATTTTTGTAATTCTATATTATCATTTTTCTCTTTAAAAATTTAACACATCCACCAGCAACTTATGTCAACTTCTGGTCTGAACTCATCAGTCTCAGTTTCATTTGCACCCACTGATTTATTCACAGCATTTGCCTTACCCTCAATAAATGAAATTTCCGAATTCATTAAAAAATCCAAATCTTCAACCTGCAGATTAGACCCCCTTCCTACTGTTTTTGTGAAAGCCGTTACTCCGTTTCTGTCCCCTCTCATTATAAACATCATCCATTCTTTTCTTACCACTGTAATTGTTCCTTCTTCTCTTAAAACAGCTGCGGTAACTCCAATTCTTAAGAAACCTGGTTCGGATCCCAACAACCTTAATAATTTTCGTCCTATTTCAAATCTTCCATTCATCTAAAAAATTCTTGAAAAAATAGTTGCTGCTCAACTTCATACTCATCTTTCCTACAATAATCTATATGAACAATTCCAGTCTGGTTTCCGTTCTCTTCATAGCACAGAAACGGCACTCCTTAAAATCACTAATGACCTTCTCCTGGCTGCTGACTCTGGTTTACTATCCATTCTCCTTCTGCTTTATTTGAGTGCGGCATTCGATACAATTTCACACACTATCCTTTTAGACAGACTTTCTTCTATTGGTATTACCAACACAGCGCTTAACTGGTTTTATTCCTATCTCTCAGGCCGCACTCAGTTCACTCAGTTAAAATCATTCACCTCTTATTCAGTTTCTGTCATTACAGGAGTGCCCCAGGGCTCTGTCCTGGGACCCCTGCTTTTTATTATTTATCTTCTCCCTCTTGGTCACATCTTCCGTAAATATCAAATTCAGTTCCATTGCTACGCAGATGACACCCAGCTCTTTCTTTCAACCAAACCCAACTCAATACTTCCACCATCTTCCCTTACTAACTGTCTTCTTGAAATAAAATCCTGGTTCACTTCAAACTTCCTTAAATTAAATAGCAATAAAACAGAATTGCTTCTTATAGGTACAAGATCAACATTAAACAAATTCCACAATTTTTCTATTCCCATTGATAGCTCCTTCATCTCTCCCTCCCCTCAGGTTAAGATTCTGGGTGTCATCTTCGATAGCACCCTCTCTTTTACGTCTCATGTTAATAATGTTACCCGGTCTGCTTACTATCATCTCAGAAATATCAACCGTCTACGCCCTTTTCTTAAGCCTCATTCCACAGCCATTCTTGTTCATAGTTTAGTCACTTCTCGTTTAGATTACTGCAATTCCCTTTTGTTTGGCCTCCTGCAAAAAAAACACTCTGTAAACTTCAAATGGTCCAAAATTCAGCTGCTCGTATTATCACCCGTACCCCCTCTATTCATCACATCACTCCTATTCTACAACAGCTCCATTGGCTACCTATCATTTACCGTATCTATAAAACTATAAAATACTTCTCCAAACTTTTAAAGTCATTCATAATCTTGCCCCTTCATATCATTCTGATCTTCTCCATATACCCACACCCGCTCGCACTCTTAGATCCTCTTCTGCCATCCATTTCACTGTTCCCCGTGTCCGCCTTGTTACTATGGGGAGCAGAGCTTTCAGCTGCTCTGCTCCTCAGCTCTGGAACTCGCTTCCACCGGACCTCCGTAATATTGATTCCCTCTCACATTTTAAATCAAAACAATAAAACCCATCTTTTTAGAATAGCTTACTCCTTCGGATCACAATTGCATTGTATTTTAATTGTATTGTATCACATAGTTTATTTTTATTTTTTTTTATTTAATATTGTTATTGTTTTGTTGATAATGTATGGTGACCTTGAGTGTCAAGAAAGGCGCCTAAAATAAAATTTATAATAATATTAATAATAATAATATATATGAGCAATGTTAATATGTTAATGAGCAATATTAATAACATTAATAATTAAAAATAAAACTGCAGCCTCTTGCCTATAAACAGTCGATTTCTGGAGACTGAGGAAGGTTCCGCTGCATTCCAAAGACGCTTCCACTATCACCATTAAATCACCAGTCCCTCAGCTCGTTGACCCCTCCTCAGTCTCCATAAATCAGACAGCTAATGAGATCTGACCCGCTGATGACTGGCACAGCAGCAACTCAAAAATGCTCCCTTTTGTCTCACCTGCTCTCTCCTCAGGGCTTTAAATCTTCTGCTCCATGTGTCTGTTGCCTATCTCTCTGATGACCTGGACTCACAGGCTTCACAGAGACTTCAGCGGCAGGGGCGAATTGGACTGAGAGAGAGAGATTGCAGACTTCTGCTGCCCATGTGTAACTATCTGGCTGACAGGCTAATACTTTCATCATTAAAGTGAAATATGCTGGAGGGATATAACAAGAAGAGGAATGAGGTGTGCCTGTTGGGTTAGACAGCAAAGGGAATCTAAGATTCAAAGATGATGACACCATCAAGAACTGGGATTGACTAAATCATACAGGAACACCATCAGGACTAAAGTAAAATGAACGTCCTGCTTAATGCATGCAGCTATACATTTTCAATTCATATTTAGTGTAAAACTGAAATGTCCAAGGGCTGCAGAGACATTGCAGAGATATATTTTGACATTTCTATTAATAAACAACAATTTGAACAACATTTTACTGTACAAGTATTCATGGAAAGTATACCAAATTTATATTTATACAAAGATGTCTTTATGTGGTTGCATTTCTTGAACTTCCAGTTTGATGCATTCACAGCTGTAAGTTTTTAATCCATATTTAGTTTAAAACTGAAATGTTCAGGGGCTGCACCTTAAAAAAAAAAAAGAAAAGTGCAAAATAACAATGATGTTGAGAAAAACAAAAACTATTTCCTATATCTGAATCTTTAGATGTGTAATAAAATACATTTCTTGAGTTTTAGGTTATTAAATCTTGCATGTACAAAATAGTGATTAGAAAAATAAATAAATAGAAAAAAACTATTTAAACAACAATGTATTAAAATGATGTGTCCTTCTGGACTTCTTATTAATTTATATAATAAAAAGCAATTTTAACAATATTTTACTGTACAAGTATTCATGGAAAGTACCAAATGTATATTTATGCAAAGATTGTATATGTGACTAAATTTCTTTTTTTTTTTTTGTGTGCATGTGATTCACACTGATGCTTTTGAGTCCATTAGTCGAGAGCTAGACCTACATCAGTGTATGGCCCTCTTGTGCCTGCTGACTGCTGGCTGGACTAAACGTGTAATTGACAGCGATTTAATCGTGTAGTCTAGTTCATCATCTCAGAGTGAAAACTCAACAGATCTGTTGATGGAGAGGTACATGTAAACAAATCCGCTGTTTCCTGTGAACGCTGACTTCACCGCCAAAAATATACAAGCCAGCATGCTTTCTTCCTCACACACTCAAACTCTTACACACATAGAGACAGAACACACACACACACACACACACACACACACTCACACACACACACACACACACTCATGTTGGTGCAACTACATATGAGGACTCTCCATAGGCGTAATGGTTTTTATACTGTA